>CM049603.1:6793370-7438370 GCA_026979955.1 Megalurothrips usitatus
AGACAGACAGGTAGACGGTCAGAGGGGCAGGACCGGGCACTGTGGCGAATGCATGTCTCCTTGCGCCGCCGCCTACAATTTTTCTAGGAACCGTGCCGCGGAGAGGTGCATTGTCTCGTTGTCGTCAGCAGGCAGCGGTGGCCCGGCGTGTGTGGAGCTGCCCGCCGGCTGCTGGCGTGTGTGTGTGTGTGTGTGTGTGTGTGTGTGTGTGTGTGTGTGTGGCCCCCGCGGCTCACGTGCAGCACTGTGTTTGTCGTGGGCCCGTTGTTGCTGTGGCCGGGACGCCCTGCACGGCGGCACCAACTAGCTCATGTCTCGCGCGCGACGAGAAAAATATCCTAAACAGCTGTCTTCATTTTTTTTCGCTGTTTAGTGTCGGTCTCTCTTTATTGTTTTTTTCGTTGGGGTAAAGAAAGTAATGGCTGCTGCTGCAGCTTCTGCATTTTCGAACTGCCCCCAAGGCGCACGCGTCGAGTTCGTTAGCGCACAGCAGCGGGTCAGTTTTGACCCTCGGCTTCTCGTACTAAACTCGGCTGGGCCGCAGGCGTTTCCGCTTGCGCACTGACCTTCCTGAATCGTCGCGTCGTTGGCGCCGACTGTAAAACAAACTCCCCCGGCACACAAAACGGGCGGCAGCGCGGCGCAGCAGACCCGCTGACTCACCGCTTCAATTAAAACCGATTAACTTTCTTTTCGTTTTTTCCATGTACATTCCTGGTCGTATGGAGTCTGTGGTGGCGTTGGTCAGGGAGGAAGAGAAAGAGGAGAGGGGGCGGCGGGCGTGGCGGGAGGAGGTGGAAAGGGGAGGAGGAGGGGGGGGGGGTAGGAATTGTCCGGCAAACCGGTCCGGGGAAACGTAATTAATCAATTGTTTCGTAGATCGGGGAAAGAATTTCGACGATAAGCGCCGCGTGGCGCATGCGCGGGGGAGAGCAAAGCCTGCGATCCGTATCGGAAGCTGACACATAGCTGTCCTGTCATATCGAGGGGCGGCGGCTATGGGAACGGGACTGAGAGTTATTCGATCGGAATCTGATAGAAAACTGCTCGGAACTAGAAAAATGGGTGTGGTACTGCGGGACCGTACGCCGAAATGTTTACAGTGTGGCCGCCGTCCTCCGACACTTGCGGCTCGTATCGTCGTCATCATGTAGGCCGCCCGCTGCTGCCGGACCCACGATACACTTTTACACAATGGGGGTCTTAAGCCCGCCGCGCCTTCGGCCTCCGTGCACGCGGCTCTAACGGGCCCCGCGAACACTTTTTGGCGGAGTGTGCGAGGAGCGCGAGCATTGTATGCACTAACGCGTCAAACTGGGCCGCCGTGCCGGGCACCGCGGGCCCCAGCACTAATCGGACGCGTGGGGTGGGCCAGCACGGCGCCGACCCGCGCAACGAGTCCCCCCCCCCGCGACTCGCTGCCTTGTTATTCGGCACCGCTCGACGCCTTTCGTCGCGCGTTCGACTTGACGAAAACCAGAAACGTTGCCTCCACACGGACGGGGCCTCTCACGGATGGAGCCGGACGGCGTCTCCTCATCAGCAACCGTCCTGACCTAGCTGCCGCCGTGTCCGTGTGTGTGCGTGTGTGTGCTTGTGTGTGTGTAGCACGTTTCATTTCCCCGTCCCTCCGCTACGCAGCGGGCCCTGCCTGGCGCCGCAGCCGCGTGACACGCCCGCTTGCTGCCGCTGCCCAGACCAGGGCAACGCGCGGCCCGGAGCACGCATCTGTCCGCCGGCCAGGAACGTGTTTTCAGGAATACGGTGAAAGGGGTGCCGCCGGGCCAGGCCGCCGGCCGGTGGTGGTGCCCGGTAGCCGCTCCAGGCCTTCGGCAGCCTCCAGCAGCCTCCAGCAGCCGCCGGCGCGGGCATTCCAAGTGTTACGTTTGGGTCACACGACGCGACGTGCCGCGGCCGTGTAGCGGGTCCTGAGCGCTGGAGCCTAGCGGAGCGGGGCCCCGCGGCGGACCCTGACGGAGCCCGGCGGAGCCTGACGGAGCCCGCGGGCCGGGGCGGGGGCCTCGGGGGCTCCGGGGCATTCCGATCCGAAGACTCCTCAACGATTCACGTCCCAGCTGCGGCCGCGGCGCTGCTCCGGAGTGCGAATAAAGGGCGGCGAGCGCCTGCGAGTGCGCGGATAGGCCGGCCCGCGTGACGGCGCTGTGCTCTGCGGACGCGGTGCGGGGCGAGAGCGCAGGCGGCACATTGCGACTCTCGGTTTTCTCCAGCACATTTGCGCGCCGCTTTGCTGCTCGCACGGCTCGTCGTGGAGCTGAATTTCACAAGGGCCGATCGCATTCAAAGTGCGAGAGGGAAAGAGAGAGAGAAAGAGAGAGAGAGAGACAGAGGGAGGGAGAGAGAGGGCGAGAGAGAGAGAGAGAGAGGGGGGGGGAGGCACGGACTTGCATGCAAAATCATTTCTCCCCGCTCTTTCTGCCATTCGCGAGCAAAGGCGATGGAGCGAACGAACTACCGCGCTGCGATCCACATCTCCGCGTGTGTGAGAGTCTGCCTGCACTTATGTTGGGTTCGGTCCTCTCGACCTCCCTCCCCCCTGCCCTCTCTCTCTCTCTCTTCTCTCTCTCTCTCTCTGTCTCTCTTTCCCTCACACACCGACATCGTTAGCACGTAGGTATCACGTATCTATCTGGCGCGGCGCTGCGCTCGCTCGCGGTTTTCCAGGACCACATTCTTCGAGACACTCTGGAAACGGATTTAAATCCGCGAGGCCGCACGTCGCGGTCCGTCGTCGCGGCACGGAGACCGCCCCTCCATGTCCGCCTGCCCGGGGTGTTGGGCCCTGAAAACAAAATGATGATGAAGTCGAGCACCAACTCAATCCCGCCGCCGCCCCGTGTGATTATTACATTTTACTTTACGACTCTTTGCGTTGCAGCCATGTAAGGCATTACCGCGCAGGAACACAGGCCAGGCCGGCGGCTGCCCCGTGCTGCGTGACGTTTTGTAGGTGACCGCAAGAAGTAATGCCTCCCCGTGTTGTTACTGCCTCTGCCATGCCGCACGTCCATTCATCTCTCAGTCGTTCACCATACCACCACCGGGCCCGTCGGGCTGCGGTGCTGGTGTGCGCTCAGCACCGCTCAGCCGACGGCTCAGCCAACGGCTCAGCACGGCTCAGCACGGCTTAGCACTGCTACAGGCCGCTGAGCCGTCTGCCAGGCTGACGCATCTCGCGGTGCAAGCAGAGGGCCATGAGGCGGGCGGTGTGGCCGTCCGCGCCTGCGAGGCCCGGGTTAGGCCGCCCGGCTACGCAGCCGTGTGTGACGGGACTGCCTGCCTGACAGGCGCGCTGCTGCGGGGCGGCCAGCGGCACCAACCGTGGCAGCGCTGGCGAGTGAGGACAGTCCAATGCACCTGGCTCACACACACACGCACACACACTCACACACGCAGACGACACCTCCTCACTTTCACTGCTGCGCCACCACCAGGCCGCATCGTCCTGCGGGGCGCCTCCTGCGTTGGCCACAGTGGGCTCGGCGCCATGCTCGGCACCGCCGCGCCGGCCCAGCTCTCGCGGCTTGCAGTGTGAATAAGTGGTCGTCTGTCTCTCTCTCTCTCTCTCTCTCTCTCTCGCAGGCGCTGACGTCCCGCGCGGATCCCATTTCTGTCTCTGTCCACACGCATGCCCCGTCTCTTACCCTGTGTTTGTCTTGTTGCAGGTAAGGCCACTCGCTGCCGCGCGGCGCCCGGCGTACAGTAAGTCACCCCTTGGCGGCACACACACACACACACACACACACACACGCAGCTCGCATGGAGTCTGGAGCAGACGACAGTGGGAAGCAGGCATGGTTGAAAAAGGAAGAGGAGGAGGGGAAGAAGGGGCTCGTTCAGGGACAAACAAAAAAGGCCGGAAACGAATTCGGAACGAGCTCGCCTGTGCTGCCTGAGAGAGGTCCCAGAGCGGCCGCGCGGAGGGCCCACGCGGCCCGTGGCGGCCGCGGCCGGTCCCGAGGTCCTCACACGCCACGGCCGATGACGAGTGCGCCCGGCCCCGGGCGGGGCGCGGGGAGGGCCGGCGGCTAACTATGGGAACGCACGCGCTGACCTTGACCCCCCGTGCGCGTCCTTCGGGGTTCTTTCGGGGGTCCTTTCGGGGTCCTTCGGCGGGCCGAGCACGCACACTAATGATCCCGGCCGGTCCCCCATTCACTGCCCCTCAATGGGGAGAAGGTACGTTCCCGGCGCGCTGCGTATAGGGACTCTATTTCTTATGTGCCCTCGGATATGATTTGGTGTCCTGTGAACCGCTCGTTCCCTGCGGGACGGACGGTGCTGTTTGTACATACTGTGGGTACTGGCCGGCCGGCGCGTACTGCTTGGGGCCCTGCATGACACACGACTGCTTGCACGGACTGACATAACATGCCGGTGACAGACTGCATGAACGTGGACGTATCGACTGGACTGCTGTACTGTTCCGTCCCTTCCTCTTGCGTAGACGGACTTGCGCTCGACTCTGGTCAGCAAACGCCTCTACCGACGCAACGCAAAACATCGTTTGTGCCGCTTTGTATTCTATCTTTTATGTTTCTCACGTAGTTTGAATCTTGCCGAGCCCACGGGAAACAACTTTATATAATAGCCAAACCGTGGCCGCCTTCAAAAAAAAAAATTGCGAGATTTGAAACGAAAAAAAAAGTGTCACATTGTTTTCTCTTAATTGCATGCATTAGCGACATAAGTTTGTTTCCCGTCGGACTCGAGTGCTCGTTGTACAGCCACAAGGGTGTATGTATGGTTGTGGTGCGCAGGCGGGGTGCACGGCGCTGCAGCGGGCGGCGGCGGAGGGCTACCTGGACCTGGTGAAGCAGCTGCTTAAGCACAGGGCGGATGTCAACATGCAGGACAACGGGGTAAGTAGTCCCGGCGGGGCCCCTCGGTGGGGGCTGGCGGGGCGGGACGGGGCGGGACGCATGCAGCGATTGAATCCGAGATTGAGTTGCGGTGTGGCGGCGCCCCCCCCCCCCCCCCCCACTCCCGCCGTCGCACTTGCTCTCATTCATTTGGAATCGCAGCTGTTGCGGTTTTGAACATCATTTTTCCGACTCCCCCCTCCCTTCCCGAGTGCTCCGCTCGCGGTCCCCCTTCTCCTCCTCGTCCGTTGCGGGCCCTTCCCCCCCGGCAGGCAGAAGACACTGTGTGGGATCGTGTCCGGCCAGCGGCGGAGGAAAAACGGGCAAAGGGAAATAATGAGAAGGCAAACATTGCGATTCAAAAGCAGCCGACGCGGCGGCGGCGGCGGGAGGCGAGGCCAGACAGTCGTCGGAGAAATGTTTAAAGGGGAGAGCGCGCTGCTTTTTTTTCGGAGCAGGAGGAGGGAGCAGCGGCAAAAATCACGAGATAAGGGAAAGAAACGCGCTTCGCGCGGTCAGCGGGCCCTTTCTGCGCACTCTTGGGGCCACCTGTACCAGAGAGAATGGATATTGAAATAATATTGAGATGGATGCTAAGGACGCGGTGTGTTGCAGCCGGGGAACACGGCGCTGCACGAGGCCTCCTGGAAGGGCTTCTCGCGCTGCGTGCAGGCGCTGTGCGCGGTGCGCGGCGCCGACCTGTCGCTGAGGAACCACGCCGGCTTCGCGCCGCTGCACCTCGCCTGCCAGAACGGCCACAACCAGAGCTGCCGGGAGCTGCTGCTGGCGGGCTGCGACCCGGACGTGAGGAACAACGTGAGTAGCGGCCGCGGCGGCCACCAGCAAAGAACACTGTCAGAAGTCCCTGTTTACAAAAATAAAGAAGGTTCAAAAAATTAATAATGTTAAATTTGGCATTTAAAAAAAATAACTTTGACAACTTCAAGTTTTAAGGCAAAAATGACAAATTAAAAATTTTAAAAATGTTTGAGTTGACAGTTAAATTTTATTTTGATATCATCATTTTTTTCTTTTAAAATGTTGTTTTGGTTTTGACGTTGGCTTCTTTGGCATCGCAGTACGGCGACACGCCGCTGCACACGAGCGCGCGCTACGGCCACGCGGGAGTGACGCGGATCCTGGTGAGCGCCGAGTGCAAGGTGTCGGAGCAGAACAAGGTGAGCGGACCGTGGAATCGGGGCCAGCAGCCGCCGGGCGGCCGCCGTCCGTCAGCAGGGTCTTGATGAGGTGTGCACGACGTGTGCTTACAGAACGGCGACACCGCGCTGCACATCGCCGCCGCCATGGGCCGCCGCAAGCTGACGCGCATCCTGCTGGAGGCCGGCTGCACCAAGAGCCTGCGCAACAAGGTGCGGTGCTGCTGCGGCTGCTGAGTGGCGAGCCGCCCTGACCGGGCCGTGCGGGACCTAACCCGGTGACTCTCCTCTCTGCCGCAGCAAGGGGAGACGGCCAGGGACATCGCCACGCGCAAGGAGCTCGCCGAGATCCTCAGCATCCTCAACAACCCGGTGATCCCCATGGCCCGCAACAAGGACGCGAGCAAGGACAACGTCGGCAGCAGCGGCAACGGCAACCACAAGAAGAAGGTCCGTGTCGCGAGCCGCTCGCTGACGCCGGCAGCTAGGCAACCCATCGTACCCGACGGCGCCGCGCTGTGCGTTGGGCTGCCTACCTGCCGGCGCGCCTCGCGCTGGCTGGCCCTTCCGTAACGCTTTTCCTTCTTTTCCGTGCAGCACAAGAAGTCATCCAGGGACCGTTCCGGGCGCGGGTCCGGCCGCGGGTCCGGCCGGGCGTCGGGCTCCCGGTCGGGTTCACGGTCCGGGACGGGCGCCGCCGCCAACGGGCCGGAGTCCGGTGCGCCGGCCGGGAAGGGCGCCGCGGCCGGCAAGGGCAGCAAGGGCGGCAAGGGCGGCAAGGGCGGCGGCCGGGTGGTCGCCGTACGGCTGCCACTACTACCCGGACCCCACGTCCTTCCCGCAGCCGCGGCTCGACTCGCTGCCCCCCGAGCCGCTGCGCAAGGGCGAGCAGTACTACCTCGACCTGGCGGGCAACATCCGCAAGGGCCCCGTCGGCGTGGGCTACACCTGCTACTGCGCGCCCTTCTTCCGGCACATGGAGCAGCGGCTGGACCGCGACAAGCACGACCTCAAGCGGCACATCAACCAGGCCGTGGAGGGGCTGGAGCGGCGCACGCAGGGCCACATCTCGCAGCTGACGCGCTCCCTGGCGGCGGAGCGCGCGCGCTGCTCGCAGCGGCACCTGCACCTGCAGCAGTGGCTGCGCGGCGTCGGCGGCACCCGGGGCTCCCCGCTGACGGGGCCCGCGGCGGCCGGCGGCGTGCCCCGGGCGCGCAGCGTCGACTCGCTCCTGGAGCGCACCCTCGGCGACCTGGACCCGGAGGTGGCCGCCGCCCAGCCCGGTGCGACGGACGACTACGACGTCGGCGAGGAGATGGAGGTCCTGTCCGAGGGCGACAACACGGCGCGGCGCAAAGAGAGCTTCCTGCGGCGCGGGGGCAGAGGGAAGATGCCGCGGCTGCGTGCGGGGCTCAGCTGGGACGTGCTGGCCGAGGCCGACAAGGTGATGGCCGCCACGGACCCGACGCACGCCCGCGACCTGCCGCACCCGCTGCTCAGCGCGGCCCGCCTGCAGGCACGGGCCAGGGACGCCGACGAGGATGTCGTCCCAGACCACGCCGAGCTGGGGGTCCTCGACGAGGTGAGCGCCAGCTACTTGCCTGACTTAACCTGACGACATGCACAGCAGAGAGACTCATGATTCTGTTTCTGTCCGCAGCGGGTGGCGCAGTGGCGAGGGCAGCAGAGGAGGCTTATGCTGGAAGTGGCCCGGGCCAGCCGAGAGATCGCGCAGCTGAAGCGGGTGACGGGCCGGGACCGCGGCCGCTGCAGCTCGGGGTCGGAGCTGGAGGGCCTCAGCCGCAACGGCCGGGAGAGTCGCGGCAGCCGGGGCAGCCGGGGCAGCCGCGGCACGGGGGCCACCAGGAGCAGGCTGCAGACACTGGACCAGGTGGACGAAGGTGGCCGGCACTCCCCACCCGGGCCGCCCCAGGGCTCGGTGCAGTACCTCCACGCCGAGGTGCACGCGCCCCCGAGAGCGACGGCGGCGGTCCCAGCCTCCGCGTCCTACCGCCGCAGCCGCAGCCAGGAGCTGCTGCGCGTCGAGCCGCTGATGACGTCGCGTTCCCCGTCGCCGTCGCGGTCCCCGGGCATCGGCGACTCCCCCTCGCCGTCGCCGCCGTCGCCGCTGCCCGCCGACAGCTCCCCCGCGGCGAGGGCCTCCCGCTGGAACGGCGTCAGCGTGACGGCGGAGGACATCGAGAACTGGCGGCGGCTGGACCGGCTGCGAGACCTGGAGCAGGACGCCGACGACAGCGGGGGCATGGTTAACAACCCGGACTACGAGGTGCAGGTCGAGGACGGCATCATCTTCAGCTCGGACCTGCGAGACATGCGCTTGCCACCGCTGCCGCAGCCACAGCAGCCGACGGCGTCCATGCGGAGCCAGCACAGTCAGCACAGCCAGCAGAGCATGCAGGGCCTGGTCGTGGAGCCGCCAGGGCCGGCCAAGGCGCTGTCCAGCGCGCCACCCCCCGCGGCCGCAGTGCTGCACCCCAAACCAAAGTTCGCGACGCCGTTCCATCCGTCCAGCCTCGGCTCCCAGCCCCCGCAAGGCCCGAGGAGTCCACAGGGGGACGCGGTTACGCCCTTCCCCCGTGCCACCCCCTCGGCGGCCTCCACGACGGCGCCGGCCTCCCCCGCAGCGCCGCCCACCCCGTCCAAGCGCGTCGCGACCCCGGCCACAGCGACCGCCAATGTACCGTTGAGAAAGTCCGTGCACGACATGGTGGCCCGCATCCAGAACCACATGCTCAACAACTTCATGGGCCGGCAGCACGGACGCCAGGTGCAGAACGGCAAGACCAAGGACGACACCGGCGTCAGCAGTAAGGCCGGCGGCGGCCCCACGTCTGGCCCGACGACGTCGTCCACCCCAAGAGAAATGGCTATCGATGTAGGCGACTGCGTGCAGGTGCAGGCGCGGCGCGTGCAGGCGTGCCACAGGGACGACGACGACGAGGACGGCGACGACTCCGAGTCCAGCGACGGCGAGGACAACCCCCGCGGCGGTCCGTCCATGGGCCCGGATGGACTCGGGCTCGGCCCGGACTACGAGAACGTGGGGTCGTGCTGGCGGGACCGGGGCGAGAGGGACTCCGTCAGAGAAGCGGTCCGGGACGCCGTCAGGGACAGGCGGCTCGTGGCGGAGCTGCCGTACCGCAGCCGGACGGCCGTGTACAGCCCCGACGTGGACCCGGACTTCCTGGATATGCCAATGGCCAACGGCCACGGTCTGAGCGTCAACGGGCACCCCATGGGCGTCAACGGCCACGGCCATGGTGTTGCTGTCAACGGGCACGCTCACAGTGTGAACGGCCATGGTCTTACCGTCAGCGGACACCCCCTTGGCGTCAACGGCCACGGCCTGGGACACGACGGCGGTTCGGGCGGCATGCCGTCCGGACTGAGAGGTGCACACGCACTCGGTCTGACACACGGCCTTGGCCACGGCCTAGGACAGCCACTCACCCTGAACGGGCTGGGCGGCCACCACCACCACGACAGCCCGGCGGGAACCCCGGACCTGGAGCTCGAGGTGCACGGCCACCCGTTCCATCACCCGTACAGCAGCGGAATGTACTCACCCGACCACGGGGACTCCGGCTACAGCACCCGCCTTGGCGGCAGCTCCAACTCCAAGGGGACCTCGCCATCGTTGTCAGGTACGGGACTCGTCCGACGCTCTCGGGTGTGTTGATAAAGGTGTCTGTTTGCTTGACTTTGCTAACGGTATACGTGCGTGATTTTGTTTTCCTAGGGTTGGACAGTGACGGCTTGGTGCAGAACGCAGCGCCGCGGAGCGCGGCAGCACTCAACATCGCCAACGCGGCCGCAGCCATCGTGCACCAGCGCCACACCGCGAGCCTCGTCTGACGCGCGCCGTAGTGAGTGGAGGGGTGTCCTAACCTCACCCACGTACCTGTCTCGACTACGTGGGTTTGGTTAGGACACGCGAATGTGACCGAAATGATTGTACAGATGGGTAAATAGACTCTTAATTTATTATTTTGTACATGAGATTTGAGATTATTAACACGTTATAAAGAATGTACATAACAGTATATATTTCCTGTTAACAGCAGACGAATTGTGATATTCACTGTATATTACTTTCTTGTTGAAAACTTTTGTACAATACGGAATACTTTTTTTGTAAATTCGTACACAACAGACTGTTGTAATAAACTATCAAACTTACTTTTATTGTTGTATGTTCGTCAAATGATTTGTAGAAACAATCCATGAATGCCCCACACTGACACCGAGAGCAGCAGTAGGGAAACCGAGGCACACACGGGGAATGCATAAATATAGGGTGATTAAAATTCAACTTAGAGAATAAGAGAAACCCTGTCCTTGCCTTTACATCACTTCTACTTCTGCAAACTATGACTAACAACAGTACAAGAATGATTTGTAAAAGTTATACATATTGTTCATGCAACGGAATAAATATGTAATGAGGTATGTTTATACGTCTCCCCCTATCCAATGGAGACGTCTCTGTAGGTCTGGTAGGAAAACAACCATCACACTGCTCACCGAGAGGGGGCCGTCGCTCGGTGTAAACTTTCGGACACTTCGGCACGTACCACTTAATACTTGTGGTAATCGATATTGTATTAAAAATAAATGCAAGATATACTTCAAACAACTACAACAAGTGGATAGTATAGAAACTGAGAAACTTATACAAATCTTTGACACTATGAGCGAACGTCTGTCACGCGTCTGTGTAGTTGTCACTTCCGTCCCGACTGTGGGAGCCTCTCCTCTTCAGGGGCTCGCTTGGTGACTCCGACTCACTGGGGGCGCTGCTATCGGGGTAGTTCCAGTCCTGGATGTCCGCGGTGCCGAACACTTGGAACATGCCGTAGGTCACAATAGCGACTGCTGCCGACACGCCGAACACTTTCCGCCACTGTTCTAAACTTTGCTGCAGATGGCAGAAAACAGATAAGAGAGAATGTGTCAGAGTGAATTGAAATGCCGTGAGATTTTATTGCAGCTGTCTCAGAAATGCTTACGCTTTCTTGGGTGATGAAGCCGGCCACGAGTGGCGATACAAAACTCGCTGTCATGTGGATCGTCTGGGCGAATGCCAGAATTGGACCTGGAGATTGCAAATGCTTTCAGTTAGTAGAGGCCGTAAAGACCGGCTTTGCGAGTCTAGCCGGGGAATTTAGAAAAAAACGAGAATCACCTGCGAAGTTGGGCGCGATGTCGACGACGCTGGCCATCGCCCCGGCGTAGGCGGCGGTTATGAGCGAGACCGCCACGAACCACGTCACGAGCACCAGCTCGATGTGGCAGCCCAGGTAGCCGATGGCGAGCACCAGGATGCCGGGGACCACCTGGGACGTGGCCGTCATGAGCTTGCGCGTGTTCGTCAGGCTCATGACGTTCCTCGTCACGAGCCGGTCGGCGACGTAGCAGAACACGACCGAGGAGAGGTAGCTTAGGAGGAAGGGGACGCCGCTCAGCACGCCGTTCTGGGGGAGAGAAGAGCCGTCAAGGACATCGACGTGGTTGTGTGACTTGGGCGACAACGCGTTGCGTCACTCACCGCTTGAATACTAAAGCCTAAAACAGTCTTCATGTACATGGGTCCGGGGATGATGAACACGTAGTGGATCCATATCCTGCCAAAGGTGGTGATGCCGATGGACCACGCCGGCAGGGAGGTGAGTATCTTCCGCCACGGCACCCGCATGCCCTGCAGAGCACAACATGTTCGTTAGTTGTCGCGTACGGCCGCTTCGGACCGGGTAGCTGTCAGTCAACCTACCTTGCCCTCGACGATGGTGTTGGAGACGTTGCTCTGGATGTACCGCAGCTCGCTGGGGGTGATGCGGGGGTGCTGGCCGGGCGAGTCGAAGGCCAGCAGCCACCAGACGACGCACCACGAGACGCCCAGGCTGCCCGTCACGTAGAAGACGACCCTCCAGCCCCAGTGTGCGATGATGAAGCCGCACAGCGGGTACGTCAGGCCGATGCCGAAGCTGAAGCCTGTAGGGAGAGCACTCGGTTATTCGAGCAGGCTATCCGCGGAGGCTGCCACCGCTGCTCGCACGGCGTTAGCTACCTTGGAATGAGGACATGAACCTGCTGCGTTCCGACGCTGGAATCCAAGGCCCGACCGCCGCGTACATCGCGGGCCAAGTCAGTCCCTGGGAAACAGTACGACGGCACACGTTAAGTTAACACACACGTGCCGACCACGTGGTGCACCCGCCGGCCGACACTCGACGGTCACCTACCGAGGCCACGCCCTGCACGGACCGCAGCACGATGAGCAGGGCGAAGTGCACCTCGGCGGCGGCGGGGATGAGCAGGGAGCACACGGCCGTGGTGAGCTGCGAGAAGCCGAACACCACCTTGGTACCGTAGCGCTGCGTCAGCAGGCCGCCCATCACCTGGGACAGCACGTAGCACCAGTAGAACGACCCCAGGATGGCCGACTGCGTGCGCGCGTCCCACTCGAACTCGCCCTCCTCGGCCTGGAAGCACATCGGTCAGACCGGCGTCAGAGATACTCCTCGTCGAGGTGGACGTCACCGGCGCGGGGTAGAGCCGCGCCACCCCGCTACGCATCGCTACACCCGGCCGCCCGGCCCGCAGGCACAACAGGTGGGGGTGGGTGGGGCAAGGGCAGTACTAGGGGGGGGGGGGGGGGGCACGACGAGGGATATCGACGTCCTCGATCGCCCCAGAGGCAGTCAGGCAGGCACATGCATTTACGTCGTAAGCACGGCTGGGCTGAAGGGCCCACCCTGACACTGACCGCGGTGCTGGCGGCGCTGGCGTTGCCGTCCTTGGGCCCCGGCGCGATGCAGTGCCGGGGCTCGGCCGTGGCCGCGGGGGCCGCGTCGCTCGCGTTGCCGATGAGGGCCGCGGCCAAGTCCGGCGGCGGCATTCTGACCATGGCCACCATGGCGATGTTGATGTCGGTGCGCATCATGAAGGAGACCAGGAAGCCGGTGAAGGACAGCATGTAGAGCACGACACGCGCCGGCACGCCGTCTGCACACACACACGCACACGCGTACGTTGTTTGGGGTGCGATACACACATTTACATTGATAAGGGGGTGCCTGGCCTGGCCGCCGCGATAACGCACCTTGCAGCCTCCTTAAGCACACCATGGGTGTCCGCTTCTGAGGGCCGTCCTCCTCCGGCAACCTGGGCAGACATGGACAGAGTCCGTTAATCTGAGAGCACACCTGGCCGCCGTGACACTCTGGAGACACCCTGGGAGACACTCTGGGAGACACCTCTGGGGGCCCTCCGCCGTACTCACCTCTGCCTGTCCTCGCAGATGGATGGTCTCGCCATGGCGTCCGGCTGGCTCTGGCTCACTGGACGACCGGCCTACGGCAGCGTCGCAGCTGAAACAGCTGCTTGTGCGTGCTGGGCGGCGGCGGCGGCCCGGGCCCGCGGCCGACGGCGGGGGCGGCGGCGGGGGCAGGGGCAGGCCAGGAGCCGGAGCAGCCCCCAAGGCCCCTTGCGCTCCCTCCGCTGGCTCCCGTCCTCGCTCAGGGCCTCGGCGACCTCGGCCACGGCCGCGAACACGGTCTCGCGGCGCCTTCGTCTCGGACCATCTGGATAATTTAAATACCGCAATTATAGGCAGGTGGTCCGTCGTCGAGGGTTAGGAGGGGCGGGAGCCGCCGGCAGCCGACCCTGACACACTCCATCCTCGTGTGGAAAGGAAAGCGTGTTCCATTCTCACCCCAGAGAAGCCTTTTCTGTCGTGTGCAGGTACAGGGGACAGGAAATCTATCACTCCTCGCACAACCCCAGCTGCCGCGACTCAAGTGCAACGCGGCGAGAAGCCGCCGCAGGAAGAGAACGCACGCGCGTATTAAAAGTCACGCACACACACACACACACGCTCACGCGCACTCGGCCGCACGTGCGGCGCTGACGGCGAGCACTGAATTTGGCGCACGGCCGAACCCTCAGTCTGGCGCCATCTGCCCCGCGGCGGCGGCAGGCGGCAGACGGCAGGCGGCAGTATCGATGTTGGACACCACCGCAACCACCGCGGCGCGCGTATGCGATACCGCAGCACGCACCGCACGCCGCCGACCCGACCTCTGTCCTCTGTCCCCTTCCTCCCCCACGTCCCCTGCGCGAATTCCTCCCCCCTCCCCCCGGACGCATGCAGTGCGCCCCGCTGCGCCGCCACCGCCGCCGCCGCCTCGGCAGCCGATAAGAACGGAGACGTTGCGGGTGTGGGCGGGACGGGCGACACAACCACACGTATTTTCGGGACGTCCGCCCGCCCGCCCGCCCGCCCGCTCGGGCGTCGATACCCCACGCGCTGCTCTGCGGGCGGCGCGGCGCGGCGGCTGCGGCAGGGCGCCGTGCGGGTAGGCCACGCGAGCGCACCCGTGTGCGGCGGCCTCGGACGTGGCCTACCTGCACGGTGCTCGCCGCTGGGCGGACTGTGTGGGCCCCGGGGCCCCGCGGGCACTAACAGGTGGGCGGCGCGGAGAGGCGGAGGGGCACTACTCCGTCCGCCATGAGAACAGGCCGCCGGCCCAGCGCCCGCCGCCGCGTACCTGGGGATGGGCGTCCAGTTGTCAGGGTTCTCGCGTCCCGACCGCACCGCACGGCCCTCCCTCATAAATGCTGACGAGGTCACCGACGCAACATAGTACGCGAAGGCCGCACGCCGCGGAGGGGAGGAGGAGGGAGGGGATGGCGGGGCGCGGGCAAAGGGCGCCGTCGTGTGCGTCTCACAGAGGGAGGCCAAGGGAGCCGGCCGGCGGCGGCGTGCTGCTGGCGTCGCCATCGGCCGCCCTCATTGTCATCGACTTCCCCACGTCGTCGTCGGCCGGGTGCGATTGTCACTTATTCATCGGCGACCGCCGCCGACACCACAAGCCCGACACACTGTAGTCTGCCTGGGCCCGAGCCTCAGCCGGTGCGTCCCCGGCACACGTCCCCGCGCGGCATGTCGGTCGATGTGTTTTCCTTCCACGGCGGCCGCGGCCGACGGCAGCCCCGCGTCGCCGCGGACATGCCCTCCACTTCCGCCGCCGCGCCGCCACGGCGGCCTCGCTCCTTTGTACTGCCGTGCATTACACGAGAAATCGCCACTCTCTGTTCGTGCGGGAATGCCTGGCCGTCGCGGTGGTGGTGTGTGGCCTCGGTGAGGCACCCGCGCGGCGGAGTGGCGCCGCCATTCCGTTGCCATCGATTTTTCGGAGCAGCAGGACAATTATTTAAATCGGTCCTGTGATGGATCCGCGGCGCTGCGCCGGCCGCGCTTGTGGCGGCGGCGACACAGGCGGCGGCGCAGGCGGAGCCCTGCCGGTGGCGGTCGTATCGCGCGCCGGATCCGGCCCCTTGTCGTCAGTGAGTCAGAGAGATCGGGGACGGGCGATTACTCATGCGAGGGGCGGGGGTGCTGTGGGGCGCTGCCTGGTGCAGGGCGCAGCCAGGCCCACCCAGGCCTACCTCACGGTCACACGTCTTGCAAGAGCGCGCCGTCGCAAAAACTTTCAGTAAACAGAAAAAAGAGCAACATAAACTGTATGAAACTCGGTCGCGGCTGAGGCGCGACGCCGAGAGTGCAGTACCGTTACCTCCCCCCTTTTTATCCAGTCTCTTTTTTTTTGTTGAATCAGGTGATGTACAGATTCTGTCGACGTGAGTGATCCCTCGGGGACGGGTCGGCCTTGTAAATCCATGGCTCTCGTGCGGCGCGGGGCGGACGCGGCGCAGCGGAGCGCTGCTGGGCGGCTTCATTGGGGGGCCGACGCCTATCACGCCGCCCTGACCGTTTGTCGCCCCCTCCCACCCCCTCTCTCTCTCTCTCTCTCTCTCTCTCTCTCTCTCTCTCTCTCTCTCTCTCTCTCGCTGTTCGCACTGGTCTCCCTCCGCCACGCAGGTCCGCTTGCTCCGCTGCCTCCGCCCGTGCGGGTAGATGGCTGATGTTGGGGGAGGGGGGTTGTTAGGCCTGCGCCTCCCCCGCCTCTAGGCCAGGAGGGTGCAGGCGGGCTGCTGTGTGGTGCGGGCCGCGGGTGGGCGGCGCGTTACGGGGTGGGGGGGGGGGGGGGGGTTGTCGAGGGTGCGGGCGGGAGGGGGGAGGGGGGAGAGAGGCGGGGTTCAAGGTCAAGAGTGAGTCTGCGTTGGGCGCAGCAGAAGCCTGCTTTGTCGCCAGCGGCCGCCCCCGACGCACTGCTTACCTAACCTCCGGTCTGGCCGCCGTCTAAAAGAGAAGAATGTTTTTATGTCTTTCCTTTTCGATTTTTTTTCGTGAAAAATTACTCAGTTATTAATTCCAGAAACAGCGACGACAGCTGCAGAAGCAGGACACGCAGGACGCGCGAGGGTCGCGGTCGGCTCCAATGGGGTGGCACTCGGCCATCCGCTTGGCGCCGCCAATCGAAAACCACATCACGTACGCCTTGTGGTCGGGGGGCGGCGTAGTCAACCAGTGCAACGCTGCCACGCACCGCGGTCTCCTACGCCGGCCACAAATTACCCCCCCCCCCCCCCCCTCCCCGCGACCCGACCTCGACCCTCCACACTCCACCCTCTTTCCTCAACGACCGAGTAGTTTCGTGGTTCGGCTCTCGCCATTGCGCCGAGTATTTACGACTAGGATGCAGGGCGATGGGGCAGAGGGGATGATTAGTTTTGTCGAGGAAACCTTGCTGAGAAGCCTGCGCAAATTTGAACCTCGTGTTTTCCATCTCGTTCGCAGACGGCTACATAATACACTTGTCAGAGTGTCTGTTCCTGCGCTACAAGGGCCCAGGTCCCCCCGCATCATCCCCCGCTGCCCACTCAGCCGCTCACAGCCTCAGCCAACTGTCTGCTGCCGTCTGCCATCCCTCTCCTTCCCGTTACACCGGTCGATATCGCATCTCCCTCTCCCTCTCTCTCTCTCTCTCTCTCTCTCTCTCTCTCTCTCTCTCTCTCTCTCTCTCTGTCTGTCTCTGTCTCTCTCTCCCTCTCTCTTTCGCTCTCTCCTTTGGCAGTGCCTCGGGAGGCGGCGATAATGTTCTGGGGCCGGTCAGCCTTCGGCGCCGGCAAGGCCATGAGCGGCGCAGTCATGCGATGCACTCGGCGGGGACGGCGGGGAGGCCGCCGTGGCGGGGGCGGGGCGGGGGTCGACGCCGGCTCCGGGCTCCGCGGGGCTCCGGGAGGCTCCCCCTTGCTGAGACTGCTCCGGATGAGACAGCGGTGTGGTAATCGATGACGACGATGACCGGGGCCGGCCGCCGGGCGGCCGTCAGAGCCGGTCAGCCGGCGGCCGCCGTGCGTGCAAGGCCGCCCCGACCGCCCCCGACCGCCCCCGACCGCCCCGCGCCACCGCGCCCCGAGCGTGAGCGACATGGGGGTTGTTTTATCGCACGCCGCGGAGCGTGGTCCGTTCCCGATACGCCACCAGCCGGCGCAACGGTGGGCGGGGAAACGGGTGTAAAGTTCGGAACTTAAGACGGCCCAAATACCGAATAACGGATTTTGATGGGTTGCAGGGCATAACAGTTGTGTAAGTGTTGCATCAAATTTTGACAATTTAGGACCATTGCGTTTTGACATGCGAAAAATTGCTATCAACGTTCTGGACCGAAATACATTTATTTTTGCTGTCCCGAATTTGGTAAATGAATTTCCTCGTGGCTCCAGTAAAACACCTCCACGCATGTGCACGCTACACGCTCGCGCGCGGCCCGGTACTTACCCAGCGGGGAGCGGAGAGGGTCAGGTTAGGTTCGCCCCCGCTGCAGCAGCTGCAGCGGCGGTGGAGGAGGCGGCGATGGGGTGCCGACATGTTGGGGACAGCGGCGGCGACAGAAGCGGGGCTGCGGCGGCCGCGGGCAGCGCTGCTGCCGACGGCGTCCTGGGCGGGCGGTGGCAGCTGCTGCAGGAGCTCAGGGGCGGCAGCATGGCGGCGGTGGCAGCATGCCCACGCCAGCGGCGGCGGTGCACCGGGACGGACGGTGGCGGCGGCCGCACCCCAACGACGTCGCGCAGCTGCGGCTGACCGTGGCGGCCCCTCATCGGGTTCTACACTGGGCCACGCGATGGCCACGCGGCCCCGCCAGCGCCGCCAGCGGCTGCTCGCGGCGGCTGCCTCTGGCCGCGACGGTCCGCGCGCGCCGCCAGCGAGTGCGGCCGACGGAGAGCGCGGCCGGACCCCGCGCACGCAGCCCCGCCCGACACGGGCCGCAGGGGAGGGCGGCGGCGGCAGGCGGCGGGCGGCAGGGGGCGCTCGTGACGCCAGCGAGGTCGGGTCGGGCGGCCGCAGCGCGTCGCCGGGGACGCGGCCCGCGGCGGCTCTCGGCGCGGCGGCCGCCCCCTATGCAAGGCCAGCACGGGGGGCCAGGCCTCGCCGCACGGGCTGTGCTCCCCGCCCCTCCCTCCCTCGGGCCCGGACGTCGCAGTGCCACCGTCCGCGGGCATGCGCAGACCGCGGCCCCGGGCCAGAGGCGGGGGGTGGGGGCACAAGGCTGAGCCCGGGGGTTGGGGGGCTCCGACAATAAGGGCCGTGGTGGAGTGCGGGGGGTCAGGGGAGGGCCGCGGGGCGCGGGGTGGGGCCGTGGGGGTGGGAGCCCACCTTCGACGCCTCGCGTGGTACCGACAACGAAACGAGGAGGGATGGGGTGACGTCACGGCGCGGGGGCTTGGCGCCATCCCTTCCGCCCCTGTGGCTGTGGCGGGCGGGGCGGCGTTGCGTCAGACGCGGCACAGAGGCCCGTACCACCGCGCCTCCCGTCCAGCTCCAGACCCCAGAAAACGCCTAGTAGGTAGGCAGACCCGCGCACTGAATGTGCACGCGTGTCGTGCGGGCTGGCCTATCCGATCTCTTGCGGGCGTTCTACTGTCGGATCGGATTCACCCTGCCACCATCCGCCAGGGGGGCGCTAGCGAGCGGGTGGACAGCTTCAACAGTGTAACAACCACCTCCTGAGGAGGCCCAGGGCAGAGCAGTGGCTTGCGCGCATGTGCCCTTCTAACACAAGCAACGTACATAAAAGGCACAAAAACTAACAAATGTCTCCGTGACACCCCCTTTCGCCACACTTCCATCAGCCCCTCATGGCGCGACTGACACCGTCTCCGGCAAAGGTCGTCACGCGGGGCTAAAACAGGCGTCACGGTCTCGGCGAGTGACAGTCGCGGTAGCAGAGGAGGGAAGAGGCCGACGGGAAGGCGCGCCGCGGCCGGGGGCGGCCCGGGACGGCCGGAGGCCGCCGACGACCGCCTGTTGCTCCTCGCCTCGCAGCGGAGGCCACCCCGCGGTGCTGCCGAAGGCGTTGCCGTCCGCCCGACGTCGGCGGGGTCGCAAGAGCCCGCGGCCAGCAGCAGCTCACGTCCAGTCTAGACGGCTGCTGAAGGCCAGGACGGTCACACCGACCCGCCTCCTCCCAGCACGTCGCCGCCGACGCCACGCTCCACTCCACGATCTGCCGCTTCCACCGTCCTTTTTGCTGACGCCATTCGTCAGATCGAGGCTCGGATGTCGACGCCCGGCTGCGTCCTTAACCCCTCTCCCCTCTTGGCCTCAGCCCTTATAGCGAAGCCATGGTCGTGTCCGAAACGTCACACTCCAACCCGAGAGAGAGAGAGAGAGAGAGAGAGAGAGAGAGAGAGAGGGGGGGGGGGGAGGGAGGGAGACGGAGGGGGATGCGTTATCCTCGCCTTCCGGACGCCACCCTCGCGGACCCGGCCTGGCCCTGTGCCAGTGCCCATGGCGCGGGGGAGGATTTTGGAGATACCCGCATCTGATCTGGGCCCGGACCGCGCATCCACATTCAGTGCCCCTCCACGCATTCCCCATGCCCCCTCCCCCCCCAGTCTCTCCCCCTCCTGCCTCTTTCACTTACCCCCTTCGCACCCCCCCCCCCCCCCCCCCGAGGTTATTGGGGGAGCTAGATCTTCCCCCACCACAAGACGCCCACGGGTGTCCTCGGCATTCCGGGACTAACAGCCTCCCCAGCCACTACCCATCACAGGCTAGGGGGAGACATGAGAGGGGGCGTGACGGAAAAATTACACCCCCGGGACTGGACCGACGGCAAGAGAGAGAGAGAGAGAGGGGGGGGGGAGGGGGCTTGCTGAAGCGGCACGATCCCTTGCACGAGCACCGCGTCGCGCACAATTTTTCATAAGGGTCCTGGAAGCGCCGGCCGGGTTACGCGGTGCTGGACACCTTCCAGTCCAGTCACTCTCCATCAGTCACAGTCCATCCAATATCCAGTCGGCCACGTCGTGCGGCTACAGTACCGGGAGCGCACAGGGGGGGGGGGGGGGGGCTCTGTGTCTACCAAGAAAACTTGGTTCGGAGCAGCTTCGGCTGTGTACGACATAGGAAAGCCTACCCCCCCCCCAATCCGCGCGGGAGTGGCCGCAGTGCCACAGACCAACTAGCCAGTCGAAGGGAGTTGATTCCGGAAATCTGGCTGGCAGAGGGGGCTACATTGACCGTTGCGGAAGCATGCCCCTGAGGTTCTCTCGGTCGCCCGGGGTTTCCGGCGGGGGGGCTCTGTGTCAAGGAAAAAGACCGCAGCACGGTCGGGCTTACCCCCGTTCCCGGGTCCGCTGCGTTGTGCCTGTGTCTTAGCGGCGGTCGATACCTGATACATCGGTTCCCATTCGAACACCAAAGTTAAGCAGGAGGGTTCCAGGCGGAGGCCTGGGACGAGGTAGTGCCCACCCATTTTTGCATTTTTTTTTTCAAAAGCATCCACAGATTTCTAAGCAAGACAAAAATATTTTCGTTTTGAGTTTTGGTCACGGTAGGAATGACTTTTCAACCCATTGTGGGGTGGGTGACAGCTCAGAACACCGAAACCATAAATGATCCTGAAATTTTAATTCCATTCAATGGAAATGTCCGGTCCAGTCAGTGTACACCCGTCATGGGGCGCCCCTCGCTCTGAGGACAGCACCGCGCCGCTGCCGCACCGAAGTGTGTCCTGGCCGACACGGAGGATGCCGCCGCCACCGCCGCCGTTGTCTCGCCGGACTTGGAAGGCGTCCGGGAGTTCCCGCCGCGGCGCACTCGTCCTCCTCGCTCCCGTAAGCGGACGCGCCGCGCGGACGTGCGCACAGCTTCCGAACGCGATCCCGCGGCATAGATTATCGACTCCGAGATAAGGGACAAGATATACCTGTACGCGGCCAAGTGCTTGGGGCAGGTGGGGGGCGTCGGAGCGGCCGCGGCCACATTGCGGGCCCCGCGTTGTGTGTTGTCCATCTTGCGGCGGCAGCAACATGGGGCCAGGTGAGCTCGTCGCGGACCCAGCGGGCGCAGCGGTCCGCACCGCGGGTCTAACGCTGTTCACCGAGAACAACAAGCAGAGTGTGGTGCGCGGCGCAGTGCACCCGGCCGACGCCGCAGGTCCCCGGGTCAAATCATTTTCGAGAGCAGTTTTCCGACGCCTCCTTTTATTAGTGCGTGTTCATGAGGTAAATAACACCTGTGCCCGGTAGGGCACCTAGGTTTGGGTGCGCGAACGGGTCGGGTGTGAGTACAGGCAGGTATACGTTCGTGGCCGACAGCACGTAGCTGATTACGCGGTGCTCGGCGCCGTGGCGTAGGTCAGGCACGGTCAGGCCGAGTCAAGGGTTAGGTCGGCCGGCCCCTTCAAGTGCGTGCCCTGCTGTATCGCCGTGCCGCCCGCTATCGAGTGACCGCGGCGCCGTTGGCAGTGACAGATAAGTGTGACAGGAGAGAACGCCTGTTGCCTGTTTGTGTTCCTTCAATGGGGCAGCCGGGGAAGCCTCCACGCCTGTGACAACACCCACTAACCCACGCTCCCGGACAGAATGCATGAACGCCCGCCGGGTGCTGTGGCTGCTCGTGTTCTGCGGGTTCGCCGTCAACTACATGATCCGCATCAACATGAACATCGCCATCGTTGCCATGGTGCGCGCCCAGAAGACCAAGACCGGCGAGGACGCGGTGGTCGGCCAGTGCGCCAGGGCAGCGATGAACACCACCACAGAGTAAGGGCAGTGTGTGTGTGTGTGTGTGTGTGTGTGAGAGAGAGAGAGAGAGGGGGGGGGGAGAGAAAGACATTCAGGCCATTTTCAAATATTTTATATATTTTTCGAAAAAAAAAACAATGCTGGGAAAAGGTCCTGCAGCTCGAACCCGAAACCCGACTGTGTCTCATCTGACCACTTCCTCCCCCGGCAGAGGCGTCCTGGACATGTGGAGCACCCCGTCGACGACCACGGCGGCGTCAGCGCTGTACAGCAGCACCCCGGCGGGGCCGGCCCACGCTGCGGTGAGTATCGGCCGCCGGCCCGCCCCCCGCACTTGTGAACACTGTGAACAACCCCCGGCTCACCCCCGCAGGACGGCGAGGGCTTCGACTGGGACGAGCGGCAGCAGGGGCTGGTGCTGGGCGCCTTCTTCTGGCTGCACTGGGCCATGCAGGTGCCCGGTGGCGTGCTGGCGCGCCGCTTCGGCACCAAGATCGTCTTCGGCCTCTCCAACGTGGTGCCCGTGCTGCTGACGCTGCTCATCCCCGCCGCCTCGCACTGGGACTACCGGGTGCTGCTCGCCATCCGCTTCCTGCAGGGCCTCATCGCGGTGCGCACTCCCCGTCTCTCTCTCTCTCTCTCTCTCTCTCTCTCTCTCTCTCTCTCTCGCTCTCTTGTGGAGCGTCTCACGAGCGCGACAGACATACACAGTGTTCGGAGTCAGCCTGCGGGCGCTCCCGGGCCTCGAGCCGACCTCTGACCTCCGCCTCGTCGCCTTGCTTGTCCCGCGCAGGGCTTCGCCTGGCCGTCGATGCATAACATGACGGCGCAGTGGATCCCGCCCAACGAGAGGAGCAAGTTCGTGACGGCTTACCTCGGTGAGTCGGCCCTGGAAGCAGCGGGCATTACTCGTTTTGGCGGCTATCGGCCGGCGGCGGGGATTAGACGTCCGCCGGCCAGCGACGCCGCGGCCGCGTGCCGCGTTCTCGCAGTGACGGTGACGCGGCGCCAATAGTGTGCAGCTTAGCGGCGGCCGGGCCGCCGGCTCCGCGTGCATCCGCGGGCATGACGCCACCTATTTCTGCCGAATCACTTCGGTAAGCGTGGCTAATCGGGGCCGCCGGGGGGTCATATACTAGTCGGGCCCGGACCGCCTCTAATCCGCCGCTGATAGCGCGCTGGCTGCTGCGTGGCGCGGCGCGTGGTGGCGATGCACGCTGGACGCTGACCCCCCGGGGGGTCAACGGGGACCCCCGGGTGCCAGCCGCGCCCGCACCCGCCTCAACTGCATATCCTTCACACACACACACACACACTCTCTCTCTCTCTCTCTCTCTCTCTCTGACTGCCGTGCTTCTCTCTCTCTATCGCTCTGGCAGGCAGCTCGGTGGGCGCCGCCCTCACCTTCCCGCTGTGTGGCCAGCTGATCCACATGTGGGGCTGGGAGTCGGTCTTCTACACGTGCGGCGCGGTCGGCCTCGTCTGGTACGCCCTCTGGCTGGCGCTCGTCTTCGACACCCCCGCCCAGCACCCGCGCATCTCCCCGCTCGAGCTCGCCTACATCACCAACGCCATCGGCAAGAGCGTGTCGCAGAAGCGGGTGGGTGTGGGTGGGCCGCTATGCAAACCCGGTGCCAAACCCTCCGAAACATTAAAAACACTGTGGTGCACAGATGGCGACGCCTTGGAGGTCCATCTTCAGCTCGCGCGCGGTCTGGATGAACATCGTGGCGCAGTGGGGCGGCGTGTTCGGTCTGTTCACGCTCATGACGCAGGCGCCCTCCTACTTCCGGTACATCCACGGCTGGAACATCCGCATGGTATGGCACACGGCCGGGCGGCGGCGGAGCTCTGCGTCGGGCTCCCGAGTACAGTGCCGCGGTGAACTGTTGTCACCTTCTCTCTCCCTCCCAGACGGGCCTGCTGTCCGGGCTGCCGCACGTCATGCGCATGATCTTCGCGTGGCTGTTCTCCGAGCTCGGCGACTACCTCCTCCGGCGGGGCCACATGTCCCGGACCAACGTCCGCAAGCTCGCCACTTTCTTCTGTGAGTGCCGAGCGTAACCCCGGCTGAGACACCGCCCCCCCCCCCCCCCTCCCCACACACACACACACACACACACACACACACACACTTCGATCTGACGCTGTCGGCCTCCAGGTGACGTCGTGCAGGGCCTGCTCATCCTCTTCCTCACGTTCTCCGGCTGCAACTCGGTCGCGGCCATCGTGTTCCTGACGGCCGCCACGGCGGTGCACGGCTCCGTGTCCACCGGGCCGCTCGCCAGCATGGTCGACGTCAGCCCCAACTTCGCGAGTAAGAGAAATAGCGGCGGCGGCGGCGGCGACGCGCAGAATGCGCGACCTTGGGGAAGGGTGGCCGAGGCCGAGGGCCGAGGGCCCGGCGGCCACTCGTCCGATAAAGCCGCGATACCGTGACCGTGCCCATCGCACTGCTGCTTCCAGGCATCATCCTCGGCATCAGCAACATGATAACGGTGCTGCCCGGCTTCATATCGCCCATCATCGTCGGCCAGCTCACCTTCCAGAACGTGAGTCGTTGAGCTGGACGTCTCAAGGATGCTCCGGCACTGTATTTTTTAAAAATCTCTCGCTTTTTAAAACTAAAAAAATGGTATATGTTTAATATTCTTGAAAAACAAATCGTATTTATTCTTAGTTAGAATTTTAATTTTGGCAGCAAACTGTGGAGCAGTGGCAGAAGGTGTTCGGCATCACGGCCGCGCAGCTCATCGTCTGCGGCGTGCTCTACTGCCTGTTCGCCCAGTCCGAGGAGCAGCCCTGGAACATGGACAAGGCGGACGCGGAGAGGCCGCGCCGCTCCCTGCCCGCCATCCTGGTCACCGGGTCACGGCACGAGCTCACGCCGCTCAACGAGAAGGAGAAGGAGAAGGAAATGGCGAAGCTGTAACCGAACCTCACGAGCGGCGCCTTGAAGGTTTGTAACGGACAGAGCCCGCATCACATCGCTGCACCGCGGGCTCTGTCCGTTACATACCTCCCAGGCGCCGTGTGTGGTCCGGGGGAGCTGCGAGAGATGCCGCCGTGTTCTCGCGGGGTGCTCCGTCTGTCTCGAGATCCACCTACTCCGCGCCCGCGCCGTCTTACGCAAGAGATCCGCCACTTGGAAGGGCACGCGATCGAGTCGGTGGGTTTTCTCGCCGCGCGTGCCACCGCCCCCGCCCCCCGGGAGGACGGCGTCACCACCAAACTTTGTCGACCGTTTTAATATTTTTATACGAAAAGAAGGGAAACTGAAAAATAAAGAGATCTGTTTTGAATATATGCTGTCTGAACTCTTTGCAAATCATTTAACTGTCTGTCATCAACAACTGGCGGACTCGAGCAGTCATTTCAAACAATGCCGGGCTTGACACCAGGGAAGCAGATCAGAAGGAAGAAGAAAGGAAAACAACATGGAGTCCGTCATGTTCCCGGCCTAGGACATTTTGTCGAATATTTCGCTAGTGGGTCATTACCTTCTGTCAATCATGGTGGTTTGTAGATATTACCAGCAGGGAACCTGCAGGTTCGGCCAGAATTGTAGGTTCGAGCATCCTTCTCCGCAATATGGCAGTAAGTTCAGATGAAGTTAACCTTAACCTCACTAATGTATTTTCAAACTTTATTGGAAAAGATAAACAAATTCTGGTCCTCCCTTTGCTTGAACCTCCTCAAATTGCTAGTTGTATTGAAAAATTTCTCTATTTCATGGAGGTCATTGTGTTTTTATTTGTCTCTTCAAATATTATGTCAGTAGTTTCTTGGCAATTCCATGTATGTTTATATTATTGATTGTGTTTCACCCTTCTATTCAGGTACGTATGTTAGCCCTCTTCTACGTAGTAGCCAACCACCACCAAATGTTACGGCACCAAGAAATGTGCCGGCAAATCATACAGTGCGTACTACTATGAAAGATGCTAGAGACGTTCAGTAAGTATGTCTGCAATTCAAATGTTAAGCAAGTATGTGAAGTCGATCGTCCATTGACTTTTAACAATTCTTTTTCCAGTAACTTGATTGTAAAAGACATTAATGAATCTGAGAAAGGTGGTGTCTGGCCACTGTCTTGCTACAATTTTTGGCCAGCAGCCACTCACAGCAATGTTCCGGGCTTAGAAGACCTGTCTCCTGAGGAAATGCGTCATTTACAAATGCAGGCACAAGCCACTGGTACCATTGATGCCTGTGTAAGTTTGGCTTTTATTTTTTACATAATAGCGCATTGTTTCCCCACAACACTTCAGAAACCTTTTATTTTTTTTTCCAGAATCAGCAGATACAACAGATGTACCAGCAAGCAAGAGCTAGGTTTAACAGTTTAAAAATTCCAAATCCAGAGACATTATCTACAATTGTGAGTATAAATATACCGGTACCAGTGTTGTAGTGTTCAAGCTGTTTTTGTTTTGCTTTTTTACATTTTTGTTTCATTATGTATACTATCCTTCTCTTTATTTTTTTTTCTGTAGGAATCTTTGACTCGGGGTCCAGCTGCACCCTCCTCTCAATTTAGTTTTGCTCGTGGAAGTAATGTAGCTCAAGACTCATGGCCATCAACAAATCAATCTTCTGTCTTTGGTGGCTCCTCAACTGCTCAAGGGCAGAATTCTATCTTTGGTGGATCATCAAGCTCTACAACAGGTTTCGGATCATCACAAACTCCAGCATTTGGTGCAGCAAGTAACCAACAAGGCATATTTGGAGGGTCGTCCCAGTTCACATCACCAACCTCTCCTCAAAAGAGTATATTCGGGGGTGCTGTTGCCTCGCAACCTCAGCAAAGTGTGTTTGGCGGGGGTACTTCTGGTTTTGGTGGTGCCCCTCAGTCCTCGTATGGTAATAGTTCACAGCAGACTTCTATATTTGGTGCTGCTGCGCAACAGGCGGCCTCACCATTTGGTGGTCCGTCTGTAGCTCCTCAACAGACAGCCTCAACCTTTGGTGGCGTTGCTGCAATTGCCCAGCAGACAACCTCGCCATTTGGTGGTGTAGCCCAAACCCAACCTGTATCATCTGTCTTTGGAGGCGCACCTACAGTTGGTCATAGTGGTGGTAGCATATTTGGAGGATCATCAGCCCCTCCTGCTGCTGCTGCAAGTTCTTTCAGTTTTGCTTTACCAAACACATTTGCTGGGAATTCTGCTAACCCTGTGCAAGGAGGAAACCCTTTTGGTGCACCACCAAGCAACGCTCCCAATGTTTTTGGTGGAGGAACAGCTCAAGCGGGTGCTCAACCAGCAGGAAATGTGTTTGGTTACAGTGGGGCTCCTAAAAATATGTCCAGTCCTGTTGTCCAGCAAAGTAACATATCTTTGAACACCACACTATACACATCGATGGCACAACTTTCATCTGAGGAGAAATCGGAATATGAAGCCGATACATTTACTCTTGGAAAAATTCCTTGCAGGCCACCCCCTAGAGAGCTGTGTTAGTATAAATACTAGAAACTTTAAATTTTATCAAGCTTGTAAATTTGTAATGTTATTGCTCAAATATCAAAATATTTTCTGGTAGTGTGAACGCAAGTCCTCATTTCTGTTTCATTTGACTCTTAACTTGTTTATGTACTTTTTTTTTCAATGTTGTTCCCAAGCCTACATTAGCACAAGAAGCGATTTCTTTTTTTATCATTTCGATCCTGTTAATTTCTTTACTGTCTTAATCAAAAGTTTGACAATGTGACTTTTCTGATATCTTGATATGTTGTGTGATATATTTTGTAGATATTTAATAAATAAAACAGTCTACTAAAAATTCATTTGTACTTTATTTTTATCAACATGGGGATTTTTTTATCACATGTAATATGGCAGTAATGAAAGCTAATCTGATCATCCTATCATTCCGTAAATACCCTCAACCGGAGATACTCCCCTATAATTTTTATTAATATTTTAAATACGAAAAACACCTAGTCCACGCCGTGAGGGTAGGCAGCCCAACCTACAACACACGCTGAGCCCTTTCGTGAACAAACCACGGGTGTTTTCGAGCAACCAAGGGCGGTTTTGTACTAATTAGGACCTCCTCTATCTCCCACATTAGTTCCATCAAAATCCGGAACGCAAATTTTTTGGGGCAAAAAAATGGTAAGGCCTTTGCAATTTTCCGGTTTTGGTCAGGAAACAAAATTTCGATCTTTCGCGCGGAATGTGTCTAAACAGACCCCTAGACGTCGTTCCGTCATAGAACGTATGTCGCATGGGCCTCATGGCTCCGGAAAATGCGAAAAAACACGTCCACGCAGGGACGCCCAGGAATACTTTCAGAATATTTATCATTCTCAAAGAAATATTTAAAATATTAATAAAAATTTTAGGGGGTGTCTCCGGGACTTACTCCTGATCATTAGAGAAAGAGGAAATACATATTACATATACATACATACATCTTACATATTTACATATGCAAGATCAAAAAATTAGTTAAACAGGAAGGCTGTGTGGCAATATCTAGAGAACTAACAAAGAATTTAAAATGTCCATTCTCAGATTGTTATCGAAATAAAATTTTGGGTATGCTGAAGTAGCGAAAAAGATGATTTGTTTGATAAGATCAGAAGAAGGTGCTAGAAAGCCATCCTGTCATTACTTTTGCTTTAAAAAATTATCACATGCCATGTATTTGCATTCGCATGAATTAACACCACTTTTACTGTCAGCTCTTTAACATCTGAGACAGCTATTTTGCAGAACTATGGTAGCTTACCTTACAGCTAATGAGACCTGACATATTCTAAAAAAAGGTACTGGACCCATAGTACATACTTATTATATCTTTTACTACTGAAGACCTAACTAATTTCAATTTTATTAATGACTGTTCCCTCGAAGCCTGAGGAGAGGAACATATTCTCAAGGTTTAGAACGTTGCATTGAAGACCGCTCCAGTAAAAGCTACACTTTCCACGCAGTACAACAAACCGAGAGAAAAATTTTCAAACTCACTTCCAGCTAGTACTTGAGATTAAAATGTAAAATTAAAAATCAACAAGAACTGACAATTTTTCATCAGTTTGACTGGTTTTGAAACAGGCGCACACATCGAAGTCCAGGCCCTACACGGACGTGGTGATCTGCTCGATGACGGTGAGGTGCCTGCCCGGCGGCCGGTACAGCCCCTCCGGCACGGAGCGCGTCGCCCGCAGCGGCATGGTGGGCGGCGGCAGGTCGCACGCCAGCGGGTACTGGAGGCACGGCGACGGCGCCCCCACCCCGAACATGGTCGCGTTGTGCTGGTGGTGGCCGGCGAAGGCCGCGGTGGCCGCGGGGTGGAAGTGGTGCAGGTGGCCGCCGAGCGGCCCCGCCGTCGCGGCCGTCAGCGGCGGACCGCCCACGCCGAGAGGCAGCGGCCCCAGCGGCCCCAGCGGCCCCAGCGGCCCCACGCCCAGCGGCACCGGGCCGGGCCCCGCCGGCGGGCACGCGCAAGGGTCGCAGTCCCCGGTGATGTTGGAGCCCGGGTCGGGCCAGGCGGACAGGTGCAGCAGGGCGGCGCCCAGCAGCGCCCACGCCAGGGAGAAGTAGTAGCCGCACCGGGGGTTGCTCTCGTTGATGTAGCCTGCCGAGGAGCAAGGGCAAGGACCGGTCAGTGCACCGTGACGCGCCGCGCGACACCCTCCGGGGCTCCAGCCTCGCCCTCACCTGTGACGGGGACCCCGATGAGCACGGGCAACGCCTGCGCACCCTGCACGAAGCCCCACGTCCGGGAGAAGTAGCGCGCCCGCACCCGCTCCATCGTGAACATCTTGAGGGAGTACAGGGTGCCGCCCAGGCTGGTGCCGTACAGCCACGTGACCAGCACGTAGCCGTGGTACCCCGTCACCCAGCCCAGGGCCAGCAGGGACAGCGCTGCAACAGGGAGGGCGCGCGTTAGGCTCGGGACTCCGGCCGAGTGGCGATACCCCGCGCCACGGAGCGTCGGCGCGGGGTATCTCCACTGCCCGCGCTCCAAGCGCCTGTGCACCGAGGGTAGGCAACTCGCCGACACGGGTGTGTGGTTGGCAGGAGGGGGAACCCACCGAGGCCGAGCAGGGACGTCTGTGCCAGGTTCTGCCTGGAGACGAGGCACTGCTCGCTGCCCCTGGAGGTGATGGCCCCCACCACGTAGCAGCCCACCGCCGTGCCCAGGCCCAGGATGGTCTGCAGCAGGCGCACGCTGGCCTCGGGGACGCCCTCCTTGGACGCCTGCAGGCCCTGGAACACGCCAAAAGTCTCGGTCAAGTCAAAGGGGAGGAAAAAATATCTCACGCTGACGCGTGGCTTGGTGCCTCGCCTTCCCAGAGCCCACAGCGGTGGCTACTGAGCAGAGGCTGGGCCTGACAGGGCGGAGCCCGCGGAGCCTGGCAGAGCCTGGCAGAGCCCTCGTACGGCGTCGGGGCTGACGGCGGCGTCGCTCCCAACGCTTCCGCCCCGCCGCCCGTCCCATCCTACTACTTTCCCTACGACGTTTCCTCAATCAATCATTCTTCGTGTCCGTCCGTACCGTTATCCATTTCTCGGCTCGGTCCGACTTGGCGCTCTCCCCTCATTGTCTGCCGCGAGAGTGAGGAAGAGGGCGAGACGGGGGGGGGGGAGAGAGAGAGAGAGAGAGAGAGAGTGTGTGTGTGTGTGTGTGTGTGAGAGAGAGAGAGAGAGTGAGAGAGTGGGCGGGCGGTAGAAAATAAAAAAACATCGTGGGCGCACTGCGTTACTGCTTGCGCCGGCGGAAACCAATCGCCTCCGCACAGAAGAATACATCAAGGCAGCCCGCGCCACGCCGCCCCGGGCCGAGCCGAGCTTCCCGACCCCCGGTACATGAATAAAGTTCTCTTTGGGGAGGGAGAGCCGGCAGCTTCGTCTGCTGCGGGCGTCGGGGAGGAGTTTATCGGGGGTTAACGGCAAAGGGGATTGAACTTTTCCCAAAACACTTAAAAAAATTCGATAGATATAAAGGAAAGACGGAAATTTTTGTGTTCCGCTTGAGTAGACTAGTGAAGATGCAAGGAGTTGATGAATTGCGAAAAGTGGGTGGAGGTAGGCCTTGCCCCGGGCCTCGGCACCCACCAGGTAGAAGGCGGGCGTGTAGGCGGCGGCGGCGGTGGACGCGGCGGCTGCCAGCAGCAGGCGCACGGCCCGCGACTGCAGCGGCGTGAAGTCGATGAGTGGCGGCCGCGGCGGCCGCAGGGCCTTCTTGTGCTTGACGCGCTTCCGCTGCGCCTTGAGATGCGAGATGGCGCGCCGCTGCGGGTGGTACAGGGACGCGGGCCGGTACAGGACGCCGACGAAGAAGCCGGACGCCACCAGCCCCGTGGCCGCCTGCAGCCCCAGCCGCCAGCCCAGCCGCCTGCAACACGGACAGGAGGAGGTCGTCAGCTCGCCTCAGGTGCGGCCACTCCGGGGCGCCGCCGGGACGCGAGCACCTACCCGACGGTGTCCGTGTAGAAGGCGGCGAACGTGGCCATGCCCAGGCCGACGCCGGACTGCATGAGGAACTCGGCGGAGGCGCGGCGCCGCTTGAAGTACTGGCCCAGCATGAGCGAGGAGGCCTCGCGCACCATGGCGGCGCCCACGCCCAGCAGCACGCCGTAGCTGCAACACAACACACCACCTCAACACCAATACCTCCTTCACCTCCAGTCTCGCTCCGCAATAGCCTGTTAATATTTTCCGTGGTGCAATATTTTCGAACACGACGGGGGCTGCTGGCGGGGCAGGACGCCGTCAGACGAGCAGGGGGTCAGTATCGCACCCACTCCGTCAGACGCCGTCTCGTCCGAACACCAATCACGTTCCGGCGTCATTAATTGAGCGCCATTCGTTTTCAGCGGCGCATTAATATTCCGCGCGGGTGTCCCGCCTCGTCCCCTCGGCCCCCCGCCGCCGCGTACGATGCCGGGCCACCTCCGCGCACCCCTAGCGCCCCCTGCAGCCTCCCCCCCCCCCCCGGCCCGTCGTGTATCAGCATTCCCCCACGCCCCTCTCCCTCACTCCTCTGCCCTTGCGCACCCTGCCCGTGCTTTAGCTGTGTGATGCAAAAAAAAAAAAGAGAGAGAGAGAGAGGGCGGGAGAAAGCGAAAAGGAATCCGCAGCAGCGGTGTTACCTGCAGACCCTCCCGCTCTAAATTTTTGTACCGAGCAACCAGCCCCTCTTCAATTAACCCCGCGCCCCGCCGCCGCCCGGACCCGGCACTCGGCGTGGCCGTGGCGTGCATGCGCGTAAAACGCGGAGTTTTATACCAACACAAGTCAGCTGCCCTCCCTCCCGCTCCCCAACCCCGTCTAAAAGACCCCCAGCCGTGCAGCGTCAGCAGCGCAAGCAGTAGTTACGTCCTTGTCTCTCCTACCTCTCTCCGTGCAGCTCGCACCCCCCCTCCCCACCCCCACGCTAAGTAGCCTCTTCAATTCCTTCTTAATAATTCAGCGCCGCTTTGGTGGCGACGACCCGGCCCGCAGCCTCCCTCCGTCGTCGTCCCTCCGCCCTCCTGGCCTCCAGTGGCCCTCCAGAGACCTCGGCGACCTTTCCAGACCTCCGGGGACGAGAATTAGGAGCATTCGGGAGTAGACGGCCGTAGGCCTTGGCTGAGGAGGAACGGGCTGTCCCTCAGCCAACGAGACCATTCCGTTCCCGTCGAGGTGTAGTTTGGGGGCGTGACAGGTCTACAGTTTCACGCGGTTTCCTCAGGTTTTGGGGCGGACCGTCGCTATACCGCTACTTCGTGTTCAGTTCAGCGTAGCTCGTATATGTCGTTACGGCGTGCTGTAGTGAAGGGGACGCAAGTGGAGACAAACCCGCAAGAGTGGAGAGGGGCAAAGAGCGGCAGACGGGACGCCGAGGGGAGGGGAGTGGTTGTCTGCTCTGCAACTATGAAGCGGCTTGCGGTGGCCTTTCCTCTCTCCGCCTCGCAGGGTTCGTGGAACTCTACCCTTCCCACCTCGCCTGTCGCATGTCTCTCATCACCTGGCTGGTGCGCGGGTTCGAAAACCACTCAAAGCTTCTGTGAAGCGTTTTTTGAGGGTAAATTGTTAATGATAAACAGTGTCATACTACACGAGGCGTGATTAAACGTGTAAAGCATGCACAGATGGATCACTAGCTTTCTAGCGAACTTGCTCTGGCTGTTACGCGTGGCCATTTTATTCTGGCGCGCGCCTCGTGGCCCTCGTGGCCCGCCGCTCGCCAGGCCCGGCCCCGGCGTCTCGGTCCGCGGCCCCCCACCCCGTTCCCCCTCCACCAGCACAGCTCCCGCCAGGCCGCCGACGGTAGCAGGCGCCACGCCACGTCCGACACCGCCACCGTGATTCCGTGGTGTAGCGGTTATCACATCTGCCTAACACGCAGAAGGTCCCCAGTTCGATCCTGGGCGGAATCAGGACTTTTTTAAAAGCTCTTCCACGAATTTCGAATAGGCGGAATTCTATACTGTTCTGTAATGCCAAAGCATAGGCCCGGGGTTGCCGCTAGGAGGGGTAGCGTGGCCGAGCGGTCTAAGGCGCTGGTTTAAGGCACCAGTCTCCTCGGAGGCGTGGGTTCGAATCCCACCGCTGCCAGCTAACTTTTTCGCGAGGACAATTTGAAACTTCATATTCTAAATTTACCGCCAACTTGAATGTGAAAATTACAATTTTACAGACGCAAAGCAGTACGGAGAGAGAAGCAGAAGTGTACTGAAGATTTTTTTCATCAGTCGGAGCTTTGTGACATGTACTGGATCTACCAGTTTCCAACATGAAAAGATCCGACGAATGCAGTCATGGAGAGAGAACGAAAGCCCGTTGGCCGCGGAGGAGGAGCACGTCTGTGTGTGTGTGCGTGCAGAGCCAATCTCTCTTCTTTTGTGGCGTATCGGGCAAACACTGATGAATAAAACTCAAACAGAATGTGCCGGGCCGCTCTGTCGGAAACACGTCACAATGGGCCCACCGCCCCCTCCACACGGCGACACGCGGCGGAGTGAAGTGGCGGCAGAGGAAGAACACGGCGGCAAGGGGGGCCTTCGGAGTGTATCTTGCTTCCTCTTGTCCCATTCACGTAGTTGCACACACAAACAATCCATTTCACTTTGGTCACAACACCCACGAAACCGTAGTCCTTGCCTTGAACTTACCAGAGGTTCATGTACCTGAGTCAAGACATTTGATCTTGAACTAAGCTTAATTATACAGCTTCGGCCAAGGGCGTGACGATGGAATGTTCTAAACTGTAGTGCTTTGAAGGCCAGTCTAACCTTTCCGGAATAATTTCTCTGGGCGAATAATGTTTCAAGCTCCAAACCGACTGGCCGCAATAACTGATACACACGCGTGTGCGGATCGCGTTTTGCATATCACATCAGGGGAGGTACCTCAGTGGTCCGCTATCGCTGTTTGTATCTCATTTTACCGCCAACGCCACCAAATTGGTCGGCGCGGCTGCTGTGGCGGGGTGTCGAGCTGAGCTGGAACGCCACCAGCCAGCCCGCAGCTGTTCCCGCCGCTGCACACGTTGATTTACGGACAACGCCCCCTCCCCCTCGCTCCCCTTTCCCACCCATCTCTCTCTCTCTCTCTCTCTCTCTCTCTCTCTCTCTCTCTCCCCCCCCCCTCAATATCTCCAGCGAAAGCAGCGGCGCGTCACTAAGTCCTCACTTTTCTTAATTTCCACTACGGAGGGGGGCGGGGAAGAAGAGCGGTATAAGTAGCCGCCCTTTGACCTCCTTTCTGAGAGTGAGAGGCAGAGAGTGAGTTAGTGAGTGAGAAGGAGATAGAGAGGGAGGGAGAGAGAGAAGGGTAGAGACGGGATGCAGACAGAGATAGAGTGAGGGGTCGAGAGAGAGGCACAGAGAAAGAGGTAGGTGGGGGAGTGAGACGGCAGAGGGGGGGGGGGGAGCAGCGGGTAATGGGAGCGCCTAGGAGGCGGTCTATGAAGGTGTTACTAAATATCGTAATGAAGATACGGCGAGGGGAACAACACGGTGCGGAGAGGAAGTGGGAAAGAGAAAGAGAGGGGCGATGACTGCGGGCCGGGCAGTGTCCGGGGCACACGGTCAAGGCCGCGTGCGTCTGTGTCGGCGTGCGGCGGGCTGCTGTTGTTGTTGTGGAGGGTCATCAGTCAGCCGGCGTGACGCCCGCGGGGGGCCGTGCTGGAGCGACACGAGGCCTCTCCCTGCGGTGCCCTGCGGGACCCTGCGGGGGGTCGCTGGGCCCGCCTCGCTGCGGGGGGCCGCTCGGCGCAGGTGTGATTTCAGGACCCCCCCCCCCCCCCCCCGCTCCCGTACACCTGCCGGCAGCTGCTGCTGCTGCCCTGACTCGGTGGCCTGCTTTGGGCACCATCTTTGCAGCAACCCCCTCCCATCTGCCCTGCGTTGCGAGCGGCTGCTTCCCACCCAGCCGCCGCCGCCTGTCGCTCTCTCTCTCTCTCTCTCTCTCTCTCTCTCTCTCCACCACACACGACGCTGAGAATATATTCCTTATTATTCACACGACATCTGCGCGGGATAGCGCTCATCGCGGTTCGCATCATTGCCTTCTCATATTACACACACACACACACATACTTGCGCTGAATTTAGTTATAATTATGAACGATTCCGCACACAGCATGCGCGCGGAATACCATGCACGCCCAGGAGTAAAATTCACGCCAACTTCCCGTACACCTGCACAGCAGAACGGTTCGTAACTGTACACTCATAAAGTTCTCCGCAAAGAGTACGAGAAGACAGTATAAGGAGTACATGTAAAAGATGTGAATGTCAGCAAAGAACTCCGCCCGCCTGGAGTCCCTCCGCGCACATGTGGCACTCAGAGCACGCCGCGGCGGCGGCAGGCGGCGGCAGGCGGCGGCAGACGGCACCAGCAGCACCGCAAAACCTCGGGGCCCGGGCCACAAGCAGCCGCGCACCGCACCGCACCGCACGGCGCCGCGCGACAGCGTCGCAACTCCACAAACGTCATCTCACGCGCTTTTAGGCGCGCGATATATGGCAAGTGTTGGAGGAGAGAAAAAAGTAAGGGGGGGGGGGGGAGGGGGAGGCTTTGGGGGCACAAGGCGTTCGCACCCAGATTTATGGTGCCCTAAGCGTTTTTCGCTGTTGAGTACTCTATACCACTTCCTGCCTCCACCCTTCCCCACCCCACCCACCCAGGCGTTTTCATCCCCCACGACCCCTGCTCGTGCTCCCCCCCCCCACCCACCCCACCCCTTGCCAACCGATTCCGAAATCGTTTCATTCCTGTAGGCGCTCCTTTTCTGGCCCCCTGTTTCGAAACGCACCCCACCTCACCCTAGGTCCGCGCTACGACCCCCACCCCCTCCTCTCGCCCTCTCTCTCTCTCTCTCTCTCTCTCTCTCTCTCTCTCTCTCTTCCCCAATCACGTCACTGCAATAGCAACACGTGTTGCTGAGTGTTCTGGTGGGGGTTGGCGCGCCAGGACTGCACTGCTTTGTGTTTGTGTGCGTGTGTGTGTGTGTGTGATGGAGATCGAGAGCCAAACGGCGTGTACCGCAAGGACGAGGGGTCCTTGCCCCCGGCGCCGTGCCCCGGACATATACGCGCAGGCGGAGAAATCACCACGCCGGGGTGCGGGGCGGGAGGGGCAGGGAGCGGGGAGGACGCTGACTCCGGGGGTCTTATTCACCGAGTGCGCCGCTGCGACAACATTTTCCACTCGGCCGACCAGGTTGGTAAGCGGAGTCCATTACGTCCGTCGACGAAACGCGGTGCATTCGAACTGTCTTGACGTCGCTGTCGCGAGTTCTCACAACGTGCGTGCTGCGATAGAGGAAGACGGGACGGTGCGCTCTTCGAACGTGGCCGATCCGCCTCCGTGTTTGAGCGCCCCGAAGGCTCGTGACGCTTTGGGTACTGACCTGACCGACACCTGGTGCAGCTGCTGGGCGAACGAGGTGAAGAGGAAGGCGAGGGCCATGATGAGGCCGCCGAAGACGGCCGTGAGGCGCGTCGACTTGCGGCGGCACAGGGACACGACGAGCGGCGTCACCAGCAGCGACGAGCACAGCGCCGAGCAGCCCAGCCACGCTGCGGACAGACACGGCCCGGGTCAGCGGGGTCAGCGGGTTCAGCGGGGTCAGCGGGGACAGCCGGTTCCGGAGAAGCCCGGGCCGGAAGTGGAGGAGAACGGATCGGGCCCGGACTTGTTCTTCTTGTCATCTTCTTCACTTCCGGCCTCGCCGCTATGGCCTTCCCTGGAATACCCCATTTGTCGCCCCCTCTTGTGAAGCGAAAAACATGAGAGCGCAAAAAAAACTGCGACTGACAATTTGTTTTGTGCACCATTTAAATGGTCCGCTATCCGCACCACGAAACAAAAACTCTCGCGCGCGGCGCGAATGTCGGAGCCGCCGTCGCCGCCGTCGGCGAGCCCGAGGGCGGGCCTGACCTCCGCTGAGCCGCGCTGCCGCTGTCTGCAGTCGGCTCCTGCGCCGCGAACACCCCCGGGCGAGGCGGGCAGCCGGCGAAATTAAAACACTTGTCAGAGGCGGAGGGTTCGTGGGCGCGGAGAGGGGCGCCGGCGGCGGACCGCTGCGGGGGGTGGGTCCGGACAGCCGGCCGGTCAAGTTTGAAAAGTTGATGCGGAGGAGTCGCCCTTGAGGAGGCGCGCCGGGCGGGCGCCGCAGGCCGGAGGGGATGGAAAGTTTATCCGGAGAACCCTTCGCCACCGACGGGCCGCGGGAAACAAACACCGCCGTCGGGGAGGTGCGCACGTCGGCGGCGGCCTCGTGTGACTCACCCGTGTCCATGGTCCTGGCGTGCAGGTGCTTGACGGCGTGGGGCGCGGCCGCCCCCCAGGCCAGCAGCAGCCCGGAGGAGAGGCCGTGGGCGGTGAGCGCGGCGCCGCACACCACCCAGCCCCAGCCGCCGTCCGGGTAGAAGTGGTGCCGGATGGCCGAGGTGTCCACGTCGGTGCGGCGCAGCGCCGGCACGTTCCGGTGCAGCGAGTGCATGTCGCGCTCGCAGATGGCGGCCACCGACTCCGAGTCCTCGGCCGCCACGTACTGCCGCGAGCCCGACGTCAGCCGAGACCCTGGAAGAAGAAGACACACCACGGGGGTCAGACACTCTCCTGCCAGCCTAACCTAACCCTGGGAGCAGACGACACACCAAGGGGGTCAGACACTCTTCTACGAGGGCGGTCAGACACCCTTCTACGAGGCCCGCCTAACCTAAACAGCGCAGCGCCCCTCGCAGCGGGGCGGTAGCCGTCGCGGTGGCGTCGCGTTTCCGCCAACACTTTGAAGAAATAGGGCGACCCCGTTGCGACGCCCCCGACTCCACCCTCCCCGGGCGCGCACCCTCCAGTGTCCCTTCCTTATTCTTGTCTCGACGCCCGGCAATCCTTATCGACTTACTTATACCGCAACCTCGTCATGACGTCCATGTCCGAAGTGACCCAGTAACAGCCAGCCGCCCCTCCGCGCCCGGCCGCACCCCTCCGCGACCACTGCTCCCTCCGTTTCCTCTTCTCTTCCATCTCTCTCTTTTCTTATTTTTATTTTTCATATCCCCTCCGCGCCCCGCTTGCTCTTTTTTTCTGTGACAGTTTTCCCCGAGCGATGCGCGCGCGGCCACCAGCCCCGCCCCCCTCGTTCCCCGACACTGTCAGCGATGCTTCTCTGTCTCTGTCGCTCGCACTCCCTTCGCGACCCCCTCGCTCTCTCCCTCGCGGTAACACAGATCACACGCAATGCGGCGCGCAGAGCGGGGGGCGGAGCGGCGCACAGGAGCAGCACCGCTCCGTCTGCCGACGCGAACGCAGCCCCCGGGAGCTCCCTTTGGCGCGGCGGAGAGGGACTCTCTTGTTCTCATAAACTTTAATGTCGCGATGTTATCGGCCCAAAGGGGGCCGCGGCGCGGGGGCGGCGCGGGCGGGGAAGGTGCGAGGCTCGTCGTGAACGCCTGGGAGCGCGCGCACACCCGCCGCACAGCTTCACTATATCGTCATAATTACTGCACACGCCGGCTGCAGCCGCGCCGCGCTCTTGCCTGAAATCCGAGCCGCTGCCGCACCGACCCCGCCCGGCCCAGACGCCGCGCGCCATCTCTCTCCGCGTTGTTCCGAGTCGTTTGTGTGAGGCGGCTTTGGCTGCGGACGGGGGGGGGGGGGGGGGGGGGGGGGGGGCCCGCCGGCGGCGGACCGCGGCTCCCGCAGGTCCCAGACAGCGCTGAGCAAGTGGTGTTCGAGGCCGGCGGGGTGGACCCCGGCGGCCCCCGGCGACGCTGCCGGTTTACTCTCCGGGCTTGCAGAGCAGATATTCCTCATCACGACGAAACTGCAAGCCAGACCAGAGCAGACCAGAGCGGCGCGGCCCGGCGGTACGGCCAGCTGCACCGCTGCCGCCCCCGGCTGCTGCCCCCGCCCCCATCAGGGCGGGGGCCGACGGACCGCACGGGAATACTACGCCCTCCTCCCAGACGGATGGCCGTCTGCTCGAGTCCCGCGGGGCCGCCCGCGTCCCATCAGCAACAAGACGACCCGACATTGCAAGCGAAAAACATGCACCGTGTTTTATGTCGGCCTCTCCGCGCAGCGCGCCGCGCCGCGGATCCCCGCTGGAAAATCCTGTGCCAGGATCGTCGGGCCAACGAAAATAAAGAGGCACGTCCGGAGGGGGCTGCGGGGCGGGCGAGCGTCTGCGCCGATGCGTCTCATCGCCACGGCAGGGGGAGCCGGGGGAGCCGGGGGCGTGAAAAGAAGTCCCGTGACGCGTCTGGATGGATTCCAAGACGACGGTAAGTAGATTGGAGTGTCTGAGACAACGACGTCGAGGCCGGCGGCGCCCCGCCTTCCCCGCCCGCACCGCCGCTGCCTGCAGAGCGCGGACCGGGCTCGGCTCGGCCGCGGGAGCGGCTGGAAGGAAGCGGATATTATTATTTTCTTTTGTTATTTTCGCTATGAAACGTTGCACGCGGCTGATCCGCCGTCGCGAGCGGTCTGGTCGCGAGGCCTCTATTGCTGGGGGAGGGGCTGAAGAGAACGAAGCGGGAATCGGTGGCCAGCAAAATGTCGGCTATGCCGGTGATGAGAAGGTGGTGATGTTGAGAGAGGTGCAATGTCGTCACGCTGACAAGGCCCTAGAGGGGCGGAGGGATGGAGAGGGGTGGGGGGGGGGGGGGGGGGGAGAAGGGTTGACGGACAGACAATAGGTCCTCTCCCCTCCGCCTGCCGCGCGGCCAAAATGTTCCATCAGCGCGACTGCTGTCACTGCGTCCAGTCCCTTCCGCCTCCTTTTCGTCAACTTTGTCATCCTCCGCCTCGCTCGTCCATCCATATTCCTGCCATCTCTCTCTCTCTCTCTCTCTCTCTCTCTCTCACTCTCTCTCTATCTCTCTCTCTTTCCATCTCTCGCACATTCCTTGCGCTCGGCCCGCGCTGTCACGAGACGAGCAGGCAGTTTCTTCGTGGTAAACGATCGCTTGTACCACCAAGCCGGCCACACCGCAGAAAAACATAGGTAAAATTATTGGTTTTCTCTCCAGTTTTCGTAGCTGGGCTCCTCTGGCGAAAAGGGGGGAAAATTATATAGTTTCGCTGGGCATTGGGGGGGGGGGGGGGGGGCGCATCAGCCGCCGCCGCAGCGGCCACCGAAGATTAACCAATTTCCGGATTATTCGCGGCTCAAACGGCCATCAATGACCGGCCTCTCCACAGGCGCCTTCATCTCTCTCTCTCTCTCTCTCTCTCTCTCTCTCTCTCTCTCTCTCTCTCTCTCTCTCTCTCTCTCCCTCTCTCTCTGCCCCTCCCGAGCGGGTCAGTCTCCCTAGGAGAGAGAGCGAGAGGGGAGAGAGGGCCGGCAGCACTCGGCACCTTTCGGCCACCACCACCCCGTGCCTGATTTATCGTCCGTGAGGGTTCGGCATGAGGGGCTAACCAGCGGAGCGGCAGCGCCCACGGCCGCAGCCGCGCACGCAAAACTTTCTCGCAGCGCCAGAAATTTCTTGTCCGATCAATTTAATGAATTCCCATCACGAATTCACAGGCGAGCTGCCGCCAATACTGCGGCCTCTCTCTCTCTCTTCTCTTCTTCTCCCCCCCCCCTCTCTCTCTCTCTCTCTCTCTCTCTCCCTCTCCCTATCATCACCATTGTCCTAGCCTCCCACCGCAGATGAGGCGATGCCGCGTCCGTCAGCGGGACACTGGCGGCACGAGCGTCTGCTCACGCGGCCAAATATTTGGTTTATTTAAGGCAGTGCGGCGGGGCGCGGTGGGCGGGCGTAGTAAAGGGCTGCCGCCGCCACCGCTGCCGCCGCCGCCGGTGCGGGGCGGAGCGCTGCTGTTCGCCGTGACGCGCCGCTGGGGCGGTGCCAGCAAACATCGGCTATAATGGAAGCCCCTTAAGGAGAGCACCGCTAGCAACACATCATGTAGGGCGGCGTGCTGAAGTGCGCGACGGGCGCGGACAGCGCGGGGCGGAGGGTGGAGACAAGGTGAGACATCGTTCGGGGGCCGCCCGCCCGTCGTGTCGGCCCGGGGCCCCGGCGGGGGGTGGCCCCCCCAGCCTGTCGCCGGCACGTTCGCCGAGGGAGCGCCGCGCACCCCGCTTTGTTATCAACGCGGTACGTGCAAACAGATTTATAACCGCACCTGCAGATCACGCTCGTCCCGTGCGACGATCCGCGTTTCTCGGCCCGAACACGGCGGGGGCTCTTCGGGGTGCTGCTGAGCTGGCCGACGACGCCATTGTCGAGCTGTGCGGGGCTGAGGTCATCATTGTCTGGTCGCATGTGTACGTCTTTTCCTCCGCCCCTCTTCTCTCTCTCTGTCTCGCTCTCTCCTTGACTTGCCGTCGGGCGCAGAAAAGGAAAGGAGCACATCAGAGCGGGAGCAGCAGCAGCGGTCCGCCGTCGGCCCGTATCCGAAACGATAAGGCTTTGCCCGAGTCGCGGCCCACTGGACGACGTCATCCCGCCCTGCTCAGGGAGTCGGCCAACACATTCGCGGCCCGTTCGGCGGCGGGGCCGAGTGAGTGGGGCGGAGCAGCGCGGCCCAAGCGGTCTGTGATTCCTTTTTCCCGGCGACGATTGTGTTCTTATCGGGGACCCGGAACGCGGGGAGGGTCGCTTTGCTGCCACCGCTGTGTGTGTGTGTGTGTCTACCCGCATCACCTCAATAACGGCGTGTCCTCACTGGAAAGCGTTGCTCTATGGACCTACTGCATCCCTCCGCGGATACGTAGGAAAAAAAATAAAAAAATAACAGAAAATTCAAATTCATTCTTTTTTTTTAAAAAATTATATTCTGCTTTTTCTGCCAAATCCACGCGCTCATAGAGCAACGCCCCGGCGGCTCCGGTCCTCGCAGCTGCTGTGGTCGTTCCTTTTTACCACCACCTGCAGTGGAGGCTAATTTATTAATTGCAGGAGCGAATGGCCTCTCCCTAACAACCCTCCCCTTTCTCTCCAGCGATGAGTACGTGAGAGAGAGAGAGAGATAGGGAACGAAAGAGAGACAGAGATGGTGGGGGGAGTTGGTCGGGGGATGGCGAGAAAAAAAAGGAGCAGACACGAAAGAGAACCGAAGAAAACTTCACAGAAGACGACCACCCCACGAACAGAGTTCCAGCTTGATAACTTGCTGACTGAGACTCGGACGCATCCCCGCCTACCTGTCCCTGCTACAAATCCCACATTACGCCTTTTTTCTTTAAAAAAAATCCCGCAAACGCAAAAAGTGACGTGACTGAAAAAGCGGCAGAGAGCGCCTGCGGTCGAGGCTATAGGCAACACTGCATGACTCGGGTGCCCGACGGGCTTGCCTACCTCGCGGGCGCTCCCGAGGGGCCACACGGGAACGGGAACATCGCCGGCACGTGGGTGGGCGGAGGGCGACAACCGCCCGCCTCTCGCCACGACAACATCCCCGAAGGGTTTCAGAGGCCGCCCCTCGAATCAATTTGCCCTTTGCGTCTAGGCAAGGCAATGAAGAAGGGGGGCGCATGTGAAGACACGAGGCATTAATGCGGCCATGAATATGGATAGGTTTTTGAGCGCCGAGGCGGCGCGTGTGCGCGTGATCTCCGCGGCACGAATACACAGGGGGGGGGGGGGGGCTCCTCACAGCGAGCACGGACGGCGTAATCGTGGTGTTTGCAAGCGTAAGTAGTGCGCTGCCGTGGTGTGTAGCACCCGGAAGCGTTGTCACGTGCGGCGGCTTGCAGAGCGGGTACCGGCGCCGCCCCGCCGCCCCGCCGCCCCTCGGGTCCAAAGGGGATCCCTGGCTGCAAAGTCCGGCATAAGTCAGCGCCACTATCATTAGCAGCCCCAGAAGTCTTAAGGAAGCTTCCCCGCCCCTTATGAATAATGTTCAGGGTGCTCTGCGGCCTCCGCCACCGCCGCCAGCAGCGGCTCGGCTGAGTACGCCGGCGTCACGCTGCGCCAGCACGCTGTTACCAAAGCCTCCACAAAGAAAAAAAACACAAATGTACAAAAATAATCAGCCGCGCAACGGTAACGATTTTTACCACAGTGACCCGCGGTTTTGTTTATTGTTTGTGTTAATTTCCGGGGACGTCTGCAAGGCCACCGGACCGCATCCTCCTCCTCCCCCTCTCATTGTCAGCTTGTTCAGTCATCATCGCACATTCCGACCTTTCTTTCTCTCCACCCCCACCTCCATCCTCTCTCTCGCTCTGTTTTAGGCGAGAGAGAGAGAGAGAGAGAAAGGGAGAGAGAGGACTGAGGGGGAGTAAGAGAGATGTGCAAAATGAGCGCGAGAGAAAAAAAATTAATTTCCGTGCCGCACGACCAACTTGGTGTGTAAGTTAACCAGAATTAAAAAAGATAGGGAAATAGGAGACACGGCTGGCTGGCTGCCGCCGGTGTGTCCGCCGGGCCGCGGGCGCGGGACACCTGAGCAGCGCTGCACTTGATAAGTTTCGGGTGGCGCGCGCGACTCTTCGCCGTGGCAGCTGTGAGGAGGGGGTGGGGACGGGGGGGGGGGGGGGGGGAGGACGGCGACGAGCAGGAACAAGGCGAAAGACGCGCGGCTGGGTATTAAACTCCCCCGCCACCCCCCGACTGCCGGCTGCGACGTGGAATTATGTCAGGAGAGATATGTGACGCAGGCGCTGGCTGCCGCGCCGCCCGGCCACCCCGCCGCCCGGCCTGCTAATTCTCGGTCCCCACGCCGCGCTGCTCCAGCAGAAGCAGCCCCCTGCAGCCCCCCTGGCAGCCCCTGGCAGCGCTGTCACCGATCCTCCGCCTGCAACGCGAGAAGGGAAGAGGGGGAGCAGGCAGCGCGGCTGTCCGCGCTACGTAACATTCGTGCACGGCGCTGCGGGCCCGCGGCGTTGGTATCGCATCACCGCATAGCGGCGCGCCGCAGCGGCACCGCAGCGGGGGGGCAACAACCCTCATTACACTCGAGGCGCAACAGACTCTGCAGGCGCTCTGCTACTTTCGAACGCTTGCCGACGCGACTATTTGGCGCCCAGTACAGTCGGCCGGGGCCCCCGCCGTCGTGGCGTGCAGCGCTGCGCGCCGGCGGCGTCTGGGAGGAGGGGGCGGCCGGAGGGCGGCCGGGGGCGGCGAACCTCACTGGTTGCTCAGCCATAACACGACGGGACACGCCCTTAACAGCGAATGCTCCGAGGAGTCCCCCCCTAAATGCCACCGGGTGACCCGGGCGGAACAGGCAGAGGGGCGTTGTGGCGTCGGGGTCCCCGTGGGGGGTTGGGGGGTCCAAGTCCCTGTGGGGGTCATGCCTCCGTGTGTGTGGGGGGTCTAGCACCAGCTGACGACGGGAAGGTGCAGGCCGCGCGGGTGGGCGGCGGCCGGGCGGCCGCGCCGGACCCCTACATGCGGGGCGGGCTGCAGTGCGGCGGGCATGTCGGCATCGGGGGATTGGTTCGGTGGAGGGGGGTGGGGGGAGGGGGAGGCTGCTAGATTTATTGCAAGGGCAGAGACCTCTTCCAGTTGTCGGGCGGAGAGGACGGGCGGCGTGGCCCGGGGAGTGACTGCACGGATGAGTGCCGTTCAGGGAATATATTATTATTTGTGCGGATGGGAGCGCGGAGGGCCCCGAGGCCACCGCCGCAGGCCGGCTCAATAACTCGACCACTTCTCCTATTTGAAAATAAATATTTTTTCCCTTCTCCTAATTTATATGACAGTGGTTATTTTTTTGGTAAGTCGCACCATTGCAGATGGGTCGGACGCAGCCGGGTCGCGCACCTCCAGCCTGCGCTGTGAGCCGAGGAATGTTATTATAATGGGATACGGCCCCGGCCCGCAGCGCCACGCGACGCGCGCGGTTAAACTTATGCTTAAATTTGGCGCTACAAAGTTTGGCGCCTCCGCCGTCGCCGCTGCGCTCCGTAGCGAGCTGAGCCCAGCTCTGCGGGGGGCTGTGCGGGGCGGGGGCCACGGCTGACGGGGGAAGGCGGCCGGCCGGCCCAAGGCCGAGCGAGATTCACTCGAGATGACCGCTCCGCCCCGTCTGCAGGGCTTGCTGAGGTCACCGAGCGGGCAGAAAAAAAAACACGAAGAAAAAAAGGGAAACGCGTAATCCGGCACGACTGAACGGCTGACCGCCCTAGCGGCGCCGCCCACCCGACCATCAAGCGAATAACCCGGTCTAGAGATACAAAAAGATAATAGAGCGAGGAGTCTGGGACAATTCTCTTTCACTTTCGGTAGAGAGATTTGGGAGGCACGAAAATGGAGCGGACACTACTTTCCAAAGTTTTTCCTCTGGACTTGGTTCCCTGTTTTCCTGGTGACCATGACGCCACTGGAGTCATCCACGTCGCGCCCCGCTGCCAGTGATCTCGGTCAGTGGCACGGCTCGCTGTCGCCGCATCCCGCAGAGCTCGGAAGGGATTTTTATCGTCGACCGTGTTCTCTCACTTTGTGGAGCCACCCAGGACACGCCTATGCCCTCTCCCTCCACACACACTCACACACACACACACACACGAGCGCGCACACATGAATTCGCGAAGGCACACACTCGCTGACAGCACGGACATGCATTCCCATTCATGGGACAGCCCCGCAGCCTAGTGGGATGGGGATGCGGGACCCGATAGCGCGGCGCATGTAGAATGCAACTTCCCCGATTGGCCCCTCTGACACACGGGACGGGCCACGCCCGCGTTTTTCACCTCCCGTTATGCCGCATAATCAGAAGCGATGGGCGCCGGACCAGCAGCTCCGCCGCAGTCCGCTGGGAGTGCAGCGAGAACTTTTGAAAACGGCTCCCACGTAGAAGTGATATAAATTTGGGGACTGGCGCGGATCGGATCCCTCCGCCCCCTCCCTCCACACGTCGTGTCGCCGCGAAGAGCGCGCGGGGGAGGAAAGAATGGCATAGAAGCCCGCAGAGCAGCAGCCCCCTCCCCATAAAGATGAGCGGCGAGAGAATCGGGGGAAAATAAAGCCAGAGTGCAGAAATATGCCAGGAGGACGTCGCAAGGCTATCCCCCCCGAATATTACAACATTTCGGAATGGCGAAAGGCGCCCCTTATTTTCTCCCCATCTCCCTTTCCCTCTCTGTCCCTCTCCCTCGCTCCGCCTGACGGCCTCGGGAATCAGATCGAGAGTCTTTTACTGGCTGCACGGCCGCACCCGCGACGTGGCCGTTACCCTACGACTGGGCCGGAGCGGCCGCTGTCTCCCGCGCCCGCACCCGGACTTGCCAAGATCTTCACCTCCCTTCGCACCGCCGCTGCCGCCGCCGTGTCGCGTATCCAAGCAATCGCGTCGCACACACACTTCGGGTCAGGACCGCGCGCGCGGGCCCTGCGTCGTCGAGGGGATTTCTTCGCCTATCAATGCGTGGCTCTGGCGGTTTCGCACAGACTGTGGGCGAGGAGGGTAAGGAGGGATAGAAGGCTGAAGGACAGGCGCACCGCCGTGCCGGGGTCCCCTTTTCGGTATGAAGTCTCCCCTAAGTGGCTTTGGTGAGGGGGGCAGGGGCAACCCAAGCGTCACCCGGCAGCTGCTCCGCAGAGCCAATTCAAAGAGCCGCCGCGCGGGGGGCGGAGGTCCTGACTTCGACAGGTGGCGGCGGAGCAACAGCGGTGGGGGGCGGGGGCCGCGCCTGCAGGCCTAGGGGCCGGCTGTCCTGGGACTGACGTTTCCATACTGGGTCAAAGGCGAGCAGGGGGAAGGGGGGGGGGCGGTTATAGGGGGAGGCTGGGGGCGGCCGCGGCGCCGGAGCCCCCTGTGGCCGCCGCCGCTGAGCGCCCGATGGCAGCATCTGTCAAGCCAATTCCGACGTGCACTGATGACGCCCACCCGGACGAGGGCGGGCGCGGAGTTCACGCGGAGGTCACCCGGGGGTCACCCGGAGGTCACCCGGAGGCTGCTTGCGAGCGAAGGGAGATAGGGGCGCTGTTTGGCACGGGAGTAATTGAAACAGCAGGGCAAGTGGGTGGGCCGCGAAAGTGAAATGATTGTGCGAAATGTGTGCGGAAGGGGAGGGGAGTCGTTTTGCGATGAATGCCAAGTGTGACTATGGCCTGTCCCTTGGCAGACCAGTGTGCGTGCGAATGCGTGTGTGCGCGACGAGGAAAAAGCGTTGAATGAATGAGTGAATTCGCAAATTAGACGTTAGATTTTGCTTTTTCAAAAAATGTTGATGATGTGGCCGAATGGCCTAAAAAAAGTCGATTGCATTATGTTAGTTATGTAATGATTACACGGTATGGCCAAGCGCGGCGGTACCACACAGGCGCTTCGCCGCGGCCGCAGCCAGCGATGCGAAGCGGCTGCACGGGAGTCAGGATTGGGACATCAGCCGGCGTGTGTACCGAACACATGTAGCGTACTGTGCCGTGTCGCCAGCGCGGCCCGGCTGCCCGCCCCCGCCGCTGCTGCTGCTGGCAGAGAGCAAACAGCTCAAAGTTTACAGCCCCCGGGATGCGGTACCGCACCGCACCGCACAGCACGGCGCAGCGGCGCGACGCGACACGGCCAGGTCTGCGCGCACCCACACGTGCACCCACAGCAGCGGCAAACAGGCCACGCGGAAAACTACTCCCGGGTCTGACGGCTGACGCGTGCTGGCGTGGGCTGACTCCCAGCTGACTCCAGCTGACGTCCAGCCCGCCGCACCTCCTGGGAGTCAGTCAGCCGGCGGGTGGCCACACGGGGGCACCGCACCCCGCCCGCACGCCACGGGCCAACGAAAACACCCTGCGGAACACGTAGCGGAACGTTCTCCCTCGCTGCTGCCGCGCCACTCCGGTACCTCCGCGGCGCCCGGCCCTGTTACAGTGCCAGAGATGTGCACCCGCGAGGTGAACTCTAACGGGTCGCTATCGGGTCGGCTTATGAGGATGGGCATCAGGACCTCCCCCGCGGCAGCCCGGCTCGGGTGGGGCCGCTGGGAGGGTAAGGGGGACCTACAACCCCCCCTCTGCCGGCCCGTCCGGCAGGCGCCGCGGGGGCGCCCCCTGACTGTTTTATTCATTCGGTGCTAATGCTGAGATTCTTGCATGGCTAGCAGCGCCCCTATAGTGCTGGGGGGCGGCATTGGGAATTGGTTAGTACGGCCGGAGGGCGAGCTGAGCGCTTAGCGGCAGCCGTGCTAGCAGTCGGCCCGCATGGGGAGCCCTCAACAACTGCTGGTGCTCGGGGGCCCGGCCACAAGCCCCGGGCAGAGAGCCCCTCTGATCAGCCAACTACTCCTACTGTGTTTCAGAAAGAGACGAGGCGACGAGCAGCGGGCGTCGTCCACTCCAGTATTGACTACGAGGCTCGTTTCGCTTCCTGGTTTTGAGTCAGCAGAGCAGCGCAGGGATCGCCGTGTAGACCGGCAAAAGGCCGTGTGTGCGACCGCCAGTAACTAAGTGACGTGTGTCGGCCGAGACCAGGCGCGCTGGCGTATCGGCGGGCCGCTCCGGGACGTCCGCTGAGCCCCGGAGCCCCGGAGCCCCGGCCAGCTGAGATTGGCGTTACGTCTTGCTCGTGACCGGAACGCTCTCCATCATATCGAGAGGCCTCGGCTGGGCCAGCGCGCGGGGCGCTGCCGCCCGGGGCGGGGCGAGGCAGAGCGGGCAGCCGCCGCCGCAGCGCGGTGACTGCTTTGTGGGCTTTGGGGGCCCACCCGCGGGCCGCCCGGCGGCATCGCAGCACCCGCGGGGGCCTCATGCTCAGCACCATAAACTTGCCAGCGGCGAGAGAAAAAAAAAAGGCAAACAGTGTGCGCTCTCGGGTCTGATTTTGTGAGAGTATATACGCCGCTGGCAGTGGGGCCATATAATTCGGCTCGACAGATATTAATGAATCTGCAAATAATGTATACAGGCGGCGGGGCGACGGCAAAAAGTTGTTCGGTGCGGATTTTATGACGAGAAGGTAAGTGTGACTAATCGGGGGCGGGGCGCGGAGGGAATGATGGGCGCTGCACTTCTGCGTGCAAATAATGCGGGCACGTCCGCCGGCCCCCGCGGCTGTATATAGCGGCAGGAGAAACACATACAGAGCACTTGGGGCGTGTCGGCCAGAGCCGGCCGCCGGCCCTGCCATCGGCGAGAGGAAAAGTTGGGAAAAGCGATGCGAAACTGCCTCCTTTATGGCGACCAAAAACGGGGCGAGTTAAAACGATTTCCATCACTCTCGCTCCCCCGCGCCGCGCCCGAACGCCTCCCGGATCTCCTCCTTGTCTCCCGCCAGCGAGTTGAAAACTTGTCCGCGAGAGAAGAGGACGATTTCTTTGCCCACGGTGACACGTGCGCGCAGCGGCGGCGCCGGCGCCACGCGGGCCCGCCGTCGGAAGCGTCCCGCTGGAGTTTAGTTCGCAGAGTTTTCAGAGCGCCGCCACGGAAACATGCGGGGCCGGGGAATTAAATTCATACGGAGGCTTGCCGCGCTGAAATGCCGCGGAGTGCAGCGCGGAGTCTCGCAGTGCGGAGTGTAGTGCCAGTGGTGGTGTGCGTCTGTGAGGCTTTCCGAGCCATTGCACACCTTTCCCGGAGTGCCCGGCGGCTGGAGCAGCTGGAGCGGCTGGAGCGGCTGGAGCGGCTCTCTGCGCTGCCGGAGGTTTAGGAGCCCGGGGCCGGCTCTGCGGGGAGGAGCCCAGCTCCGGCTACGGGCTCCGCAAACAGCCCGGCGGCAGCTCCGTCCCGACTTCATCCCGTCCACGCCGCGGCTCGATGCAGCCAGCTCTCCTCTTCCCTCCCCATCGCTGGGGACACATTCATCGGCCTCATGCAGCCACCCCTCTCCCCTCTCTATAGCGAAGCCCAGATTTCACTTTTCGGTCCACAGTCTCTGCCTCCCTCCTCCCTCTCACCACCCACACAGCACCGCACAGGGCCGGAATCATGGCCACAGCGTGTGGACACGACGCCAGCAGCCGCTGCTGCATCCCAGGGGGGGGGGGGCACACCACCGCCGCCCCTCTGTACACAGAGGGGAGGGGGCACCACAACAGGCATGGACACGGCGGGGGAGCGTCACAGCACAGCAGCAGCAGCAGCAGCAGCGGCAGGAGGCGCCGGCCCGGGTAGGCAGAGCCGGCGCACGGCCGTGTGCTGCGGGCCTGCCCACCTCCACGGCGCTCCGAGCCGCCGCCGCCGCCGCCGCCGCCGCCGCCGCCGCCGCCGCCGCCGCCGCCGCCGCCGCCGCCGCCGCCGCCGCCGCCGCCGCCGCCGCCGCCGCCGCCGCCGGCCCGGCCCCCACACTGCGCTCACAGCACGGCGCGCGGCGAGGCGGCGGCGAGGGGGGCCGCGGCTCCCCGCTCCGCTCCACGCTTCCATGCACGCCCGCTCTGCGGGCAGCCTGATTACGGATTCTTTTATATTCTCCCCGCAGCCGGCCGGGGGGTCATGCGTCGCCCCGGAGGCAGACGGCCTACGGCCTACGGGGCGTAGCCGCCGAGCTGTGCGGCAGCGCTCATGCGACGGCGGCGCCGTGTTTGCCTACCTGTCTGCCGCGCCGCGGAGGAGAGAAGGCTTTCCTGCTAGACCGGCGGCGTTCGGGGAAAGTGTACAGCAAAACCGGGCGGCGCGTAGCGATTACCACGAGTGGCTGGCCAACCCCTGCTTCTTACCACTACCCGGTCGGGGCCCGGCAGTCTGCGGCCACGCATATTGTCAGCCCGATGCCAACGACCCCAGAGCACGCTGCTATTGCGGATGCCCGTCCCTCGGCCGCCCTCGGTCGCCCTGCGGGCCCGGCGCCGACCCCAACCGGTGCTGCGATCCTCGCTCGGTCGGGTGCTCGCCCCTCTCCGCTCGGGTACCCGGCCGCGCCTGCAACAAATTCACCCCCAGAATCCGCTGCTCCGCTCTCCCTCTCTATGGCCCCTGTCCGAAAGCGACAACGACGGCCGAACAAGAAGCGCCGTAAAAGGGGGTGTGGCTCACGCTGCGGGGGGTCCGAGGGGGCTACGACGGCTGGTGTGCGTGTGTGTGTGTGTGTGCGTGTGAGTGGCCGGCGGGTGGCCTCCGGGCACAAGCCGTGTCCTCCAGTTGTGCACTGGCCGCAAGTGGGGGCCATGGCCACTACCTACACTTACCGCCAACTCTCTCTCTCTCTCTCTCTCTCTCTTTCTCTCTTTCTCTCCCTCTGTCACTCTCACTCTCTCACTCCCCGCCTTCCTCCGGCACCCTGTTCTCGTGGTACCCTTTGTCACATTGGAGCTTTTGCTACTATATTCTCCGCTCCGCGACAGGCGCTCACCACACGTACGCACGCACACATGCACACACACACACACGCGCGCACACACACACGGGCCGCAGCTATTATTGGCCACTTGAGATATATCCCCGAGGCACCCCTGTGTCTGCTCTTGTGGATATGCGCGCACGGCACAGTCGTGCCAGCCGCACCCCCGCTCTGGAGCGGTACCGCCCTATGTCACGGCGACCATGGCGAGAGAGAGAAAGAGAGAGAGAGAGAGAGAGAGAGAGAGAGAGAGAGAGAGAGAAAGAAAGAGAGAGAGAGACTGCGTCTGCACCGAGCGCCATACCGAACCGAAAGCCAACCTAGCCAACGGGAGCGAGACTTATTTCACCTGGCGCCGTGGCCGTTCCTTTCCCCCAAGGGCCGCCGCCGCCCGCCGCCGCCACCGCCGCCGGCGTTACTGCGTCTGACTGCGTCTGGATTTCTCTCACGGCTGCAGACCTCGACCACCGCCTTGCACGAGTCCCTCCTCATACCAGCGCCCCGCTGTAAATACCTCCCCCGCTGGCCACCGCCGCAGTTTACCTCTGAAAATGTGAATATGTCCCCCCCCCCCCTTTGCGCTCGCAAAGCCGCCGCCACCCTCTTGCCTTTAAAATACAGCGTTGATGCGGCGCTGGCCCACGTATGCGGGGCCCTCTGCGGGGCCCTCTGCGGGGGCGGGGGCGGCGGGGGCGGCGCGGGGAGGGGCGTCATGACAATACGCCCACCCTCCTCGGCCGTCCCCACCCCCACCTCTCCGGCCGGCCGACGTTTTGGTCATTCAGGTCCACGAACGCGAGGCGCGCGGCGCGGCCTGACAAGAGGGCGAGGCGGCCCCACGGCTCACGGCAGCAGCGGCCAGAACGGCAGGTCGGCAGAATCGGCTCAATCACTGCCCAACTTGGGCCGGACTTGGTGCCGGACTTTGCTGCCCCGCCGCCGCGGTGCGACGCCTCCAGGAGACACGCTGTATTTCCCTAGCGGCCGGCGGGCACGGCGCAGCGGAGCACTGGCCGCCCGCCGACACCGCCCGGCCGCCCACGCCCCGTGACATTACACGGCCGGAACGTGACGCGCGCAGCGGCCACCCCCGCCGCCTGCCCTGCTGCCTCATCATATGACACAGTTGATGCTGCCACGTCCCTGCCGCCGCCGCAGTCGCCGCCGTCACGCGCGCGCACCCCCGCCGCACAGCCCGGCGCGCATCGTCTCCATCTTTTCGGGGTGCGTCGAGGTGCGCGCGCGCGCCGACTCTGAAAACTTTCCGCCCGCTCTTCTTCTCTCCGCTTGCGTCTCCGCTCTCCGCCAGGTGCGCTCGCCCGGCGTCCGTCGGACTCATTCCACTTTTATACCGAAATGTCGGAAATTCGGCAGGGTTTCGGAAAGCCCGAATTCCTCTAGTCGCTCTGGCTCGGTACTGTTTTCGGACTTGCCCGATGACGCAACCGAAAAGAAAAATGAGCGCGAGCCGCGATGCCCTCCCTCCTCGACGCTGCCCACTGCGCTACCGAGACAAAACTTTCCGCCCGCTCTTCTTCTCTCCGCTTGGCGTCTCTGACCGGGCTCCGGAGCGAGTCAGGCAGCCGCTCGGAGGGAAGTGGCTCTATTCGGGTCGCTTTCTCGCTCTCTCCCTCTCCCCTCGCCCGGACCTCATCTCCAACGCGTGTTCCGTGCACCGCTGGCGACGTACGCCTGCAGCCTGCAGCAGCGCGGCGTGGAGGGCCAGCAGCGGGACGACGGTGGACGGCGGCATCCAAACTCGACGTCAGGACGCAGCGGCTGACAGGCGACCGGGCGACACACACACAAAAAAAAAAAAAAACAACCCGCGACGCTGCGACGCTGCGACGCAGGGGCGGAGGAACGCGACCCTAGCGCCCCCAACTTCGCTGATTACTTGCCGCCGCACTTTCTGCTCCGGGCGCCTCGCGGTTTTCCGCCGGCCTGCACTACAGTTTGTTTAACTCGACGGAGAATTCACTTTGAGAGAGGGGGCAAAAAAAACAACAACAACAACATTGTAATCGATGTTTTTTCACACCCTTGCATCTGCCTCTCTCCCACTTGCCAGACTCTCGTGGGGCGTGTTGTGAGTGGGAGAGAGACAGATGGCAGGAGCGTCGTTGGTCGACCCCTTATGTCACCTGCTCAGCGGCTTGCGCGCGCGGATCGGTGGCGGCGCATCCCGTCCTCTCACCGACATATCGCATTCGCCCACCATTTGCATAAACTGTTCTGGCCCAACGCCAGCCCGAGATCAGCGCGCGGCGGCGCACGGGGGGTCGGCAGGGGGCCGGCAGGGGTCGGCAGGGGGCCGGCGGGGGCCGGGCGCAACGTTATAATCCCCTTGTTTCGATGCAGATATGCGCGGCCAGATTGGCGATCCCGGAGCTGCGCCGCCGTAAACGAAACGGAACGAAGCGCGTGCGCGCGTAGCGGCCGGGCCCCGCTGGTGCTCGGGCGCGGCCCCTCGCCTGCCCCGGCCCCGGCCTCTCCCCGCCCCGCCCCGTCCGCAGCGCGCGGCGTCCGGCCGGCTGCCGGGAGATCTCCATCTTTCCGTCCCATCAATGCCAGTTCGATTTCACTCCCCTGTTTCACGACCCCCCCCCCCCCCCCCTCTCGCCTGCCCCGCGCTGCCAGCGACCCGCGCCGTCGTTTGGCTCCTGCCATTTGGACCCGCATTTACATGAAAGGGAATAAAAGTAAAAATAGAAGCTGTCTGGCGCTATGGCGATTATTTCACTGCGAAAAAAAATGGTTACCTAGATTGAATAATTATATTTGTTGCAGTGGCGAAAAAAAATCTTTAGAAGGGCAGGGGGAGGGTCTGACTTTTTCCTGAAAGGACTGTCAAAGAATGGCCCCGCCGTAAAACGATTCCGTCCACTTCATTTGTAAGTCGCCTTTCCGGGCAATCGACCCCGACAAATGCGCGTCTGTAGCGGGCCGGGCGGCGGCCATCCCCGGCAGCAGCTGCAGATGACGGCCCCCCGAGCCGCGCTCGTCTCCAAATTCCAAAGCAAAGTGCCGGATGCTTCTCCCAGGGCGCAGCCGCCGCCCCCCGCGACGGTCCAGGACTGGGATCTGCAGCGCGACGCCGACGGACGGGCCAATCACCATCCCTCTGCCGCCCCGTCCAATTGTGTCCCCCGCGAGGCCCCGCAAGGCCCCGATGCTGCTGATCCGGCTCGAGTTGACTGGCCCCGCCCGCTGCAGGCGCCGGGGCGTCTGGCCGGGTGCCTATGTTTATTTTATCGGGACTTTATAGCTGACCGGCACGCTTGATGGCTTCGCACCCCCGCCCCCGCCCTGCCACGCCCTCGCCGTCTCTGTTCCCACTGGTTCCCACGGGCACCTGCCGCAGTTGTTGCACCAGCAGCGCCAGGCGATTTTACGTCCCTGCGCGCCAACAAACTCGCACCGCGAACCGTGGGAAAATAGTAAATAAACATAGTGATGCCGCCGGTGGTGATCGGCCGCCACCGGTAGGTGCCGCGGGCCGGGTCACGTGGCTGACGGGCCAACTTATCTGCGGCCACCTGTTGCACGCATCCGGTGCAGTCACTCGCTGCGCTCCCGAGGGCCCGGAGGCCTCGCAGACACCGGAGGCCCCTGCGGCGGCGCGTGAGTTTGCCTTCGGCGGAAACTCGGACACGTGAGCGTTACGGCTGCGTCGATATGTGCACCGGCGGAAGCTGCGGGAGGGGCGCTGCGGGGGACACATACCCGGCGGGGTGCCGAGGTACCGCTGCACTAAACACTCCCGGACACAACGGTCGTGGTATGGAAGTACCTGCGAACGGCTCGCAAAACAACTTGCTCGCCTGGCACCTCATACAACTTTGTGCAGGACAAACCGGCCGGGCGCCGCTGGCGATTAGCCATCATCAATGTGTGTGTGTGTGTGTGTGTGTGCGTGTGCGTGTGTGTGCACCTCGTCGTCACGACATGGCAGCGATGAGCTGCCGTGGCGATGGAGAGCCATTCAAGCCACTTCCTCTGTGGCTCATGCGCTAGAAAAAAATAATGTCCTCGTGTGCGACGAAAAAATAGGATCCCCTGCAGACTCACCGTCGGAATATTTGGACGACGACGTGAATATCGCCAGACAACAACATCTATTTCGTGTATGACGAACGGCGCGTCTCACATCTTATGAAACTACAAGGAGACATAACTACTTGTCTGGTCGTTTATGCCGGTCCGCCTCCGTCGCGTACCGCCACTTGTCTACCACAATTACCTTACCCGTCCCCCCTTTCTCTCTCCCTCTCTCTCTCTCTCTCTCTCTCTCTCTCTCTCTCTCTCCCTCTCTCTTGCACCTCGCCTCTCCGCCGCGCTCAGCAGCTCTCCAACGGAATGCGTGGCGCGGGGCCCGCGCGGCCCACGCCGCGGACGACACCCTATTCCGAAGCCGTTTTTATGGGGGACAGCGTTTCGTTTCGCGTTCCGTTTGGCGGGTCAAACGCGGCCGCTGATAAATCGGCGGTCCGCGGGTTCTGCATCGCGCACTTAACGGTGGCCGTCGAGGTGCGCGTCCGAGAGGCACGACGTGTGGACACCGCGCCGCCGGCGGAGGCGGTCCTCGGGGGACAACCCGCTCGGCCCGCAGCCCTGACTTTCGCCGCGCGGACGTTTCACAACATCCCGATATTGCCAATCGCGCGTCTGTCTGTGTCCCTCGGAGCAGAGAGGGAGCATCCTGTTGGCTGCCCCGCGGACGCAGTCTCGACAGCCGATGAGCAGTTAACAGCCGCCGCACTGACAGCTTTAGGAAGGCGGCGACGAGGTGGCGGCGCCTCGCGGCGGACAGCGAGCCGGCTGCCGCTGCTAGTGCCACCCCGACTCTTTATGGGACGCACAACCCGCGGCAGCGTCTGTGCTCGGGGCGCCCAGACACGGTAGCCGGGCACACCGCAGGGGTCCGCAGCTCCACAAAAATGTGCACACCCAGAAAAATGATATCTTGGATCAAGGTTAGACTGACCTTAAAAACACTAGTCTTGAACTTTCCAAGGTTGTAAACCTTGACTCAGGCTATTCTTTAACTTCGTTCAGGAACAGAGTCTTGATTCAAGTGTATAAACCTTGGAAAGTTCAAGGCTAATGCTACGTTTTTTTGGGTGCACACGGATTGTGTCGGTTGTCGGTTGTATGGCGTCCAACGTGTCGAGAAATAAGCATATTTTAGTCGATTCTATACAGTGTAACATAAACACAGAGGTCAGTTTCGCTTTCCTCGTTTAGTTGTTTTTGTTTTTCGGCTACCGGACGCACTGGGCCCACATCATTTTCTGCCTCCAGAAGCGGTGTCGTTTTTATAAAACCGTTTACGGCCGCCCTCCGCGGCTAATCGCGTTTTAAGTGCTGTCGTCTGTTCGAACAGCTCGCGGCGCCGGGCGGCTGAGTGAGTGCGCGCGTGTTAGATTGAGAAACAAAATGGGACGGAGAGAGATGGATGACCCGACGGTGCCGCTATTAAAAAAAAAGAGATCCCGCACAGCCGCAAATTTCCGGCGTTTCTGCACGCCATTTTTTTCCCCCTCACAGCCAGATAAGTTCCGGCATGAAGAGCGATAGAAGAAGAAAGGAGAAGACGAAGACGAAGAGGAAGCAGAAGAACGGTGGAGCAATCATAAGAAAGGGGAACACGGCATACATAACGCCAGTGCCATACTGACGAGGTGATGCCGTGTGATGCGGGGGCCCCACTCCCATCAGAGACACACTCTAATGTCGCCTGCACCATAACGAGCGGGACCATTTCCTCCTCCGCGATGTTCTTCTTTCTTCTCTCTCCCCCCCCCCCCCCTCTCTCTCTCTCTCCCGCTCCCGCCCTCCCCCTGTCAAGCTCAGCCCACCATCATTGAGGCCCGCGCCGCTGTGTGACATGGACATGACAACGGCACCAGCAGTCGTTGGAAATTCGGCAGCCTCCACACACGTCGGTCCGCTAAAGTTCCTCTCACTCACAACAAAAATGTATTTTTTTTTTCAAACAAACAAACTGTCGCGATTTTTCAATGAAGTATTTCTTGTTCACAAGTATTTTTGTTTGTGAGTGTCGAACAGAGCGTCCCACAGAGGGGCCCGCACAGCCAGCCACTGTTTAAGTAGCGAACGGTAAGAAGCTTGCGGGCAGCCGGCGGACCTCAGCTGAGCGTGGGGGGCCGTCCCGACGCTCCCTGCGGCAGCCCGCGGCAATACGGCGCTGTGCACACCACCCGGGCTGTGTTCACTCCGCGGGGGACGGCCGGAGGCTGGGCGGTGGACCTCGGCCCCGCGGGACAGCCGCGGGTACAGACAACAGCCGCGGTAACGAAGACCGATGAAAAAGCATCCGTCGTCACCCGTACAGAAAACGCGGCCCGTTAGCCAGCGCGGCGGCAGGGCCCGCGCCTACCGCACCGCTTTATATTCTTCTTACCGCTGCTCATGTTTTTCGTCTCGTTAGCATTCGCCAAAAAGGCGCCGCGAGGACGCCGCCCCGCCCCGCGACGCACCGCGACTCCTCGCCGTGTCGTGCTCTCATTACGGCGTCAGGGTGTTTGCGGGGGGTCAGGGCCCACGCGTGGTCCGTGCGCCGCGTCGTGCCGACGCGATGCGGGCTGCGCCGCCGCCCCCTGCGGAGGCACGGGCGCCAATTACAACCAGGCCAAGTAAAACTAGCTCAGCTCTCTGCCGTTACTCGAAACCTCGTGACCTAACGAGGTCTGCGTCCGCCGCGGCATAAGACCCTTGTGCGAGGGCCCCACTTACATCCGCCGTGTGTGTGCGTGCCGTGCCGTGTGCGAGCCGTGCGCGTGTCTCGGGGACAGGTTTTTGGGGGGCGGCTGGCGGCGTATATATGGAGCACAGCAAATGCCCTCCCGCAGAAAAAAAATAGCGGGGAATTGGACAAGGAACATGCCGCTGTCACACGGCGGAGGTCTGCCCTGCCGGAGGAACAGAAGGGAGCGGAGGTCCGACTGCGAAAGCACGCGCAGCGAAATATATTTTACGCTGTTGAAGAGGAGACTTTCCCTTTGGACGGCTTTGAAATTTCAGGCTCGAGTTTTAAACGTCTTGTGCACCGAGTTGTTTTCGCCGAAGGTTTTTCAGATTTGCCGCTGCAGTCAGGGAAAATGTTTTCGCGGTGAATGCGCACGGATAGCGCCCTTATCGCCTCTCTGCAGCCGCCTCTCCACGGCCGCCTCTCCACGTCCGCCTCTCAGCAGCCGCCTCTCTGCGGCCGCCTCTCTCTCAGCCGCCGCGTCGTATCGTACCACTCTGCGCGGCGCTCTTCTCGGCCGACCATCAAAAGAGTGCGGCTCCGCGGGCCGATTGTCACAAAGACGGCAGTCCGCGATTTTTATGCCCGGCAATCATCGAGAAGGCGTTAAAACGGGTCCACGTGCTTAGAGTACGTAGAGAGAGAGAGAGAGAGAGAGAGAGAGAGAGAGAGAGAGAGAGAGAGAGAGAGAGAGAAGAGTACTTAAAGACGTGGAGTGACGACAGCGGCGAGTGTGCAGAGAAAGAGAGAACGAGAGAGAGAGAGAGAGGGAGGGAGAAAGAGAGAGATAGAGAGAGAGAGAGAGAGAGAGAGAGAGAGAGAGAGAGAGAGAGGGTAGCAGAGTTAAAGGCCCGCTTGATGGGCCGCGATTTGCTCCGGCGCTGGCGCGCGCGTCGCTGCGAGGTGGCCGGGGCCGTGCTCCGGGCCTGCCGGGCCGTCAGCTGCTGCAGTTACGGCGCTCCGATACACTCCCGCCGGACCTGCCGGACCCGCCGGACCCGCCGGAGAGAGATCCCGGCCGAACGGTACGCCCCCTCCGCCGCCAGGCCGCCAGCACGGCGGGGCACGCGGCCCGTCGCGGATCAATATGTGAGGCTGTTAAACGGGCGTGAGCAGTCTGAAGGCGACCGTGGGCCGACGGCGGCCGTGGGACCCAAGACCCGCGGAGCCCCGGGCTGCGGGCCGAGCCGAAAAAAAACTGCGTGGGAAAAAAAGAAACGTTTTCCACAGACGAAAACGTGTGGAAAAAAATATGGTTGTGAGTCAGAAAGTGATGCATACCATCGTGCAAGGTCCTGCGTCCCGCGCATAAACGGCAAATGACCTGAGGGGCAGAAGTCTCTGGCAAGTCCTGCAAGTCAACGTCCAGCGCGCCAGACGACACAAGAACAATATTAGCAGAGGGGTGCCGCGGCGGCGGCGGCGGCGGTGGAGGAGGAGGGGAGGGAGGCAGACGGGTGAAGTACAACTTTATCTGATCTAAATCCGCGCGCCTCGCCGGCGGCGGCGCGGTGAGGGTCCCGCCGTTCCCAGCCGCCGTTCCCCGCTGGTCCCCGTCGACCCCCCCCCCCCCCCCCCCCTCCCCGGCCCCAACCCGTCTGCCACCCGAAATCCGCAACAAAATAAGAGGAGGGCCATAATTCGGGTCGGGCGGCATCATATCGTTTATTGGTGGATTAAACGAGCGGCAGAGGCCGACGGCAGAGAGCCTTCCCGGCGGCCCGGCGGCGGCCCGGGGGCAGTCGGGGTCCGGGGCACCGGGGCCCGGGGGCTCGTGCCGAGAGACGGGAGTTACTGGCGGACCGGGCCGCCGCCGTCGGGGACCGCCGGCGACCGGGCCGGCCGTGTGACGAGACTCAGGCATACCGCACACCGCACACTTTTGCTCGCTCTGTTCTTACCCTAGATACATACAGTTTTGTCTCCGTCCCACAGCGCGGTCACGCGGAGCGCTTGTCCTCGGGCACCTGCTCGGCACAGAGTGCTCTCGAAGCCATCCTACATCCCCAACACACACACACACACACACACACACACACACACACACACAGAGCGCCCGCAGAGCACACAAACAGGAACACTTCTGGGAGCTCGACCCGAATCCTGTAATTGGGGCACTACGCACAGTATAGAGGGAAAGGGGCGGGCAGAGGGGGGGGGGGGGGCGGCGCTGGAGGGTCTTCTCTGGCCCGGGGAGGCTGAAAGTGCCAAGTTAGGGCGGGGAAATCACACAAACACACTCACACAATGTGAACCAGGAACCAGTCGCAGGAGGAGGGGGCGGCGGGGGCGGAGGGCGCGGAGGGAGGGGGCAGGGGGGAGAGAGACGAGGGTCGACCCGTGGCCGTGTTCAGCTCCAGCAGCACCACGCGGGTACCGACCGCCGGGGGTAATTTGATTTTGCCGCGCGCGCGACGAGTGCGATTATTACGCGAGCTGCTCCCGCTTTTCCAGTCCCCGTGCCGCGCGGGCCGGTTACCCGGGGCGGCGCGGGGGGCGAGGAGAGACGGCGAGCAGTGTGAGGGGGCGGAGGCGGCGGGGGAGCGCACCGAAGCCGCGGCGGTGATGGCGGTGACGGCGGCTCACAATTACTCCGCGGGCGCCCGTGATCACCCCCGCAGCAGCCGCGGCGGCGGCGCTGACCCCCCGCGAGGCGAGCGCCGCCGCCGCCGTGCCGCCGCCGCAGCGGCTGTCATTACGTGCGGCGAGTTATGCGACGACTTAATCGCTGAGGGCGCGCCGCCGCTGTGCACCGCTCCGCACTCTTTATAATGCGGCGGCCGCTTTTGTGGGCGGCGCGGACGTCGAACGCCGCCGCCGCCGCTGTCGCGCGCGCCCTCAATTATTGGATTATACGCGATTATTTCATGTTTATTTTCTTAAAAAATTGTGCGCCAGGTGCATTATTATTATCATTATTAATTTTGTTGTTGTTGTTGTGGGTGCCTTGCAAGTGTTCTGCCGCTGCTGCTGCAGCCGGAGGCAGCGGAGGCAGACTCTCCACATCCGCCTCTCATCCCGTCTCACTCGCGCGGCGGCCCGGTAAATGAGGTAATAATGGCCCGCTCACTCACTCTTCGGGCCGCGCCCGCGTCAGGCCCGGAAGAGAGAGAGCCAGAGAGAGAGAGAGAGAGAGAGAGAGAGAGAGAGAGAGAGAGAGAAAGGAGAGAGATATAGAGAGAAGGGGAAAAGAGAGGGTGGCGTTGGGAAGCGGCGCTTACAGGAGCCAGCCCTTGCGGTCGTTACCGCCGGGACCGCGTCAGTGGGTACCCCGGCGGCCCCGCCGGCCCGGCCCGGGGGTGTGACTGCCGGCGCGCACGGCACCCGCCGCCGCCAGCACCCCGGCGGGGCCCCGCGCAGCCCCGATAAGGACGCCCGATAAGGAGAGCGGGCAATAACGCCACGACCGAACCAATTTCCGATGGGTGACGACGGTGACGGCGGCCTCCGCAAACGCGGCGCCCGCCGGCGGACCCGGCCGCCCCTCTCTGGCGCGCTGCCACTTTATGACACAGAGACGGGCGTCAGGTAGAAAAACTCCTCAGCCATCGCTGTCGAGCGCGCTGCGGCGGCGGCCTGGGCGGCTGACGGGGGTGAGTGCCGGATTTATTGACTTCCCGCCGACTCAACGCGGTACGGGGAAGCGGTGAGCTGGAATGTGCTCGCTTTTGATTCCGTCCCGTGCGCCACTGGCAAGTGCCGTGAGGGTGGCGTGGCGTGCTGCACGCGCTGCGGTGCCCGCCGGGAGCCGGCATACCAGTCCCCCCGCGCACCACTGAGGGGGCCCCCGTCGCTGCTGGCCGCCGCCGCCGTTCGTTGTGGCATCGAATTCCGATCGCTCACTCACCTCTGTACAGCGAGCTGGAGAAGCTGTTGACTGTGGTGGCGCTCTGGATCGAGTTGTGGCGGCGACAGTTGCGGCAGCTACCCATGCGCTGCGGCATGGGGGTGGCGCCGCCCCCGCCGCCGCCGCCACCACCGCCCCACCGGCCCCACGAGGCCGGGCTGGCGTGGGCCGCCCCCGCGCCGCCGTTGGCGAGGAAGCCGTCGGCCATGCCGAGGGCCGCGGCGCCGCCCCTGGCCGCCCACCGCGCCGCCGTCGCCGCGTTCGACAGGGGCGGCGGGGGCGGCGACGCCGACAGGGTGGGCGACGCCGAGCCGTCTGAGTCGCGGTCCGTGTCCATGCTGACGTCACGAGCAGTCCTGTGGGTCCTGTGGGTCCTGTGGGTCCTGCGGGTCCGGTCGCATCCTCCCACGGCTCCCGCGGGACACTGCGACACTGTTTAACTGATTGTCACTTCAGCTTCCGTTGCTGCGTTGCTCCTCGGCTGGTCGGCCCTCGGCGTGTTCGCGGCCTCCGGGGCCACGAAGTGGAGTGGATCGCCGTGCCACGGCGACAGCAGGGCCTGCGACACACAGAGAGCACCACTGGGATAAACAACAAACACCAGCCGGGTGTCACGTGGGTGGAAAGCAAGCTCACGTCAACAGTGTGGGCGGCATGCGACGCGGTGCACGCGGCAAAGCCTGACGGCAACAAACGAATGCAAAGCCGCAATCCGAACGGGATTGACGCGCGACCGCGTGCGGACCGCGTGCGTGCCGCGTGCCCACCGCGTGCCCGCGGGGCGGAACAAGCGAAAGCGAAACTGTCAAAACACGAGGTCCGCGTCAACCTGCCTCTGGGGCGCGGTGGCCCCGTCTAACGGGCCTATCGGCTGCTCATGTGTGTGTTTGCGTCGCCATCGCTGAGTCACACAGCGCGACAAATCGCCGCTGCGGATTGGCAAAACGCGGGAAGAACAAACGCGGTGTACGCCCCGTAAATGGAGATAACGACAGGCGCGGCTGTGATTGGTCCGCGGCACGCGGCACGGCACGCAATGCCACGCCAAGCCACGGCCCGCAGCTACCCCACGCCGGAGGACAATCAATTTCAATCGGAGACGTGCGAGTAATTCGGGATCGAAACGAGAACGCCGCGGAGACTCGCGCGGCGTGCCGACGCAATCACAAATATGTTTCACACAGTGAATTTCACGACAGGCAATACAGTAAATTTTGCGCAGCGCGGCGGAGCGGCGCCGCGCGCTGACGCTTCCGGTGATTGAGGACCGGCCGCGGGCGGGTAGTGGCGCTAGGCGAGCAGGGCCTCCATCACGGCGGCGGGGGGCGCACCTATCCTCGGCACGCGAGCACCTCATCCTCATGCACAAACACACATACGCTCCAATTTTAATATCCGCCATAAATTGTGGTCCCGATGGCGTTTCAGGCCCTTGCGCCTTCCCTGCGCCTTCCCTGCGCCGGCAGCGGCCCCTCGCCGGGCCCCTCTAGCCGCTGTCACGCGGGCGCTGGCCTGTTATAGTCGTTGCCTCCCCGGCATGAGAGTATTTTTTTGTTTTAATGTTGCATTTAGAGGCAAACACCGCTGGACGGTGCCGCGCTGCAACGCACATCGCACCGTGCAGACCACCTGACCGGCTCGCAGACGTGCCCGGGCACTCGTCCACATGCTCCCCACACAGCGGCGACGCGCAGCGCATGGCTGCAGTGGGGTCGTGGGGCCGCGCCGGGCCGCGCACAGCGCTGTGCGCTCGTATATGCCGGCCTAATTCTTATGCGTACGCATAATTTTCACTGCTCGGCGCGTGGAAATTGCACGAGCAGTGGCAGACGCGGCGCCAGGCGGCAAAGCAGCGCAGTCGCCCCAGAAAATGAGGGTGCGATGCAGCCTTAATAAAGATGAGCGCCGCGGGGGAAAAAAGTGTAAATATAATAAAAATAAATAAGTGACATAATCTGTGTGGACGGGTATAGGGAGCAGTCACGATTATTATATGCGGTAATTACATTAAAACGGTTTGAATACGCGGCGAGGCCCCGCGGAATGCGTGATGCCGTTTCATTTAGACGGGAAGCCCGGCCGGGCCCCTCCGAGGAGAGCGGCCGCATCGGGCCAGCGCAAGTGCGCGGCCCCGACACCCAGTGAAGCGGGTTCTGCTAGCGCCGTATCAAGTAGGGGGATGAGGGCGGCAGTAACACCCCCCCCCCCTCTCACTCGCACCTTGCCAGCCTACCACCACCATCCCTCTCCGAGCGGCTTACCCTTCAGATTGCTTAATCCTCCCTTAAATACGACGGCGGGGATGTTTTCAGCAGCAACACAGCAGCAGCAGCGGCACAGCAAGCGAGAGCCGGCGCCATGCGTGCGTGTAGGCCGGCTAGCGCGGAAACTGCGGGACGAGGTCACCGCTTGCTGCTCCCATTTTCCTTCTCCCAACTCTCCCCCCTGTTTTTGCCCCCGTTTCCTCTCCCTTTTGTGTCACTTTACTCACCCTCAACGGCTGGCCTGTGCAGTTTGCAAACTCGCCGCCACCGTCTTCCTATGTATTCTCCCGCAAGTCTTTGACACACACACACACACACATACACACCAACCCACCAGCAGCGCAGCACAAGAGACGCACACGGCCGCGAAATCAGACGCGGCCGGCGGTCCCTCTTTTTGCCGTGTGACGCGGCGCCTGCGGTGCCGAGTGCTCCGCGCTGCGCCGTGCTAAGCTCCCAGCCCCTCAGCTTCCACCGGCGCCGCTGAAACCGACTCCTTCCCTCCTTCGTCTTCTTTCCTCCCCTCCCGGCGGCAGTCAGCGCGCACTGCTCAGAGCGGAGCCGCTTCCGCCTGGCGGCTTATCTCAGGTGCTAGCGCCGCTAACGCCGCTAACGCCGCGGAGAGCCCGGGCTGCGGCCGGACACCGGATCCCTGTGCTGCGAGCCCAGCAGGCAGAGGGTCGAGCCAGCAACACCAATGCAACGAGCTTGGTCGTACTGTCCATCCCATCCGAGATTTTAATCTGAAGGTTCATGTAAGCGAACACGCGACGAGCAGTCAGTGGCGGGGAAGCCGAGACAGCGCGGCGGCTACCGGCCTTGTCGTGGATGCCGGACGGAGTCCCCCGGAGCCCTGACTGATAATGGAGCTTGCTGCGCCGTAGTTCCCAATTAAACCCACGCCGCCGCCATCCGACGCCCGTTCCGTTTTGGCCCGGCTTTGTCTCCGAGTGGTTTCCGCGAGGTGCCAGGAGGGAAGAAATTAATTTGCCCCCTTTGTGCCGAAACCTCTTCACTTCCCACTGCTTTCATCTCCCTCCCTCTCTCTCTCTCTCCCACTCGCGCTCCCTCTTTCCACTTGCTTCCACTGCTTCTGCCATGCTTTGCCTCCCCGCCACTTCGTTCCCTTCTACCTTTCTAATTTCATTTTGTCTTGTCCGCTGCCCACTAGAAGGTCACTGATGCTCGAGCAGATGTTGCTGGTGTCTCACCAACCGGACTGTTCCCCTGCGTACGTCCATCAACGGGGGGAGAATCGGGGGCGAGAGAGCACTGCGGGGGCTGCTCCTCCCATTTCATTTGCCCCACCCTTTGTTTTAATTAATTAACGAACGGCTTCGCAGCAGTGGTGCTGAGGAGGCATAAATTAATAAGTCGTTAGGGATGGAGTGAGGAGCGGAAAGAGGGTAGGCAAGATTGAAACAGTGTCACCGCGCCGGAGTTGATCGAACAACGACGACCCCACATAGCGTTCCCCGATGCGCGCACAAGGGCCGGTGAAGAGCGAGGAAAAGCAGAGAGATCGGTTCCGAGAACGGCCCGCCGCTGCTGCTGCGGAGCCCTGCGGACCGCGCGTGTGTCCTGCAGGCCGGCCGCTTTTGTCAGCGCTCGCAAACGCGCCCCCGCGAGCGGGGCTCTCGTTTCACAGCGCATCCTCCTAGAACCCGAGGCTGTCCCCCAACGCCGCCCTGCCGACAGCCACTGATTAGCATTCCTGGTACGCCCGGGCGAGCTTCGACGAAAACTGTGGCTGAAAACATTCTCGGAAAGGGAATAATGTGTTATTATTCGATCCTTCGGTCGGGCCGCAAGGGTGAACACACTGCGACCGAATACACGGGAATGCCAGTGCAGGGTATTTACTCCGCTGCGCAGACGATCCCACTCCCACACTCTCTTTGCGCGCGTGTGTGTGTTGCGAGTATGCGCGCATCCGCTGGTCAGCAATAATTTATTTTTCGTGCACTTTTCCCTCTTTTGGTTGGCTCGGAACATGTGGGGGTGTACCCACGGCCACGCCAAGTTTGTTTTTTTTTTCCAAAGGCGTACGCGAGCAAGAACGCGGCGTGCAAAAAAAAAAAAAGAAACGGGGATGAGATCAAGAGGAGGAGGAGGAGAAGGGGGTGAAATGGGGTGGGGTTTCGCTGCTGTGTTGACGCTAATGCCGGGAAGAGAATTGGGAGCGAAACCGAAGATGTAGGCACGGGAGAGGAGAGTGGGGGGAGCAAGGGGGGGGGGCAGAGCGTACGGATGAGGTAAGAAAAATGAGTGAAGAATTCCTCACGATATTGGATAGACACACGAAAGGAAGGGTCAAAACAGAGAAGGCAGGAAGGAGGAAGGGGGTGGGGGGCGCAGTCGGTGCGGAAGCTCGGGGCTCGGAATCAGGGGGAGGATGAGGGTGAAAGTGAAACGACAGAATGAAAAGTGAAGGCGGCAGCGGAGGGTGGGCTCCGGGGGTGAATCCCAGAGCGGGGAGCGGGGTGGGGGGGGGGAAGGGGGCAGGGGATACAAATCGCCTCACTTAGAGACAGCAGCGGCGGCGCCGAGCGGCGCGACCAAGACACTGACGGTCGCGGCCCCGCAGACGCCCGCAGACGCCCGCAGAGCGGCGAACGGCGGCAGCGGCGGCGGCAGCGGCGGCAGCGGCGGCGGCAGCGGCGGCGGCGGAGCCTTGGGCCGGGTGGGCAGAAACCCAAGCGTAGTCGTAATAGTGATGGCTGTGACGGCCGGCCTCGCCTCGGCGCGGCCCGCTGCGGCCCGCCGCACGGCCTCAGATCGGGGAGGAGAATTCGTATGCAAATTGTATTCGCCGTCGTGATTTCGCTACCCCCCCCCCCCCCCCCCGCAGCGACCACCCCCCGGCCGGGCTCGGCTATGATGACTACGCCTGCCCGCATCCGCATCGCGCCCGCGCGATCCCATATAACCCGAAACACAACACGCGGCGGGTCGGAAAAAATAAAAGATGTCATGAAAAAGCAATCCTAGAATAAAGCACCGGTCGGGTGAATTTCCACGGCGATTTCACGGAGAGACGATTAAGAGGGGTAAATATTTACGAACAAATGTATATTTGTTTTCGTGTTTTGTCGGGCAGGGGCGCGGGGGGTGGGGGAGAGAGTTCATATCTCGGTTACGTTCCGTGTGCCTGCTGGAAAAAAATGCAAACAGCAAACAACACCGGCGAGGAGACCAGCGGCAGCAGCAGCAGCGGAAACAGCAGCGGCCCATAGAAACGGGGAGGAAGCGAGGGACAAGCGGCCCTCGTCAGCTTACCGCCCTCCGTGAATGCGGGGTGATGGGGGGAACTGGCGTGCCGAGTGGCCCGCGCCGCCGCCATAGAAATTAGCGACGATCAGCGGAGCATCAATTCATGCCGACTCTGTCAGCGGCGGCGGCAGCGTGAGAGCGCTCGCCGTACAGAGAGCCGCCGCAGGAAATGAAGTAGTGAGTATTAGCAATCCGGCGCGCCCGCTCGTCCTCCCGCGTCACCGTCTCGGCCGGAAACGGAGCCAATGAAGCACCGGGCTGGGATTTAATCTGTCCCCCGCGGGCCGCAGGGGGGCCGCAGGGGGGCCCGCGCGCATAGGGGGGCGGGGCAGGAACCAGTCCGGCCGCACTAAAGCAGGGGGGGGGGGGGGGGGGAAGCGACGCGGGCCCTAACGGCGCCCGTACCGTACGCGGGGTACCCGGGAGTGTCCACTGCGGGGGGAGCCGGCCGGCCAGCCGACGGCCACGGCTCTGTGACCGCCCTGCCCCGGCGCTGTCGCGGCATGACGCCAAAAGTTATGGGTGCGTAAACGGGAATGAATGATAGAGAGTGCAGGGAGGAGGGGTCGTGGGGGAGGGGGGGGGGCAATCAGTGCCGATCGACAAATAACAACCACCTGCGTGAAACGCGAAGGCGAAACGAGCGCGCCGCGTCAGTATCAATCCATCCAGCCGGCGAGAGGAGGGGCGGAGAGGAGGAGCGTGGTGCGCGGCGCGCCAGGAGGCTGCTCGCAGAGCGGCTCCCCAGGGCCTCCTACAGCCGCAGCGCGCCGCCCGGTGCATTTGGAGCGAGAGAGAGAGAGAGAGAGAGAGAGAGAGAGAGAGAGAGAGAGAGAGAGAGAGAGAGAGAGAGAGAGGCAACAAATGACCGTCCTGTGTCACAGAACAAACGGTGCGCAGCCTCTAATCCCTTCTTGTTTTTCGGTGGCTCGCAGCAAGCAGGAACGTCGGGTCCCGGCGTGCCGCGTCGGAATGGCGCAGAGCTGCGGGCGGGGGCCCTTGACATTGCAGCAGGGCACACCGTGTGTGTGTGTGTGTGTGTGTGTGTGAAGCAGAACCATTAACGCTCCGCGGCCACGTCCTCGGCTGCCGCCGGCCCCGCCCCCGGCACTCCTGGCCGGCCAGCCTCAGACGGGTCCCTTTACAGCATGTAAAAGCCTTTCGACGACTTAAAACGCGCTCAAGAAATTAGCGCGGGTGCAACAAAACACACTTGTTGGCACATTGATGGGGCGCGGGCTGCAGCGCTGCAGGGCGGCACTGGAGGACGAGCCTGCACCGCCATGGCGGCTACCGGGCCGGAGCGGCTCAGGCGAGACCAATTCCAAAAGCTCATTTGGCGGATTAAAACTTTCAGAGACTGGAATTTTTATCTCTATCAGCCAATCGTGATACAGTTCGGAGTCCTTTTTTGTAGAAAAGGTGACCAGTACTTTTTTAAAAATTTGGGGGCTAGAAAATTTGAAAAACTTCTGACAGCGTTGAGAAATGATGGTCAGTGCGGAGAGCAGGTGCACGAACAGTAAGCTCGTGTTGTTCGCCTCGCTGAGCCATCCATCCACCCAGGAAGTCGCACATACAGCAGAACATCACAAACACGGTGACTTCTGCAGCAGCGTGGCGGTGTGGCCTGCACGGCCCGACGGCCCGCGTAGCGCGGGGGGCGTCTCGGTGACAGCGGGGTCCCCGTCGTCGGCCACCGCTGGCTCACTGACAGACCCTGGCCGCCGGCCAGGATGGGGAGCGATGGAATTCATTTAGGGTCGTCGTCACTCGCGGGCCGTGCGTCCGCACCAGTGGGCCCTGACGCCCGGCATCTTAAAGTGGAAGGGGTAATTAAATATTATGGTACACCCGAACGGTCTTTTATTTTCTTTTAGGCTGCCGGGGCCGGCCGAGGAGCGGGCGGGCAGCGGCGGCCCGGCCGGGGTCTCACTTTCGCCGCCACCGCCGCACAGAAACCTCGGCCGTGCGACGGAAACACGGTGCCGCGGCTTCTGTGCGATCGGGGCGTGCAAGGACCCCTCCACGACCCACGCACCTCCAGGAACCATAACTAGAACCTCTGCTTACAGAAGGAGATCTGGACCCCCGAGGTGAATTAGTATCTCAGGTATAATAGGATTTAAAACAGAAACAAAAAAAAAATCAGAAACAAGACCAGTCACGAAAACGTTAAATCCAGGGACTGCAGCCTGCGGCACGAATAGTGCTGGGAATAATCTAAACTAGCAATAAGGCTGGGTGTTCGGGGCTCTGTTCCGACGCCTCATAACTCAGCGGGCCCGCCGCTTCCCACACGGCGACACCGCAGCGGTCGCGTGGCCGTCCCAATACCCGGCGGGTCCAGATCGCTCCTCTCTCGCCTGCCCCTCGTCCGTTCCGGTTCCGCGGCAATCCCACCCTCCTTCTCTCTCTCTCTCTCTCTCTCTCTCTCTCTCTCTCTATCTCTCTCTCTCACACACACAATCGCACGCACTAAATGACGTGTGTTACGTATCATCACAGGCCCCGCGCCCAGTGGCGGCTCTGCCTCGGCTGCGCCGCACCGAACCCACGTGTAGCTGTGTGACGTCGGGACGTTGTCCTCCTGGGCTTTCTCCCGAATAAATCACTTGCGCTGACTGCAGGCCGCTGCTGCTGCTGCCGCCTGCCCGCCTCCGTGGTGGTCGTGTTTGTGGCTGTGCGGCGGCAGTGGACAGCCCCCCCGGGGGAACTCGATAATAATTGACGGAAGCCTTTTTCGGCGAAAACCCGTCCCGCGACTGCCGCAAAGGGCCCGCAGGGTGCCGCACGGCCAACGCGGCCACCGCCTGCCCTTTTGTCCGCGCCCGCTACTTCCACATTTCTTTCGCCTTCGTGTCATTACTTCGAGGCTGCATTCTATCTCTCTCTCTCTCTCTCTCTCTCTCTCTCTCTCTCTCTCTCTCTCTCTCTCTCTCTACCTCTCTGCACTGCACTCATCACTATGGAGGCTGTGCGGTCACACTCAGACACCACCGCGTGTTAATATTCAAGACGAAGGTGAAGGAACAGATGTAGATGAAGGCGAAGATTGCGATGAAGGAGGGGGAGGAGAGCGGGCGCGCGGTACGGACGAGGACAGGGAATAAGAACCGGCGCAATCATACGGAGTGCGCACACCGAGTGCCGTTTGGCTTAAAGAAAAGAGAGGAAGAGACAGAGAGAGACAGAGACATAGAAAGGAAGAGAGAGAGAGAGAGAGAGAGAGAGAGAGAGAGAGAGAGAGAAAGGGCGAGAGAAAGAGTGAGAGGAGCCGCGTACGTGGCGAGGCCCCATTCGAAATAATTGGGGAGGGGCGGGGCTGCGCAGCTGGTGCGCCGGGGCCGTGTGTCGCACGCCGCCGCCGAAAGCTGTAACGAGTGCATGCATCGCGGCTTTGTTATTGGCCGCATGTTGCTGTCCGCGCCTCTCCTTTCCTTGCCTCTCTCTCTCTCTCTCTCTCTCTCTCTCTCTCTCTCTCTCTGATGCACGTCCATCCGTGCCACAACAACAGCGCAGTTTTGGTTTGTTTGTGCGTGTTGTTGTTATCATTGAGATTTCAGCATTGGCTTATGAGGGACGCCAATGTGACAATGCGGCCAGTCGCGTACATGTATCTAGCGCCGCCGCCGGCGGAATCCCAACGCAGCCGCGCGCGGAAGAAAACAAACCGTTCGTCCTGGAGAGTTGGAAGCGGCGGCAGCGGCAGGGGATCGGGGCCCGATGATCCCCGATCGGGATCGGCATTGCCCGCCGCCGGCCCGCCGGGCGACAGCGGATCAGCAAGCGGAGCAGCAAGCGGGCCCGGCAGCGTGCTCCTGCACACACCACCTTCATTTTCCGCTCCCCTTCCCTTTTCCGTCCAACTTTTCCCTATCCTCTATCCTGTTTGAATATCACAATGTCCCCCGCCCCCACTCCTAAACTCCTACCCGGAAGGAAGCAGCAGCGAGGGAGGTTTATGTAGGGCAGGTCTACACGGTAGTGGCGCCGCCCGGGCGTCGCTCGGAGCGACGGGATGAGTCGGACACACGCTCACAAACTCACTCCCTTCATAACAGCTGACGGCTGCCGCTGCTACTGCTGCTACCGGCCGCTGCGGCCGCCCCACCTGTCCGGGCTGTAACGTGGGCACACAAACTGCCCGCCCGCCCGGGTCAGACATCTCCATCCTTCACCACACAGCCGCAACACTCTGAAACATTTCAACCGCGTTTTCTTTTATTATCTGGAAAATATCTGGCAAAACGACAGCTTGGTCGAATCACCCAGACTTTTGTTTTGATGACAAATAAGTAGGTCAGGGTGTCGCTGCGCGCTGTGAAAACAATTGCGTTGAGGGCTGGCGCCGCCAGCGCAGCGCGGCCAGGTGTGGTCTGGCGCGGCAGGGCGCGGCCGGGCGTGGCGGACCCGTCGGAGAGGGGCCGCGTCTCAAATTAGCCGCGCGACAGCGAGCCTAATGAGACTGAAAACAAGGCGACCCACCTCAAGCTGAGCCCGGCCGCTGCTCCCCCCCACGCCGGCGCGCGGCAGCTCCTCCTGCACCCATTCAAAACATTCTGAGCAGCATCTGTTTGTGGGCCGGGCGCGGCGAAACAGGATTGGGCCCGGCACGACACGGCCCGTACCCAGCAGAGGAAAACGCCCGCCCGCCCGGCTTTACCATCTAGTAAACCGACCTCCCCGCCTCCCCTGCATCCCCCCCGCTGGTACAATCATACCCCACACTTTACACGACGGCCAGGCAGACACGAGAGCGCGCTAGAATATTCAGGGGAACGGTCGGCGCGGGTTTAAGATTGAAGGGGGAAGAAAGAGGTGAAGGGGGGCCAACGCCCTGCAGAGTCCACAGAGTCCGCGGAGACCCCAAAAGGAACAGTGTCGCCGGGGCAGAAGGAGGGCGGGGGCAGAAAAATAGTGTGTGTCCGGGATGCAGCCATCCAGCGCGCGCTGACAAACAATCTGGGGCCGTCGCCGTCCTCGGAAGAAATCCGGCTCAGTTGGGGTCGTAAAAACTGCAGCGTAGGCGGGGCTCGCGGCCCGCAGACCGCCTCGGACGAAACGGAAGCTGGAGTGCGCGGAGCGCCTGCTGGGTAGGCAGCCACGGATGCTCCGTGCACGCGTGGCCTGCGGGCTGGCCTACCCTTCGGATGGCAGGCGCTATCGGCTTCACCGACAGAGGGCGCGTTTTAAGATTGCGGAAAATGCTCGCGTGGGAGATGAACGTGCTTTTGCCCATTCTGTAAATGCATGCAGCCCCACGAAACATTTGTTTCAATCAGTGCAGCGGGTGTGCGAGGGAGGAGCGAGAGGAAGGGGATCAGGGGGGATCGAAAACGGAAGGGACAGAGACCGTACAGCAGAGGTCGGCCCGCGATTGAGAGAGAGAGAGAGAGAGAGAAACGTAAACGAGCCCTTTACTGCAAAAGGGCGAACGACACACACACACGTGTCGTGACCCCGGCCCAGGGCTGCCGCCGCTGCTGCCGCCGCCGCTGATCCCATCGGATCCAATATAATCTGATCCTCGCCGTGCCGGCGCAGCGCAGCAGCGACACAGGGCCGGCTCGCCCCGCCGGCTGGCGACAATGTCCCCACTGCACACAGCGCGCCCGCGCCGGCCCGAGCCGGCCGGAGTGCGCCCGCTGCCTGCCGGAGTGAGCCCGCTGCCTGCCAGCGCAGCACATTGCCACCAACACGCACTTCAACGGTCCGCACAGCACGACGGCATCAGCTAGTAAACTAAACCGAGCGGGGGGTTTTCAGCGCACACACCAGCCACACGATGCTGCGGTGGGGCGCGGCGGCCGGGCGAGCGAATCCGGCCCCAGCCTGTCCGCCTCTGTCAATGGCAACCCAACACAAAACTAGATGGGAACGGGGGCGGGGAGGGGAGGTGGAGGCTTGTATCCCGGCGCCGTGGCGTCACCGCCGCCGCCGCCGCCACCGCTGCCGCCGCCACCGCCGCCAGCCCGTCGGTTTGAGTGAGACCACTCGACTGCGTGGCGCGACGCGGGAGCAACACGGCAGCCACCGCAACCGCAACGCTGCTGTTCTGCGATTCTTCTTTCCTACCCCGAGGCAGCGTTCGCTTGTAAATGACCGGAAGGACGGAGAGGCAGAGCGCCTCTGTGTGTGCGCGCGCCCAGCAGCGAGTGCGGCCGCTCCGTCTTCCGATGAAACGGCACACATGAAAAGCGGCAGGGCCGCAGGGCCGCAGGGCCACGGGGCGGAGCGCGGCCGCCTATCGCTTCATGGCGGGGCGGGCCGCGAAATAGCGAGGGTGCGCCACCACCGAAGTACACCAGGCCGTCCTGCTGGCGTCATTTCGTACCACAAAAGCCGCAGGCAAAGCGGGCAGGACGGCATTCGGTGACGGAGACGACGTTTAGCATTGCCGGCACACACACACACACACACAGCCACACGGCGCTCGGCAAAGCTGTGCCGCTCCTTCCGATAAAAGGGACAAAATTTACGGCTTCGGACGCGGCGGACAAGCAAGGAGCTTATCCTCTCCTGAGAGCGCGCGTGTGATGCATCGCATTCGCACCACTTTCGCATCGCGTGCGTGAGAGGCGCGCGGGTCGGTGAGCCGTGTTGGGTGCTGCGTGCTGCGGGAAGCCCGGCTAGTGGCGCATCTCGCTCGGGACCTTGCTGCCGCTGCTCCTTTTCGTCTATGCTCCCTCTCTCTCTCTCTCTCTCTCTCTCTCGCCCTCTCTTAGTCAATAGGGTCTTCAGTGGTGTACCACCCGGACACAAAGCACGGCTCCTCCTCCCCGGCGGCACCCGAACAGCCGAGCCGAGCCAAAGCCGGTAACACAGCGTGGCCGCGTCCGGGCGGGCGGCAGGCGGCCGGCGGGGAGGCGGTGTTTGCGTCCCGCTACCTGTTGGGATGAGAATTATGCGGACGCGGCCCGACATGGGCGCTCCGGCAGGTGCCGCGGGCGCCCGCAAGCAGCGAGCGAAGGAGGAAGGAGCCGCGCAGCCGGGCGCCGCGGCGCGAAAAACAGGAAACAGAAAGGCAAATAACAAAATAGAGGAGGAGAGCAACGAAGGGGGCAGATAGGACGCACGGCGGGAGAAAGGAAAAGCAGGACAAAGTATCCGACAGAACAAAAAAAAAGGAGGAGGAGGAGGAAGGATCGTATCTTAGTTTCTTCGTCCTTTGTCGCCTCGTTGGATTTGTTTTCTTCTCCCCCGCCCAGCTAAGGAATTTAATGGAGGCTACGAGAATCTAGGGCGGGGGCGGACCGCAATATGATAAAGGTTAGCCGGGAGGTCAGCGGCGGCCGCGATACCACGCGCGGGGCCCCTTACGCTGCGGCAACAGCCGTCGCGTCGTCTAAGGGCGCTCCATTACTCGCGGGTAACGCTGAGGAATGCCGGCCGCGGTCGTCGCGGAAGGGAAAACGTCCGTCGGCGGCCGGCTCGGGACAACATCGGGGGCGGGCGGCACACACGGAGTCTTGTGGATGCCGGCTCCGGCGGGGCTCCGGTGAGGGCTGCGAGGTGAAAAGCCGGAAGTGCGCACCGGAGCGGAAGGGGCGGGTCGTGGCCGCGGGGCTGCGGGGGCCGCTACTGCTGGCTACGCGCCGCCGCCACCGCCTGGGGCCCACGGAACCCGCCCTCTGCGGCTGCGGGGGGCACGTTTAAGCCTAGGCTCACGAAGAAACTGTGCGGCGCTGCCGGGCCTGACAACTGGATAACAGGGGCCGTTAGTTGCGGTGGGGCAGGCGGGATACGGCGGGGGTCCGGCCGTAGCGGCGGCGCCTCACATCCAGCCGGAATGTGCGCCCGGCGACACAGCAGGAGCACGCTGTTGCCTCTGGTGTTGTTGTGCAGGGCGGCGGCGGCGGCGGCAGCGGCGGCGGTGGCAGCGCCCGGGATACAGTGCACGGGGGCAGAGGGCAACAGCGGGGGACTGAGGCCTCCGCACTGCGGCAGCGGCATTACAGCGAATGTGCTGCGCCCGACCCGCGATTGTTCCACGTCTCCTTCATCAACAACCCCGCGCTTCAACCCCCCTCCGCCCCCCCTCCGCCCGCGCCTATTCCTGTCCCCTCCTAAAGGGCACCACCCCGAATGGGGGTGGGGGTGTATTTTCAATAAAGGGCTGCTCGCGCGATATCTGCGAGGCCGCCGCTGCCCCTTCCCCCTCCCGCAGCTCAGCCGCTGCCCCCCCCCCCTCAGCAGCCGTCCCCGCACACGGCCGGCCTGCGTCTGACCCCCCGGAGCCCATTAGCACACACGCTGTGTGTAGGCTCACGTGCCGGAACTAGGCCGGAGCGGCCAAACGACGCGCAGCGGCCTCCTCTTAGTTCCTAAACTCATGCGGACGGAGCGCACGGCGAGAGAGCAGCAGCAGCAGGGAGTGCTGACGTCTCCGCAGGTGCAGCGCGCTGTACAGCAGACTCCGAGGGGCCAGCGCGACCCCGCGCGGCGCAGCCAGCCGCGGCCCTGAAGCGTACAGGAGCCAGGCGGCCAGGCGGTGCCGCGCCTCCTCATCACACGGCCGTGCGTTCGGGCAAGCGCTGCCGCCTGCGCCCGCCACCGCTGCTCTGCCGCGCGATCGCTGCGTGCCCCGTCGCAAATGCGATAGCCGAGTGATGGATGGCGGTCCATACGATGTCCGCGAGCGATAAGGCCGGCGCGAACCGCCGCCACCCACTTTGACGCTCGCACCGCGCGCAGAGGCGCACGCACGCACGCACACACACATGCCCGCGCAGAGAGGGCCACTTGCGGAGTGTGTGTGTGTGCGTGTGTGCGTCGAGAGTGCCTTTAACCAATGCCGGCTGTGCCCATTCAGTGAACGGCAGAGCAGCAGCGGCGCTTTTGGCGTGCGCGCGACGTAAATGATTTACTTTTTATTGCGTGTCCGTTTTATTTGTTATTTTTATTTTTTACAAAAAAAAATATAAAAATTAATGACACTGTGCTACGCCACGTGAAGGGCAGAGAGAAGGTGGTGTTAATTTATGTGACACAAAGGAGGAGAGGGGAGTGCCGTCATCACGAAGGACTCCGCGGCGCCAGAAGTGAGAAATGAAACGATGAGAGGGAGAGGGGGGGAGAGAAAGAGAAAGACAAAGCGTGGCCGACACGACAAAGTAGGTGGGCGGAAGTGAGACAGGAAATACTTACAGCGACAGTGATCCGCCAGGACTGCAGCCCGAGCTCCTGTGGACAAACAATGATTCGTAAATAACCCGTCCTTGATTTTCATCAGCTCCGGCTGGCCCCCTCTGGTGGTGACGGGGGCTCCAAGGGCTAACCCTGACCGCGTCCTCCACTCCGCAGATTGGAACGGGCTGGCTTGCAGGGTGTAGGTCGGCGCCGGCCGGGAGGCCCTGAGAGACCGAACCCTCGCCAGGCGCACCACCTGAGACCCCAGAGCAAAGCCCCGGCAGGCCGCAGGGGCCGGACCCCACCGGGCCCCGGAGGGCCCCGCAGGAACGACGCTCGAGCTGATACACAGCCAGGACTGCGTAGGGAAACAAGGGGATGCCGATAGGGAATCCTGACGCGTGACGAAACCAAGACTCTGCTGGTCACTCCAATTAATGTGGGCGTGCGCGTTCTGCCAGGCGGAGGGAAACGAGGAACGGACTGGGAGGCCGGTGGGGACTGGGGGGCATGGGGAGGGGTGGGAGGGGCGAGAGACACATGGGGAAGGGGAGAGTGGAGGAGGGGTGGGGGACGAGAGGTGCGCGAGGAGGTTTTGTCGCTGAAGAAGCGAGTGGTCGGACTGAACCTGTGTACGGGGGAAAACAAGTGAGGACGGTACCAGCAGGCGCACACGGAGGGTGGTTCCCACCGGGCCTTGTTGGTCCTCCCACTGGTCGCACCGGCGTCTGTCGTGTGCGCCGGTGTGCGCTAACATGGTTAGCTGCAGCAGGGTCCGTGCCGGCGGGTTCCAGCACTGTAAATATTAGGGCGACGTTCATCGCCCTTCAGAGGGCGACAATTTGAAAACTCGCCCTTGAAGGGCAAGATTTTGTAAAATGTCGCCCACTTGGGGGCGATGTTTGTTGCCCAGTTTGGGCGGCGTTTTAGGAAGTCACCCTAAGGGGGCGATGTGTTTTACGTCGCGCTCTGGTTCACAGTGTGGAATGGTCAGAGCGCAAGTGAGAGAGAGTCAGAGAAAAGAGACCGACCAGACCGGCAGACCGAGAGGAGAGAAAAGGGGATGGATGCGTTGGAACAGGTCGTTTGCCGCAAGCACTTTACTTTTTCCATCTCCCTCTCTCACCCTCTCGGTTTTTTAATTTTTTATTTTCCTGTCCAAAGGTCGAAGTGGGGTGCGAGGTGTGAGGCGAGGTCTCTGGGCGCGCTGCCCGCCCTTCAGTCCCTTGCAGTTCATCCGTTCCCCCACTCGGCACAGCTAATCCGCTCCCATCGCGGCAGCGGTGGCAGCGGCGGCAGCGGCGGCAGCGCTGTCCACAACTCCGCCAACAAACCCCCCGCAGCTTCCGGCACACGCGGGGGAACAACAACACGGCACCGGCAGCGCAGGAGAGGCAATCACGTCCTCGCGGAAAGGCGATCGATCCAAAGTTGATAAGAGCAGAGAAAACTCGGCGGGCACTCAGGAGAGGCCGTACTGCACTTTGATAACTCGTTAATGCGGTGCCCGTGCACTGCAGCTTTGCAGTTCGAGCGGCGAGTCGGGCGGAAAGTGAAAAGAAATCGGAGGCTGCGGGGGACTTAGGGTTGCCTGGTATCGGGGAATGGGAAACTTTGAGCTCGCCGCTGAAAAGTAAACCAAGGAAAATACGGAACGGGACCGCGGTCACGCCGCCTTCCGTGGAAGTGTGCTCAATAATGAAGCAATTGACTGCGGAGATATGCGAGCGGTGCGGCGTCGAATGTTATCCTCCGATGTGAACGGCGGTCTCCGGCACGGTACGGGCGCCTAAGGAGGCGAACCCCGGGGCGAACCCAAAGCAAACAGAGCGGAAGGAGGGACGCTCCAACCCCGAGCGCCTCGCACTTGCGAGGGTCTGGGAGGGGTCCTCGGGGGGAGCTGCGGGACCCCGACGGCGCGGCCGTAGCTTATGGACGGGGGAGGAGGGATGATCCAATAAACTAGAGACAAAATACGGAGCCGCATAATTTGCTCCGCCCGGCCAGTGGCGAGGAGGCAGCGGCAGCTCGGCGCTTTGGCTGTGGAGAGCGGAGCTCGTTGTGCCTCTGCCTGGGCCTGCCGCCGCACCGGCACGCTGTACGGCTCGAGCGCCACCCCCACGGCACCTGTGCGGGCCCCCCCCCCCCCCGGGGGCAGCGCGACGCCTTGTCGAAGGGTGCGGCGGCGCGGGGCCCGCGGGTGCCTGCGGGTGCTGGCCCCTCGGCGGGGGTACGTGCGCTGGTTCCCAACCGGCGGCCGCGTCAGCTCCGCCTCACCGCCGCCAGACTTGCACACGGCGGGGCCGCTAACGACGCGGACGCGGGACCCATCCGTATCGGGCCGCACTGCAGTGGGGGCCGGCGGCCGGCCGCGCACCGCACACCACGGCTGCAGTCGCGGAGCCGGCCGAGCACATCCCAGCGCCCGCGGAGGCCCGCAGCCACGTCCGGAATTCCCCGCTGGTCGCCCACCCGCGGTATAAAACTAAAATTACCTTTTTCAGGAGGCCCCGCCGGCCGCTCCCCCAGGAGCGCAGTAAAAGTGAGTGAGAGAGAGAGAGAGAGAGACGGGAAGGAGGAAGGAGCGAGAAAGAAGTTGCGGACCAGCTGGACACGACGGCTCGCCGAGAGTTCATTTCGCGCGGCCGCTGGCGGCCGGCGGCGCGCACCAGTCGGGATTGCAAAGCGCGGGCAGCGTTATGAAGAGTAGTGGAGGGCCGGCGGGCCCCGCGGGCGCACCGCAGCAAACTAATTCCACCGCCCGGCGCCGTCATGGCGCGCGGCTCGTCCCTTTCGGACGCGCGATTGCCTTTTCGCGAACCGCTGCTGGCGTGCGGAGCAAGAGTTGCACGTCAGTCAAACCGTTTGCGGCGGGGACGTTTTGAGAGGGATGCGCTTGTAAATAGAAATGAGCGTTTGCGTGGATAACGCCTGCGTGTCGTTCGCAGCGGCGGTGTTTGTGACCCTCGACGGTTAGTCATGAATGGCAGAGAAAGGCTCCCCCCGGTATCAAACAGTTTCTCTCGTAAATTATGTTGTCACGTGCGACGACGACTCATAAAAATTCAGACCACTCCGGACAAAAGGTGTGGCCAAACAAACACGTCGCGATGTCACTCTGCGGGCGAGCGACCGGACCGGACCCTCCTAACCGACTGCCAGCGGCGGCGGGGCGACGGGGGATCCTCCACAGAAACGGCGTGGAGGCTGAGGAGAGGGAGAGAGAGAGAGACAGGGCAAGAGGAAAGGCGGCGTATGTCGCGCGCCTCAGACAACGTTATCTAATTTATGAACTTCCTGCTGCCGTCACATGGCCGCGGCGCGGTCACTGCATCGGCCCGCTTGCTGCTGTGCGCGAACCTCACCGTCCGCGGATCGGGTATCCGGGCCATCAAAATGTGCGCAAGTAGGCGGCGGCGTCGGCTCTATAAAACGGGAATAAACGGGTCCCGGCGGGCTGGCCGGTGCTGGCGCTGCTAGCGCCGCTGTCAGCGCCGTCAGCACGCAACAAGCCGCCGCGGCTCGGCTGCCCGGCGCGGCTCAGTGTGGCCCCGCGCGGCCCCCGGATCGGTACGGACACTCGGCGGCAGTGGCGAGGGCCATCGCCCGCTCACAGTCTCAGCCCCGGCCACACATTCCGGGGCCCCGCTCAATCGTCGCCCGCTGGAATGGGGAATGAATATTTAACAACTCCGAGAGTCGGATCCGGCGGCGGCGTCCGCGCGCGGCCACCTCACTTAGCCCGCCGGGCGCCGCCGCCGCCGGGCTGGACAACGGCCCTGGGAGAAAACGCGCACATCCTGCCGGCATTACGTGTCTAGGATATAATGTGGGCCGCGCGGCGCAGATCGCAGACGTCTTGTCGGCCGCCGCGGTCCTCGACCAAATGTCTATCATCAGGAAAGTGCAAGTGGGACGCCACATGGAGGACCAGTCGTGCAGGGCCAGCGAGGAGAGAGAGAGAGAGAGAGAGAGAGAGAGAGAGAGAGAGAGATAGGGGGCTCTGAAATTAGTCTCCCAAGGCTATCGAATTACAAATTGTGTCCCGGCCATTGCGAGACTTCTTGCGCCGTAGTGTCATTGCTAGTGGAACAGTGAGGAAGGTGTGACGAACCTCGAGTGTGTGAATGATTCAGCGTAAGCTACGAGATCCCGTAGCTTATTGTGGTCACAAACAGTGACGCCGGCCGGGAGAAGTCTATTAGGTGAGGCGTCGTACGTAAGGGGACCGGCGTGCCGTGTCAGACTCCCAAAACGGGCAGCGGGCCGTCGGGCCGTCCGCCTGGCGAGCGGCACGCGTCGATGCGTTCGCACCTCCCGGATGATAAATCATGTACGACGCCAACGCAGACGCCACATTAGTTGCGTGCGGGCAGTTAGCGGCAAAAGGCGGGAGCCGGCGGGAGCCTTTGGAGATGCATAGCCGTATTGACATGGCAGCGGCCACAATCATCGATAATCATAAAAATGCGATTCACAGCGGCGAGCCCGGGGACCCAAGACGCAATATATTTCTGGTCCGAAAGATATGGATCCTCCTTTTCTCATTCGGTCTTTCCTTATTCTTTCATGTTGGTCGTTTGTGGTCGCGCGAGAGCCTGCATTTTAGGTTTACAGACACAGCAAGAACTGAATGAAAACCATTGTCTGTTTTTTTAGCAAAGATGCCGTTGGGCTAGATCGTCTAATAATAAGATCTATAGACCTCTGCAGATGTACTAGGTTTTGTGTTGACGGTCTATATGGTCGACGTCTATTTTATCCCCCGTAGGCAAGATACAAATTTATCGGAATTCATTCTCGGCACACGCTAGACGACTGAAGTCACTTCAGAGGACCTCGAGCAGGTCCTCTGGCTCCGGCGAGCTAGGATGGACCACGGGAGAGCAACACAGAAAAAAAAGCAGCGACTTCGCAGAATTCGCTGCACAATTTGTCAGAGTGGATTGGAGCCGGCGACAAGGGAGGGTCGAGGTCCGGCGTGGCCTCGCAGGAAGAGCTGACAGCGACAAGAAATGGGCGAAAGCAGGGCTCCACGTAACTGTATTAGATTCATAGAGTAGTTGCGTCCGAGGTTCGATTAAGACGGTGGAGATGGAACGGGCGGCAGGCAGGGTCACCCGGGACGAAGGGGCGGGGAGAAAGAGACAGGCACTGACTTTTTGACAAGTGTGTCCTCGAACTACTGCGTCACAGATGAATCAGTGCAGCCACCCACCACAAGTAGTGGCCCGCCGACGCCATCCCAACTTCCCTTTCGATTCCCCCCTCCCTATCCAACAAAAGAGGGAGGGGTGGGGATCAATGAACTTGGCATCAAGTTGATAGTCCGACCTTGTCTTACTCTTGCCCACCACGCGAGCGCGCTTCCAGACGGATGTGCGCGAGATAACAGTTTTCTTATCAATGACGTTAGCTGTGCTGGTAACGCTGAGGAAAACCAGCCCCCGCAGAGCCAAGCCTCTCCAACTCAGCTCCGCTCCCCCGCCCCTCCCTCACTGCGAATCATCTCGTCTTTTGCCTACTCGCCCTGATCCCCTCAAAGCCAAAGCCTCTGCCCGCCAAACCACTGCTACCAGACTCGACCAACTTCCTCATTTCAATCACGCAGAAAGCCTTTTCCTTTTGTTTCCCTAACGCAAAACTTTGAGGTCTGCGAAACCCTTTCGCCTTTTTTTCTACACACCAGCAAAAGTAGCGAAGAACGGAGAGGAGTCGAGTGTCGTCGCATAAACTGTCGGAAGCTGCCTGGAGGTGAAGGAGGGAGGGAGAGAGGGGTGCGAAAATATGTCCGGTTATTTTATGTCATGGAAATCTATTCATACTATTTTGGAGCAGTAATAACTAAATAAGACGGTTCCAGCACAGTCTATCATTTATAACATGTTATCAGTACCGCAATAATTTAATCATGAATAACTGCGGGCAAAGCAGAGCAGATTGGGGACATTCCTCATTGGTGTCACCCCAAAGGGTCGGAAGCTAGGCCCTTGCGCCACGCCATGTTGTGGAAGCGTGACCATCCGGCCGCAGTCAGGCCCAAAGAACGGCCGGCTTGCGGAAGTCGAGCAGAGCCAAGGGTACGGCCGAGGTCAAAGCCGGGGGCACAGCGCAGGCCGACCCATCCTGGGGGTTCATCCCCCTTCCCCCACCCCCTTCCTCCCCATGCCTCTATGCTTCCCTCACCGTTTCCCCAGTCCAAAGTCGCTGCAGGATGTTTATGCGAGAAACTGTGATCCAAGGTGACGTAAGTCCTGAGCTTCTTTCCCCACTGGTCCAGGTACTTTTCAGATTTAATTTCCCTTTTCACACCCTAGTGTACAATTAAATAGCCTTGAAGAAGACTGCGCAGGCTAAACAGCAGAGGTAATCTCGAGGCGCGAACAGAAGCTCGTGCGGCAAACATCCAGGTGGACGAACTGAAATCTCCGGTGCCCGGGCAACGACAAACGCTTTGTGAGCGACAGGAGATTGGGTTGCCGTGGCGGTCGCGTCAGCAGCCGTCATTGCCGGTCCTGCTCCCCACTGTCCAGATTGAGAGCCGATGTCGGCCAAACTTTGCTGCAAGCACCGACGTCCATGTAACATCCTTAGCGGTCATGGGGTGCCGGCAGAGGAGGGGAGGTTCTAAGCGTAGCACGGCAGGGAAGCCGGAGAGGAGCGGGTTGACACAGGCTTGTGGTGAGGCGGCGGAGTCTGGGTCAAGTGTTGCGGTGAGACAGGTTGTTGTGGGCTGGGAGGGTAGAGGCAGGCAGGAGAAGGCTGTTACAGCGTTGTCCGACTAGATGACTGGAAGGAGGGTGAAGTGTAGTAGAAGGACGGGTTGCGGTGCGATTTTGTGCTACTCTGCGGACTGTAGACTTAACGTTGAATTAAGAGGCAATTGAGTGGAAACGATTTTACTTTCATGCTAACGACTGCTCATTTTCCGATCAAAGTACGGCTATTTGTTCGCTGGGTTGTGGCGACAGTGTAGCAAGCATGGTCAAAATATTGGCAGCAGTGGGCCCTGGATTCACGCTGTGCAGCGGCGGAGAGCGGAGGGGTGGACGTGAACGCCGTGGTGGTTGTCCGAGTTAGTTGGAACCAGTGATCGTAAAAACAAATGACCCATCTCATGATTGAGTTCCATGTGTCCGCTGTCATACACGCCCTTTACTTCCGGCCTCCTGCACTGCCAAGTCCACAGAGGACGAACACTGACCCCCGTCAGGCCCAGCAGACAGTCTAAAAACACGCATCTCTCGTATCCCGAGGGGACCGCTGCTGTGCTAATGGTGGGGCGTACGGGCTGGCATGTGCCCTTCTACGTCCCCCTTTCTGCTGGCGTGTGTGTCTGAGGGATGGCCTGGAGGGGTGGGCTAGGTAGCTCGTGGTTTGAGACAGAGCCAAAGTCAAAACCGCACGCGGAGGACGAAGGTGCCTATGTGGTCGACCTAACTTCCCAAAGTGGAAGCGAAGGTCAGATGGGATCGTTCGCACACTAAACGGGCGCCAAATCTATACTCGCTTCCAAACTCATTTGCCCCCACCTCTGTGATTGTAAAAGTATCTTTAGGAAAAGGATCCAAACGTTCAGTTTAATCCCTACTTGCCTCTGTCCACGCCGTCCTTCACAAGTTAATCGGTCACGCTCCCTAATGACTAGAATGCAGATCCAACATGCTTCGTACTCAGTTAAAGTTTTGTGACCTGACATTCAGCCAGAACACAGAGACCAATAAATCTCAGCCCTGCCTTCTGTGTAGGTCAGCACACAATCAGAAGATCACGAATCGAGCCATTTCAATTGGTCTCGACCAGCTTCCCCTTCCTTTCTACGGGAGGCGGTTAAGGATAACATAGTACATGAGGCCTATGGTGGTCGCGATACCGTGCCAGCTAACCCTGCCTCCCTTCTAGCGAGCCCTTATTTATCTGATTCCCCACGAGGAAGAGGGAGAGAATAGAAGGGAAAGGGATGGCCGTATGTAAACCGTCCCCTGCTGTCTCTCCACAGCCCTCTCCAGCTGAGTGCCGGAAGGGCCGAAACGGTGAACGCCATCAGGAAGCTGCTGCACACTCCCCCTACACACATTTCCCCTATCCCCACAAACATTTTCCCTTCTCATTTTATCGCCCACAGGGATGCTCGTGTTACATATACGCTCATCCTCTCTCTTTCCTTCCCCTTCTCTCTCAACGACAAATTATTTTTCTCCCACAGAAACTTTTGAAGTTGCACAAAAGCAACCACATATGAGAGAACGATATTTGCCTTAAATTACCGGGAACGACCCCCGTCCCCACACTCCCCTTTCCCCTCATATTTCTTTCCCCTCTCATTTGCCACGGTCCTCTTTTTCTACAGCACAACAACAACGCTTCCTTCTGTACATCTTCCTTACTGCGGCGAAAGCGTCTGCTTCTTTTTGGGAGAGCAAGAGGATTAGCACACTTCTTCGTTTCCTTTTTCACTCCCTTTATTTCAGTGGCTTCGTTGCCCGAAGAAGTAATTACCCACAGGAACGGCAAAACGACACTTATTTTGACGCATGCCTCGCAAAAGGAGGGCAGAGACACAAGTTATTTTCACGCGCGAAAAAGAGATGAATGGCGAAGGCCTCTTCTCGCCTCAGCGTGAAAGCTTTATGGGATGCGATCGCAGTGCGTCCTCACCCTGCAGACAAAGCGATGATGAAGTGCGCGAAGGGCACAACAGCAGTAGTGCGTCCAAGGGGGTTGCTTGTGAGAAATCTAGTCAGGATATTCAGGTGTGGTATTAAAACACCGCTCCAGCTTAATTCGATAAGGTTAATCGGTACGACGCGGCGTTTCCTGCAAACCCAACTAAACACAGCAGATTAATCACAGCGTACAGTGCACCCTAGGAATGGATGATGCAGACAAAAGTGGACAGGCGCTGAGAGGTCCGTGTTTCCTCGTTCACTTTGCTTGCCCTGTCAGCCGGCCGGAGCCCGAGTGGCCCGACAGAGGCTAGACGAATGCAAGCAGGGCGCCGTTTCGTTTGCCTGTGGCGCACCGGTCAGACTGCTAGTCATGTGTTGCAGGTGGGAGGCAGCGCCGCATAACAATCAGCAATCCATTATCATTGTGTTATTATAAATCCCGCCCGCTCAGGATTAATAACCCGCCAACGAGCGGGCGGCCACGCGCGTCACTCGTCCGGCCCCAGATAGCGATCCGTCATTGCGAGTATGCGTGGCATAATTGGAAAACGGCAATACGGCCGAAGCCAGCTGTCACCAATCGCACTGCTGGGACTGAAGGAAGGCTAAGAGTGTAGCGATCGTCAGCTGTCCTAAAAATATAATAGGCCAATTTTGACCTACTGGTGAGCAGCACAACTTTAAGTAGTGGGTGACAATTTCAAAAAAAAAAATCGCACCTTTACCGCTAAGTGTCCCTCCGAAATAAAATTTCAAGATTGAAAATAAATTAACATTTATTTAAATGAGACGTTCTGCTGTTATGAGGTGCCTATAGTAGGCCGTTAGGAGCAGTTTCATTCTAGACTCTATTACTGCCTCGCACCGTTTTACTGCAGTACATGCAGACGGCGAGGCTACGGCAGGCCCAGCGCTGTTGGGCGCGGCCCTCGGCGGTGTCCGACAAGCAAGCCGACAAGCCTGTGGGTACACAGCAGGTAACGCTGGCACACGGACTTTACGGCGGGCGTCGCTGGTCCTCGCAGTGGAGGGAGATAGACGAGAGACAACATGGGGACGGCGCTGTGAAATAGCAGGTGCCGCGGACAAAGCCATGCCCACCCCTTTCACAGCAGCCAGGCCGAACAGCCCCCTCGGCGGACGAAGCAAAGTTTCTAGACTGACTTCCCCCCATCCGTCCGTTGCCGGCACCTGTTCTCCAAAAAGACTTCCACCCTCTACAACTGGGGGGTTCACTTCTGGCCTCCGGTCCCTCCTCATACCCTCTCCACCTGGATGTCGCCATTAATTAAACAACGTCCATTCTCCCGGCCAGGTGCGCACGGTGCGATAATATTTCCATCAGAGGAGCGCACAGCGTACGCGGTGTTTTATGTCCTCCCCGGTGTAATGCGAGGTACACAACGTTAGGTGTCTCATTGCGAGCATAATTATGCGAGTGCTCGGATGTCTGCACAACACCTACCAGCCATGTAGCTCAAAGGACACGAATGAGGAGAGCAACTCGCGAGGTAACTCGTCACTTACGATACCATCACGTGATGAACAGGCAGCCGGCTCGGCCACTGGACGTGTCCCGCACGGAGATACAAGATTGACGAAGGCAACCAATCCTGCTGCCTCTGCCCGTCCCTCTCGCTCCCATTTATTGCCCCGAGACAGGCACAATAATAAAGACACAAACTCTCTCATCCTGCCGCCGCCGCCACCTACAAGGGCCATAAACAGCTCCTGCGGCTGGGCAAATGGGATGGCTTACTTCCAGGCCTCCGCAGGTAGGCAGGCCGTGACCCACGTAACATTCGGCCGGGGGGGACGGACGGCCTTACGCCGCGGCAGCCGCGGCCGAGTCGTGCGCGACTTACGATGTGCACACACATAGCAACCCCAGGCTGTTGTTGTTGGCGGCGCGGCCGGGCGACTCGGGACGCAGATGGAGGCGGCACCGTACCGCGCGTGCAAACCGTTTAGGCCATTCTTCTTTCACTCGCGTCTGTCTCTTTGTGCGGTGCTCCTCCTGCCCCTCGTACTCTCTTTGCGAACCAATCACCTCAGTACCACGCATCGCTTGTGTGTGTGTGTGTGTGATGTGTGTGAGTGTGTTCATTGGTTCTGTCTGTCCCTTCCCTTCATGGCGTGGCTATGTGATGAGCCCCGAGGCATTGACCAGGACGAGCCTCCATATGCTGGGGCACAGTGCGCATCAGGACACAGCTCCGAGACACCACTCGGGTCACTCCCAGAAAAAGAAATGATCCCTTGTCTCGGGCGGTCTAGGTTCGAGACTGTGTCATCATTGAGGATTGCGACAGCTATAGGTGTCGAGGTCCTAGGTTAGGAGTACGACCGAACCCAGACAAGGGCTCCGTCTTTCTTCGGGCACGTCCCAAAGGCAACACGCTGGAAATCACAGCTCATGGCGCAAATTCGTGCGGACGTGTGGGTTGCCCGAATGGGATAAGTGCTGGTCCGGTGTGGCCCACGGCTGGGCCTCCTAAACACTACGCCATCACCTCCTCATCAACCGAGTATCGATACTGAATTTGGAAATGCATTGGGAGAATGGCCAGCACTTTTCAGCGTGGCAACATTCCGGTCGCACCAATAAAGTAGTAGACGCACACCCACACTCCGTTTCTCTCTCTCTCTCTCTTACACACACAGATAGATGGAAGTGCCTCCGACCCAGAGGACTTCTCTGCCATCAGTCTCATCCCCCCCCCCCCCCCCCGCCCCAGGGGCTCGGCCGTGGCGGAGGGCGTGAGGACGACGCCTACTGGTACTGGTTGCGCTGGTCTCCACTGCAGAGAGAGAGAGAGAAAGCACACTGCTCCCAGCCGTGGCCGCTGTAAATATTCGTGGGACAGCTGCCGCCCCCCGGGGTGTGTGTCCCCGCGGCAGCCGGTGCCCCTCCCCCTCCTCCGGCCGCTAAGCGAGCCCGCGCCTCCTTTTGGGAGTGTCATCTCGCCGTGATAACATGGCCGCCCGGGCCGCCGGTGTTGCTGCTGTGGCTTGTTGTGCCTGCCGATACCAGCGGCAGAGAGGCGGTTCCGCGGTGGATGCCGTTGTCCAGCGGCGCGGCGGGCCGGCCGGCCCCGCTAGCCACCGAATCACATTGCGGCCGAACACACAGCATCCGTGGCGTTCTGGCCGCGATTGCGAGAGAGACACCCCACTCGGCCACGGTAGTGCAAAACAGACGCCCGCGGCTGGGCATCCCTCTTGCACTAACGCCGTCAAATGTCCCGTCTCTGTCGCACTCAGCGACGGCAAGGCCTGGTGGCCGCGCGCCACGATTTGGCGTTGATTTCCTGCCGGGCGGATGGGCGGACAAGCAGCAGCGCGGCCGAGGCAGGAGGCGGTCGGCCGCGGACGGGGAACGGATCCGGGCGACAGAGAAATTAGAGCCGATGCGGCCGCGGCCAAGTATTCGTAAACTAACTTTCGGGACGAGATAATTACCTCTCCGCAGCTGAGAACATTCGTCATGTTTACTAATTCGGGCGGTGGGAGAGGAGAGGGGAGGGGGGAGCAGGTAGCGGGGAGGTAATCGGATAGACGCCACGCGACACGCACGCGACACGCACGCGTCCGCACGGCACGCAGTACCACGGCGGGGGAAGGGAGTGGGATGGTACATTCCGTTGGCTTGATGAAATTCTCTCGAAAACGGTTCACGCCACGGTCCCGAACCAGCAGCGACGATTGTTTTCGTTTCCATCGCTGGCCGCAGCTGGCGCGCGGCACGCGGCGCCGCACCAGCAGCTCGCGTCGCCGCACATGTCGCGAATACATTTCAATACATTGCAGGCTTCCATCGCCGCGGTGCATGGGCGTCATTGTATGGGATCTCGGACAAACTAAGCCGAGTCCGCCGCCGCGGCTGCGGAGGTCCGGTCAGTCGGGCAGCGGGGCTCGCAGGGCCGGCGCGGCAGCGAGGCGCACCCATGGCCCCGGACCGGTTGGCGCAGCGGCGGGGCAGTCTGAGGGGCGTGGCGGAGCGGCGCACGGCCCGGACGGGCACAGGCCGGTGCCGGGCAAGCGGAGCAGGTCGCCGATGACGTCCGTCGATAATAATAATATCCTCCCGCATTTTGGGTGAGATAACAATCATATATATGAATACCACTATATCGGGCCCCGGGGCCCCGGAGGCGCGGCGCGGCCACCAGGCCGCAGAGGCCGCAGGCCCCGCAGGGCCCGCTATCCAGATCGCCAGGCCACTCCAGCCAGTCCTCTGCGTGTCCCGCTGGCCCTACCCGCCCCACGGTTCGCCCCTCCCGCTCCCCCATCCACTCCGAGCTCCACTCCCTTTGCCGAGCTCACGTTGTGACCGACTGCTCTGCTAGCCACGCGTGCTGTGCGCGCGTCCCAAAGTGCGAACTACCGCGAAAACTGAGGGGGATACCAGATGATACATCAAAGACCGTCTTTTTTTTTCGCGGAGCATTCGCGTTAAACGAAGACGGCCCGTTAAAAAGACGTTGGCGACTCCTAATTATGGTTATCTTCATCTCACTGCGCTGCTATACACGACACGCTGTGTGTTCGCCAACATATTCGACTCGAATTAACATGCACACCGATGAGGCGGGCACACAGGAGGGGAGGCAAGGGCGAAAAGTGGACAACTCAATTAAATGCTCGTATCACGTATTCAGAAGCAAAGAGCGAACCACGAACACACACACACACACACACACGCGCGCGCGCGCGCACTCGCACGGCCTGTATGCCCGATCTAATTAAACATCACGTCCGGTCGAAGAGCGCACTGGACACAAATGTGGTACCATCGTCTAGTAAATGAAGCAAGGCCATAAATCAAAGGGGAGCAAAGCAGGGCGGGCGCGCACAGGGCTCGCCCTCGCAGTGAACGCTGGCCGTCTCGGCTGCGTGGTTATTCACCTCCGCGCCGCTGCAGCACGCCCGCGGGCGGCACTCCGCCATGCGGGCAGCGCGCTGTTGTCTTTACCCGCACCGCACACCGCGTGTGCATATTAGCCCTGAGCATGCACTCACGATACAGCAGCCCCGGGGGTCTGTCAGCCTGGGAGGTAGGCACCGCCGGGCGGCTGCGCGCACCCGTGCTCTACGGGACTGCCTACCTCGCAGGCTGACTGCCACCCGCACTCTACCGCTGATCATCATCGGCGAGCGGCGCAGCGGAGAGGGTCGGAAAAGAAAAAAAAGAAACACCGAATAGCTCGGAGGAAACAGAGCCCGCCTGGCACCGGTCCAGGTTTGGGGGGGGGGGGTCAACAGAAATGTGCGCCACGCTGGTGCTCGGGTGATGCCCTCTGGCCGGCGGAAGCGGGAGGGGAAGAGGGACGGGATAGAGCGCCCCGTGTGTCCTTTACGGGGACTCCTCTGCACTCTCACAATAATCGTCGCGACGGCTGATTTTTGTTTTTGCAGCTTTGCGTATGGTGCGGTGCCCCGCGGGCGAGGACGCCACGTACCTCATTTCCCGGGCCTAAAAATGAAACACATGACCGAGGCGGGGGAATTTTGAAACCTTGCCAGTGTTTACATACACGCGTTCCACCCTCACCCCGCGGGCTGCAGCGTAGGGGGGGGGGGGGGGCACGCATGTTGACACGTCTTCATCATCGACATTTATTTTTCACGCCACCAATCTCATCCCCCGCGCCCTCTCCTCCCTCGGCAACCCCCGGCAAATCCTGGTCGGGGGGAGAAAACACGGCGTGAGCGCTCGCGGGTAATGAGTTTTTCAGCACGAAATTACGCAGACATGACCTGCTTTTGGTGGCCCCCGCCTCCCCGCTGCTCCACCGCTGCTGTGCCGCTGCTCTGTGCCGCGCGCCGCGTCACGTGCAGCCGCGCCGCAGCCGACCCTACTTTTCGGCGGGGCAGCGGCAGCGGCGGGAGAGTTCAGCGCGGAGCAGCGATCCGGGCCGGTGCGGGGCATCGCACATCGCCTAGACGTGAGATGCACTGCCAGGTTTATCGATAATTAAAGCAGCCAAGGTGAAATTTTACTCGATTCAAGGGTATTTACTTTGTCCAAATTTTACTTGAATTCAGAAATTTCAGCCCTAAATAAAGAAGTATTTTTTTTCTTGGTGTAGTACCTCCCATCCAATCTATTTGCAGTGGTGGAGTGGCTGTCGGATGCGGGCCTCTCTTGAGGGGGGAGGGGCTGTGTACGGCGGCGGGGGCAGTGGCTGCTGCGGCGGCGGCGGCGGTGAGCGAACTTTCGGAGTACGCCGAGGGCGGTGCGGCACTGCGTCCGCGGCGATGGGTCTGCGCCGCGGCGGGCGCGCAACAACTCGACTTCTGGGAGCTCACAGAGCGCTGCGCGGCTGTCGATGGCCCCATGCCGATCACGAGCAGGCCCTGGGCTGGCTGGGCCCCGGGCTGTGCCCCGGGCTCCCCACTGCAGTGTTTCATTCGGAAGCACGCGAGGCGCGAGTGCGGCGAGCATTGGCGCCGGCCGCCGGCTCCGCCTTGGCTCCGCGGCGCCCCTCCCCCACTCACTAGCACCCGACGGAGGACTAAGTCGATGAATGTTTCAGCAGAGATTCGCAAGTACTTTCGGGTGCCGGCCGGGGGCGCCGGAGGTGGTGCGAAGCGGTGCGTCAGCACTTGCGTTGACCCGGGACCCGGGCCGCTGAGGGCTGCGGGAGTGGATGGCAGCCACCGGGACCGCGGCCACCCCGACTCCAGAGGCTCCACAGCTGCGTCCACAAGCTGCACCAGCGCCCTGTTTGCTTTTTTCCCCGCAGACCGCGCACGCCGTCGCTGTAAATGTTGCACGACGGGGTGCCCGGGCTGCGGGCCGGATGTTGCCGCTCAGAATTATTCACGTGCTCAACTTCCGCATTGTAATGAGACAGTTGGCAGCAGCGGCAGGAAAAAAAGGAACGAAAAAAAAGGACATGTCTGGACGGTCCCCGGAAGCGAACAGGAAGCGCGGAAATGGAGAAGGGAAAGGCGGGAGCACAATGAGGCGTTCGCAGAACTCCCGGCTTAGTGCCGCACATCCTGGAGCTGTCGAAGGGCGAAACAAAAAAAAATCAAGGTGTTGGTTGTTATTTATACGCCCCCGCGGTAGACGGCAGGCACCGCCGGGAGCCTCCGGGACCCCGGCACCCCAGGATCCCGGCCAGAACGTAGGCCCCCTTGTTCGCGTGCCAGCAAGCCCATATATTTTTCCAGCTCATTTGTCGCGTCAACTTGGGATAGCACGATAAAAAGGTCCTGGGGGCCCCAAGGCAGGCCAGAGGTTGCGGGCTGGAACGCCTTGCGGGGGTTGAACAGTGGTGGGGGAATTGGAGACTGCGGGGGTGTGAGAGAACGTTGGGGGGAAGGGGGATTCGAAGGTGAGAAGGGGCGCGGCACGAGGGCCAGTCGGAGGTGAGGCAAGTCCCGGGACTGGGAGCTCCGCGAACCGAAAGCCGGGCGGCAAGTCCCCCCCCCCCCCTCCTCCCCATCCCTTCCCGGAACTTTGCGGCAGGCGGCGCGTCGGCTGCGTGTGCTGGGGACCGCTTCTTTTTACTTGCTTTCAATAGAAAGGTCCCAGGGCGGACGGAAACGGCGGCTAAACATACAAAATCAGAGCTCAAAACGCCCTTTGCCGCACGTGCGCGAATCGAGCGTCTGTTTCAATGTTGTTGTTTCGCTTGTTGTGTTTGTGTGCCCTTGTATGTGTGTGTGTGTGTGTGTGTGTGTCACGCTGGAAGCCAAGAAATAGCGGCGATCACTGCAAGGACTCAACTGCAGACGCGAAACCAATCAACATATGTTCCCGTGTACACGTCTGGCCGTCTAGCTCCCTGACGTTCACATTATCCCCACCACTCATACACACCGCGGACACGTCCTCACGCACAGCAGCCGAATGCAGTCGCCCTTTTCGCCTCGCGCCGTCTGTTTCTACACACGTCTGTGTGTCCGGCGGGGTCGTTGGCCCGGAGTCCTGGGCCTCGTACCCGGCCCGGCAGCGGGGCCCGGCAGCGGGGCCCGGCAGGGTGCGTGCGTCCAGCCTTGAGGCGGCGCGGCGGCGGCGTAGCGCCGGCGGCTCACGTGCCAAACAGTAGTGGACACGCAGCGCCGCGCACGCCACGACGCCGTGATTTGAATTACCGCCAGGCGCGATAACGCCACACACACGCACACGCACGCACACGGCCCTCTACGACGTGCGGTCACTCCAACGGCCGCCGGCTATTACGGCATTAGACGACGATGTTGACCACGCGCTTGTGAAAGAAAGATAGTAAAAAAAAACGGTTTGCCCGACAAGAGCTTCGAGATTGGGGGGCAACACCGATTCTTCTCCGCACTGCCGCTGCCCGCAGCAAAGGATCCTTTTGAAGGACCTTGAGAAAAGAGGAGGAAGTCGAGGGCTCGGGGGCGGGGGCAGTGAGGGGGGCTCCCATGTTCGGTAAGGGCCGATGCACGCCGCGCAGAATATTAAGACGGCGAATGTTTGCGGACAGAATGGGATGCGGGGGATACATTTCATCCGCTGGCTCCCGCGGCACTCTGACCGGACCGATAAATGAGAATCCATACCTTCCGGCGGCGGGGCCCTGGAGATGGAGACGGCGGAGGGACCGCCGCCTGGACGACAGTCTCCTGCGTGCAGCAGGACGGCTGAGAGCGGGGACCCTCTTGTGTGTCCCTATCAAGCGGTTATACGGCCCTCGGCAGCCCGACTCAGAGGCCCCTGTGCGGTCGCCACCCCGGCTATCGGAGGAGTCTGACTCGGGTACGACACACCCTCCTCGAGAAACGAAATCAACTGCGTCGGAGACATTTCAGTTGTTAGTGGAGTTGAACAAATCGGCGTACCGAGTGTTTGGCTGACTGTGTTTTCTCATCGCGCTGCTGGGCGGGCCGGCGATAAGCCAGATGAATGGGAGGCCAGCATTTCAGCGAGGGGCGCCGCGGACAAGGCTGAACAGCGTGGGGGGAGCAGTGACCGGTCCAGCCGTTGTGGCTGCAGGCCGACTACCCTATATCGGCGGCCGCGCCGCCGCGTGTCCACTTCTGAAAGCTTCAGGGTTGCTACTGAAGCGTGGCGGCCGGCGGTCGTTGAACTGGGAACACGGCCGTCGCCGCAGCGCCCACGCGTCCCACCACCCCCGCCACCCCCGGCCCCACCCCACCCCCTCCTCGGCCACCGCGGTGCCAGGGCGACTGCCTTGAGCGGCCGAAGCCTTGAGCCGCCGAAGCATCGCCGGACTGTCGCCTCACGCGCCGCGGGGACGGTTCCGAAAGACGCGCCGCCCCCTCCCCCCTCCCCTGGCCGCATCCGTGCCCGACGTTCTCCGCTAAACAGTCTAATGAGAGCCGCTCCGTAGATGCATGGCACGTACATATGGGGGAGTCCTGCAGCCAGAAGCGAGGCAAACCAGCCTCGGGGAAACTAATAACAGCGGGCGTCGACGGGCGTCTGCCACAAAAGAGGACGCAAAGCCCTCCCGCGCTTTGGCCAGCAGCTGATCACGTCCGCCGCGGACATTTATTGGCACATTTCGGGACTCGGCGCTCCGCCGCGCCCGGGCCAGCGCCGTGGAGAGCCCCCTGCCCCTCGGAGCCAAACGAAGCGTCCGGGAACGTTGTTCTAGGTCGAACGGTCGGCGAGTCCGGGCCGACCAGATTCACTCAGCTGGGGGACGCGGCACGGCGGCCGGGTGCGCCTCTGGCCTCGTGCGGGTGCTCTCCCAGGTGGAGACAGATCGGTACGAACGACGCGCACGTGTGACGGCCCGGGGGGCGCGGGGTGGGGCGCGTGGGGCCGCGGCAGGGGAGGGGACAAGATCATCACCGGGCAGGGCGCTGCGGCCCGGAAATGGGGGAACACGGAGGGAATGTCTGAGCGAGAGCCGCGTGCGCGCGCCGTGCAGTCAGGCGCGGCCTTCTGCAGGGTTATTCCCAGCAAAACGCGCTGCCGTGTTCGGTTTACTGTTACGATTATGGAGACGCGATTGGCGAAAAAGTGCGGCTGGTGAAGTCGTCGTCGTCGTGGCGCGGACGGCCTCCCCTCCTCTTAATAACGCATCCCAGCCCACCCCGGCAGCGCGCGGACCCCGCCTGCGAGCCGCGACCGGAGCACAGCGCACGGCGCGGGGCTTGCGAACCGGAGGCGGGCCGCCCGCGGGCCGCTGTATCTGTGTCCCCCCGCGACGGCGGTGATGACACGCCGTAAAACTTTCATTCGGCCACAGCAGGGCCCGGGGGCAGGCGGGAGCGGGAGGCCCGCACCGCCACACACCGAAGGCCGCGCCGGGGGAGAGTCAAGGCTGCTGCGGACGCGGCCCACAGACAGCCGCTGTGCCATCCCCCGCGCGTCCGGGGGATGGCACGCCACACGCCCGACGCGCCCCTCATGCGGTACACAGTTGCCGATGGCCACTTGGCGGCCGCCGCCGCCGGCCGTGCCACGCGCCACTGCGCGCGGCCAGCGGCCACCCACACCGACCGCCGCAGTTTTCCTATAAAAAAGTCATAAACGACGCCACATAAAAATACTTCCGCAAAGTAGTGGTTGCAGCGGCGGCGGCGGCGGCCACGGGGGTGCTGGGTGCCGGCGTTGGAGGGGTGGGCGCTCGGAAGCAAATGGGAAAGAAAGAGAATGGATGAGAGGCAGGGCACGCAGGGCACCCCCGCTCTAGCGGCGCGGCCCTGGCCCCGACGGCGTGGCGCGTCGCGCGTACCCGGTTCAAACATTCATTTCTGTCGGCGCTGCTCCCTCTACTGCTCTCGCGGGCGTGCCGAGTGTGTGTGAGGGGTAGGATGTGGGAGGGGGCACGGTGAAAACGACAACAACACGTCCCTCTTAGTCTCCTGGCCGGAACACTGTCGCGTGTGTTTACGTGGTGAATGGCTGAGGGAGAAGGGCTCACCAGCCCGCGGGTGCCGCCGCCGCTCGTATCGGCTGACGTGCCAGCCGTGCCGGCGACACCGCGCAGCGATGAATGGCTACATTTGTGTATACGGCGCCCCCCCCCCCTCACCGTCAATGACAGCGCGCACTGTATTTGCATAGCGAGTTGAGAGAAATGTTGTGTGTGCGCGGGCGGCGGCCGAAGCGTGTGAGACGGGGACGGATGGAGGGAGACAGAGTGATGCGCGCTCGCCAAGAAGGAGGCGCCAGAGCGTCCACATAAATCGCGGGCACGCGCATGAAAAATACTCCCGGAGTACGAAGCAAAAAACGCGATTCCTCGCACACGTTAGCGGGCCGCTCTCGGTGCCGCACGTCTCGCACTGCTGTTATGCTAGCCCCTCCGCCGTCCTCTGCAATCACAAGCGATCTGGCTGTGTCCGTGCGTGCCGCGGGCGGTCTCGCTCGCCAGTGCAGCATTATATTGCAGGTCACGAATCTCTTTTCTATATTCGAAAGGGTGGCTGATAATCAGGACTGTAAAAATTCCAGCCCCGGGCCGTGCGCCTCGGAGGCCGGAATAGAAGCCACGCGGCTGAGGCCGGCCGGGGCCCCCGGCCCCGCGGGCTGCGCTGGCTGCCGCCGATCATAACCTTGGGGGGATGTTGTCGTATAACGCCCATGAGCAAGCAGCGTGCCAAAGCGGCGGGAGGCGCCGCCCAGCGACTTCCGAATTTTATGGACTGTAAATAATTACAGAAACGCGCGTGAACTATTAACGGCGATCAATCACCGAACGGCCGGCCGGCCTCCCCCCGCGCCGCCCCTTGGCGCCGGTCCAGGCGCGCTGTTCTCAACTAACGCAAGTAGTGGTGCGATGAAGCGAGCGTGTCGTGGCCGTGGGTACCGGACGCTGCCGCCAACCCGGGGCACCCGAGACGGCGGATCGGAGGGGCACGAGTCAACACGGCACTGCGCTCGGAGCTCCGCCCAGCCGTCGCTAATGTCATGTTCGGAGGACCCTATTCCCGCGGCAGTGGTGAGAGAGGGAGGGAGAGAGAGAGAGAGCGAGAGAGAGAGAGAGAGAGAGAGAGAGACGAGCTTCAGCGTGATTGTTCCATTCCGCTCGGCACAGGTACACGTCGGCCTCCCCGGCGGCCTCCCCTCCCCACGGCTAGACACTCCTGCCGGCTGTGACGGAGGCCCGTCGGCCGCTGCCGCCCACCCGGACGGTCGCGGCGTCCGCTGCCGGCACGCGTTCTTACCTCTCAGCGATGACGGCGCCGCAGGGCGGCCGCCGCGCCCCGCCCACTGTCAGCGGCCGGCCGGCAGCCGGCTCCGGGCCGCGGCCGCAGCGGCCGGCTGTCACGTGTAATCCGCGTCGGGGAGACGGATGCCATGAGTTACGGCATGACGGCACTAGGGATGGACCGGCGCCGCCCGCGTCCGCTTATTGCTTCCCTTGCGTTGGCCGCGGCGGCCCCAAAAAACGTGCCGATTCATCATCATGTTCGCAGCGCCCCCGCGGCTGTCGGGGGCCCCCGGGGGGGCGGCCGGGAGCAACAGCAGCTGGTCAGTGCGGGTGTCGGGCCGGGCCAGGGCGAATCCAGAGTGACAACGCCCGGCACCAGCACACATGCACGCACACACACACACACGCACACACGCGCGTCGGGTATGCCCAGGCGACGTGTTCGCGCACGACGCGGCGGCCGCGGAGCGTGGTGCTCCGGTCGCGGCGCCGCCTTGCCTCGGTCCGCGCGCCTCGGCTCCGCTCCGTCTGCTTTTGGCGGGACTGGCGTCCGCACTGGGCCGGGCTCTGCGCCGGCGGTGAGCCCGCGCCGAGTGGGGGCTCGCCTGGGGGGGGGGGGGGGGGGGGGGAGAATGCGCCCCTCTCCCAGAGCTGGTGTGCGCAGCTCGGTCGCACCGCACCGACCCCCCCTTCTTCCCCTTGTGTTCGCACCTCGTTCCTTCCTTCTTCCTCGTCCTTGCGATTAAAATTATTTTCATTTGTTTCTCGCAGGACCTCCTAGGCTTCTGTACTTGCATAGTTTTAAACAAATTTAAATCCCCCCTCCCTTCCTCTCCTCTATTCATCTGTACGAGCACTGGCGTATGCGTTTAGGACAGGGCTCTCCATATTTACACCCGGCGAACAAACGGTATAATAAATAAATTTATTTTTATAATGAAGAAAAACAAATTATAACCATTTATATAACAACGTGCCCGAGAACAGATCTCGCGGACACTTAAAATATAATATAAAAAAGATTTGTGAGATCATGCACATAAAAACACTTGTCTAGGTTTGTATTGCACTAGCAAACATTTTTGGTATCCTAACTGACACATACACATCCCAAGCTCGTCGAAGTATAAGCTTAAATGTTTCATCCCTGTGTCTTCTTCAGTACCACTTACAGAACTGCAACTGTCGCGATCATCGCGATGGTGGCAGCTCCGATTCCCGCGAGAACCAACTTTTTCTGAAATAAGTACAAATTACAGTGGAGTTTCACAAACTCTTCAATGCATCGTACATAAGGATCATAGCTGTTTTACCTTCCGAGCAGATTTCTGCTTTCCCTTTGCATTTTTAAGGTGCTTTCGTCCTGCTGATGTTTCATAGTTTGCTGATGAGACATGAGCCTCGATACTGTCTATAACGTCACCCTTAAAAGTGTCGAAAATGCATGCAGTTTGGATTTAATACATTGATCACTTTAACATGCAAATAAGATAATATGCCCTGATTATAATCATACCTGGGCCGCCACCAGAACAGCCATGTCGATGAAAAGGTCGTGCACCTCCGATATGGACTTCTCAATTTCGCTCAACTCGTCAAAGCGCTGTGTCACTTTTGTAAGCATGTCCTTTGCTTCTTGCTCTAATATCTGGTACTAAAGAAGGGAAAACATCTTTCAGAGCTATTGTTTAAAAGAGGTTAAGGGGGTTTAAAACAACAATATCTGTGTCGGTCTTACGTTGTCAACGAAAATGTTGAGTTTTCCTGCATCCAACAAAGCCTCTACTTCTGCACCATCACAGTCCTTCCCCTTAGCTGCCACCAAAATATGAAGATAAAATTTTAGAATAGCGACAATTATCCAGAAACTACACCGTAATTTATTTAAAGAAATTCTAGCCATCACTCCAAAACTAGCAAACATTAATAGCAAACATTAACTAGCACTCTTAATCAGTGGACAAATCTTAACAGTTTCATATTTTTAAAAGACTTACAAATTGAAATCTGTTTGGCCACGAGAGTTCTCAGACCCTTTGCATAACGTTGTAGTTCTGCCTCGTGCCGCTCCATGACCTCTGCGAATGATCTACGGACGTGAAACAATTGTGTGGAGTGGATCCTCTGCTGAACGGCTCCCTTAGGAACATCCCGTCCTAGATCTGTACGGAACAGGCGTAGTGTTAATGTCTTCTTCGACAATAAGGCATTAGTACTGTTTTCGATGTGCGGCATTACCTGATATTCTTTTGGCGATATCTGTTGAGGCAGTTCGCGTTTTAGATTCAAGGGCCGTCATCATCTTCGTGTCATCTATAAAGTCATGGACGTAATAGGGTATTTCACTTCATCCAAACTGGGTCCACAGAATCTGATACGGCCATTGTTTACAACAGAGTTGTTGACATAGAAATCTAACATGGCACACGTTCCCTGTCAATGTTTGTCTGCACCAGCCGCGAATTTTTATACCGGACACAAATAAAGAAGTCATCACTATCTTCGTTGGTTCCGGTAGGCTTGTAGTGTAGCAAGAGTAGTTCCACACTTGCTTTTGCAGTGCTGTGATAAATCATGAAGTTGAAGTTGATTGAACAACAAAGAAATTTACCTGTTGAGACGTTGGTTGACATCAAAGCAGACGTGTGTAGTGCTGTCAATTCTTTTGTGTTTTTCCGTATCTCCGATATAAGCACATTAATTGTGGTGATCTGGAATATTAATTAATGTCTGTTACACCGCTCGACATGTTTGTTTTAAAAGTTTGGACACCAAATGTTACCTCTTCCTTCAGTTTTGTTACGACACGATTGTCCATTTCCAGTCGGTGCCCTCGACATGGCTGAAAAACAGCAGAAGTGAGGCAATCTATTCGTACGGGACGCCCGAACGGAGTGGCACAACCAACATTTATCTTACCTTTAGATTGTGTTTTATGCTGGATATGGCCGCCACGTAGGACACCATGAGGGGTTCCGCATCTTTTTTCAGCATAATCCTGGTGTCGCTATCGTTGTCGTACCATCGGGCAGATTCCGCGTGTTGTTGTGACTCGGAAGGGTATGATTTTCCTTTGCATCTTACCTGCAAATAACGCACTCTTTACATAACGCTCTCGGACGCATGTCCCGGGTCTCTGTGCTCCCCTGTAGGGAGAGCCCCGAAGGGATTTGAATTCTCGCGGGCTTGTGGGAGGAACGAGCGACCCTGCATCGCGGTGTCCGGTCGCTCGTTCCTCCCACGATCACGAGAGAATTCAAATCCCTTCGGGCTCCCCTGACACTCCCTTACCGCCTGCAACTCTGCGAGTCTCTCTTTCATGGCGAAGCTCGTGGTGGACCTTCAAGCAGCCAACTGGTCCCTCTTTCACGACAGTCAGCCGCATTATGGTCGTTGCCAGGAGTGTTTATACAAGATAAAATGATAGCAGCCGGTACAGCACCGGGTATAACGCCAGCGAAAAGCCACGCCGATAGTGAGTCGCGGGCAGAGCGAGCCGTCGTTCTGCGAGTAGACGTGTGCATTTGTTTCTGATGGATTGGGCAAATCGGCAAAACACAAAAGTCCATTTCATTATATAACCAATTGTTTTATTAATGTATTATAAATGTAGTACTGTTTTATGTGGCTACTTATTTGGAAAAAAATGTGTACATTGTGTCGGTAACTTGCCACGAGGCCTCTGAGGTAAAAATTTTAAAACGCCAGCTTCAGTCTCGTAACGAGTAAATTTATTTCACGACTTTCGGTCACAATTGCTTTCCACAAATTTCAACGAATATTGAGCGCAATTTCAGTTAGACTCCGAAAACATGAATGAGAGTCAAGAGATTTAGTGGCAGTTCATGTGCTACAAAATTGGATGAAATATAAGTATTTCACTGTTTTTCTATTTAAATTCAGGTTCTATTTATTCTGTACACGTTTTACACAAATTAAATAAATATTTAAAACATGAACAATCACTCAGTACAAAAGCTGTATGAGTGTTCAAAAACATTCCCTGCATTGTACAAAGCCTCATAGTCGTATAACATAACATCCACTGAAATCTATCTACACACATTATTTTACATTGTACAAGTAGAAAAATTTCCCAAAACAAAAGGAAATGTTATGAGATCTAATGTGAATCAATTAAAGTGCAAATAGGCATTTCTCACTGCCAAGAAATGGCGTAATAATCAAAGGGAAGTTTAGTTTGTTTCCAAAGTTTTGTCAAGTGCTAAACTGATGTCCTTCAAAATAATTTTTAAAAGTTGACACGAATATTTTAGTTGCGTGACTTGTGAGCATCATAGTTCACTCTGCAGCAAAACGAAATGGAATAGAATAAGTTACATACGTCGGGGCACTATGTATCTCGTCTTCGAAGCACGCAAAAACAACTCGAAGCTATCGCATATATACCGCGTATGCATCAATGAAAGGTGCCACGTGGGCCCCACCTGCATAAAAGGAATTGCTGACTTTCTGCTTTGGCTGGACGGGTTTGGCACAGGTTTGAAGACTACTGAACAGAGTGAAATATTTGATGCATTTTCTCAAAACCTTAAATACCTCATTAGGACCATGCGGAAAATTGTTCATGGCTTGAAGCGCTCCTTCACCGCTTTTCTTTCCTACATTATTTGGTCGCTCTGCGGACAGTCATTATTCCCCTTAGCGCGCTGCACATTGAGAGTGAGGAGCCCAGTAATACTGGTTAAGCATTTTTTGGCCCCCATATTCTTTGGTGGATTGTTTCAATAATTTTAAGACAATGAACATAAAATATTCATAGAATGTACATACTTACAACTATACTAGATACAGCACCATTATTCATGACACTACAATGCCGCCGACTCTCAATGAAAAACCAGTGGATGGATTTAAGTCATTAGAGGAGAAAAGTCGATTAATTTGTGCGTGGTGTCGGGTCAGACACAAAAGTGTCATGATTCCTATCTTAATCAGACTTTCACACGCTCGATATGGTGATTTCGTGGGTCGAGTGCATAGAAACACTCCTTTTGGCTCGGCAGTCATTCGTCCTCATTTTCAAAGCTTACAATTTCGGATGGATTGGAGAAATTTATATTTCAAGCACGAACATAACATGATTTTTCAAATTGTTTCGCGGAATGCCCAATATTGTTACACAGACTCATAGCCATTAGCTGCAAGACAGTTTGCAGTGCAAATTGTGTATTGTCGACTTATTGCTAAGAAAATAAAAAAGAACCGTTTAGTGAAGCGTTTTTTTTTGTTCTTCCATAAAAATTGCAGTTAGCGTGTAACACCACTCAGTCGTGAACTTCAAGTTCGTGAGAGGCGGAGTACGGGCGCTAGCTGCGCACGCAAGGTAAGCGCCCGAGTAAAGGTACAAGGAACCCCGCTACCCAAACAATATTCAAGAAAATGGGGACGCATTTTTTTATTCACAGAGGTTATTTAAGACTATGGTCGTTGTCCCTCTCCACTCTTGATATGCACGATTTGTAGTGGAAGACATCCACATGCTCTCGCTGCTCCGGGTCCGCTCCTCAGGCTACCTTCACCCAGCGCAGTATTGAGTACTCCATCGATGACATCCACCTGAAAATGTAGAGGGTTGGTTACACTGCAAGTCATAGTCAGCCCGCAGCGCTAGCCTGCGGCAATCCTGTGGCGAGCCTGTTGCTCTCGTACCGCTTCTTGTCGACCTCGGTCTCCGTGCTGAAGAAGAAGTGACGCTGGTGGACCAGCGGGGGGATCATCTCGAAGGCGTGCCTGCGGCCGGCGATGGTGGTGGAGAGCAGACGGTACCCGTGGAGGCACGCCATGCCTGTGGGACAGAGACGTGCCATGAGACCTGCAGGCTACGCGGCGCTGTGCGGACGCGCTGCGTGCGTGGTGCCCATCCTCACCGAGTGCTGAGTCGGCGGCGCCGTTGCGGTAGTAGAACATGCAGGCGTCCTTCAGCACGCAGTACCGCCGCCGCCAGGAGCGCCAGCGCTTGTCGAGCCACTCCAGGTAGCCGATGCAGTCCGGGTGGAGCACAGCGGCGGGCGCCAGCCGCAGGTTGTAGCGGCTCGCCTCCAGCCACTGCTCCGCCTGCGAATGCGGTAACGATGTCAGCCAGCCCAGCGCCCCATCCCAGCCCACGCCGGCCTCGTCCTTCTCAACTCACGTGGTTGTTCCTGTCGATGGAGTGGCCCAGGATGGCCAGCCAGCGCATGGCGGCCTCCTCGCTGTCGGCGGCGAAGGTGGCGCTGGGTCCGCGATGGCGGCTGACGCGGAAGCAGTGGGGACGCGTGTGCTGGCCGGCGGCCGCGCCCGCGGGCCCCGCGTCCGGGCACGCGGACACCTTGTAGCCCGACAGCTGCAGCGCTCCGAGCGGGTCCGTCTCCTGTGGGCCAACCTCAACAACGTCACCACCCCGGCAACACGCGGTCCAAGGCTCACAGTACCCGGTTTGTGTACACAATTATATACGATGCCGCATATAGATCAGGAACAGCTCTCTTTACCCGGTTAGTGCGAAACTCTCCGCCCTTACCGCGTCCGTCTTGTAGTAGTAGAGCGAGTTGTCCTTGCGCAGGCAGACCCAGCGGCGCAGCCAGCGCGTCTCCTCGTCGCCCAGCCGCCACAGGTAGCCGGAGAAGAGCGGCGACCGCGCGCCCGGCTCTCGGACCGTGGGCGTGAGCACGTGGCAGGTCCTGGCCACCTCCAGCTGCAGCAGCTCTGTTCCTGCGGCACGCGGCGAGCGCCACGGACATCAGCGGCTGCCATCATTCCCCTCCCAAAACCTACTGCCAGGCTGAGGGGGTAATCACTATCCTTGCCTTTAAAATTGTTTTTTTTTTTTAATTTACAATTTTACCTTATCAAAATCTTGATATTTAAAATTTTTGTCTCATTTTCCTTGAATTAAGAAAAAAATATTTTGAATCATTTTGAAATGCACGAAGTGTTACGAGCATGCTGTCATACTGATCGCGTTGGTGAGGTCAGCCTGTGAACGGCGGCATAGGCCGACCGCCCAACGCGCGTGCCCAGGGGCGTGCATACCCCGCCACCGCGTCGATACCCCGCGGCTCCGGGCCCACAAAGTTCTCTGGCGGCGCGGGGTATATTTGCCTATTCCCCGTTTGGTCCCTTACGACGACGCCAGGCGTGACCTGAATTTGATCTCCCCATCAGTTACCCACGTCTACCGCCCCCTCCCCCCTTCCCCCCCCCCCCCCCCCCCCCCCCTTCTACCCCCTCGACGCCTGCAACCGCTCCCCGGGCGTACCCGAGTGTGCGAGGCGGATGACATCCGAGTGCGGGGCCTCGAGCACGTTGACGCCGTTGACGCGGAGCAGGATGTCGCCGACCTCTAGGCCGGAGCTGAGCGCCGGAGACCCGGGCTCCACCGAGGCCACGACGACGGGCCTGGCGCCGTGCACGCGCAGCCCGAACTCGCCCGAGCCGCGGCGCACGTTCACCGTCTTGTCGCACTCGATGGGCTCGGAGGCGAGGCGGCGCCGGAACATCTCGCCGGCCACCTTGCGGTGCACCATGCGGTGCGTGATGTAGGTGAAGCGGGTCCGGAAGTCGCGCTCGGACAGGGTGGACTCGGTGGAGCCCCGCCGCCCGCCCGCGCCGTCACCGCCGTCCCCCGTGGCGCCGCCGCCGCCCGTCTCGGCCCCGCCGCCGTACCCGATCTCTGCCAGAGAAACAAAACGTCCTAATTACTCATCACGGATGCACCACGTCCTGCTATCCTACCGTATTAGCTACTTTGACCTCAACGCGGGGAATGCGATTGCAATAGTTCCTGAAACCATGCCAGACCGGAGGTGAGTGTGTAGGAGGGCGGGGCCTCGCTGCCCATGATAACGCCCACTAAGGATGCCGGTATGGCACGCTTACGAGCCGCGTGCGTCACTCACTTCACTTTCGTCGTGTCGCGCCCCGGTGACTCACGGCGTGTGCCTCAGAGCTGGTGCTGGTGCCGGTGCTGGCTTACCGCGGTCTCTCTCATCGGGCGGCTGCCACACCCGGGCCTCCTCCGGGTCGCCGATGAAGATCCAGTGGTGGGTGCGGAACGAGTCGGCGTACACGTGTCCGTCCTCGTCGTCCGGCTCCGACATGGAGCCGGCGTCCGCGTCGTCGCCGCCCTCGGGGCTGCGCATGGCCACGCTGGTGGACGAGCCGGACGCGCGCTGCTCCAGGTCGTCCATGCTGGCGTCCGTGGAGCGGGCGTGCTGCCGGAACCTGTAGCGGCGGGCGTGTCAGAAGTCGTTTCAATATCTCGAGAACAGAAGTGGTGCACCTGGCGCCCTCCCGCACTCCCACTCCGGGCCGCCACCGAGACCCCTCCCCTGTGCCTCACACCCCCCTACTGACCTGGATCGCCGCTCCCGCTCGCCCTGGATGCGCTCCTCGCTGCGCGCGCGCGCCGCCTCGCCGTGATAGCGATGCGCCCGCCGGTCCAGCGCGCGCTCCTCGGACCGGAAGCGCTGGTCCGCCTTCTTGTACAGCCGGCCCGGGATGCCGCGCCCGCCTCCCCGAGAGGGCCGGCCGCCGCCGCCGGCGTCGCCGCCGGCGTTGGCGCCGCCAGCGTGCCCGTGGCCGTTCGGGGAGTCTGCGAAGTCGGCGGGCGGCTGCACTATGGCGGGGCCCTCGCCGTCGCCGTGGCCCCCGTCCTGCAACAGCCGCAGTGGCTTACGTCCGCGTCCCTGCCGTCGTGGACCCGAGGCCGCCGCCGCCCCCGCGGTCACCCCCTCACCTCGTCGCCCTCGGCCACCTCCCTGCCGCAGTGGTGACACACGCTGCCGTCGTTGTAGAACACGGAGTCGCTGCCGGGGCTGACGGAGCGCAGCGACTCGGCCGACAGCGCCTTGAGCCCCGCGCCGTCCGGCCGGTCCGGGCTCGCCCCGCCGGGACTCTGCAACAGGGCGTCATCGCGCTGCTCAACGCGCCCCGGGGCTGTCGGGGCCTCCGGGCGCGCGAGCCGCCGCCGCTACCCACCTTCCTCTTGATGAGCCGCCGCGCGGGGGACCCGGCCGCGGAGCCCGCCGCCGCATACCGGTTGGGGCTCAGGCGGTTGACCCGCGGCAGGGTGCCGCCGCCGGTCACCGTCGCCGCCGCCGAGTCCACGGCCAGGGTGTCCGGGCTGCGCTGGATGGGGATGGACCCCCGCCGGCGGGCCAGCGCTGCGGCCGTCGCCGGGGCCGCCGCCGCCACCCGCGCCTCGTCGCCGACCTCGTGGTCCGACCCGCTCCAGCGCCGCCCTCTGCTGCAGCAAACCGTGCTCCACGTCAACAACACGTAGCAGACAACGCTGGCAAACTTGTATCGCGTGTAATTTTTTCTGGCTGCAACACAGCCGAACAGCGCAGTCGCGCCTCGCTGTCGAGCGTCTGCCACCCCAGTCAGAAACACAGAACAGAAACAGGGTCGCGCGAGAGAGGAAAACTTCGGGAGGTGGAGGTGGGCCCCTTGACACTCCCAGAACATGGCTGCCCCTCCTCTTCTCAAGAAACCAGAAAAGGTGCGGCCAAGCTACAACAATATTTTCGCCCTATTCTCTTCGCGAACCTTGGCCAGATCCTCTCATGAGCGCAGCCACCCACCCAGAGGTAAGTCCTTGTAAGTCTTGGTGCCTCGAGACCCAGTTTTACTACATTTTCAACACACTGCTCCGTCCCTAGGCTCAGTGCGGGTAGCGGGGTCATAGGGCGCCGAGGGGGGTGGAGAAAGAGGAGTGCGAGGAATGAGCTAAAAAAGCGAAAGGGAACCCGAGTGGGGAAAGGAGAGGGGGTAGAGCAGGGCCAAATAAATTACGACCCATTGCGAGAGGCCCCTTGCGCCCTGCTGGCGGAACGGCGGGAGAGAGCAGGGTGGGTGAGGGGAGGTGCGGTGGGGTCTTGCACTCCTCGGGCCCACTTCGCCACGGCGGGACCGTGCACGCCACCTGCCCCGCCCCGGGTGAGTTGCGTGGACTTTCTCCCCGGGATCGTTATCCTGCTCGCTTACCTGTGCTCCGGGCAGAGCGGGCTCCGTCCTCCGGGTCCTCCGGGCCCAGTGGGACCTGCGGCCGCTCCTGCAGCGCCCCCTCCGGGGCTGCGGCCGCCGGCACCACCGCCGCGCCGAGGCCGCCGGTGCCTCCGCGGGGACGCCCCCTCGCGCCCGGACTCGTCCGACGACCCCGAGCCTCCCGTCTGTCCTGGACTCGGCTCGGCGTAGGCGCCCGCGCCGTGCGCGCCGTGCACCGAGCACAGCCCCTGCTGGAACCGACGGCGACCCGTCACGGCAAGAAGTACGTCGGCCGGCAGACGGCAGACCCGACACACTCACCTCGTCCGGAGTGCCTCGGGGCGACGCGGCCTTGTCGGCGGGGCTGCGTGCCAGGGTGCCGGCGTCCTGCCCCCCGCCGCGACCGGCCGCGCCCGCCGCCCCCGAGCGCCCCGGAGACCGGCCCGGGGAGTGGCGGTCCTTGGCCGCCCGCCGTCCGTTGGGGGTCCGCTTGCCCTCCCTGGCCGGGGCCGACGACGCCGTGCCCGGGGGACCCTCCGGCACGAAGTCCAGCTTGAAGGCGCGCTTCACTCGCCGCTTCTCCTCCTCGGTCCAGTCCCGCCGCGTCCTGCCCCGTCCAGGATACATTAGCCAGGAACAGTTTTGCCGTTTCTCGTAGCCGCACAGCCACGCCCTCTCCCTCACCTCGTCCTCTGGACCGGACCCTCGTCGTCGTCCTCGGCGGGCGACTCGTAGTACCCCGAGGACGAGCAGTGGCCGCTGTGCTCCTCGTCCGAGACGGAGCCCGGCTTGATGAGGTGCGCGTGCCGGGCCGCCATCGCTTTGTGCTGCTGCTCCTGTTGTTGTTTAAGCTGCTGCTGCTTGAGCTGCTGCAGCTTCTGCTCTTCGATCTCCAGCTGCTGCTGCAGCTGCAGCTCCTGCCGCTGGATCTGCTCGCGCGCCTGCTGCTGCAGCTGCTGGTCCCGCAGCAGCTTCTCGCGCAGCTGCTTCTTGCGAAGCTGCTGTTTCTCCTTCTGCTCGAGTTGTTGCTGCTGCTGCTGCAGGAGGTGCTCGCGGCGCTGCTGCAGCTGGTCCTCCTTGGGGTGCTTGTGCGCCGTGTCCACCGAGCTGCCCCCGTCGACGCTGTAACTGTGAGACGTGGGGACCGTTAGCGTGTCATCATAATATAAAAAGATTTCATTTTCTTCCTGTTCTGAGCAGCTTTAGAGCGGCTGTCCGAAAGTGATTTTCCGGGTCGGCCTCACCTGCCGCAACTGCTGCTGTCGTCAGCGCTCATGGGCGTCCCGGACCTGACCCCGGGCGGCGGCTCCGGCAGAAGCTTGGCCCGGAGCGTCTGGCCCTCGCTGGAGCTCTCGTCCGGCGCCGGCGCCATCTACACAATAAAGCCACAATCACACAGCAGCAAACAACGCGCCGACCAGCCTCCCCCCGTCCTCATCATGGTTTCCGGCCGGCTGAATACGCGGGCCGATTTCAAACAGAATCGAATGCTCGCGGGCCGCGGCAGCACCACACTCTTTCGCCGAGAGCGAGAGAGAGAGAAAGAGAGAGGCAGGGAGGGAGGGAGGGGGTGGTGAGGGGCGGTGGCGCCAAAGTATTCGACGCAATAACGATTCTCGCTGCGTGTTCGTCCTCCGTGTGCTGACGAAGTATTTGTTTTGCAGTGTAAAACCATCTAGAATGGCTTTGAGGCAGCCGAGGACGAACTAGAATTAAATCTAGGTAAAATTGAGTTGAGTCAAAAATACTTTTTTCTGGGGTGGTGGTACTGGAAGTGCCTGCGGAAACGAATTCAATAAACTATGGACAGAAATTTCGAAACGTTTCGACAAACAATGAACTTGTTTTGGTGCCGAGTACTTTAGGAGTGACACGCAGTCTATTAGGATCAGCCTAAATCTGCGATCGTCCCAATCAGATAAGGCCATGGCAGCCGCAGGCGTGAAGCACCTTCGGCGGTCGACCTTGGGCAGCGGCATTGCGCAATACAGTATCAGGATAACACACAAAAATGTGGTCAAGAGACGAACACGAGGGGCACACCAGCGCTTCCAGTCCAGTCACTCTCCAGTCAAAGTTAAGCAGGAGGGTTCCAGGCGGAGGCCTGGGACGAGGTAGTGCCCACCCATTTTTGCATTTTTTTTTCAAAAGCATCCACAAATTTCTAGGTACAACAAAAATATTTATATTTATTTTATTTATATTTAATATATTATTTAGTCACGGTCAATGACTTAACCTATTTTGGGGTGGGTGACAGCTCAGAACACAGAAACCATAAATGATCGTGAAATTTGAATTCCATTCAATAGAAAAGCGCGGTCCAGTCCCCAGTCAGTGTACACCCGTCCCCTCGGACGAATTGCCCGAGTACGTTGCCACTGTACGACGCTACCGTCACTTGACGTTATATTCGTACGGCGAGTGAATCGCCACACACGGAGCAAAACGTTGTGTGCTGACTTGGCACGACGCGCACCTGAGACTGCTCCTCGCACACGGCGTCCGCCCTCGAGAGGCTGTAGTGGCTGGAGGCGCTCTCGAACGAGCTGCCGCCGCCGTTCCGCATCGGCTCCCGGACGCCGGCCTGGTGGTGGTCCCTGGGGTCGCCGCCGCCGCCGCCGGCGTCCGCGGGGTCACCGCCGTCTTCCACCGCGGCCAGGCCGGACCGCCGTGAGGACGTGTCCGTGCCCGAGTTGTTCTCCGTTGCGGTGGCGTAGTCCTCGGTCGTGGTGTCGTGCTCGCCGGCGGACCCGGGGCCGCCGCCCGCGCCGCCTCCCTCTCCGCGGCCGGCTGTCGAGGACGACTCTGCAAATATGGGCGGCTGTTGTGCACAAAGTCCAGATATCCTCCAGCCGTCAACGGCGCGAACTCTGGCGCTGAACGCCTGCGAGCGCCGGGGTAGGCAAGCCCGCACGACACGTGTGCTCTGCGGATCCTAGCTTGTCTACCTACCCGGCGCTATGCGGACCAGTCTATACTAACGAGGAGACGGCACCAACCCGCTCTCCTCAAAATTCTCCTGTATATATAAATTCGATTTAAATTGAGCGGGTATACTCGCGACACTCACTGAACATTGACGGCACCTGTTGCGTCGACTCCTGGTCCCTCCGTGGCTTCGTTTGCTTGGTGCTGGAGGCAAAAAATGACAGGGTAGTTGTCAGTTTCCAACACTTTCGATCGTTCCGTCGTCCTGAATAGGCGCGGCTGAACGCCATGTGAGACGCATCTGCCCCCGGCAGCCCGCGTTCTACTCACGCGTCAGGCCGGTGGCTCTGTTGGTCCCGGGCGGCAGTGACTGTGACGGTGGGAGGCTGCGAGCGCTGGAACAAAGGCACGAGATCCGTCGGTGAGGCGCGTGCCGAGGCTTGCCAGGCCCCCAGCCAGACGCACGCTGCGTTAGTGCGCCAACGCGGCACAACTTTGCGTACGCGCGCGCTGCCTCGCTTCACCTGTCGGCCGTGCTTCATCGCGCGCCAGACAGGCGTGGCATCTCCCCGCGTGCGAGGCCCGCGCTGCAAACAACGCGGGATGCCGGTGGTGCGCCACGGACCGTGGTCCCAGCTTCTCCAATATCGAGCGGCAACACGGGCCTCCATCCGCCCCGACACGACGGCCGTATTCGCGTCCGGGGCCGGAGAGGGTTATTGCTGAGGTTATTACTTTACTGCCGCTTTGTCGGGAAAAGAAACAGCATCGAGGGCGCGTTGTGTCTCCGTGGTGGCGGAACACGGCGCAGCACTACAGCGCAGTGCGATGACAACGCACTCTACCCCCAATAAAACGCCTTGATGTGGATCGTGTAACGAGCGACGAGCAAGCCGTTATTCCGGCAGTGAGGGAGTGCAGGGCAGCTGTAACCCCCGCACGGCAAGAGCAGACCCCCCCGTGTCAGCGCACAGTCGTACCTGGACCGGCTCCGCGTCGTCCTCCAGGACCTCGGTGTCGATCGAGGACCGCTGCTGGTGCTGCACCATGAGCATGTGCTTGCGGCGTGAGGCCGGCGTGAGCGCCGCGCTGGGGTGCAGGCCGTGGTGCGCCTGGTGCTGCTGCAGGCTCAGGTCCGTGGCGCTGTTGTTGTCCGAGTCCGCCTGCAGCACCGTGGCCTGGCTCTCGTTCCAGATGCCGTTCGTGTCCGCCAGGGAGTCGGTGGAGGCGAACGGGGACGCACGCAGGGCGGCGGGGCCGGACTTGCCGTTCATGCGCCGGGTCGTTAGCCCGCGGCCGTTCGTCGGCGGCCCCGCTGCGTCCCCGTCGCCCTGCTGTCCCTCGAAGCGATTCGACTGGCGTCGAAACCTACGCAGACACAAATGAAGTTAGCACATTTACAGGGCGGCTGGGTTCGGCGGAGAGGCGCGGCGCAGCCTTACTGGTCCCTATTGAAGACAGCAAGGTCCGGGTCGGCAGTAGACGTGTCCTCAAGGGACACGCTCTTCTTGCGGAAGAGGCCGCGATAGATGAGGTTCTCGTGGAACTCGTCGTCGAGGGAGTCCTTGGGGCCGACCATGCCCACCATGCGGAGTCGCGGGTGCACCAGCTTGCCGGTCGGCACCACTCCGTCCTCGTCGTCCTCATCCTCGTCCTCATCGTCCTCCTCGCCCATGTCCTCGTCCTCCATGCCGTCGTCCTGGTCCGAGGGGTCCGAGAGGTTACACTGCAACATAAACAGTTTTTTTTTACTTCCGCGTACAGGTTTTACCGAAATTGAATGAACGGACGAAATGGCGGTCCCCGTCTTACCTCCAGGCAGGGTGACATGTCCTGCGGCGGCATCATGGGTGGGTCCGTGATGAGGATCTCGCCGTCGCTGCCGGCGCCCTGCAGGAAGCTGGGCCGTCGCCGGCCCTGGCCGTGGGCCTGGGCCACCGGCTGCGTGCAAGGCGGCGACGGGCAAGGCCCCGTGCAGGGCGCCATACACGGGGCTCCGCAGGGGGCGCTGCACGGCTGGGGCTCGAAGTCGATCAGGATCTCCTTGTACTTGCTGCTGCTCGACGAGGACCTCCTGCTCTCCTCCATGTCACGGGCCTCCAGGATGTCCTGCGCATACAGCAGGCACGTCACGCCTCCACCCGCGGGCGGGTTCCGCAGCGCCCGAGCTCTCAGCACGGATGTGGTTACTCACCATGGAGGCTCTCCGACTGCCGTCCCGATCGCGTCCCTGATCTCGCGGGTCTCGCAGATCTCGCGGGTCCCGCGAGTCCCGCTTGTCCCATCCGTCTCGCTGTTCGTGGTGGTCCCGCTGCTGGTGAGGCTGCATAGGCCTGCGGAGAATGGTCGACGCGTCACTGCAAAGTCTCCGCGAGCCCCCGCAACTACAACGTTGGTTTTTGGCGTCCTACCTCGTTTCCTTGCTTGGTGTGGATTGTGACTGGTACCCTGACCCTGGATGTCCCTGGGCGTGTCCCGGCATGGGTCGGCTCGGAGGCTGGTGCCCTGGGAGCACGTGTCCTTGAGACACGTGGCTCTGGGGCATATGGGCTTGAGGCACGCTTCCCTGTGGAATGTGCCCTTGGGGAACATGTCCTTGACTGTGTTCCGGAGGTGCGTGCCTCTGAGGAACATGCCCTTGTGGGACGTGCCCCGAGGGTGCGTGTCCTTGGGGGACGTGGCCCTGAGGCAGGTGCCCCTGTGGGACCGCTGTCACATGTCCTTGGTGAGAGGCGTGTCCTTGAGGGACGTGGCCCTGGGGAACATGTCCTGGGGGGACGTGGTGCCCCATGTGGGACGGGGCGGGCCGCGGCAGGGTCACCGGGGCGGACACGAGCCTTGGCGATCGCGGCGGTTCCTCTGACTGTGTGCGCTGCAGGGGCTCGTGGCCGAGGTCCGACGAGTCCAAGTGGAAGGGGTACGGCGGCGCGGGTGCGCCCGGCCCGCCGAGGCCACCGAGCGCGCCGAGTCCGCCGAGGCCGCCGAGACCGCCCACGCGGCCTGGGCCGTCTAGCAGGTCGGAGAAGTGGCCGCCGGCGCCCCCGGCCTCCGAGTAGCTCTTCGTCAGTGGTCGGGGCGCGGTGCCTTGCATTCGTACCTGTGGCAGATTAATCGGATGTTAGAATGCGGCGGTGGGAGGGTGCTAAAAGCCCGAAAGTCTAAGCGACGGGGTACTCACCCTCAGTGCAGTCTTGGGGCTCAGCGACAGGAAGTTGGCGGGGAGCGGTCGGCGGCCTAGGCACACCTCAGTCTGCGTCGCTTGCGTCTTCATGGGCGCTCGCTTCACCTTCTCCACTACGACTACGTGCTGTTGCTGCTGTTGCTGTTGTTGCTGAAGCTGTTGCTGCTGTTGTTGCTGAAGCTGTTGCTGCTGTTGCTGAAGCTGAAGCTGGTGCTGGTACTGTTGCTGTTGCTGCTGCAGAAGTTGCTGCTGTTGCTGGAGCTGCTGGTGCGGCGTGGGCTGCTGCAGAATGCCCTCCGGCTCGCCGCTCTTCTTGCCGTCGATGAGTCGCTCCTGGCTGCGAGCCGACACGCTCCGGTTAAGGCCCACAACGGCGTCGTCGAACGAGGTGAGTGTGTGCGAGCGGGCGAAGCTGACGTGTTTCCTGACAACACAAGTGCATATGAGCGTGGCCGCGGAGGGAAATGATTCGAGTAAGTCGATCCGACTCACCTTGGCGGTGGCTGGGCGGGTGGCGGTGGCGGCGGTGGCAGGCGGGGGTGGGCAGGGCAGCCGCCATTCTGCTGCAGCTGCCCGCCGGCCAGGTACTCGGTGCTGTAGCTCATGTACCGGGAGCCGCCGTCGATGTCTACCATGCTGCCGCCGTGGCTGCCGCCATGGTAGTCGCCATCGCCGAGAGGACGGCCACGCTCCTGCAACCGTTGTCCGTCAGTCAGTGGTCTAACAGGGGCCCGACAGACATTAGACCGACCGTCAAAGACGTGTGCTGGAATTGCACTTTTGCTGTGTTCGTTATACTACAATTTCACATCCCTCACTCCCCTTATTTCCCGCAGTACACGGCTTTTCACTGCCTCCTAATTATCTGCCGTGTCCGTCATCTCTCTCTCTCTCTCTGTCCTTCTCTTTTGTCATCTCCACCGCCTTGTGTCTCACTCCGACACACAACACAGTCCCCGCCTGCCCGCCTGTCCTTCCCCCAGCTTCCCCTCTCCGGGCTTTCGTCGTTCCCCACAAAGTTTAAAAAGGTGACGGTAGCGATGACAGCCCGGCCTAGCCGGGGTATATCCGCCTCCACCTCTCTCTTCCTCCCGCACCTCCTTCTCTCCTTCCGCCTTCCAACTTCCCACCTCCCATCTTCCTCCACCCCCGCCTTCGCTGCGTGACAGCAGCCACCCTAATGCCGTCTCTACTCACACGCGTGAAGGCAGCGGCAGGGTGTGTGAAGGCTGGGCGCATAGTTTGCACCCTTTCCGAGGGAAGGAGGGGGAGAAAGAACGAGGCAGAGAGCGAGAGAGAGCGAGAGAGAGCGAGAATGTGTGTGTGTGCCAGCGGGGGAAGTGTTACTGTGCGTAGTAAGGAAGGGGTGGCTTTCCCTCGGAAATGCTGAATTCATTTAAAGCACCCTGCTCGAGACGACCGGCTTGTTGGCCGTGGCGCGTGCCTGTGGTGTAAGTTCGGAAAGGAGTTCAAAGTCCGACAACGCCGAGAAAATTACTTGCACCACCACGGCGCCGGCTCCACGCTTTCCCCCTCTTTCTCCTCAACAATGGTAGCAGCGGCAGCGGCAGTTCCACCCGATGGTATGTGTCGCTAGGCGCGGGTGCCTTGTCACCGCTTCGACCGACGACTTGGCCCCCCTCCACTCTCTACCCCCGGCCCTCCGTGCCCAGATGCCGTGGGCTGCGGCCTTTCTGAAGGCTGGCAGACCGCTGGTACCCGCCGCACCCGCCACCAGCAGGCCGCCGAGACGAGAGTCTTACTTCAGGCTTCCACCCGCAAACTGTGAGGTCCACAGTTTTTTCTTCCCCCGAGAAACTTCGTCTCTTCCCAAGGCACTCGAAAAAAATTACATTTGCATTTTTTTTCTCTGGTGCCCGCTGCTGGTTTTCACTTCGCGTGGCAACGGGTCCGGGCCGCGCCCGCTGACACTCGCATGCTTCTTGTCACGGGAGACGCCCGCAGCACAATAACATGATCCCACTCGCGCCCTCCCAGCCCCTCCGGCCCCTCCCCACGCAGCGCTGAAACATATCCGACACGAGGGCCGTGCTATGCACGAGGCAGGCACCCGACCGTTTTCCCTTCTTATAGACCTCGTACGCGACGTTACAGCGCTGGCCAGTTTTGCAGTGACGGCGGGTATGGCTTCATGTGTAAGGTCGGGAAAAAAAAATATATAGGTTCCTGAATTGATGTTGATACAGTGCCGTTACATCGGCCGCCGGTGCTGTTTGTCGTTGTCGTTTGCGAGCCGTGTTGATACAGTGTGCAACGAGTTTCCGTTCCACCACAACAAAAAAAATAAAAGTAGCCCCGGAGCGGGGGTCGGCACGCCCGGGGCGCCCGGGTGGCCCGGGTGGCCTCGACCACGCCGCTCCGTGTGCAGCTCGCTGCCTCCAAGTTCCTGCCGACCCCCCTCCCCTCTCTCCCGCACCACTTTCTGGCAGCTTCACACGGGCCGAGAGCGCGGCGCCGAGCAAACAACGAACAGCAGATGCCGTTCATATCGAGTGTACCGAGATCCCACTGGTTCGCGGTCACACGGGCAGAGAGTTTAACTCCCGGAACTTATTACATCCGCTGGCACCGCTGTGTCTCTCGCAGGTATAACTACTCCCGCTCTCAGATGTCGCTATTTTGTGTTTTTTTTCTAGCTCTTTCTGTCTCTCTTTCTGACTCTCTCTCTCTCCCCTAACATTATTCTTTTGTCCCCCCGCCCCCCCCCCCCCCCCCCCGCGTCCCTTAAAAAGGGGCCGCGTCCCGACGAAATTAGCAGGAGTAGAGTAAATGGCGCCCGTTGTCACGACGGTTTTTGCGTCAACATGTTAATGCGGTTTGCCCGGCAGCAGCGGTCTTTTCTGCGCGACGCCCGAAAGCAGCGCGACCGCGGACGCCAGCACCTAACCCACGCATCTGGCGGGCGGGCCGGGCGAGCCTCGCCGCCGCGGCGCCGAGGCCGTTCCGCCCCGCCCCCCTCCCCACCCCCGCTGGTGCTGCTTGTTGAACGTGATGTCGACAACCCTCAGGCCCGCGACCTCGGCGGTGGCCTCGGCGGCGGCCTCGGCCACGCGCTCGCAATAACGAACGGCGCGGCCTCGCGCTCGCTTTTATCCTTCCCAAAGAATTCCGTCACATTCCGATACGATTCCGACTCTTCTCAAGAGGGCCCCGACTGATTTGTCTCGAGAGCTTGTCGTCCCCCCCGCTCCTCCGGAGGGTGCGGAGCGCAGAGGAAAGAACGCGAAAATTTCCTGTCGTGCCCGTGCGGAGTTCACCGGGCTGTTTCTCCCACAGCGATGGTGGCGGCCGTCCCCTCTCACCATGCGGGGCGTGGCGTCCTCGTCCTCTGCGGTCCAGGTGTAGCGCTTGGCGTCCGGCCCGCCCGGGGGCCCCCCGTGGGGGCCGGGCCCCACGGTGCAGACGGACCGCGGTCGGCGGCGCAGCGTCGGCGGCCCGCCGGGGGGCCCCATGGGGCCGCCGCCGTCGTCCCGGGCGGCCGCGCTGGCGTAGCGTGACCAGCGGGGCAGCGGCGCGATCTCGTGCAGGTTCTCGTCGCTGGGCACCTTGCGGCGCATGCACACGGACAGCAGCGACGACCGGCTGGCCCCGCACGGGGAGTTCTCCTGGAAAACAGGGCCGCGTCAGCTTCATGGGGCCCGCAGGGCTGAAACGGAAATAACGAAGGGGCGGAGAGGGTGGAGAGGCCGGAAAGGGCGCGCTCAATTAATCCGGCATTTACAGAGCGGGGCGGCGCAGGTGATGAACGTATTCAAATGTGGGCGGGATTCTTTTTCATGCGCACCGTGGACCTGTGATTAGTGGAGTATTGTACACCTGCCGACCTTGTTTCAAATATTTAAATATTTTTTCAAGTAATTCAACATTTTTTTAAAGTTATTGTTTTCCTCTGAACGCGAACAAGGATAACGTGGCGTATTTCGTAAAAGCGTTCACATTCACGAAGGCAAAGTAAATTCCAGTTAGTACGAAAAACAGGGGTTTTCATTTTCGTTGTAAAAAAAAAAACGCGCAGTGAAGTTTTCCGATCGAGCCCGACCAGGTGCACGCCGTGGGGGTGGGCTCGGTCTGATGCGCCAGACGTTCGGCTGCACACAAAGGGGCTGCCGCGGCAACGTACGTAGGAAAGGCATCCGAAGAAGCCCTGATTGCCGCGCCGCTCCAGCCCGATGAGCTGCTTGTCCGTGATGCAGTACTGCTCCCGGATGTCGTGCTTGGAGTAGTGCGCCCCGCCGCCGTGCAGAGGGCGCCGCGAGCGCCGCGAGCTGCCGCCGGAGCAGCCCGCCCCCGTGCCCGTGCGACGGCCCATCGCGCAGCTCTCATCCTCCGACTCGTACGAGAGCGGCTCAGCGCCGCGGAGGTCGGCCTGCAAACAGAGAGACTCGTAGAGAGACCGGCAGCGTGACTGGTGTAGAGAGACACTCGGAGGGACTCGTAGAGAGACCGGCAGCGTGACTGGTGTAGAGAGACACTCGGAGGGACTCGTAGAGGGACCGGCAGCGTGACTGGTGTAGAGAGACACTCGGAGGGACTCGTAGAGGGAGGGGAGGGTGATGGGCGTGCCTCGTCGTGGCTTGGCCCATCCGGGGCTCCGCGCTGCCGGCACGTCACTGCCTCACGCAAATCCTCTACACAAAAACACTCGCCTCATTGCGTTGGAGAAGCGGCGAGAAAACTTGCCGCAGAGGGAAGGCAAAGTGTGTTGTCCTACAGTGTGGGGGTATGAATTGACAAAGACTGGGGCAGTGGGCAGCAGCCTTGGCGGGGGCAGTGGCCGCAGAGATGGACGTCACTGGGCTGTGTCGTTGTCGCTCGGAGCACGTGGGGCTAAATTTGGTGCGGGCCAAGGCTGTGTGTGGAGCGGCGGGGGGCCCGGCGGGGCCCGGCGGGGCCGATCGCTCCCCAGCCACCGGCCGCCCCCCGCCGCAAAGCCCTGCCCCGATACCCTTCTGCAAACAGCGGCGCGTGGCCTAACTCTCCAAGGATTATAACACAGCAGATCCTTGTTTTCCTTCATCTCGCCCTGTGATTAATTTTTCGCAGACTCGTTGGCGCCCGACGGCGGCGGCGGCGGTGGCGGCGCCTGTAGGAAAAGTTTACACCGCGCGCCGCCTGCGTGACCAGTTTTTTGTGCCCCCTTCACTACTCCCTGCTACCCCCGCAGTCCGAGGAGGGAGCGAAGGGTGTCGGGTTCAAAGCAACACGTCACAACAACAAAAAAAAGAGGAAAAGGAGCCTTTTCGCCCTTGTTTGGAAAGAAGAATAAAGTGGAAGTAAATGCGGAGACAAAAGAGGCAAACCAAGTTTGCTGGTAAATAAGTTGGTGAAAAAGGAAATGGCACAGGAACAAGAACACAACCGCGCCATTGCGACCAGATGAGGTCCGACGCAGAGAGCGAGAGGGAAGGGGGGTGCGGACGAGCCCCTCGCTAATGACATCAATATATTTTTGCCAGTCTTAAGCAGCGGCCCGCAGACAAGTAGGCCACTGGGCCCGACTGATGACTTGGACGCCTGCTGGCTGCTCGTCGTTTCAGATCCACGCTGCCCGGAGTGTGGCTCCCTCTATCTCTCTCGCTCTCCCGGCCGGACTCGGCTCTGACGTCACCGGAGACACTCGCCCGGCTTCACTCCGACACGTGCCGAGGCTTGTGCCGGGGCTTGTGCCGGGGCTTGTGCCGAGGCGTGCGACTCTTCCCTTCTCGTCACCGCATTGACAGCCGCCGCCACAACGCCCTCACTCCAGCCGCGGCCTCCCTCCAGCCGGCTCCAGCGGCTCCAGCGGCTCCAGCGGCTCCAGCAGCCCCGGCTGCCGCAGCGAGGCGCCTCGGGAGTTTATAGCCGCGCAGCTGACGGCCAGACGGCCTGAAACTTTTAAAACGCACGACTCTCCCGTCCAGCCAGGGGGGGTTCGAGGGAGGCCCCTCGCTCGCGATGCAAGCGCACAGTGAATGAAAAAAAATTTTTAAAAATAAATTAAAAGCTTGCATTTTTATTCCAGTCCACGTGATTTAGTTTTTAACGGGGTACGTCGATGGAAGTGGCTTTTTTGCGTGATATTTTAATTTTCCCGCCTTGGTCTCTGAAGTCGCTACGCCTCGCTGCGGTCAGCTAGGCACTCACAAAGGTCCGCCTCTGCGTTATTTTCCCAGCCGCAGCAGGCTGCGTGCAGGCACGCTCTGTGAACATGCGGCCGCCCCTGTAAGGGCTCGGCAACAGCGCCGACCGACATCGCTGCCAAGTTTCCTACAAAATAGTTTGCGATAAGTTCCGCGGGTCCGGACCGCGCCGCAAACACACCGATGTGCCTCACCTGTACGCAGACGTCGACCTGGTGTGATGGTGTCCGCTGGGGTGTGCTGTGGTGGTCTCGGCCCGGGTCGCGCGGGCCTGGTCCTGGAACAGAGACGGCAGAGCGTGATCTAACTTTGTCGCCGACAACCCTCCTGGAGCCCGCTGCATGCACAATGACCTGGAAGCAATGCGAGAGCCGCCGAGGAGGCATTTGCGTCCAGCAGATATCAAGTAATGGCGGGCTGCTCGTGGACCACGAACACGTCGGGGGGCGCGGCACGGCACGTGAGAGGGCTGCCAAGGGGACCGCTGTCCTCATATTGCCACTGCCCCCCGCCCGGGGGGGCGTCCCCACCGGCCTACCACACTGATGCGCACGCACCGGGAGCTGCCGAGTGCTACCGACATGTACAATCCTCACCGGGGAAAATCTCGCTTGCCAGTTTATAGAAACCGTTTCGCGGGGGGACAGCGAGGGAGGAGCGATAGTGGTGGTGGGAGGGTGGGGGCGGAGGAAAGCGTTCGGGCTGGGAGGCGCAGCCGGGGATCAGGGAGGCAATCCCCGAGATAGAAAGAGAGCAAGATGTATGCTCCCCAATTCCTCTTTTTCACCGCCGTTATCAATCGTCGCCATCCCGGACCCGCACCTTTGCCAAGGGAGGGCCTCGGCGCGGCCCCGGCGAAAGTCCCCGGCCGCCGCCGCCGCGGGGATTCGGAGTCGCCCACTGCTCATGATTACCCCCTCCCCCGGCATTCTGTCTCACGCCCACTTACGTAACACTTTATCCTGCTCGCTCCCTCTCTCTCTCTCCCAAAGTTTGGCTCTATTCTGTCTCTGACTCGCCGAGGCGCCCCGCCCTCGCCTGTCTGGCTTCTTTAGGGAAGTCTGATCTTAAATTGTTTCACTATTCCGTGCCGGCTGCCGCCAATTGAAAAGGCTTGTACTGCGAACGCGTACACCCCGCAGCAGCGAGGGCCGCTGAAACGACGAATCAAGGCACAGTGCCATATTTTAATGGAACCCGCCATCTGTTAGGACCGAGTGAAAAGGGGGCGTTAAGTACGCAGACACTGCGGTCATTAATTCTGTGGCGGAGACGCTCGAAAGGAACGCGCCGACCGAACAGAGAGAATTCGCTCGCGCAGCGCAAATTTCGATTTGCAGGGCAATAGGGCAGCTCATGGTATTGAAGCGCGGGGCGGCGCGTGGCGGCGCCTACCTGTCCGAAGCACTGACAGCCGTGTCCGCTTAGGACCCCCATCCTCCTCTAATGCAGACCTAATTTATGGATTACTCTTCGACTGGCGGCCCCGTTCGCTTTCTATGCGATCCACGGACACGGGGGAACACTGCTGTCAGAGTGAGAGAGACAGAGAGAGAGAGAGAGAGAGAGAGAGAGAGGGATGGTTGTTGGTTGGAATAGGGATGGGGAGGGAGAGAGATAGAGGAAGAGGAAAGAGGGCAAACTTTGGGGTAGGCAAGTGCGACAGAGAGAGAGAGAGAGAGAGAGAGAGAGAGAGAGAGAGAGCTGGCAAGCGAACGTCTACTAGAGTGGTGAGGGCGGGGAGGAAGCGAGGGGGTTAATGCTGATCAAACTGCGGGATAAGAAGATAAGCCTGGATTCTGGGAGCTCCCCCCCCCCCTCCCCTTCCCCTGACCACTTGTCACCCCACCTCCCCCTTCCCCCGTGCTGCTCTGCATGTACTTGAGGGCCCCCACCGCCCCACCCCCCAGCACGGCCCACCTACGCGTGTTTCTCCCGTTATCCGCTAATGTCAGCCCGGAGTATGGAAACGGTATTACAGGTGTGAGCGGGACTGCGGCGGGCGCGCAGGGACAGACCACCGCCGTGCCTCACAGCAGCATCACCCAGGCAGCCGCGGCCAGCAACACACAACAGACAAACATTCAGCTCCTGAATGAGCCACGAGCGAGCTGAACAGCAGCGACCCTACAAACACATAGTGCAACCGTTTGGTGTAGTACGATTTTATTAGAAGATCGTGATTTTACTCATGGCTGTATTTATTGGTTTGCACAAGAAGAGTTAGATACAAGAAGAATCCATCTGTGGACGTTTTCAGCAAGAGAGAGAGAGAGAGAGAGAGGGAGGGGGAGAAGGAGAGCGAGAGAGAGAGAGAGACAGAGAGAGGGGAGGGGGGAGGGGAGGGGCGGAGAAGCAGGAAGGTTACGATCGCTTTCGGGTCAGGACCATCCCCGTAACACCATCGGAAATGCCATCACACGGGCCAACACCACCTCGGGGGGAAGGGGGTGGGGTAGGATGAATCGCAAGTTGCAGGGGACGCGGCGGGGCAAGTTCGGCTGCTGATGCTCAACCCCCCCCCCCCCCCCTCCCCGCTTCCTCTGCGATCCGACCCCGTCTCCTCCCCTCCCCGTCCCCCAGGCCGCAGCAGGTAGGGCCGCTACGGACGCACCGACGCCTCACAATGAGATGGAAGCTTTGCACGGGCGGAAGTCTGGCGCTTCGTTTCTTCATTTTCACAGTCCGGAGCGCGACTCTGCCACCGCTGATGCTACTTCTTCTGCTATGATTTCCGTCGCAAACGTATTCATTTAAAATGAGCTCCGTTCTCTTTCGTTTTATTTTTGTACCCTAAAAACTTTGGTGGCCGGGCGGATGGCATAGCAGCACCAGCGTAAAAGGGAAGTGGCAGTGGGGTGGAGGGGGAGAGGGGGCAGAAATGCAAGGCAACGCCGCTTGCTCGCTCGCGCTGCGCCGCACACGATACCAATCAAGGCCCTGTGTGCTGCCCGGTCCCCTGGCCACCCTCTGACCAGCGCCCCCCACCCCAAACCCCCACCCCTCCAAACATGCGGGGGATACGCTGCATGGATGAGTAGATGGGGTTATTGGGTGCAGCGACGAGACCATTCATGGCGCTTAAATAAAGCAAAGAGAGGGCAGTCGGGGCCGTGTGCGCGGCAAGAGGGGGAGGGTGAGAGACGGAAGAGAGTGAGTGTGGGAGAGAGAGAGAGACTGAAAGCACCGTCAGTGAGTGTTAGGTAGGTGGCGCCGGGGATCCAATAACGAACGGCGGCGCCGCGCGAAAAGGAGGAAAATAAACAGTGCGGGCGCGCCGCGGGGGCGGAGTGCAGCAGAGATCGGTGCGGCCGAAGTCGGAAATCGGAGGAACCCGCGGAAATGGAGTGGCGCGCCGCATCATTTCCGACACTGCACGGCGCGGGTAGGGCTCCCCCCGCTGGTAAGGGGCTGTGCACAGATGAGATGACGTCACGCTTTCTGGCTCAATCATACCCCCCCCCCCCCCCCCACACACACACTACCCAATTGACGCGTCACGGCGCTAATGTAACCTTCCAATGCATTACGGAGAGGTGGGGGAAATGTGGAGAAAAGGGTGTGTAGGTTTGCGCGGGGCATTGCGTGAACCGAGACCTGCGAAACGCAACGCAGTGCGTTTGTTTACATGGGGAAAGCAGGCCTCCCAGCAGCGGGAGGGTACGGCGGTATGAGAAATGCGGGGCGCGCGCCGCCAGCCTCGAGACGCCCGCGCCCGCCCCGCTCGGCATGCCGCGTCCGGGGCCCCAAATAATCCGGCGCGAATTGAATAAACAGCAGGGACGACATTGGCGTCGCGGCTCCGCCTCGCCCGTCTTGTTCCCGTCCGCCATGCCACTGCGCAGAGGCGCCATGTCAGCGGGGGGTAAAAACAAAACGAGAGGGGGGTACTGGTTTTATGCGGTTTTTATTTCGCTGGCTCGTAGTACTATCCTGACATCGGTGGAGGCACATTTTCTTTCCGCACCCTGGGCTCCGTCCTTACGTCATTACTAAACTAAATTCGTCCCCGCTGCGCTCACAGCAGCACGCCGACTCTGCTGTACATCCTAATCAAGTTCAGCGGCGGGTCTCGGCTGCCGAGCAGGTCACCCGCTCCGCAAACTGCTCTGCAATGAGTGGTGTGCCGAGCTGGCTTTGGAGCGGCGTGTACACAGCCGGCCGTGTGCGTGCCGTGTGCGTGCCGTGTGTGTCGCCTCACGTCTCGCAAACACGGCGTGTGGCGACGCCGGCCGCGCGCCCAGGAGCACTCCCCGAGCGCGGCGCCCGAAAGCGTTCGGGGGCTTTGAGTCCGGGCCGGACCCCGCCGCTCCGCCCGGGCCGCGCCCCCGAAGTTACGGCCGCCTCACCTATAAAACTTAACGCCGACGCAACGACCGACGGCGCCAGGCCGGCCGAGGCGGGCCCCGGCCGCTCCGGGCAAGCGTCCGTATCAAGCCGCGTTACCGCGCGCAGAAGTACCGAGTTGTTACGCGCAGTGCGGAACGGCCGGGCCCCGAAGCAGGCGGCCTGACGCGCTGCGTGCTGCCAATAATGATGATGACGACTGTGTGCAGCTGATGTGGCTGTGGAGTGCTGCGGGGCAGACGGATTAGGCCTGATCCCCCCCGGCTGCTGGCCGATGTGTGCCAGTCATGCGGCGTCTCCGGAGACCGGACCCCCTGCGGACCCCGCGGGGAGTACAGTCGTGTGTGTGTGTGTGTGTGTGTGTGTGTGTGTGTCGCTCGCCCTCCGCCCCCATCGACCCCCCGTTTACATTGTTACGGCATGTGGTCAAAGGCGAGGGGTCCAGGGAGGGGTCCACCACCGCCCCGCCCCCGGGGGGACGGAGGCCGGCCTGCCAATCTAAACTGACAAACATACCTCTCGAACGGCTAGTCAAGCGCCCGCCCATATTTGAATACGCGGTGCTCTTCTAACCTTCCGCGACGACGTTTTTCGCGCCGCTGCCGCGCGCGTCTCGCTGCCCTCTCGACTTTAGCCCCCCCCCCCCCCCCCCGCCCCCTACGGCCCCCACTCCCTGGAGATGCGGGGCGTATTCTTCTACCGGCGGCACAAATGCGCGAGATGAGCCCGCCGTGAGAAGAATGCGGAAGGATAGAGCGAGTCCAGGTCGGCGGCCTGTCACGCGCCGCACTCCGGCCGGCCCATCCGTTTGCCGCGCCTAATTTCCCCCGGCGCCGCCGCGCCCGCCGCGTCCGGCCGCTCTGTGGCGGCGGTGACCGCGGTGGCCGACTGCGGCCCGCCACCGCACGTCACCGCCCCGCCGTGTCCCCACTGCGGCTCCGGTACTCGAGCTCAAAACAGGCTATTTCGGAGACACCGCAGGCCGGAGAGAGGAGGAGGAGGAGATGCGTGGGAGAATGAAGCCGGGCCCAGAACGCAGCGGGGAGTATTTCAGCCGAGCAGCGCCAAACTCATGTTTTTTTTGTTGTTGTTTCGGCCCGGCTCAGCTCTAGCTGGCGATGTGTCATGCGCTGTAGGGCCAGGTGCCGGACGCTCCTCACGCCCGCAGCTGCCGGGCTGTGTGCGATGATACGGTGTCATTAGGGGGATCCGCGCCGGGGGCCCCCCGGGGGCCCCGCCGGGGGCAATGAGGGCCTCGGCCGTAGCCTCGGCCACCATCACGTTGTTAGTCCGCCGAAATAATGGAGCAGCGCTACAGCGGCGGCGGCGGCGGGGGGGGGGGGGGGCGTGCGGCCCCGACTCACGGAACTCGCGTACGAGTGCGCGCCACGCCGCCGCGTGGGACTGCCGCGACCATCAGCATGATGGGGCCTCGGTACATATCTCAGACAAGCTGTCGTGATCGCAGCTTATGTCGCGTAGGTCGGGGTGCTGAAGGATGATTTCGGACCGAATCTGGTTCGGTTCAACTCCTGTTATTTATTTGTAGTGCAGGCCGCATGGTTTGTTATCCGGCAGAGGTTTTGGAGGCGGGCAGCGCCGCCCGGCTCCCGCGACAACCCAATGCCGTCTTGCTTTATTTCGGCGCGCGTTCGTTACCTGCAATTAGTATAAGAGCGGAGGACGGCTGTGCCGTGTAATATGCGAGACGCTGGCGCTGGCACGGCCCCTGTCGAGGTATTTAATTACCCCTTATCCTCCCCCTCCCGGGCACCGCCCCCCCCCTCCCCTAAACAGGCGTCGCGCGGCCAACTCATCTCTTATGACATCAGCAAAAACTCTGCTCTCGACTCGGGTGCGGGCCGAGGCCGGGGGGCGGGGGCGGGGTTGGGGGCCGGGGCCGGGGGCGGCGCTGCCGGGCTGGTGTTGCTGGTAAGCCGTGCCGCCTCCGGCCGCCTCCTTGCTCTGTCGTGCGGCGCTGCGGCAGCCCCGCGGCCGCCGCCGCCGGGCCCCGCATCTGCGGGGTCCTTCGGCCAGGAGATCCCCCCCCCCCCCCACCGACGGGCGTCCGCCGTTCGAGCGAAGCGTCGGCGGAACAGGAAATGACAAAAAATGGCGAGGGCCTCCGGGAGGCTCCGGGGGGCTCTGGGGGGCTCGGAGACCGGCTCGGGCCCGGCGTCGCGCCGCACTTTCTTGCTTCGGCCCGTCCGTCCCTTCGCCATGTCCGTCCTCTGGGTTCGCCGCCGCTATTTTCTCTCTCCAATCAGACACCACAAACTGCCAACGGACCCGCGCCGCGGCCTTGCTCAGATATCGGAGAGAGAAATGTTATGTGACCTAGCTTTTAATGTTGACGTTCCCCGAAATTTTCGGCAAACTTTATTACGATAATTTTCAATTTGTAGAGAGGGAAATATTTCTTGTAAGCGCTAGCGAAAATTTTCTTCGAGTAATTTTTTTCGTTGTCTCCGGTTCCGTTCAAAAATAAACGGCTACCATCAACTTAAATTTCCCGGTACCTCCGCTAAGCTGTGCTCCGTTGTTCTACTCCTACACTCGGGCCCCACTCGCCTCGCGTTCCCCGTCCTTCCGGACGGCCCGACAGGGGTTCCCGTAAGGGTGCACGACGTACCCCGCCTGCGAACCCTAAGCGAACCCCCTGCGGTTCAGGTAGCGAAACGGCCGCGGGGGTTGGCGACGATCCTCGTGCGACACGCCGTGATAACGTTCTGAAGAGCCTCACCAGTCGGCCCGCCGACGGCCCGCCGGCACCCCCGCGGCCGGAGCCGTAACCAAATCTCCACCCCGTCCCCTTTATGCCGCACTTGTAACAAGACCTGACGCGCGGACCGAAAAGTTTGCGCAGCGCTGCGCGGGCTGTGCGGGCTGCGCGCTGTGTGCCCGTGACAAGCCGAGAGCCGGCGACAGCGGACGTGGCGTATCGTCTTAAGCTGCACACACGCGGCGCGCGCTGGGCGGGGACTTTGTTCAGACGGTCGGCGGGGGGGGGGGGGGGGGGGGGAGATTGACTTGCACATTAAAGCGCACGCCTCGTGTGTGTGTGTGTGTGTGTGTGTGTGTGTGTGTGTGTAAAGGCGTGGGCGCGGCCCGCCAGGTGAGGTGCCCCGCTATAGGTATCGCGGCCACTCCTTATGTCCGTCGCTGACCTCGAGATAAGAGTTCTGCGTCGTCCGCCGCGGCCACGGTGTAGGGAGATATCTCTCTACACCGTGGCCGCGGCACAAGTGGCGCACTGTACTACAACACAGTACGGCAGAGGTCCACCTGACCGTGAGAGGGACGGGACGCTCCACAGCTGTGGCTGTGCAAGAGAGACTCCCGCGACGAGGGTTCACGGGCGGACGTCTCTCTTGCACTGCCTTATAGTCAAATGAGCATCGTCCGGTCTCCCTCGCGTTCGGGCAGAACGCTGCGTGGAGTACCGGCGAACAAAGCTTCCCGCCCCTGATCACGCGGGCGGCAACACGCAGTCTATGACACTCGACGGTGTGATAGAGGGCAAGGTGCGGGGCGGAGGGCCGGCGGCGGCGCCTCTAACAGCGCGGCACCTCGCCCCACTGATTCCCATCGCGCTGCAGCACCACGAACTGGAAACGGCGCTGAGTCCGCCCCCCCCCCCTCCCTCCGCAGCCTCCTAGATCTTTTCAAACCACAACGCGGCCGGGCCATAATTACTGTTGGAAACCGAAAGGAAATGAAAAGCTAGAAGCGGGTAAAAAAGAGTCGCTGCCGCGTGGAAGGGAACGGGGATGTAATAAACGTGCAGGAGGAGGGTGGGGGTGCCATGATGTAAAGCGTGGGTGGGGGTGGAGAAAATAGAAATTATACGCCCGCGGCCCGTTTCTCATTAGGCTGCATAGGCACATTGAACCCGCGGCCACCCGCGCGGGCCCTCTGCAATCGACAACCCTTTCACCCCAGCAACATAACGACCCATTGCCGTGCGATACCACCCCCCCCCCCCCCCTCCCCCAACATTCCCGCCCCCTGCGGGTGTTGTCGTTTGATTTAGAGAGGGAACCTCGGCAGCTCACTTTAGCCATTAATTCGTCAGACCTGGTGGTGGCATCGGCGATGGTGCTTCTGAGTGGCCATCATCAGGTGCATCTCCTCCCCCCAACCCCGCTGAAAAATACAAAATCAGAGCACAGTGTGCTCCCCGGCCACTCTGCATGCATGGCGGGCTATCGAGCCGCCCGCCTCACAGAAGCATTCGCGGAGGCTGCTATTGCAGCGCGATGTGGAATATCGATCGCTCCGTGTACGACCGACAGCAGCGCGCCATCGAATAAATTAATCGATCAGAAATGCGCCGTCGCTAGCGTCCGGAGATGATTGCCTGTAATTTTATTCAGTGCACAAAATCTGGAACACAAATAATTTCACTCCGCCCGCTGCTCTACTGTCACTTATCGACACGCTTCTCTCGTTCTTCCCCGTGTGCCGCACGTTGTTTTCGGGACATGCTTCGTGGGGGGTCGTCGTGGGGGGTCGCGCGTGGCAATGAGCAGTGGCCCGGGTCCCAGGAGGTGGCTGGAGTTGCCGCTGTGTAGCGCTCTGCCGGGCCGTGCTCCACCCGGCTCACGGCCGGGCCCACCGCCCCCTCACAGGGCCGCAGGCCTCGGCTGCCGCGCAGGTCGGGATAAGACAGGCACGCAGGGCTGCGACTGCGAGGGGGAGGCCCGCGGGAGCCGCGGGGGCAGCGGAGCGTGGGGGGGGGGGGGGGCGTGGAAGTTGTGCGGAGCCCGTAGGGGCCGGTGCACACCAACATAACCCGCTGCTGGCACGTGGTTAGCAGTCGCCGCCGCCGCCGCCGCCGCGCGGTTCTTGGCGGCGAGAGCAGCGGCGCACGCACAGCGACAAGTTGGACAAGTTACTCCGGGCGTCCCCCGGCCGCGAGGCGCCGCGCGGACTAAGCGCCTGTGGACCCGAGGGTAGGCAGCCCGCCCGCCTCAGCCGTGCGGCGGGACGGCGTCCCCGCGGCCCGCAGGCGCCCCGGGCGGCCGGGGAGCGCACGGCGCGCGGCCCGGGCGGAGGTCTCGCATGTGATAGGCATCTGCCGCCTGCTCCGCCCCCGCTGCCGCTGCTGTGTCAGGGCTGAGAGAGAGAGAGAGAGAGAGAGAGAGAGAGAGAGAGCGAGAGAGAGAGAGACAGAGAGGGGGGGGGGAGAGAGATTGTGTCCAGGAGCGCGGGACGCGGGATCAAGGATTCATGCGGACACTCCCGCGGGCCGAGATTGCCAGCTCGGCGATGCGCCATAAACAAAGTATCACCTTTATGACGTACTACTCGGCCGTTTGCGGTGGCAGCCGCGGCGCGGCGCTGCTGTGCAGCCGGCCGGGCCACGAGAGCCGACCCCCCTGGCACGGCACGGCACGGCACGGCGGGGTTAATGTTCCGGACGGCGAGGAGGAGGGGATGCTGAGGGGGGAGGTTTGAAACTTTGGGAGCTTCGCGCCACTAAATAATCGCCACGACACCGGGGAGTTACGCGGCGAGGCCGTAAGTGTGCAGCAAATCAGAAGAAAGCCGCACACGCCAGCAGTTTGGGGGGGGGGGGGGGGGGGGATGGGCGCTGCGGGTGCTGCGAGCGGCTTGTTAGGTAACTTCCGGGTACTTATCGTCTGGCGGCTGGCGGTGGGGCGGCGGCGGCGGCGCCTGCTGAGGTACGGAGGTGATCGGCCCGGCCGCACGCCGCCGTCACGCCGGCCGCCTTCATCTATCTTACTTTCCCGCCCCCGCTGCCTCGGGTTTGCATGTCAGCCGCGCGGCCCTGTGTGCGTCGGAGGCCTGCCGGCGGGGCCGCCGGGACGGCCGCAGCATCACGCCGTATTACTCCCCGGCGTATAACACCACGGCGGCGCGCCATCACGCCGCCGCTGATGGAGGGCATGTGGTGCGGCCCGCCGCGCCGCCCGGCACCGCCCCCCCAAAACCGAGGCCGTAAACTGGTGTGAAGGCCGCGGACCGCAAGGCACTCGGCGCGGACAAGCGACAGATGGCGAGGATGACGCGGGCCGTCGAGGCGGCGGCGGCGGGCGGCGGTTATTGCAGCAAGAGCAGCCCGCCGCCGCCGTGCCCCACTCCGGGAATACCGTTGGCTTCTATACGGCTTCCGAGAGAGGACGCCCGATGGGAATGGAAACAGTTCCCACGACCCGCATGGGGCACCGCGAAGGGGACGGCCTATTACGCGCTGTTACGCTGTCACCAAGCTGATATTACGCCTCGAAATATCGATTTTTATATGACTTCGCCGAAAAACTCGACAAACTTATACGAATGTAAAAACAAGACAACTATATTTTTGGAAATGGGACGCACCCTCTAAGACAAATTTATGAAATTTACAAAAAAAAAATATTTAATTTTGTAAAAATGTATTAAAAAAATAATAGGACTTGCTGACCGGGGTAAAAAAAAGCTAGTTTCACAGGTTACACGGTCAAGGCAACTCCGTTCCTCTCCGAGCCTGGAAGCGCTGACGACGCTGCACTCCCAGGACACCGCCGGGGACCGTCGCCTTTTCAATTGAGCTGCACAGCGGCGCCGCGGCGGGGCGGGGCCGGCCGGGCCGCGCCGACCTTGGCTGCCTCCGGGTGCCGCCTCCGTGCCGAGCCGCGCTCCCTTTCGCGGCCGCGGCCATCGAGTTTCATAGCGCCATTCAGCGGCTCCCTTTTACCGCATGGCGTTGCCGCGTGCCCGATGCATTCTGCCCATGAATTTATCAACAGCGATAAGTAGATTCTTTTCTGCCTTCTCCGCGCCCTCTTCCCCCCTCCCGCTTTCTTTTCTTTTTCCTTTTATTATTCCTCGCGGACGTGCCGTAGCTTTGGCTGCCGCCGCAAGGCTACGAAGGGGGAAAAAATGCATTCCCGATTCTAGTGAGCCGGTCTGGTCCGACATGTCGCTACGTGGGGCGTCTGTCTCTCTCGCACCGCCGCAGTCAAATGGGGCGTCCTGTCTCTCTCGCACTACTGCGGCGGGTGCCGTGAATTCGATATGCCGCGTCGGCCGCGGCTTGTCGGCTGCAGCTGACACGGCACAGCGGGCCGCGGCTGCTCCGCCGGCTGTATGGGGGAAGCCACGCGCGGCAGACGCGGCGGCGGCTGGCTGCGCGGCTGTCTGCGCTTTGAGGCGTTGGAAGCAATAACAGCATCATCAGCGGGGCCACGCCGTCAGCCATGGGCTGCGGCCTCCACAGGCCACCGCAGGCCACCGCAGGCCACCGCGCAGGCACGCGAGGCACACACGCGGCCACGCACGCGCGTCCGCGAGTCGGCGGGGCGTCGGCGCCAACAGGAGCTGGCGGCGCCCCGGCCGGCGCGGGTTCGAGTAATATCGCGCCCGCTACTGAATACCGGAGTGGTTGGGTCCCCCGGGAGGGGCGGGCACGACGGCTGGGCCCGGCTCGGCTCTCCTTGCCACTCCGCGCCCTTCTCCCCCCTCCTCCTGCCCCCGCTATGGAAATCTTCGAACCGATCGATCCAACTCGAAGATCGCGCGGGACGTAGGACAAAGGGCCTCACGTTTGAGGGCCTCCAGTGTGAATGTGCCCCCGCCCTGGGGAAGAGGCCCCTCCGCGGGTCAGCACGGAGAGGTAGTAGTGATGAAACTTTTATGATTCACAATAATTTATGAAATCGACGTATGTGAGTTTACACAAACACAAGAAAGTTATAAAAATAACAAAACAACGGTAAACAGCCGGAATTAGTTTTGATATGATGTTTTGTCCTGGAAATGGAGTTACTTGACAGTGACTGATAAATTTTATCTATGGTTGTTATTTGAACTCGGCTGCTGGGGAGGCTTGCGCAGAGGGGCAGCGCATACATAGCCAAGCCTGACGACCTGCGCAAAAGCCTTATCAATGATTTACCTCTACGCGCGATGCTCGGCCGTCCCAAAGTTTCCATCGCGTATTTAAATTTTGGGAGGGAGGGAGACAGGGTACGGTAGGGTGATGCGGTGAGAGCACCGGAGGCCAGCAGTGGGCGCGAGGGAGAGAGATAGAGCAAGTGTATGCGCGTGAGATAGAGGGAGAGGGACTGAGAGCGAGAGTGAGAGGGAGGGAGAGAGAAAGTTGGCGGCAAACAGGACAGCGGTGGCCTCGCGGGTGTAGAGAAGGTGTCACTTTCATCCTGACCTTACCTCACTCCGCCGCCACCCCACCGCTACCATTCATTTATATTTCGGTAGCTTTCCCCTTTTTCCCTCTTTGCATGTTCGCGGTAACATAATGAAATATGCGACAGCATGCGCGAGGGTCGCCGTGAGAAAGAAAAGTTTTCCCACCCCTCACCTCCCCTCCTCTCTCTCTCTCTCTCTCTCTCTCTCTCTCTCTCTATATATATATATATATATATATACATATATATATCTGTCTTTTGATTTCTTTCGTAGTGGAATATCTGATGGTCCACTGCTGCCACACTGCTATACGGAACTATACACACTCACGCACAGAGAATGCCAGCAAAGAGGGATGATAAAGATAGGAGGGGAGGGAGGGAGTAAGGGGGGGGGGGGAGAAAGTAGGAGAGAGAGAGGCAGAGAGAGAGAGAGAGAGAGAGAGAGACAGAGAGAGAGAGAGAGTTTGGGTTGCGTGTGTGGGTCAGAAGCATGGGGGAGTGAGTGTTCCGTGTGTGTGTCGCAGCAGCGGGCCGGCTCCCCACGGCTGCACTAGCGTACGAACGGCGTGATCTCGTGGGAGGAGTCAGTGCTGTGCGTGACACACCGGCGGTCGTTACCACTGTGACCCCGGGTGCGGCGGGCTGCGGCGGGCTGCGGCGGGCCCGCCTGAGCTCACCCCTGCTGCGCCACACCCGCAGGACAATCAGCACGGCACGGGACACACACACACACACACGCACGCACACGCGTGACCGCAGCACCCGGGCTCCTCCGGACTGCCCTCCCGAGCCCTCACCCCGCAGGGGGATTGTGGGGCAGAGACATTTCAGTATACGGCTGCTCTACGGTGGCATCGTCGTCTGGCCAGCGACAAAGCTGATGGAGCTGCATGTCCTTACCCCGCGTTCTCGGCTGCAGAACTCGAACCACGGCGGGGTGCGCGGCTTCCAGCAGTGCCACCGCTCTGTCCGCAAGACTTGCTTTGGTTCGTCAGCCGGCTGTCGGGCCCGGCTTGTCGTCCCGGGGGACACACGGGTAGAACAGTGCGACCGCCCGCGGGTTCCGGACTCCGGGCGGGCCTTGGCGGGCCCGTGCGCGGGTGGGGCCGCCGCGCACCGGCTCTCCATTCCGCTGCGTGCACCTCGCGCCACGCCCCGCCACGCCACGCCACGCCGGGCCGCGCTCACTTGGCTGCGTTCCCCTCCATTTTCTCTTAATCTTTTTGAACAACACCCTCCCCAACTCTTTCAGCCCGGGCCCCCTACCCCCTTCGACACGCACACACAATCGGGGCCGCGTTGGCGGCAGGCGTTCGCAGAGGCCGCCCGCCCCCGCACAACCCTTACCTTCCTCCCACGACAATGTTAGACGTAACTTAATTGCTTCCCCCTCCCCCCAAAGCCTTGCCCTGGCTCGCTCTGGTTCGTTCCCAACCCGATTCTTTATTTTTTTCCTCCCCTCTGTTCTTCTCCAGTCCCGGCCGCACCTGCCCTGACCACACCTAGCCGGGGCTCCCCAAAAGTTCCCGTTCCTCCGACCCCCGCTGGAGCTCCGCTCCCTTTGTGCGTGTACCCCGCTCGCTCTCTTTGTGCCGCGTCTCACGTCTGAACCTCGGCGTCAGTGGCCGAGTCCTTCCCCCCTCCCGCGTACTCGATACCCGTCCCGTTCCGTCTGGTGGTGCGGCCGGACTCCCCGTGCCGCGAGCACGTCGTCAGGATATACTGCCCTGGCCGGCCAGCGCACCCAGAGCGCCCGCCAAACTCGGGGTAGGCAAGCCCGCCCAGCGCAGACGTTCGCGTGTGGCCTACCTCTAAGGCGCTCTGCAGTCCGCCCGATGTATCCCACGGTTTATATTTTTCAGGAAGAAAAAAAAAAGATCTCAGAGTAGAGTGTGAATCAAATGATGGCCGACGCGTTGACGACGTGGAAGCCTTTCCCCGTGCTTTACCTGGTCCCGTCCTATCTCCTGCTGGCACATTACTCCTGCGCGTGTGTAGTGTAGCGCAGCCGCCCCGCCCCCATTCAGCCGCCGCCGCCGCCGAGTCTGTCACATAAAACCCGCCGGCGCGGGTCCGCTCGGGTCCGCTGGGAGCGCGCGCGAAACAGAGGGGAGAGGTAACGAAAGGAGACGCGAGCAAAGACGAGAGCCGCTGACCGGGCCGTGCGGCGGCCGGCGGCCGGCGGAGCGGAGCGCGGAGGGGGCTGTCCATTAATTACAACTCCCCGCGTCTTGGCCGCCGCGTCTTCCCCGGCTCATTATGAGAGGGCGGCTGCACGGCCCGCAGGCGGGTGGCCAACAGGCGGCCAGCGGGCGCGTCCCGGCCGCCTCCACCCGCCCACCGCAACGCACGGACATGAACCGTTATTTTCCCTCGACTCGCGTCTGTTTTGCCGACGCACACCCCGCCGCCGCAGAGCTGCGCGCGCTCAGTCCACACACCGGCCGTGTTTGCGACTGCGTGTGCGTATTTGTGTAACACCTCCATCGAGGACGCGCCCGACCAGCCGCAGCCCGCGTGCGATTTGCGCGTGCGGTCCGGGCTGCTGCGGCGGCCGCACGCTCGCATGATGAGGCCTTATCGGAGCGGAGCTCGCAGGGGATGAAGTGGAGTGTCGACACATGCCACAGTATCGAACGACGCAATAACAATACACGCTGCGGAATTTGATACTGCACTCGTCATACAGCTGTGTGATATTTTATAGGGGGGAAGGAAGTGGGGTGGGGGACACGAAAATCGACGTGCAGGCGTGAAGAATGGAGAGAAGCGGAGGCTTGTGTCATCGGACTGGGCTCCTCGGCCTGCCGCCACCTGGGGCGCGGCTGCGGCACTCGGCGGGGACTGCGCACACCTCGACATCGGCAACCGCAGGCATACGAGGAAACGGGAGAGCTGTCCGCCGCTTCGTGAACGGCCGTTCCAGCAAAATCCGCTTCGGAGTTTTAACTCGCGTTTCTGGTCTTGATAACCGGCTGGAAAGTGTGTTTCGGTGGAATCTCACGAACGCAATAATAGGACGCCGATTCAGACGGAACGGCCGACGTAGGCGAGGCTTGGCACCACCACCCGCCGGCCCGGGAGACGGGCCCGGAAGGGGGGGAAAAACAGACGGCCGTGGGAAACGGATTGGTGGGTCTACCTCTTACAGGCTTCCCCTGAGAGTTATCGCAACGCGATGCGAAAACTGATCACATCAGCGTTTAAGGGATTTTTTTTCTCAATCGGAAAGCAGGAAAACAATTCAGAAGCAAGCGGCGGGACGGCAAAAAAGGCGCTTCTTTTGTTTTCCGGTGACACGTTTTCGGAGAGAAGAACCGAAACCGCGACGACCATTCATAGGAGTGTGTTGTTACCGCCCACCGAGGGGAGAAGAAAAAAGTAAATATATTGAGGCAGAAGGAGCGTTCCGTTTACCCCTGCCCCGCGCGGCAGCCGGTGGTAAATCATCCCGAGGCCGTATAATTGTTTCCAGCGGCTGTGCTGCTCCCGCAGGGACGTCCGCTCGTGTTCTCGCAGCCCCCTCTCCTGGCGCCCACGTAGCGCGCACGGCTCACCTCGACGGATTCGCTTTCACCGAGGACCTTGCCTCCGCCGCCTCGGCCGGGTCGGCCCCGGGGGCCCCCGCAGCGCAGCCCCGCTCCTCACGGTCCCCGCACGGACTCATGACTCCGTCAGTGGCCGGCCGGACCGCGCTCGCCTGCCCCCCGCGTCCTCGCCAGGGGGAATGGGGTCACCGCTGACATCAGTCCAGCGCACTGTAGTTGTTTGTGGAAGCGTTTACTTCCCACACAATGACCGCGGCGGAGGCGTGCGACTGCGATGGCAGGCGCGGCGAGGGGGAAGTTTGTGCGAGCGAGACGGAGAGGGGGGAAGAGCTAGTGCGCAGAGCGCGGCGCGTCCAAATTATTCATCACATTCTTCGCCGTGTTGCAGCGCCCCTACCCCTCCCCCCGTCGGCCGGGGCTCACGCCTGTATCTTTTATCTGTCCCCGGCAGCGCCCACGCCCCGCAAATCCTCGTTCCCGCCGGTATCTCTTTACCTTTGAGATTCCACACCTTCGCCTCGAGGCTGGCAGGTGTGTGCAAGGGCATGCAGTGGAGGCACCATCCATCCCTCGCCCCCCCCCCCCCCGCAGACTCCTCTTCTATACCGTCTATCCATCTACTGCTTTCTTTCGCACTGCGGAGTTTATTTTCCGCTCTGATAACGTTTTCAGAAGTGCGCCAGCTCAGCGAGCGCGGTGTAGGCATTTCCAATCATTGTGAAAACGGAAGTTGAGATAACGGCAGTGCCTCCAGGTAGAGTTGGCGGGCCTCTTTTGGGGCCGCCTCCCCCCATTGTGTGACCAAGTGTAGGGGGTCCCAATGGAAGGGCGCCGGCCGTCTCTCAGAGGCAACTCCTTGCGACGGATCTTTGTTTATTCCCCGGCCGCTCTCAACAACTTTGTGTTGACTCTGGCGCGCAGCAGGGGGCTCGCAGCTCGCAGCTAGCGGGCCCGAGGCGGCGGCGCGGCCCGGCGAGCAGGGCCCGCAGGAGGTGGCACGGCCCTGATGACCATAAGAGTGCGTCCCGGAGGCAGTTGGTGTCTGCATGTTTCTTTACTCCCGCCGACCGCCAGGCCATTACCATGATTAAAGGGAACGGCATTTGCCTCACATTATTTCCCCCCCCCCCCCCACGCTCCCCCTGGCGGACCCACCCCACTTCGCTCCCCACCCTGCTCCAGAACCCGCGGACGGGTGGGCCATACTTCAGCCATCTCTGACGGCGATCCACAGAGGAGGGAGAGAGAGGGGTGCTAGGTGTGGGTTGAGGCCGAGGCGGGTGCACGCCGCCGGCGGAGTCGTCGCGGCCGAGGTGTTTGACCGGCCTGCGTTGGGTTAGGTTAGGTCTGGACCCCCCGCCGGGACTGCCGCCTCCCGGGGCACCGCTGGCACCGGCACCGGCCACATTGTGCGCCACCCAGCCAGCACCGGCCTGCCCCGAGGACGATATCGGACGGAATAAATTCTACTCGAGACCCTGAACGACCCGGCTGTTGTGAGAGGGAGGCTGCGCCAAGGCTGCGCCCTGGCCGTGCTTAGCGCACGTAGCTCGCGCCGTAACGCCCTTCACCCCTCCCTCCTAACCCTCCCACCCCACCTGTCCCTGTTGGCCTCATCATAAACAGGCGAAGCGGCAGGCCAGTCGGCAGTGCAGCAAACATCCCTCTCATAACCTCTGCCTGCGTATCTCTCGCGTCTACCTCTCTCCCTCTCTAGCTCTCTCTCTCTCTCTCTCTCTCTCTCTCTCTCTCTCTCTCTCGCCCTCTCCTCACTACAGCGGCTCGCCGGCTGCCGAGTCGTCACGCACCGGTCCAGCACGGGTCTAGCGGGATGGCAGCGGCGGCGCTGTGAGTGTGACGGAGACAGAGGCAGACGGACAGAGAGAGGAGAGGGGAGGGGGATGGACCAAAAATTGGCAATTTCCGCAGCATCTTCCTCCCGGCCGTGCAGCCCGGGCGCGCCCACCTAGCCGGCCGTATGGCTCTCACTCTCAATCTATCCCCCCCTGCTCCCCCTCCCGTCCTCTCCGTCACCTATCACTTCCTTGTTCCTCTCGCCCTGGCTTTCACGCGCGGTCATCCCCCGTCTCCCTTTCTCTCTTCCTCGCACTGTCTCTCTCTCTGTCTCAGGGCCGGGGGTCCTTGGGTTCGAGTTTGGGGACGGAGGGGGCATTTCGCCGGCCGCGTCCGGCCGCGGGGCCGAGCCTTTGACTGCGCTGCGGCCGGCCAATGATATGCCTCTATTAAATGAAGTGCCCGGCCCGATCCTTTGGGGGACCGCCGAGAGCCCGATAGAAATTAGATAACGCGGTTAGGCCGGCACAAAGCGTTTCGCCTGCTGCGCCCACCTCGACGGAAAACACCACCTGCCGGTGTTTCTGTCCGGCCTGCGACGGCCGCCGTTCATCGCTCAAAAGTGGGGGAGGAACGGGAGCATAAGAATGTGTATCGCGAGCAAAACATTGTCGCAGACAGCTCGGCAATACCATAGCGCCGTCACCGTCCGTCAGACATATGTAGGTGGGCAGCAGGGCGCAAAACACGATCATGACAAGGACAGCATGTTTATGGCGTCGGGGGAGGGAGGGAGAGGGGGCGCTTTTGTGTGAGTCCGCCGACACCACTCGCGGACGCGGGCGCGTCCACCCGCCTCTTTCTTCTCAGCGACCCTAATCTGTTATCGCACGTCACCGCGAGGGCTCCTCAATTGACACATATCCTTTCACTTTCGCCTTCCTCAACAACTTCTCTTGGTCGTCAGCCACCGCCGCCAGCGCGAGCCAGCGAAGTATGGACAACCGCCGCCAGCAAAACTTTGTGCTGCTGTGGCAGCATCCCAAGTTTTGGGAAAGAGGGGGAGAGAGTCACTTATCGGAAGCCAGGACTGCCTTCACCTCTCTCCTCCTCTGACCATGAAAGTCGTGTCTGAGCGCAAAGAAAGGCGGACAATGGCAGAATAATTAATGCTCTTATTCCGTTTCACCGAGCGCATGAGAGAGAGAGAGAGAGAGAGAGTGGGCGAGGCGTTCGCGTGACTGCGAGCGACGGCGAGCAGATTATGTTCGTCCGCTGCTAGAACGAGATCACGGTGGAAGCCGACGAACAACATCGCGGACGATAACGTTTGTCGTGCCGCCGAGGCACGGCCGATCAGTTTCAAACCCCACCACGACGGCTCTGGCCTGGCGGCCATTTCATGCCACGGTTTGGAACGGCGGACGCCCGCTTCGAGTACAGGTCGGCGAGGCGTGTCGAACAGGGCGGAGGGGAGTGAGGGAGGGGGCTGCTGACGATTTAGTCCCAGGACAAACAACTCGTTTCGCAGCGTGACGAAAATTCGAGGGCAGATGGGAATACAACCCGGAGGGGGAAGAAGGGGAAGGAGAGGGCCTGGTCCATGTGGGAAATGTGTAGATATGGAGGAAACGGGGGGGGGGGGGGGTAGACCATTGTTCATCATACGTGATCGTTCCGAGTCCCCCCATGAAAACGAGGGGACGGCCGCGGGAGCGGAGCAGGGCTGTGCCAGCCATGACGCACGGCCCTTCGTGATGAACCGCCCGTCGACAGAAAGCCGACGCAAACATCCGCCATGCAGAACAGCTCCCAGCCGCGCAGCCGCGCAGCCCCGGGGGGCAGGTCAAGGGACGGAGTCGCACCGGGGAAACATGTGGCAGTGACGTCACGGCGCCAATCGTCGGCGAAAATGTCATCCGCAACTCCAAGTACACGATTTTCCTTGCTGCTGCTCGTTCTTTGTTTTGCTAGCCTCTTATCAGGATAGGGCGGAAACGGTACAAAGACGCGTGGAAGACGTGGCTTTCTTCGGGGAGCAGCAGCATCTCTCTTTCTCTCTCTTTCTCCTTTTTTTCTCGCTCCATCGCACACGCACACACACACTACTGCGCGACGTGCGAAATGCCACGACGACACAGGGCCTCCTTTCACGCGGTGCCTCCGTTCGGCTTGGCGGGCCGGCGCCCCTCCCTGAGCCGTATATTGCGTGCGTCAGTGCGGAGGACAGACGCGGCGGCGCCGGCGGGGCGGCGGGGGTTTGTTTCCACGCGATGAGTGAGGCTGCCGCTGATGAGCGCTTCGGGCGGGCCGCCGCAGAAGCGCCGTGCCGCTGCGGTCGGTACACTCCGCTGGTGGACTCCCCGCCCCGCCGTATCGGCACAGCGGTGCGGCGCGCGGCCGCCCAATAAAACAGTCATGTGTTTGCTTTCAGAGGCGTGTGCCCTCCCCGCGCGGTGTCATTTCCATGCTCGTCCGTTGCTGCGGCCGGCCGGGCGGCTGCCGCGGGGCCGCAGAGAGGACTGTGGCAGCAGGCCAGACGCCGCCGCCTGCGTTATTGACGACGCCGTCCATGATGGATGCCACAGCGCATGCCCGCGGGCCTCCGCACAGCAGCGCAGCGGCACAGACGGAACGAGCAGGACTTAAATGTGCGACGCGCGTTCACCGCACCGGTCCCCTGGACCACGGTATTTCCAGCGTGCACTCTTACAGAACTCATCAGTGGGAGCGGCACCTGCATAATAGTGTACCCGTGCCTGCGCCGCGGCGTGACCCTGGCCTGCGCCTGGGGATGACACGGCCCGCGGTGTTGGCGCAGCCTTGACCCTGGCCCTCTCGCCCTGTCTGCACAGCGGCCGAGGCGCGCGCCCCGAGAGGAGAGACCCTCACGGCGAGGCGTGGCGCCTTTCAGAGCCACAAGTAGAGCCGGTTTTAATATGTGGGTCAGCAGCCGGGCCCGTGTAATGGGGCCGGGAGGCCGGGAGGCCGGGAGGCCGGGAGGCCGGGACGCCCGGGTCAGGGCTGCGGCTTTGCTCTCGGCCCGGGCCTGACGCCACGACGCCCCCGGCCGACGCCGCGCCCAGAAACCACACTGCGCGGCCGCACAGCAACAGTGTGAGTGTGTGAGTGTGTGTGTGTGTGTGCTGCCGCCGTCATGAAGCCCCCTAGCTCTGCCAGACCTCCCCTCCATCTCCAGCGCGCCGCGGCCCCTGCTCCCCGGGCGTACACGCAGGGATTTTACGAGCCGCACACAGCACACAGGTAGCAAGGTCCGCGTTTAGCATCCTCGGAACATCATTCAAAACTTCTTAAAACCCGAATTAAAAATTTTGTTAATTTATTAATTTCTTGAAATTTTGTGTGCGCTCCGAGTGCGCTCCTCTCTACTACGGCACCGCGTCGCCTTCTGCGCTCCACCCCCTCCGATAATATTCTCGGGGAGGAAAAAAAAGTTTTTGCCCAAAAATGCCGCAGCGAGGGCGAGGGTAGGCTTTGCGAACGGGAAAAGGATCGCGGGGGGTCCCGCGTGCCGCGGCCGCGTCGGATGGTGGTTTTCGGCTGTTGGGTACGGCCCCCACGCTGCTTGCTGCCGCGGAGAGCTGTCGAGTGGAAACTTGCCAAGCGCTGGGAAAACGGGGGGCGGGAGCGTAGTCAGTGGAGGGGGGCGGGAGGCACGAGAGGTGGAAAGGGAGGGGGCAAGGAAGGAAGTTGGCAATCGCGTCGATGAAGCTTTGAAAAAAGTACGCCGGGTGGGGGAAGTGAGTGGGAGTGAGCGACATACAGCGTCGCGCGCCGTGACCCTTATTGGACTAACCACAGCGCGGCTCCGTTCCGCGCGTCAGGAAAAAAGTGAAGTTTTTTTTTTGTGGCGCGATACGTGTCGGTGGCGGCGGCGCCGGGAGGAGCGAGCACAGCGCCTGCGGACCGCAGGGTAGGCAGCCGGCAGGCCCCGTCCGCGCGGCGGGCTTGTCTACCCGCACGGCGCTCCCCGGCCGCCGCCGCCCCGACCCGCTCCACGCGCAGCAAGCGGACCGCGCGCCGGGACAGAGTCTCGCCTTCCGTCTCTCGGCCGTGTGTGTTCAGTAAAAGTGCACCGCTGCGCTTGGCAGTGATTTTGAGGACGTGAAGTGCACCGCGCGTGCATCTGTGGCGTGAGTTTTCTCCAGCAGCACTAATCTTACAGAAAGCTGTGGAGGGGGGGGGGGGCGGTTTGGTAAGAGGGAGAGGAGTAGTGGGGGGGGGGGGTGATGGGACAGGGTCGGCAGGGGACAGTGGAGGCATCCTTTTGCGAGGGGAGGGGGGAGTTTGTGCCCATTGGGCCTCGTCGATACTGTGCAGTGGGACGGGCTCCAAGCGGCTCGTCAAGTGCTCTGAAGAGGGCCCGGACCCCGCGTCGGCCCCCGAGGACCCCCCCTCCCCTCCTCCCCCCTCCCTTGTGAGAGGCCTCAGGGTATATAGGCTGTGTAGAGATTCTGCGCCGAGGACGACGAGAGCATTATCTGGGCGTGACTGGCTAGCAAAGGGGGCGTGCCGGGCGTGCCACCGCCACGGGTGTGCTGGGCGTGCCGTGGGCGTGCCGTGGGCGTGCCGTAGGCGGGCCGCGCGGGCGCACGCGGCACATGCCAATTCCCTCCGCAGAAAGAAACCTCCCCGGCAGCAAGGGCGGCATCGAACGCGGACTGCAGCGCGGCGCCCAGCCAGAGGGAAAATCGGCGGGAGGCGCGCGCTGCGAGATATCGCTTTTATTCGAAGCGAGATAAGGACTCTGTCAGAAGTAGGCGGAGTGCAGCGCGGGTCCCGGACGCCAGTTATTATTATTGTAGAGGGCTGTAGGTATAGTGGGGGTTGAGAGGGGGCGGGGCGATGTATGCGTAGTGTAGCGAGGGAGAGGTTCCAGTCTTTGGAAAATTCTGCTTGTAGAGGCGCGGGCCCAACTTCTGGAGGAACAATGGCCGGCGTCGTCGGCCCGTGGTATCGGCAGGGGTTGTGGAGGGTAGCTGGCCGCGGGGTGAGGGCCAGATACGTGGGGATGGCCGGGGCCCGCGGCGGCGGCGGCGCGCAGAGGCGACAAGGCAATATGGTGCCGCGCTGCGGACGGCCGGCGAGGCCTGCCGAGGCCTGCCGAGGGCTGCCGAGGGCTGCCGAGGGCTGCCGAGCCGCTCCCCACCACACGAACAATGCGGAGGGTCCGCGCCGAACACAGCGCGGCGAGGGGCGGCCGATCGGCACCGCCGCGCCCTCTCTCATTACCCCACTCAAGTTCGGCTCTCGCTGTACGGCGAGCCCCTTTCTGTGCAGTGTACAACGGGACAGTATGATGTGGTGATGACTTTGGTGCGGCGGGGAGGGTCGGGGGGCGACGCAACGGACGCCCGCCGCCGCTGCTGTTTGTTGTTCCGGGTGATTTTATACATCGTCAGAATAAAAGTAAAGGAACGACAGGACGGGGCGCCGTTCGTCATGGCGGCTCTTTGTCTGCGGAACGCCCGGGCAGCACATTGCCGTTTGTTTCGCGTTTCCACGAAGGGAGCCGAGGCAGCCTCGCGGCGGGGGGCCTAGCTGGGGGCTGCGGGGGCCGGCGGGGGGGGGGGGGGGGGCGACGCAGAGGACCCAGTGGGCGTTTTGTGCGCCGTATTGGTCCTGGACAGGGAGGGGGCTGCTGCTGCTGCTGCTGCTGCGCCTTCCATTATTTGTAATCTGTTTACGTGTTTTATTCAACGCCGGGCCCGGGCCGCGGCCGGGTGGGCCTCGCCGCCGTCCCCCACGCACGGCGCCAAATCCTGCGTGCGGTCGCCCCCGCCACGCCCGATGATCCCAGAGCGGCGCGCGCGCGGAGCGTGCCTGCGCGCCGGCAAGCAGTGCACGGCCGTGGACGGCTCCGGGCCCGCGGGGGGCGGCGCGGGGGCGGCGCGAGGAACTCCCGCGGTGGGCGAGGCTGGCCGACGCGGACGCGGCATCCGCCATAGGCCGGGCCTGGAATGGCGTACCTAGGCATCCGAGTCGTGCTCGTCGGCGTGGAGCCGGAGAGGAATCCGAGCCAGCGCCGAGCCGGAGCACGCGGGTCCCGATGCGCCGCCGCCGGAAGCACCGCTGAATTTCTCATAGTGGTTTAGTAGCTGGAAACAAAAGCCGCGCTCTCCCCGCGCCTCGGCCGGCGTCTGTGACACGGGGCCCCGTAGCGAGGTGACGACCACATCCCGCTCATATTTGCATGACACACCCATCCCTAATGCATGGCAGTAACGGTCATGAATTTGCAAATCAGCAGCTCGGAGAGTAGTTCTCGCTTCGCCCACTTTTTTTTTCCTCCCCTGAAACGTCACAAAGCCTTTGTGTTTTTTCTTCCGGCAGGGAGGAAAGTGGTTTCCAGTCCAGATTACTGCCCGATGGGGATGAATACGACGAAACTGTCTGTCCAGATTTTCCGCCCCAGTTTCCCCTGGGGATCATGCGGGGCGCGCAGGCCGGGGCCGCCCCAGGCGACACCGACCCGTTCCCGCGAAGAGCCCGGCAGGCAGCAGCGGGGGTCGGGGCCCGGGATCCAGCACTGATTCCGGACCGCGCACGGAGGTGTATCCCGGCACCCCAGAGCGCGGCCCGCAGGGGGACCCCACCACCCGTGGTCCCACCCGTGGGCGCGGCCCTGAGGGCGGCTGGGCGCTGCGATGCTGCGAGCCATTGAACACGGCGGGCCTTTTGCATGAGCCGGTAGGCCGGGCCGTATCTGGGCGCGCGGCCATCAGGTGCGCTGGGGGCCGCTGCTGGGGGCCGCTGCTGGGGGCCGCTGCTGGGAGCGCACCGCGCACCCCGCGAGGCCCGTGCCCGGACCGGCGGGTGCCGGCGCCGCCGGGGGCCCGGCGCGATACGCACGCCGAGATTGCCGTTTAGATTATTCGAGGTCACCTCAGGCCGAAACCACGCAGCTTCCACGCGGGCCGAGGCCGGTTCCACGAGCCGCCCGCAGACCCTGCGCCGCACAGCCCTGCCTCTGTCTGTATGTGCGTGTGCGTGTGTGTCTGTGTGTGGGGGAGAGAGAGAACGTTTGTGTTTACCGGGCAGTTTGGGCGCGGATTATGGGTCAGCGGGGCGGCCAGTTAAGCGGCGCCGTCCGGCATGGTGAATGGCAGTGCGATGTATGCAACGCCGCTGTGTGGGAGGACGTCAGACGACCGGGGCAGATTAAAGTTCGGAAATTAAGTGTACCCGCAGCCACAACGATGCATGTGCGGGCCATTCACACTCGAATGGAGCAGCGCTTAAAATTTCCAGCGATCGCGCTGGAAGACAACACTGGAGGCCACAGCGGCAGTGGGACAGCGGCGGAGCCAGTGTGGCAGTGCGGGGGATTACGTCAGGAGCGGGCGAGGAGGGGGCTGCGGGCAGCGGGCAGCGGGCAGCGGCGGCCCAGCGGCGGCCCAGCGGCGGCCCAGGCATTGTCAGTCGATCGGCCGGGACCGATTTGATCCGCGCCCGGCGTGATCCGAGAGCGTTACATTTTCGTCATCGCGAGGCACGACAGTCTGCCCGCCGGCCTCGCTGTGCCGTCAGCCCCGCCGCGTGCCGCGTGCCCCAGATCCGCAGCGCGCACGCACGAGCCGCTCGCCGATGAATTTTTCATAGCAGTTACATCGGGGCAGCGCGATATGGCCGAGGCGGCGGCGGCGGCGCGGACGCGCTCTCTCATGCGACGTCCCGCTCTGCGAACGTATCCGAAACACACCCCTCACCGCCGCTGTGTGTGGCGAGTGATGCACGGCAGTGATGCTGCGGATTATTCGGCGCCGGACCGGCCGGCCGTGTGGATTGACTAGATTGAATAGGTCGTCGCCGGGAGCCCGGCGCCAGTGCCGCCGCCGGCGGCCGCCGCTGCGCTCGCAGACCATCGGGCCGGAACAAACGTTTCTCCATGAAATTTGCACTGATAGGACGGCGCGGCGCGCACGCATGCGTTCGGCTGAAAGGGCGCGGTGACGGAGTGCGCGGCGCACTCTCGCGGCGGCCGCTTAGTCCGCGGCGTTCCCCTTGGACGCGGAGTACATCGGATCGGGAACACGCGGGGATGGACCGGGTGAATGGTGCGACACTCCGGGGGCGTAAGTTTCGGTCCGGTATTTGTGACGAAATATTACGGAACAAAAGTGGGAGCCCCGCGGCATCGCGAACTCCTTTCGCTATTCCTCTTGTGCCTCACGGCGGGCATGCGTCCCCGGGAGAGCGGCCCGGAATATGCGAGCGCCACCCCACGGCGGCCAGCGGAGACCTGCGGAGGCCTCGCGGCAGCACTGCCAGGCACGCTGGGGGCGCCGTAAGGGCGGATCTCTGTCAGCGGTCTCTCGCGACCACTCTTATCGATTATCAAGCGGGTCGTTTTAGTTTCGTCCAGTTCGGCGGGGGCCCCGGCAGCGGGCGCCGCTGCCCCGCCGGTCCCCGACGCGGTTTTGTGGTTAAGTTGCACAGCGGTCCGCGCCCAGCTGCCGGCGGGTTTGCTCTGGCGGGGTGGTGTCATGCCGAGTCAGAAGACCAATATTGGGCCCCGGGCAGGACCCGCCGCCCTCTCCAGGAATCTCTCCAGATATTCGGACAGCGCGCAAGGGATGTCGGTGGTAGGGGGCGGGCAGGCTTGCGGCGCAGAGTGCCAAGTTTTTATTTCCTAGTGACCGGGATTAGTGGTTGAAGCCCAAGATTAGTTTTCGGTTTTGCGGCCTGCGCTTGACGTGGGAGGAGGCCGTGGCCCGCGGGGATCGCGCAGCTTCGATTTATGCGGGCCTCAGTATTATTTTAAGTTTGAGAGTCGGAGCACGGCGAGCGGTGGTTTTATTCATGGAGGATTACCCTGTATATTGAACAAGGTAGGAGTTCGCCCCCGTGGACCGCGTGGGCTTCGCGAGATTTGCTGCGTGGCCGCGCCCACCGCATACTACTTACTTCCATTTCATCGACAACGAGTCTCACCTGAAACACAAAAGAGAGAGCGCAACGTGAGTGCGGTCAATAGCACGACACAACGTTTATAACCGAGGGAAACAATCCGCACGCGCTGCGTGGGGGAGCGCGTGGGGCGCGCAACGCACTGCCGCACCACGGAAAAACACTCGGGTCTCGGCGCAATCTGCTCTCCGGCGTCATCTATAATGCAGGGCCCTGACTGGAGACCCAGTCCCTCCAGGCCGGGCTCCAGCCGCCTGACAGCGCGCTGGGAGGCGCGGGTTCGAGCCCACCTCGTTGCTGACGTCGTCATACCGCTGCAAACGCTCTCCTCTAAGCTGTGGCGTTCGTCAGCGCGCGGGCAGGGGCGGCCGCACGGGCCGTCGAGCCGCCCCGCTGCGTCCGTTTTTCTCGGTGGCTGGCCACCCTCTCGAGCCCACTCTCCAATTAGCGCGATGGGACGAGATGGTCCATCGTGTGGAAAGCAAATGGATGATTTCCTCCGCTGTTTCGCTCTGTGTCTGCTCGGAACGGTCACTCGCCCCTCCCCTCCTATCCCCCCTCACCCCCTGCTGGGGTCTTTTGTAACCGCCACTTCAATACCTGGACAGAGTCCCTCGTGCCTCTGACCTCCCACACCATTCCTCATCAGAGGATTCTTCCGGCCCCAGCCTCTCTCCCCGTTCACCCCCCCCCCCCCCCTTCCGCTCTCTCTCGCTATGTATCTCTCTCTGTTCCTCCAACCGCCACCCCCTCACCTTTTCTCTCACGCCACGCAAATGTTTATTAAAATTGGGAAATGAAATTCAGCGGGCCGTCAGTCGGCGCAGGAGAGGCACTGTGACAGGTGGAAGGGACGTGAGAGAGAGAGAGAGAGAGAGAGAGAGAGGGAGGGGGGAGGGGGCGGGGCGGGAGAGGGGGAGGGCACGGCGACAGAGGTCACGAGACACGCCCCCCCCCCCCTTCCCGCAGTGACAAAAAAAAATCCCTAGGAGTGGGATACGTCAAGAAAAGGGAGGAAATCGATGCCTAAGTTTCGCACCATCGTGTGCAGCCGCAAAAATACTCCATCCGTCCATCCGTAAATTGCGTAACACACACAGAATTCCACTTTACACACAGTGACCTTCGTGAAGCGAGGTCCACCCCACTCCGCGCGGCGCCAACCTCGGTCTGCACACGCCTCCATCATTTTCCTGTTGTGGCAAGCTCAGTTCGTCAAGCGCTAACGGGTTGATTTCCGCATGGAAAGGTGTACGCGAGACACCGCCGCAGTTTTTGAGAGGCTCGTTGTTTCGCGCTGAGCACCAAGTTCGCATTATACGTCTGGGGCGGGCGGGCGCGGCTGCGGCCCCGGCCGCCCTCCGGACCTGAGCCTGTGGGAAGGGTGGGAGGCGGAGGCCCAGATTGTTGCCGGCGCTCCGTCTTTACGCTCACTTTGTCAGCCACAGGCTCACGGTGACGACGTTAGGCGGAGCGTCTTGTGTTTGATCTCCGCGCCGTGCGCCTTGGGTCATGCCCCGACCGCCTCGCCCGCTCCCCGGCCGCCGAGCCCCGCCCACCTCGCCGGCCCCACGGCCCCAGCAGCGCTCTCTGCAGGCACGCCCACTGCGGCAGCAGTTGGTGTCCGCCCGGACGAGAGGTACTTGTTGGGGCAGAACTGAGGGACCGCAGCGGACGGGCGCGGCTGCGCTGTGCGGTTACAGACGGCAAATCGGCCGGACCACCACGGTATGGGGCGGCCGGCAACGGTCCGCAGGCCGGGTCAAAATGGGGTGGAAGCAGCAGGGGGGGCCAGGTAAGGGGACAAAAAGTGGGTGTTTGTGTGCATGCGTGCGTGAAGCGCGGCGTGGAAAGGAACGGGGGGGAAATGGGAAAGCGTGATGGAATAGTGAGGGGGGAGGGGCGGGGTCATGGGGCAAGGCGAAGGAATGCGTGCAATTTGTTGGCGCCATCTTCGCCCCGCCGCTCGAGATTTCCCGCGTGGCGGCACGGTGCGGCAGGAGGGAGGAGGGGGGGGGGGGGGATCCGACGGGGACCGTGGCGCCTGCCGCCGCATAGTGCCGCACGGTGCTGACGCGGTGCGGCAGGGCTGCGCCGCTCTGAGACAACCATTCCATTTCTCGATGACGCTAATACCGCCAGACACGCCAATCTTTGGGGGGCTCGCGGGCCGCCGCCGCGGGGCGTGTTGTCTTGTGTGTCGGCGTGCAAGGCCGTCGTGGCGTGCAGCGGAGGCCGCGCTTCGTCACGTGGCCAAGGCCAAGAGGTCCTCCCGTTTGCACCGGACGGTCATTTCGTGTCACCGTTAGTGGAGTGAGCCACGCAGAGGGAGCGGCCGTGGAGGGGCCCCGGAGGGTCGCGATAAGATAAGGACGCCCGCCACGACGATGGCTAATTACTTTGGCCTCGCAGATGGCGGATCTTTGGGGGGGAAGAAGAATTTCCCTGGTGTTCCTCCTTTTGGGGCGCAGCGGGCACGTACAGTCTTTGGCAGAGGATGTGCCACTTGCCCTCTTTCTATATCCTCTCCAGAAAAAAAAAACAAGGCATTCTTCAAAAGGGGCTTTATGGACTGCTCGGCCGCTGTGAGATGCTCCCAAGAGTCAATCACGACCAAGAAAGGGGATAAAGGAGGCGGAGAGGAAGAAAAAAAAAAACAACATTCAATGAATTGAGAGCAACTCAATGGTGCTCCAACAAGCGAAAATTTGCTACAAGTCAATAAGCAGGATTGGCAAACACAGGCCGGGGGAGTCCTCCGGCAGAAGCACTACTGGAGGCAGATGCCGCCGGAGATCACTCCTGCCGCGGCCATAAATATGAATCGGCCTGCCCCGGGCGGCAGCGGCGGAAGCGGCGGCAACAGCGCCCCGCGGCCGGCAATCGACTGAAATAAATCAAATAATGCAGCCGAGCAACGCCTCCGCTTTTTCTATGCGAGAGGGTAGCGCGCGCAGCAGACGGTCCTCGGATTCCTTTTCCCTTATCTCAAGTCAGCAGGCGCCGCGCTAATCCCAAACACTGTGTCGCCGCCGCAGCCGCCCGCCCGGCTCTCCCACACTGGCCGCCGCTCTCCCCCAAAAACATTCAATCCTACCTCCCTTTCCCTCCTGCCTCTCTCTCTTCTTTTGGCCGCCTCTTTCGTGTCACCCCCATCCGCCTCCTCTGCGGCACCGCAAAGCTTCCCCCGGAACCTGTCCCCCCCGAGGTCCCTCCACCGCCAGTGCTGGTCGCGGACCTCATCGGGTTTGCCTTGCCCTTGTTTCCGAGCTCCCCGGCGCGCTGTCCTTCCGCATCACGAAGCACGGACGCCGCTTCATGTCGTCGTACCCATCCCGTACTGTTCCGTTTTCTGCGTGGGGAGATCCGGCTCGCGCCTCGCAGTGACTTGCCGCGACCAATCTCGTGTCGCTCGTATTCACGGCGGACCCTGTCCACTCTGCTGACAAGCAGGCAAGGTCCCTCGGGCTCGGTGCGTCACCCAGCGGGCCGCTGGCACCAATTACGTTTATTACAAACACCAGAGACCAACCCGGCGTCCAACAGCGATTCGCAGCGGGAAAAGTCCGAGTCCCCGTCGGCCAGGCCTCCGGCAGTGCCCCCCCCCCCAAACAGACACTATCTCTACCATCTTCCGCAGTCGGCAAATAAATGAACAAGCAAGGGAAGGAAATGTTTACCCCACGGGGCAAGTTGACAAAGTCTTTGATTGCGTTCGCGAAGGGTAGGCGGGTAGTCCTCTCATCGTTTTCCACTCGGCTCGCGCCAGAGGCTGCACGGCTTACTCTCAAGCGCTTCCAGTTTTCTAACTGTGCCCGCGGCCAACGTCTATCCTCTCTCTCTCTCTCTATCTATCTCTCTCTCTCTCTCTCTCTCTCTCTCTCTCTCTCTCTCTCTCTCTCTCTCTCTCTCTCTCTCTCTCTCTCTCTCTCTCTGCCGAGCCAGTTTCGGGGTTCCAAGCGCACCCGAAAAAGGCGGGCGCGGCGCACAGTGGTTCAGAGACCCCCTTTTTCATGGAAAAACCCCGAAATTTGAAAGTGCGCAGACCAAATCATACTGGGCGTCTAACGGTCCCTAATAGACCACAGGCTTAGGCCCTGGACGGTTTTGAGCCGTTTTGTGCCTCTCGTTCGAGAAATCGGCCCTGGAAGTGGAAACTTGTGTTCATTTTATTGTAACTTTTCTTAATATTCTGGCTTTCGTTCCATCACTATGAGCAGCGCTAAAACGTTCGCGTGATTACGCTTGTTCTGCGCAAGTAGTGATGTGCCAGAGTTAAGAAAACAGACCAGATAGGCATCCGACCAAAATTACTGCCTTATGCGCTAGGATTTTGAGTATTTAACGTAAACTTTTTTGACATATTTTCCACGTATAGGGCTGTATTCGTAAACATGATCCCGCACATGCCTCCTATGGATTCCAATAGAAATTGGCTGCTACAACCTGCTACCCTTGGTTTTCGGGACCTCTTCCTAAACAAATGTAGGGTCCCTGGAGTCCTGCAGGCGGAAAGCGGGCAGATCAAAAAAAATTCCGAGCGCCGTCCGATCCCGAACCTCGGTCCTTCCGCCTGCCGGTCGCCCGCGCTACCCCCAGACCAACCGCTCCCACCGCGGGGTGCGCTGCCGAGACTGCTACAGGCAGCGCCGCTGCGCTCCCGTCCCCCGCTGCGTGGAGCGGCAAGTGTTTGGGAGAGGAAACGGGCGGTTGACTAGCGCGTCAAAAAGCAGATTAAAAATTTTCCTGTTTTACGTTTAATTCTGTTGTGAATATTGAAAACTAAGTATTGGTTACAAAGAAAGCGCATTTTTGACTCTCGAGTTATGCTCACTCTAGCTCGTCGTATCCGCCTGGCTCTCGCCTCCCGCAAGTGTAAACATGGAAGGAAAAGAGTGGTCGTGGAAAAGGCGAGCGCTTTTTGAAGTGGTGAGAAATGTGAAGGAGGAGAACAGATTTCATGTTCTGTTCTCTGCTCTCTAAAAGTCGTTCTCGCTCTCTCTCCAGCTGCTCTCTCTGAAAGCACGAGTCCGATGCTTTCTACATGATGTAAAAGTGAAGTGGCAGGCTAGCATGAGGGTGTATCCGCGCTTCGAACAAAAGAATCGCGGATACCTCGACAGGGATTTTATTTTACCCCCTTCCCTAGTGACAGGTTCTTATTTTAAGTTTGTGGATGTCAGTAAGATTTGTCCCCATTAATAATACATTTATTTCTTTGATAGACAACACTAGTGCGCCAAAGTGTGGAGAGGGTAGGCCAGAAAAAAATTTTGATCTGCTGTCGGAATCGGGAAAAAGAAAACGGGTCCAGTCCCTCACAGACAGCAATACAGGATCCCAGCTCGCATTCGCAGCTAAAATTAGGTTTCGTAAAGAGGGAAACAACGAAGCGGCGTCGCGGCTGCAAGCGGCAGTTTCACAGGTAAGCGGAGGCGATGCACGGTTTTAGCGCGAAGGGTAGAGAGGGTGAACGCGCTTCGGGCTTAGCTCTCGCTGGCGATATGTCACGACCAAAGGGTGAGGCCAGCGCGGCGGTGCCGCCTTCTCTGCGCCAGGCGCGGCGTGGACCTACTCACGGACCACAAAATTTTGAAAAGCCGTGAAGCCGGCGCCCGCGCCCGGGCACTGTTCCAGCAATTTTACTTCAACCGTTTCATTATTTTTATTTTTCTGCACGTTTTAGGAAGCTACTCAGTCTTCGGTAGAGAGTCGACCGTCCCCTTTTACTGGCAATGAAGCCGTGGCCGCGCTGGTTCAGGGAAAATTGAGTAGAGACCAGTATCTTTTTGTTCGAAAGGAGCTTAAAGATCATCATGCAGACGTCCTTCCTAGTTATCACGAAGTGCTGGCTGCAAAAAAGCGGTGCTACCCTGATAACCTAGTTGTCACAGAAAGTATTGCTTCCATCCCAATACAGGTAATTAAAATCACAATCGAACGACAAAAGCGCCCGTAAAAAATATTTTTCGTCAACGAAAAATTTACTCTTAAATTTTGTTCAAGATTTTTTCGTACATGTTGTGACGAAAAATCGTCACAAAATACAATAGTATCTCGGAATGATAGAAAATCATTTTTTTAGCGTTTAGCCCAGAAGTGACGAAAATATGGTCGCCAAAATATTTCGTCACGTGACGAGAAAATCGTAAAGTGACGATATATTTAGGTGACAAATATGCGACTTCAATATTTATTGTCACATGACGAAATATTTTTACAGTGCGTGTCACCCCTTGTTTAAACAGTTACGGCAATGATGCAATCGGGTGTACCATCTAACTCTCTGCTCTCGTGCAGGACCTGGTTGATCACACGACCCGTCGGCTTTTGGAGTCGATAAGTGAGGTAATAGAGAGTCGAGGTGCATTCTTTTTTGGAAATGGGGATTCGATGCTGCTTCTGGCCGGAGTATAAGCAGGCTTTCTCGGACAGCGATCAGAGATTCGCATAGTTTTATCAGCAGCTGTTCCCTTACGATTTCTGAGCAGTCCCCTGGTACGTTGCTGCACGTTCCGTAAGTCCGGCCATTGACAGTCGAGATATTTAGGCCGTGTAGACGGGCCAGTTTTAATATGGCAGAATCGGAGAGCGTCGTCGACGAGATATTGTCGACCGGAGATTTAATTCGAGAACACGCGAGGCGTTGTAATGAACAAATTACTTCGCTGACGCCGACACCAGTATTGGTTGCGGGCTTGGAACTAAGCGTTTGCCACAGGTATTACGACCTTACTCTCAGTCTTCTGGTTCATACCTCTTTACCGCCCCCCCCCCCCTCTCACGTAATTAATTTGTTTTAATTGGTACAGGATGCAAACTATGGTAGACGGCCAGCTGAGGACCAGTGCTGCAATGTGTGCGGGGCAAGCCCAAAAATAATGAACGATTTGGTAGCTCTGCGATCCGCGGGCTGCAGTGTCCTGCACACGGATGCGCAAATGACCGGCACAGGAGGAGGAAGTGTGCTGACCGCCCGCATGATTCAAGAAAGTTTGAGGAAAGCTTCTAGTGGGCCTAAAAAGGTAACTACTGTGCCTGTAATTCGATTGCGTGAAGGAATTTACGGGATAGCATTTTACAGTGCAGCAGGAAAGGGAAATACCAACGACGGCAATAGTGCCAGGAAATTCTTTGAAGACGTCGTGAAAACTGCGGAGCTGACCGGTCTTCACCACAAATTATTGTATGACATTAGGGTTTGTTTGGTTGTAGCGTCCTGTGGTTTTTCTCCCACACTGTTCATGGATTGAACACTTTCCGTCTATACGTTCGAAAAATACGAGTGGTGGAAAATGAGCCCCACCCTTCACAAACTTTTGCTGCATGGCTCCGACTTTGTAAGGCAGCTCCTATACCTCTGGGATTAATGTCAGAAGGCTTGAGTGTCTGCACAAGTTCATTAGATACACACGGGCAACACCCGAAAAACATCCCGGACTGACAATTTACGGGACATAATTTGCAGACTACTCATATCTTCAGATCCCGGCACACAAAACCAACAAAAGCGAAAACCCACAAAATGTGTGTTGATGTGCTAAAATTGCTTGCAGACCCTATGGCACCTACACAATTTTAGATTTAGATGATTCGGAATGTGAGTAATTATATAAACATACTAGTTTCAAGACGTATTGTAATAGCACCGTTCTTTTTTGGAAAGTTTTTCAGGACAAAACGTTAATTTTTTTTGTTTGTAAAAATGACTACGAAATATATTCTGTTCGTAATGTTGCGTTTCGTTTAGTGTACATATTAAAATCACAGAAACAACATGTAAGCCCATAGCTGTACTCATTTATTAACCTTAAAATCACCCTCTAAATAAGTTGGGGGGGGGGGGGGGGGTAATCGTTGGACAGACCTCCGCGACGCTCTAAACCATTCACGGTCGTGGAATATGATCGGCGCGGTCCCAGGAGCCCTGGTTCGATCAGACCGCCAGCCGTTCAGCCCGCGGCCTCGTCCTGGGGGCGTCATCGCGGTCTCAGTGCTCGGTGGCTTTCATGGTCGCGGATCGGCGCGGATGCCGGGGTGGCTCTGGTTCGGTCAAACAGCCCGCGGCCTCGTCCTGGGGGCGTCATCGGGCACCTCGTGGTGCTCGTCTCAGTGCTCGGTGGCTTTCGTCGCGGAATATGATCGGCGCGGTCCCGGATGAGGCTCTTTCAGACGGAGTCCAGCCCGCGGCCTCGTCCTGGGGGCGTCATCGGGCACCTCGTGGTGCTCTCTCAGTGCTCGGTGGCTTTCATGGTCGCGGAATATGATCGGCGCGGTCCCGGATGCCGGGGTGGCTCTGGTTCGGTCAGACGGCCAGCGCAGCCCGCGGCCTCGTCCGGACACCGTGGCCGTCGACGAATTTTTGAACTGGACGGGGCCATAGAGTGTGTGACCAAAAAATTATCGTTCTACTTTCAAAACTGACCGAGATATTAGTTTTTCCACGGAAATGGGGGTCTCTGAACCACTGTGCGGCGGCGGCGTGATCTGGCATGATGCACAGGCAGTTAAGAGGGGAAAATGGGGTGTTGGCGCGGCGGGCAAACCTGGGGAGGTGCGCGTGCCGCGTGCTACATCTGTAGCCGCACAAGAACAGCGCCGCTGTCCCCTGCTCCACACGGCAGGGTCTGTGCTGCCAGCGCCGCGGCGCGGGGGATACAGAGGCTCACATAATATCGCCGTTACCTGTCTTGCCACGGGATATAACGGCGTTGGGTCGGCTGTCGCGGACCCGGAGTCCGGAGGGCGCCTGCCTGCCGCGAGGCACCACCCTCAGGCCGCCCCGCGGGGGAAGTATGCCCCGGAATGAACCTCGCGCACCCAGCAGGAAGGTAATGCGGGCCGCGGGTGTGCGGAGCGTGACACACTGACGCAACGCCGGTAAGGAAACGGGGCGAGTTGTAGAGCAAACACACGGCCACGGCCACGGCCACCCGTTAGGTCACACAGTCGAAAACTGCCACACCGGGTGTGTGTTCGCGAATAGCGTTCTGTCCGTTTCTCCGGCACTCGGCCGCGGCGTCCGCGGGCGCATTCCGAACGGGGCGAAAACAACGTTCCTCGAAGCAGGATAGAGAAGCTCTCTTCCGCGGAGGTGGAGACAAACACGGCGCAGCGCAGCCGCCGTGTCGGGAGGCCTTTGAGTCATTACTCGTCCCCTCCCGCTCCCCCGGTCCGCTTGTTGTTCCTGCAGCACCCTCTGCGCGTTCGGCCCCGCTGCCGCCAGGGGCCCGCTGCCGCATAAAGTGCAGGTGCAGGGGGCGGTGCGGCGTGCCCCGCACGGCAGAGAGGCAGAGCCCGTCTCACATCACCGCCGAATAAACTCCAGGTGCTAGCTGAGCCAGTTTGACACCGCACCCGTCCTCTCTCTCTCTCTCTCTCTCTCTCTCTCTCTCTCTCTCTCTCTCTCTCTCTCTCACTCACTCTCTTTCTCTCACACAACACACCGACTCGGATTCTCCGTTTCAGAACTTTTCCGGCGTATGTCTCATAATCTGTGACATTCACACACACACACACACATACACACCGTGACCTCCAGCCTCTGACATCGCGGCGGCCACGCGATGCTGAAACGACCTGCTCGTTATGATCCGCGGAGTGTGAACGGCAGGCACATCACATATGTGCCCCTTCGGCCCGCCCCCGCCCCCCCCCCCCTCTACCTTCGCATCATCCCAGTGTGCGCTCGCTGATCTTGCTCTTTCTCTCTCGCTCTTTCTTTTCACCTGAAGAATTTTGGGCGTTCAGAGATTCTCTCTCTCTCCTGCTCTCTCCCATTAAAAAGAATGGCGGCGGCGTGGTTGGCCGCGGAGCGTTGTGGGGGGGGGGGGGGGGCGGGGGGCTTCGAAAGGGCTAAGGTGGATAGCAAAGGGGGGGGGGGAGGATCTGCTGGAGGCCGCATGGTCCCCCCATGGGGCGCGAGGAGAGCCGAATGGGGCTGCTGCGGAGGGTCTGTTCGAAGTGTCAGAAAAGCGGTGCTTGTGTGTGTGTGTGTGTGTGTTTGTGTGTGCAGGGAGGAGCGAGAGAGATGAAGAAATTCGCCGCACCTGTTTTTCTTTGCCGTTCTCGTTTCGCCAGCAGCCTCCCAAGGCGGCGGTGGCGGCGCGTCTCCCCTGGGAGGGGTTCGCCTCTCACTGGGTCACAACGCGAGATGCCCGCACGGCCGGCGGCGGCGTACGGCAGCGGCTCCAGCACCGGGCCGCCGCTCTTCCTCATTTGCGTCGGCGGCGGCGGCGGCGGAGTAGTAAAAGAAACGGCAGTCGCTATACTGACGGCCGCAGAACGCGGCGGATCGCGGCGGCGGCTGGGCGCCTGAAGGGTAGGCCGCGCAGCGGCACGCGTGCTCGACAGGACTGCCTACCCCACGGTCTGCAGGGGGCCTGCGCCGGCAAGCACCGGATCTGCCGATGGGGTTGATGGCTGACGGGGGGAGACAGACAGAGAGAGAAACAGAGAGAGAGAGAGAACACTGGACGCACTTCGGAGGCCTCTCCGCACCGCTCTGCAACCCCCGGGATCCGGCCTACTGCCGTGACGTAACGGCCGGCGAGCGGCGGGCCGACAGGGAGCCAGCGGAGGGGAGGGGCGGGGCGGCGGTGGAGGCGCGTGGAACGGAAGAGAAATGCCGGCAGAGGGAAACAAGTAAACAGCGGGCGGGGAGGCGGGGCGGCGGCGGCGGTGGGGACGGGGGATGGGACCGGAGGAGACCGCAGACAGGGGTCGAAGCGGAGGCCTATATAGAGCGACATGGCGACGTTAGGCCGGCCCAATATTTACTCCCCGGCTGGCCACAGCAGTCAGTCAGTTTCGGGGGGGCTGCGGCCGGCCCCGCCAGCACGGCAGCGGGCGGCCCGCGTGCCCCAGCGGGGCCGCGTGTTGCTCCTCACGTGTTTCTGGCGGCAGTCGGCACGGCAGGCCACATCCACAGATTAGGGGCCTCGCGTGGTGGAGCCGCCCCGCCGTGCCGTCGCCGTTAGTTAGCGCGGCGCCCCGCGGCGGCCCATCTCTATTAGCAGTTGTCATGGCGGCGGAGTGTTTCGCGCGGCGCGCCCTCTGTGTTCAGCCGCTGCTGCTCTGCTCCGGCCGAGGCCGACATACACACAACAGACCCGCGCTCATGTCCGCCTGCGGCCATCGCGCATAGTCAGCCTGTTGGCGTGTTGTTCGCGCTGTATCGGACCAGTCGAGCGCGCTGTACGTGCCACCGTAAACACAAAAAAAAACAACTTTTATTTAACTTTTTTTCCACGGTCGACCCTTTTTTAACGATCTGTTCAATCCAGCGCAAATGTTCTGAGAAAACTCGGAAATGTTGTGTATGGACTGTGGAAACAGCAGGTCCCGATAACGCACGCCGAGTTTCCCGGGCGACAATTATTTCCAGTGGCCGCCTGCCGCCGCCGCCGGGGCGGGCGGAGCCGTTGAGTTGTTTACGACGCGTCGCCGGCTGCATTTCAGGGCGAAAGTGGGCCGCAAACAGGAGAGATGGAGAGGCGGGGAAATGGATGAAAGCGGAACTGGGGGAGCAGGGAGGTGCGCAAGGACAGGGCGGCAGAGCGGCGGCGATGCGGGCCAGACCACGCCCATGTCAGGGCCGGCCGGGGAGCGTCGCCATGACAACGGCATAGGCGGTGCCGGACAGGAGGGCTCCCGCGGGGGGGGCAACGGGGGCGTCTTTCAATCAAGCCGTCGGCTCTCAGGGCAGCCGGAGTGCAGAGGCGTGCAAGGGGGGCGTTCGATTGCGCTGTCTCGAAAAATACGCGAGAGAGTAGGAGGCCCCCGGAGCTGAAAACGGCGGTCGCGTCGTTATGGACGAGTTTGCATTTGATCTCTCTCTCTCTCTCTCTCTCTCTCTCTCTCTCTCTCTCTCTCTCTCTCTCTCTCTCTCTCTCTCTCTCTCTCTCTCTCTCTCTGCACTGGCCGCGGAGGTGGCTGGAGTTAGCCGCGGGACCGCTCACTGGGGACCGGACGGGGCACCAGCCGGCTCACGCCAAATGCGAAAACTCGCGCGAATGTGGCGCAGCGGGCACGCAGAGTGAGGCCCTCCCGGCCCGGCCTCCATCAGCGGGCCTGCCGCCTCCCTGCCCCCGCCTGCCAAACCCTCGAATACCTTTTGCGTCCGCCTCGGTCCTCTGTGACAGCGCGGTCTGCCATCGGTCTATTTGGGGTGCGAGCGGCCACGCTCCGCGTTCAGTACGCGTGGCTGCCTGCGTCCAGCAGTAGAGAGTGGGAGAGGGAGGGGCGAGACAGAGGCACGTATATGAACAGAGGGAGTGAGAGAGAGATAGAGAGAGAGAGATAGATAGAGAGAGAGAGAGAGAGCGAAGGGGCTGGGGAGAGATTTGTGTCCGGCTGAAGAGGAGGCTGACTGACCGAGAGCTCTATCTGCGGCCGTTTCCCGTACCCCCACAGTCCGTGCCGGGCTGCGACGTGCACTCCTCAAGAATAACTCAGGCGAGGCAGCGGGGGTATAGGGCTGCGCGCACCGCTCGGCACACGCTGCATCGGCTGCATAATTCAGCAGGTGGCTTATTGGTGGGCAGCGCGCCGGAGGGCCGTCCGTCTCTGCGTGTCCTGATACCGGTGGCCCCCGGATGTCCTCTGGATGTCCTCTGGATGTCCTCTGGATGTCCCCTGGATGTCCTCTGGATGTCCTCTGGATGTCCTCTGGATGTCCTCTGGATGTCCTCTGGATGTCCTCTGGATGTCCTCTGGATGTCCTCTGGATGTCCTCTGGATGTCCTCTGGATGTCCTCTGGATGTCCCGGCGTTTGCTTGGCGGTGTCCTCCCCGCCGCCGGTGATTGATCGGCCGCCTCCGCAGGGGAGTCAAACTCGTCGTCGCCTCTTTCCGTCGTTTTCACGTCCTGCCGCGCCGCGGTGGGACGCGATGGGCCGCCCCCGCACCCGCGCCTCACTCCCCGCACCGCACACCCTTTTACGTCTAATAACTTTTTTTTCCCTTTTCTTTTTGTTTTTGTTCCTGTCTCCTGCTGCCGCGCCGGTCCTTACCACCACAGTCCACACCCGCAGTCACCATGGCCGACCGACCGCCAAACAGGAATGCAGCAGGGGCCGAGGGGCCCGGCGCCGTGTCCGAGCCATTCGGCCCTCGGCAGCCCCGGAGGGGCGGACGTGCGATCGGTGAGGCGATCCGGGGACGGTGATGAACTCGAGTTCAGTGCACCGATACGATGTCGTGGGGCGCGAGCTTGAGTTACAGCAGAGGACACAGTCAAGAAACCGTAATGGGAAACGACAACAAACAGCAGATAGCTGGGGCGGCCGTGTAATGTCGACAGCCCTTACTTCTACGCAGCCTGTCATAACAACATCAAAGTACGTGCCATATGCATCATCTCCCAGATTGTGGAGACTCCATCAACAGCCCCATTCTCCCCTCCCCGCCGCGCCAGCCCGCCATTCTTCTCCCCCCGCCCCGCCCGCCCCGCCCGCTCCGCCCGGGACGCCCTACCGCTGCGCTCGTGGCTCGGCCTCGGCTCTACGCCGCTCTCAGTTGGCAGCCGCTGCTGCTGTTTGTTGGTAGAGGTCCGCTGCCGGCACCGCGCCGTATGAGGCAGCCAGCTAGATGCAAAGCTCTAATTGGCAATCGTCAAGCGGAGCGACTGTGGTGGGGGTGGGCGGAGGGGGAGGGGGGACTTCTCGGGTCGGCGCCGCTGCTGACTGCAATGCAGCGCCCGGCAAACTCGTAAACGCAGCGCGAAATTGGTGGACGCGGATGCAGGCGGGTGCCGGGGCCGCCGCCGGGCGCCCGGTCATCACCCTGTTCGGAGCGAGGAGTTAAGGCATCCCGCGCCGCGAGCTGCTTTACATCTGGTGGCCCGTGGTTCACGGGCTGCTCCGAAAAGAAATGAGTTTTTCTTTTCATTTCTGATGCAACGGTCGCATTCAATATTTCCACGAGTTGATTGCACGCGGTCGGTCGGTGAACTAGCCGTCCCTTCCAGAGCAAACATGGCCTGGCCTCGGGCCTGGCCGCCTGGGACCCCTCCTTGGCACCCGAACGGTCCGGGTGGCGGCGGCGGCCGGCAGCAGGTGCAGTGGGGCACTCTAATCCTCCCGGATGGCGGCGCCTGGCGTGTCAGCAGGGAGCCGGGCGCCGGGGCACAGCGCCTGCTGGTGCCGAGCGCAAACGGCCGCTCCGCCGGCCCCGCCGACCTTTAGTTAGCATTGGCATCGTGTCTGCGTGGTGCGACGGGGTCCGGTGGGGTCGCGCCGGGTGCGGCCGGGTCACCCGTAAGATATTCCATGCGGGCACTATCGCCGCACACCTTACCATGCCGTGAATAGGGACGATAGGCAGTATGTCATAAAACTATGTATTATCCGTCTCGCGACATTTTTCTCCGCCTCGTGCTCGCTGATTCGGTGATGTCGGGTCCCCGCTGGGAGGCACGCGGCGGGCAGCGGGCACCGACCGGGTCGGCGTGGTGGCGCGAGACGGGCGAGTTGCCGAAGGGTACCCGGCCGGCCGGAGCCGCGCTCCACCCCTCCCCGGGGCACCCCGTTTAATATTTGGGGAGCGGTCGGTCTGGACGGCGAAGGGTTGGCTGGATCCCCTTTACAGCGCGGGGCCTGCGCGGAGGCGAAGCGCGGCCCAGATGGAATTATGCAGATGGCGGCGGCGGCGCGACGGCGGCAAGGGCGGCAGGGCACGGCGGCGGCGGCGGCGCGCCACAGCGAGGTACCTTGCCAGCAGGGCCGGGCTTGCGGTGCCCGTGTACCCGGGCCGCGGCGTCGCCACGGCTTGCTAACCTTGTCAGCCGCCGCCGGGCTGGACCGGACAGGCGCGCGCGGCCGGGCGGCGCGGCCCTTGTTGCCCCCGGCTCAGCTCAAAGCGTCTCGGATTAAATTAGGGGACCCCCCTCTCCTCCTCCGCTCGCGTCCTCAAATAGGCGGCGCCGGGCATTTCGGCTACTCGTCACGGCCGCAGCGCCCGAGATGAGCGGTGCGAATCACATTTTGAGGTTTAAGGAGCGAGACGAGCCGCGGTTGGAGCTGCGCGGAGCTGCGGCAGCCCGGGGCGGAGAAGAAGCGGTGCGGGTGCGGGCGGCCGATTAGCGGCGGCGGCGGCGGCGGCAGGAGGCGGCGGCGGCAGTAGGCGGCGGCGGCAGGAGGCGGCGGTGGCTGCGGTGTCGAGCCGCCGCCGCCGCTGCTGGCTGCACGATCCCGTGCCGTCCATCCCACTCATTACTGACCCCGTCACGGGCCGCCGCCGCCATCCACGGCAGGAGAGAGTCTCATTAAAGGGCCGTCGTCAAGTGTAATAACGATGATTAAATGTGGCAGCGGGGGCTTATATGTGCCACCCCATTAAAAGTCGACTGAAACTCGGTTTAAATTGGCTTCCCCTAGCAGGGCGCCGGCGCAGGGCTGAGCGGCGTGCGGGACCTCCAACAAGGGTGTTGCTGAGATCATTCCTCGCGTACTTTTCGTGGAGAAGAGTTAATGTCGTTGCACACAGGTCGTTTGGCAGCTCCATCGAAATCAAATGCGAAATGTTTAAAGTACCCCGCGCTTCAAATAGTTCACTGTCTCTCGCTCTCTCACTCCTCCCCCTCGCCCTCTTTGTCCCACCCAAACACCTCGTCCGTGGCCCCGCCGGCTCCGGCTCATCTCCACAGTAAATGGGCCGGACGACGCGCCAAGGGCTATTACCTTCTCACGCCGCCCTGGAAACTCCTCCTCTTCTGACCGGTTCCCGAGCGTGCGAGGGCCGCGGCAAGGAAAAGTTGTTGGGCCCCGGCGCGACAAGACAAGAGTCTGGCGTGGGGGGGTTGGTGCGGGCCGGTTCGTGGGCCACACGTCGATCGGCTTTACCGCGGCCTCGAGGCCGGCGAACGGCACGGCACGGGGCGGGGTCAATCGGGCGCGGGGCGAGATATCATTTTATGTGGACCGCTTGCAGCGCGATGCGGCTCAGCGACTCAGCGACTCACTGCCGTCCAACTTTTGGGATAGTTCTAATTAAGAACAGGGATGTCGGGGAGAGAGAGAGAGAGAGAGAGAGAGAGAGAGAGAGAGAGAAGCCAGCAGGGCTATTAATCAGTCGATGTCTCCGAAGCTGGGCGCCTCTGGCCTCTGCTCTGTTGTTTACAGTCTGCTGAGGCTGTCTTTTCTCGGCCTGCCGAAGCATCACCGTCATCCCCTCCCTCTCTCTTTCTCTCTCCTTTTCCGAGACTGCTTCTCATCGAATTCTCTTCTGCACTTTGCGCGGCATTCTGCCTCTGGGCTTTTAATATTCAATGATCGCTGCAATGAAAAATGCTCCGATAACTCATTCTTTTCGAACTTATTTCACTTACCTATCGTTTCTCTCCCTCCAACGGCCCTTACCATCCACCCCCTCATTCTCTCCCCCCCCCCTCTCTCTCTCTCTCTCTCTCTCTCTCTCTCTCTCTGTCCGTCAGAGGTGATATTCCCCAGGAGAGGCCCGGGGGTCGTCAAGCAGGGCTCCGGGTCGGCGAGGACGCTCGCTCCGAAGGTATTGCTTGGCCGGCACTCGACCCGAAAATGGCTGGGCCGCTCTAATTTTGTTTGCCGTTTCAATCCGGCTAAGTAGACGGCGACCCTCCGGCCGCTCCGGCGGCGGCGGCGGCGGGGCAGCCGCCGCCCCCCGACTCGGCCCCCGGCCCGCGATGACAGAGGCCAGTGTTGTGGGCGTCAGAGTGCGGCGATGTATACAGGTGGGATAAGACCCAATGATGCCCCCCCCCCCCATCCGGCGCCGGATCACACGCCGCTTCGGAACGCCGTCCGCCTGCGGCGGCCGCCCGACTCACCGAGTCGGGACCGGACACCCCCCACGACGCGGTGCGGCGGACGGCGGCGGTTTACACAAGGAAATGGCTTGATGGAGTACACAGAGCGCCTGCGGTCCGCAGGGTAGGCAGTCCCGCCACTCAGCCGCGCCTCGCTGCGGCCTACCCATCAGGCGTCCCCGAGGCAGACATCAGTCACCGCTGCGGAGGTGGGGCGGAGCAGCAGCGGGGCCGGGGCGGCCCGGGCCAACAAACCCGACCCGAACCTCGTCTCCCTGCCGTGCGGCCAACACAAAAGGAACCCAGTCTCATCCCGAAGCTACCCATCAAACCCATCAAATCGAATGAAACCAATTGAATGAAAATAGGGGGAAAAAACCTTTTGCGGGCAGAGGCGAGGGAATAAACGGGGCTGGTCTATCTAACGGATGAGGATTTTACTCTTGTCCGTGCCGCGGGGTGGGGGGTGAGGGTGGAGTGAGGGAGGGAGAGAGGGGGGGGCAAAGTTTCCGGCGGCAGCCACCCACTCACTTGGAGAGTGACGACGGTCTCTAGAGATAAGAGGAAATCAAATTCTCGGGGATTCGAATAGGAATCGGCGGGTTTGCGCCGGCCGGGTCCGGGCGGCGGCAGCGGCGGCGGCGGAGCCCGGGCAGAGCACACAGTCAGCTCTGCGGCCAGAGGAGCCAAGTGGCTGCGGGGGGGCCGTCGGAGAGATAAATCTGCGGCGCGTACGCGAACGTGTGCGAGTGCTTGACGCCCGTATGAATTCTGTTTTAACAACAATATCGGAAGTGTCAATGAGAGATTCATAAGCACGTTTCTCCGGTCCGCCGCCGGGGAGTCGCGCCGCGTTCGGGGGACGGCGAGTAATTCTCTCCGTGTTTTTCTTCGCTCTCTGTTTGGACGGCGGCGGCCAGGGGGCTCCGCGTGAATGAGATATTGGACTGCGTGGATGCCGTCGATGCGGCCTGACGCGGCAAAATATTGTCGGCAATATATTTCCACGCGCACAGCTTTAATCCGGGCGTGCGTCACAAGGGAGAGACCGGCGAGAAACACTGGCGAATAACCTACCTTTCCCCTCTTTTTGACCGTCGTTTTATTTTTATTTTATTCAAAATGATCGTTCTTTTTGCAGAGACGGGCCGAACTGGTCGCGGCACGTAGTGGTGCGAGGTTAACGGCGCGCCAGCAGCGCGCTAAAACGTTTCGGTCGCGGCCGAATGAGACTGTCGTGTTGCGGGTGACGGCACGTCGCTGTGTGGTGTGAAGTGCGGGCCGGGTGCGGCCGGGCGCGGCGGGGCGCGGCAGGGCGGGGGGCGTGACCCGCACAGCGAAAGCTCTTACCGGCCGTCTGGCAGCGGACTGACTCGGCGCCGGAACTGGCAGCGCAGGCCCCGCGCACTGTACCACATTCGCACATTTCCCCTTTCCCGGCCGAGCCCCGCTGTCCCGGGACAACCCCGGCCCCGTGCAGCCCGAGCCCAGCAGCGCAGCCGGGCCAGACGCTCGCTGACAGCTGCCGCCGGAGAGCTACGACGCACTGGACTCGCGCCCTCCACGAACAGGCTTGCGAGCCCCATTCCACGCCACAAAGAAACACAGCAACCGTTTCTTGCCGTTTAAAAAAAAATTCTCAAGACTTGGGTGTGGAATTTTGAAGCGGGCTCATATATCTACGGAAAACAATGTACATGCACTGGCCTTGCGAGACCCATTCCAGTGAATTATACGAGAGGAACTCGTGGAACGGGTTTCCTCTTGGGAAGTTTGGAAATTTCCAAAATCATTCGGATAGGAAATTTTCTAAGAAAAAATCCCGATACCACAGCAGCGAGGGTCACTCCGGTGAAGACGAGGAAAAAGATTGGTCGGCTTAAAAGTTGACTCGAAGGTTTCGGGCTCACCTGGCGGTGCCGGAGAGAGGCCGGAGCCCGGATCCGGCGGACTGCGGGGGCGTCGGCCGCGGCAGCGTCATCCGAGGACAAAAACTTCTTGCCGACGAGTCCACGTCGAAACTTTGCCGACACCACTTATATCATACTTTCACAAGTTTCGCCAGCAAATCCCCCCTCCTCGCTCCTTCGCTACGTACATATTATGACGGTATGATTGGCGCTCCCCTGACCTAGCGCAATTTTGCACCATAAAAACTTTCGAAACAAAAACGATATGGTATTCTCTTCTTCCGTCTCGCAAACGCCGCACTCCTTCTAATTGGCACTGTTCTCGCCCGCGAGCGGAAGTCACCGAATGTGTTCGCTGCGCGTCCCTCACAGACACGTCAGACACCCGCTGTGAGCTCTGCCGTGCGCGGAGTCCGACGGCGGAGTTTTTTTTTCTCTCTCCCGGGTTCACCCGGCCGTGTAGCGCTTGACCGTGACAGGGGCAGCACTCGCGACACCCGGTGCCTCCAGCCGTATCGGCGGTCCGTCTGTCTACCTGACGAGCTGGAGGACGGCGCGGCGCGGGGGGCCGGGGCGGGGGTCGGCACCGCGCGGGGGTGCGGTGCGCACGGAGGAGCCGCCGACTGCCAACTGGCGGGGCCGGGCCCCCGACGCCCCGTGCCGCCTCCACTGCTGCTGTCCCAGCCGCCCCCCGGCCGCCCCCCGGCCGGCCCACCCCCTGGACCTCCCCGCCGCAGCCAGCCTCCGCGGCCCGGCGCAGCGCCTGCCCTGCAGCAACCCGTGGGGACCGGGCCACGGCAGGATCCATTTGCCACCTACTTCCTTGACCCATCCAAGTGCGGGCGGCCCGGGGGCTGAATACCGAGCGCGGCGCCAGCGGTGCCCTAAGCCTATTATACACGGGGATCGGTTTCGGGGCCCCGAGGCTCCGCGCCGGCGGACGTGCCCGGCCGACACCACCGCCCGAAACTATCGGCGCCGCAATTGCTCGATTTTCGAACGCACCTCCCCGTCGTCTCTGCACGCGGCCGCCCGCCCGTCCGTCCGAAGCGGTGCGGAGAATGTCAAGTGTCGTGCAGATGTGCTTGGGGGTCCATAACCCGGACCTCAGAGAACCTCGCTCGAGAAGGGAAACATGGAGCCCTCAGCTGAGGCGGAGTCATCGGCGATTCCTGCGCTAACTGGTGCGGGCGGCGGACACCGGACGACTTTCTCAGCCCCAGCCGCCCCCCCTTCCGAGTCGCCGGGCGCCGCAGGACCGGGCGGGATAAGATTATGGTGTCGGGCCAAGTTTCCCGAGCACGCGGGGGAGACGGCGGAAGTGTGGTGACGTGTGTATTGCGAGAGGGGGCAGGGGAGGCGGTGGCTGCACAGGGGACGGACAGGAGTGAGTAAAGAGAGCCGGAGGGGGGAGGGGGAGCGGCAGGGGTTGTTGTGTGCTTATTTCCCCGGAATCAACAAAAGCGGCAGCGGTGGCGGCGACAGCGGCGGGCAGGAAAAAGAACCGGCAGCGGCATGCGGAGGCCCGCAGGACCCCGTCGCAGGGTCCGCGGGGGCCGCAGGACGGAAGGGGGCTTCCGTCCTCCCGGACCTTATTTGCCCCCTCCCCTTCTCCCGCCCCTGGCGGGTCGTCCTGTATCGGACGCTGTTACAGGTCCCCCGCCGTCCCGCCCGCTGCGTCCCACGGCGCCACCCGACCTACGACCGGCGTGCTACTTCCTCCCCCTAAAAAAGGAAAGGAGAGCGGATAACGTTAGACAATAATAAAGGCCTCTGCCGCATGACTTTGCCAAAAAAAGGGAGAGAAGAAAATAGTAAATTTGCATTCACGAGTTTTCAGCAGCCATTTATCGATGTGTATGCAAACGTCAGAACGTGGACCGAGAGCGAAGCTCATGTGAGAGAGTGCTCGTGCGAGCGCGCCGCCACAAGTATTATTAAACATAAATGAAGGGCGGGAGGATAGCGCGGTGAGAGATAGCGCTAATGCGCCGAGCGGAGCCAAGCGGAGTCGGGGGGGGGGGGGGGGGGGGCACTCCACCGCCCTGCTTATTCCCTTCAGTTTCTTTGCCGACCGCAGCTGGCAGGGTCTGTATCTCTCGGGGTCAATCGCCCCATTACAGCAGCGTTATGCCGCTGATTCCTCTCTCGCGGTTCCGCTCAGAGATACCATGGAGCCTCGAGCTCCGCCGCTTTGAAGGCATCAGATTGGTTATATGGGTCACGCTGCGACCTCCACACCACATGAAAAATTTCGCGAACCTTTTGGCGTTGTTTCGCCGCCCCGCAGCGCAACAGCAGCAGCATCAGAAAGTGAAATCGAGGTCGTGGACCCCTTGTGCTCCTCCACGTGGTGTAGAGAAGCGTTCGCCCCCTCTCTCCCCGCGCTTCCCGAGTCGGCAACCAGATGGCGTCTCCGGCCGACAGAGCGGGGTAGCGCGCGCACCCCCCATTGCAGCATGGAGTATCGACGGCCCGGAGAGATTCCGCGCCGCCGCTACGCCGGCTGGAGCGCTGCGAGGGTGTTGTCGACAGCGCGTGCGGATACTGCAGCCCCCTGCTACGTGCAGACGACTCCGCCCAGCATCCGCTCCTACCCCTCGCCGTGTGCCACGGAGCGCGGAGTCTCTCCACGCCGTCGCTACCCCGGGCACCAGTTGAAGCGCCGAGGGCGTTGGCCCGGACACCACGTGGGTGCCGCAGGGCGCCTGCCGCGCGCGGGGTAGGCAGTCCCGCCCGGCATCAGCGCCCCGCCGCGGCCTACCCTACAGGCGTTTCGCGCCGCACCGACAGAAAGAACGTTGTTCGGATTATTTCCGGCATGCATACCATGCCTTGTATTTTTGCACTTTTTCTTATCTTCGTGACCGACGAGCTTAGCCTTTTTCCTGAAAAAAGAACAACAAAAACCGGTGCATCCCATAAGCGCACATCTGCGGGCAGAACCTATTCGCCACTCCCCTTTCCCCTCGGCCTTTCTCTTCCGCACATAGCAGGCAGGCCGCCGGCATCCCCGCGTCGGGCCGCCGCGCGGTAATCTTTTTAGTTTGTGTTTCTCCGCCCTTCACTCACTCACTTTGCATGCGGTGCGGCTCGGCCGGGCCCGGCTCATCCGCCCGCCGCCGCGCCTCCCCTCCTTGGCGCCGCGCGGGGCCGTGCGAGCAGACTGCGGCGGCGGCGTCTCCCCTCTCACTCCCTCCCACGGGAGGGGATCAGGCCGCGGGGCCTTTAATATCTCCGTTCCTCCTTTCCTCGCGGCCGCAACGGCGCGGCGCTCGCGTGTACCTGCGAGAGTTCTCATCAAGTGTTGATCGCTCGGCGACGTACCGTGTTTGCGTGCTCCTCTCGTGGCGGCGCCCCTCTCTTTGACTTTAGGGGGGGGGGGGGGCGTCGCGGCATGCCTAATAGTTTTGCTGCCGTGTTGGTGACTGTGGCGGGGCCTTGGAGCCGGCGAGTCTGATGGACCGTGAGCCCCCCCCCCCCCCCCTCACCTCTCCCCTTCCAACTCACCCCACCACGCCCCACTAGCTCTCCATTTGCATGGAAATAGCCGGGGCGACTGGGGAGAGAGAGAGAGAGAGAGAGAGAGAGAGAGAGAGAGAGAGAGAGAGAGTCCACTAGCGCAGCAGCACAACTACAGTAATACCACGGCTGCCGGCCTTGTTCGAACGGCCGGCAGTTTGGATCGACGCCGGGCGGCCGCGGGCGGCGGCCAGGGTCCGGGATCGATCTCGCTGTCTGGGGGCCTCCGGGGCATTCTGGACACCCTAAGGACCCCCGGGCTCGCCTCCGGGGACTGAGCCTCACAGACACCAGGTCGCCGAGGCAGCAGCACGCACGCACGCACACACACACACACACACACACGTGTGCGGTGCGGACCAGGGCGGACAGTGTCTACGGACCCCGCCGGGGGCGCACAGCCCTGCTCTGCCTAGGCGCACCGTAATCCGCTTGGTAGAGTCGTGTTGCTGTGCTTGAGGCCCCGCTACCGCCGCTGCCGCTGCTGCTACAGAACCATTGGCGAGCCCCGCGATGACCTTGGTATCTCTCTCTCTCTCTCTCTCTCTCTCTCTCTCTCTCTCTCTCTCTCTCTCTCTCTCTCTCTCTCTCTTGGCCTGCCTCCGCTGACGCTCTCTGTCCCACATTTTCATCCCATGCCCAGCGCACGATCCTTTGGGCAACTCCTTTCCCTCCGGCCGCACCACGCCGTGCGTCGCGCTCTTGCGCACACGAGTAGCCACCTGAGCACCGAATGAGCACCACATCCTTACTCTCTGTGCGAGCTCTCCACCCTGACAGCGCTACCCAGCGGGGTTTTCTTTCCCTCCTTTTCTCTCTCTTTCAACGCGCGCCGCTGTGAGGTCACAAGCAGCAGCCTTGCGGGCCGCGCGGGATAAACTCCCCCCGCCGTGCGCGAGTGCCGCAGGGATTAGTTCTCATTTCGTTATGTCGTTATGCCGCCGGCGCGGGGCGCGTACATAAATTCGGCACGTCGTCGCGCATGTCGTCACCGGCACCGCCCCTTGCGACGCATGCTCTGCGCGCCCTTCACACCCGCCCGCCACGCCATACCCCCCCGTAAAGAAAGGTAAACACCGCGGCCGTGTGTGAATACACACACATGTCCGGCTGTGTGTGTGTGTGTGTGAGGACGTGAGGGTGGGCCCGCATGTGTGTGTGTGTGTTTGTAGGGGTCTCTGCGGCAATCCCGGTTCCGTGTGTGTGTGTGTGCGTGTGTGTGTGTGCGGACAAATGAAGGGGTGGACCGCTAGGCGTGGTCACGAGCCTTGCCTGGTGGGTGGTGGTGCCTGCGGGGGCGGCCGCGGGCCCCGGAGTGACACCTCGGGACGGGAGAGAGCAGGGCACCGGATGCCGGCCGCGCGACCAGTTGCGTGGGTTGGGCCCGCACCGCCCACCACGACGCGGCCCTCCTCTCTAACGAATCCTTCTCAGGTGGCAGCGGCGGCCGCAGGGGACCCCCCACACAGCTAGGCGAGAGCTGGGCCCGGCCGTCCTTACGCGGCGAAATAAGAATCAGGCCACCTGGACGGGGGCCAACGTCAACAGTGAGGGCCGGTGCGGCAGGGTGCGGCCCCTTGGGTGCGGCCCCCGGGCGCCTCTGGGCCGGTATGGTGAGCCCGGCGGGGCGAGGGACTCCTCATCGGAGTAAACACCCCCCGCGGCCCGCGGTGTTGAGGGTGCACCACGCCGACCGAGATCACGGAGCGGTGTTGCGGCGCCTCTCAGCCCGCGCCGCCGCCGCTGCCGCCTCTCCGCGGGGAACTTGCGCTCCGCTCCTCAACGCTCCTCTATTTTTTTTTGTCATGTTGTTTTTCTTGTTCTTGTCCAGAGGGCGGTTGCAAGGCTAATGAACTCGCGGCGGCGGCGGCGGCGGCGCGGTTGAAGGGAAAGTGCGAATAAAGGAGTGAAGAGGAGGGAAATATAACCAAAGGGGTAGAGAAAGAGAGAGAGGGAGAGGAGGGGGTGGGCGGTGAGGTACCGGCACTGCGTCTGCCCCCGTGTCAGCGAGCGTTGTGTCACACACTCTGCGCGGAGGCCGCACGGAGCTATGCCGCACTGCTCCGCGCCGATAATTAATTTCGTGCAAAAGCAGTCTGACGCACCTCTCGACCCCCCCCCCTCTCTCTCTCTCTCTCTCTCTCTCTCTCTCTCTCTCAACCCCCCCCCCCCTCTCCCACTCTCTCGCCCGCTCTTTCACCATCCAAAGTCTAGTTTGGACGAAGAAGAATGCGAGATATGGCAGTAGCAGGTGCAGTGCAACAAAGAGACAAAACCCCCTCTGCCCCCGTGCCGGCGCTGGTCAGAGATGGCGGCGTTGGGGAGGGGCGGCCTCTCATATTTCGACTCGCCAACCTGCTCATACCGTTGGCAGACGACACCCCTTCGCAGCTGCGCGGCAGGAACTAAGTTTGTCTGCTACTCGAAGCTGAAAGAGAAAGGGGCAACTTCAGGGGGGGGGGCATGAGAGTGGAGGAATGTAGCGGGGCGTGATAGACGTTGTTTAGCAAAAAGATGTCCCCAACCGAAGTTGGCCTTGCCGCGGCAGAGCCTGCTCGCGACAACGCCGTGTGTGTGTGTGTGTGTGTGTGTGTGACTGCGGCCGTGACACGCAGCTGTCCACAGACGAACGGCGGAAATTAATTTTCTCGGAGAGGCACTTCTGCATCCCCTCGTCATCTGAGAGCTAAGCTTGTTTCTCTTGCCATGGCGTTCTTGTCATCCCTTGGAAACAACGCGGAAAGTCACAGTTTCGCTGGCAGCGTGTCGTGTGTGTGTGTGTGTGTGCGGCACGATCGTGTGCGTGGCCCTTCGACAACGGTATAGGGCGGCGTGACTGCGCCCGTGACCCCGTCTGACCCGTAAAACAGTCCGCGGCGCCCGACCTCTTCACACGTTCCGCATAGCCTTTGCTTTCGTCACGGGCATTAATAATTCAGAGGTCCCCCGCTCTCCGACAGGACCCCCGCTCCCTCCCTGCCGCCCGCGGCGCCCCCCGCGGTGGCGGCAGCGGGGGCCGGCGGCGGCGGCGGCGGTCCCCTGGAGCCCCGCCGAGCGTCGCCCGCCCGGAGCCGGCAGCAGTGGCGCCCGACAGGCCGAGCAAGAAAAGGGCGCTGCGTTAGTCACCGGGCGACAGCGTGCGCACGGTGCTGAAGTGATTATTGGCAGGGCATGTTGTGCGAATAACGCGCGAGCTCTCCGCCCCGAGAAGTGAGGAGGCCAACCGGGGTGTTGTGTCGGTGAGGGCGTTCCTGCCGGCTGGAACTGTGTTGCGCCCGAGGTCTGCGCATAGTCTAGCGAGCCGCAGCCGCCGAGGGGAGCCGCCACCGCAGAGGCATATGCCGAGACGGAATGGGCACGAAGCCCGCAAACAGGGCCATCTCAAGTCCGTTCGTCAGCAGGCTAGCAGGCCTCCGCGCGGTGGGGTCCGGCGGGGGGCCAGGCGGGCCGGGACCCGCGGGGGAGTGGCGGCGGGCGGCCCGGGCCCGGGTGCGGCCGGGTGCGGCCGGGGTGCGGCCGGCCGGCCCGTGAGGAGGTGTATCAGACCCTCTGTGTGCCCTTCCCTGCGGTTGCGGCCGGGGAGGGGCCCGGCGGTGTGGCAGAGCCGGCGGCCAGCTCGAGGCCTCCGGCGCGGCCTCCGGCACGGCCTCAGGCACGCGGCCTCCAGGGCAAGGCCCCCTCCGGGGCCGGCGGCACGGGGCGCCTATCCCGCAAAACAGCAGCCGCTCACGGCCGAAGATCACGGAGAGTACGGCCACAACAGGCTTCACGTGAATTATGCACGTGGAGTGATCTGGTCGGGTACCTCGGCGACCTCCGCCGCCCCCCTCAGCTTTACACACTTACTGCCGTCGTAAAAAAAAGCATCTAAGTTCCAATAAATGCCGTCGAAAAAATGATACTAGTCAGATTCAAACAAATTCTGGACGAGGGCGTTCTCGGCGGCGTCCTGTCCCTCCTCTGATGGCACGTCATGATCCCGGCCCCGCCCCCTCCGCTACGCCCTCCCGAGCGCCGCCCACACGCCACGCCGCATTGGCATTCAGCCCCGGCCATCGGAGGGTCCCGGGGGAGCCGGGCGCTGCCGGGGGCCTCGGGAACCTGCGAACGACGGCGGTTCCTCAAAACGCGGCCTTCAATTCAAGAAAGCTTCCCCACCGCGGATTTATTTTCTCGCCCCCTGCCCCCTCTTTGGCCCCCGCGCCGCAAAGAAAAGCTACTTATTCCTCTTTGCCTTTCATCCTCAGACGACCGATACGCACTTGAAGCGGACAAGGAGACGGGCAGAGGAGGAGAAAGGAGAGGCACGTGGGGGGGGGGGGGGGGGAGGGCAAAGCGAGGTGACACAAGGGGAAATAATATGAGGGGGAGAGGGAAGGAGGAAAAAGCCATAGAGGCCCACCGTCTCGGCGCTTTATGGCGGCTATGAAGGGTCGGACTGTCGCCGCCGTTAGAGACGGAGAGGGCAGGAGGAGCGTCGGGGGAGGGGGGGTCTACACAGACGTAGAGGAGGACCCTCCGATACCGCAGGTCCGCACGCCGCTCCGGCGGGTGATGGAGGGCGGGTCACACGTCACACCACACTGACAAGTTGCCTGCGATGTGGCAGCGGCAGCGGCGGCCCGTCCTTCTGGCCCGGCGAACCGACCGACCCGCTCCGGCGCAGAACCGCTCCCCAGAAGCGTTCGCCGAACTCGAGGGTCTCGCGGGTTCTCGGAGGCCCTCAACCGATCGCGATGCGCGTTGGGTCGAATAAGGGAATGCGCAGAGTGGTCGGGTACGAGGCGGGAGGCGCCGGCAGCGGCCTCCTAACGGGCGGACGGGAAGACAGGGAGCAGTCGGATCCGATAGCGCGGCGCGGCGCCGTGTCCGGCAAATACCGGGGGCGGGGGGCTCGGACAGCGGGGCCATGTGATACCATGACGAATAGTGGGCGGCGATGCTCGCAGTGAGGGGGACAGAGACGTATCGGGGCATCGGCGCGGGCCGGGAGGGGGAGGGAGAGAGACCGCCGCTGCCGCCGCGCCGTCGTGGAAGGACAGGACAAGGGAGGACCGGCAAAGTTGTTGGAGGTTGCCGGGGAGTTGGTCGGCAGCGGGATGGTGCGGGCCCAGCCAGGCCCTCGGCCTCGGCCGACTCCCAGGTCACCGTCATCAGCTGCAGCGGCCAGTGCCCGACGCAGCACGCGCAGCGCCGCGCCTGTTTTGTGTTCCGGGCCCGCCGGCATGATCGAGTTAGGAGGACAGAGGCCGTGGGCGCAGGCCGGTATTAAAGGCGGCCACCCCGCCCGGCCGCCCTGGCCGATGCCCTGGCTTTGCTCTGCCTCTGTCAACTCGTCTTGCAGCGGCCTGCGCCCCCTCACAAGTGGCTCGGCGCAGGGTGGGGCCCCGCTGGGAGGAGGGGGCGGAGGGTGGTGCAAGCCGCAGCGGGCCCGTCGGGGCGGCCGGCGGCGGCCGGGGGCGCCCCCACACCCCCTCATCGCTCCTCGTAAAATTAGTGCGGAAAGGGTCGTGGCGGGGGACGTGGCGGGGCGTGGCGCGGCGGGCAGGGGATTGTGGCGAGGGGTCCGGCGGGGCCGGCGGGGCGGCCGGGGCCAGAAGGGACAGACAGGGCAACAGTCAACACGGCCCAGCGGGGCCCCCGGCCTCGGCCTCGGCTGGTCCGAACGGTCGATGGTGCCCAATCAAAACCTCGCGGCTTCCACGGCCGCGGCTCGCGAGTTGCCAGCGTCCCGGGGAGCTTCGGGGGTGGGCGGGCGCGGCGCGGCGCGGCACGGCGGGGGTTCTGGCTATCGGCCGAGGCCGTAGCGGACTGCACACACAGAGTAATGAAGCAGGCGGGCCCGGCCCGGCGCTGCCCGGCGCTGCCATCGCTGTTGGCTCAAGAGGACAACGATGCTGCGCAGCTGCTGGTCCCGCCAGATTGTCCGGAGGCCATTCTGACGGCGCGGCGGCGGCAGGACGCGCCAGGCGTCATCGGCCGTCCCTTATCTGTCAGAGACTAAAACAGAATCATGCGGGTGTCGAAGAGTATAACGTGCTGGATGTTTGATGCAAACTCTTTTTGTTTCTTTTTGCGGTTTTTGTGGTTTGGATCGATGTCACCGCAGGTCGGTCGCCAGGCAGCCCAATCAGAGCGCGGGGGCAAAATAAAAGATATCTCGTCTCTGATTAATGTGCGAAAACAGAACAGCAGGGCTCGCGCACCAAAAGCACGATAAAAACAATAAAGCACACATGGCGCGCGGTGGTGGGACATTATATGGAAATGTGACGGCAAATGCGAGATTGTTTGCAAACGGAGGCCCAACGCTGGACGGCTCGCCGCAGCAGCCACCGTCGAGAGTTGCTGCATTCGGAGGGAGAGAGAATGTGGCGTACTCACCTTGCGGATCCAGGCCCGTGCCTCCGCGCAGCGGCCCCTCCATGTCCGCTGGTCACACTGCACAGAGCAAACAACAACACCGGTTAGAACGCACATACTTTCTGTACCCTTAATAAAAACCGCGGTGACAACGGCAGAAAGTCAGTGGTTTGATGTGTACGTCCCCCCCGTGAGCCATCGGTACGGCTCCTTGCAGGTGAGGAGCCCGCCTCGCAGCCGGGCAGCGCAGCGGGGGCCGCGGAGACCGAGGGGGCCGCGGGAGCCGCGCCGCAACCGGCGCAGCGGCGGCGGCACGTTGAGCCGATCCGTCTTGCGTAGGAGTGAAGCTTAAAGTCGCGTTACGCCCCCCGGGCGCCGCGGCCCGCGCTGTTATTGGGATGAATGGTCCCGCGGCCCGGAATCGAAATAACGCCCGCCCCGCCCCCTTTTCCAGTGCTTAAAACCCGGCCGGGCGGAAGAAAAATAAAATCAGCTGGTGGCGCGCTGCTCGGCTGCTGCTGGCCCCGTGCCCGGCCGTCGGGGGCCTCAGGCCTGCTGCCTCTGCGGACCCGCCACGCTGTAAGTGCCGAAACTAACCGGGATCAAATCGATATAGCCCGTCGTGTCAGTCAAAGTTTTAACGACCGCTTCCTCCTCCAGGGGGAAGGGGAGAGCGACACGCCCCATGGCCGGCGGCACGTCTCGTGCGCGGGATGGCGTGCGCGCGCGCGCGTGTGTGTGTGTGTGTGTGTGTGTGTGTGTGTGCGGTGCGCGACAGTCGTGCCCCCCGGTCCCCAATGCCCACCCCACTCTCACCTTGATAAGATGTGCGCCGGGGTGCCGGTCTCTCTCGCCCTCCCTCTCTTACTGCCGCCGCAGGCAAATTCAGACGGGGTTATCAAGATTTTCCAGCCGAGACGTCGCACACGGCCGCTCTCTCTCTCTCTCTCTCTCTCTCTCTCTCTCTCTCTCTCTCTCTCTCTCCCCCCCCCGCCGACGGTGTGGCCGCCCGTCCCCTCCTCAACCCCAATAACAACATTTGCCGTGCGGACCGAGCGCACGCGTGCGAGGAAAGCTCGAGATATGAGAGGGAAAAAGACGGGAAAATTCAGAAATACTTAGTAGAGCGACAACGACAAAAAATTTGCAGTGGCGCACAGAAATGGAAATTGGAGAATGCAAATGGGTTGCTGAAATATGTGTCTTTGTAAAGAATTGATGCAGATCACCTTCGAGGCTCAAGTATTTTTTTTTTTATCTTTGAAAAAATATTTGAACGGCGGATAAAAAGTAAGGAAAATTGCTTTCGTGGAGTGGGCGCCCTGCTCGGTTGCTGGATACACGAGGGGAATGATGAGACTCGGCTTGGCCGCCGCTGCAACAAGGGTGAGGAGGAGGGTGGGGGCGTCGCACGTGCTGCGGAGTCGTGTTTAAACGCCGCCCAGACAGTGCCGGATTTTGGGAGGGGTCCTGAGTGGCCTGAGGGGAGGCTGGTGCGCGGCGCTGGGGCGCTTCTTGCTGGGGAGGTGAGCAGCAAGGGCTGCCCAGGCCCGGTTACCTAATGAAAACCGGGCGGGCAGCGGCGGCGGGGGAGTCAGCGCGCCAGGGGACGGCCGTGCTGTTGTTTGTCCGCGGCAGCGTCCTACCTTATTATACCACTACTCGTTGTGGGAGGGGACGACGGCGGTGGCGGCGGCGGCGGCGCAAGGGTGCCGGCGGCAGCAAAAACCGACAAGGCCGTTCGGGGCTCTGCCGGGCCCTGCCGGGCGACGGTGAGCTACGGCAGCGGCGCCCGGAGGGCCGCCGGCCAGAAGAACAGCGGCGGCGCCAGCGGCTAGGAGAAACTCGGCAATAAAGTATTTCGATTATCGCACGGCGGCGCTGCACCGGTGGCGACGCGGTGGCAGATGTGAGGAATTTGTTTTATGAGGGCGGCGGGGAGGCTCGGCGGCGCAGCGAAACTTCTCATATCGTCCTGCTCCGGGCAGCCCCGTCCGTCCGCCCCCCCGGCCTGGCCGCCTGGCCGCCTGGCCGCCCGGCCTCGCGGCCTGTCTACACGCAGGGAGATAGCGCTGCCGCCGAACTGGCCCTCCCTCATGGTGGGCCCGCCGGGATGGGCTTAAATCACGGCCGGCGGCCGGCGGCGGCAGCGCGGCGGGGCCGCGGGGAAACTTAAGGCACGCGGGGGCCGACGGCGGAGGCGCGGCCAAAACAGGGGCACGAAAGAGGCATCGCCGTACATCACGCATGACAGGTCATGGTGTCGTCGTTTCAATATAACGTGGGGAGGCGGGCCGTGTGTGTGTGTGAGAGTGTGTGCGTGCGCGTTGTCGCTTGCGGCTGGTGAGAAATGAATCCGTGACGCAAAAGACGCGAAATCTTTCACACCGGAACGGTGGGTCTGACCTAGTATATGTAATGTAAAAGCCCCACTCCTGCCCCTCCCCCCCCCCCCCCCGCTCCCCTTTTGTCTCTCTCTCTCTCTCTCTCTCTCTCTCTCTCGCCCTCTGACCTACCGGAGTAAAACGTAATGTATTGCCCCTGGCGACAACCTTGACACGTACAAAGAGAGTGTTGCGTTACCAGATCTGGAGAAAGAGAGAGAGAGAGAGAGAGAGAGAAAGAGAGAGAGAGAGAGAGAGAGAGAGAGAGAGAGAGAATAGTCACAGACGGCAGCAAAGTTGTCCGTGTATTTTGGTGTCTCGCTTGTGCGGCACAGCATCTTTCTTCCCGGCCGCTCCCACCGGGGCGTGGTGGGCCCGGGGCCCGGCCGCAGCACGGCTACGTGCTCCTCTGCTGGGAGTGCGACATGCGCTGCAGTGGCCGCCGCCGCCGCCGCCGCCGTGCTACCGCCGCTGCCGCCGCCGCGGCCGATGCTGCGAATTGAGATTTATCTGCCACTACGCGCTGCGACGCCGCCGCGCGGGAGTAAGAGAAGGAGAGAGGGCGCTTCGCACACATGTACACACACACACACACACACCCGGTGGACCCGGTGACGGGTGCAGAACGGTGTGCCTTGTAGGACACAGCGGTGCAAGTAAATAAATTCCGCCGGCAAAAATAGCAATCACGTCGAAAAACAAAATTACTTTTTACGGCTCAAAAGTGTCCATTTCATCACTGTGATTTTAATTATTTTTTTTCAAAATCTTTTAGGTTTATCTTATCTCACGTTAAAAAATAATCCCAACCCTATCTGATGCACAAACTCCTGTCTCCGAGGAGCTCACGGAGCGCCCCGATCAGGACACGGGGCGTCAAACGAGCGTGTACAGGGCGGTCCGCGGCCGGCCGCAAGCACGCCGCCGCACCACAGCCTTCGCGGCCACAGACCGGGTCCATGAGGGTGGAAGGGGGGGGGGGGCGGAGGCCGTGGGGGCAGGCGGCTGCTGCCTCGGCGGCTGCTCGCCTCGTCTCCGTCGTGACAGCACAGCCGCCCCGGCCCGCCCCGGCCCGCCCCGGCCCGCCCCGCCGGGGCCCGCGCCGCAGGCGTATGCTCATAAATCAGCCCTGATGGAAGGCGCGCCTCCACGGCGACTGCGCGCGCGAGGCGGGGGGAGGGAAGCAGGGTTAGGGCTGGGCGGTATACCGGTATACCGGTATGAAACCGGTATTTTTTTGATACCGGATGGACGGTATTGATTTTTTAAATATACCGGTATACCGGCGATACCGGTTTAACCGGTATACCGGTCACCAGTATACCGGAAAAACCGGTATGCCCGGTATACCGGAAAAACCGGTATGCCCGGTATACCGGAAAAACCAGTATGCCCGGTATAGCGGTAAAACCAACAGTACCGGTACAATCGATGGAACCGGTATACCGGCGAAAGTACGATACTGGTTTGATGCCATGTCATACGCGTCCGAAAATGGAACGTTATCGCAACACACCCTGCACTGCAATACAACCCGACCCGCCCCCGGCCGCTACGCACGCCGCACACTCCCAACTTTTAATTCCCTGTGTGACTGACTACTGCATACAAATGCGGTTTTCCACTCATTGCATTGGCTTTGTACTTTCTTCAGCTCACCGAAAGACGGTTTTCTGCTTTTTTGTGCTAACCGTTCATAGATTCAACAATCTGAATACCGGTATTTAACGGAATACCGGCATACCGGTAAATACCGGAATACCGGTATTCCGGTATTAACCGAAATACCGGTTTTCCGGTATTTACCGGTATACCGGAATACCGGTATTCCGGTAAATACCGGTATACCGGTAAATACAGGAAAACCGGTATTCCGGTAAATACCGGAATACCGTATACCTTTTGACAAACGGTATTTTTCAATACCTTATACCGGTTACGAAAACCTGATACCGCCCAGCCCTAAGCAGGGTTGCCGAGGGCCGCAGCGCCGGGCGCCCCCTGTCCCCGCGGGCGTGAGTCGCACCCGCCCGCCGACAGGTAGGCTAGGTTAGGCCGGCCCCGCAGTCCACTGTCGCTTTACGTGCTGACCTACCGGAGTAAAACGTAATGTATTGCCCCTGGCGACAACCTTGACACGTACAAAGAGAGTGTTGCGTTACCAGATCTGGAGAAAGAGAGAGAGAGAGAGAGAGAGAGAGAGAGAGCTGGCTTTGCGTTAGTCACAGACGGCAGCAAAGTTGTCCGTGTATTTTGGTGTCTCGCTTGTGCGGCACAGCATCTTTCTTCCCGGCCGCTCCCACCGGGGCGTGGTGGGCCCGGGGCCCGGCCGCAGCACGGCTACGTGCTCCTCTGCTGGGAGTGCGACATGCGCTGCAAAACGCCGCCGCCGCCGCCGCCGTGCTACCGCCGCTGCCGCCGCCGCGGCCGATGCTGCGAATTGAGATTTATCTGCCACTACGCGCTGCGACGCCGCCGCGCGGGAGTAAGAGAAGGAGAGAGGGCGCTTCGCACACATGTACACACACCACCTACACCCCCTCACACCCGGTGGACCCGGTGACGGGTGCAGAACGGTGTGTTGTAGGACACAGCGGTGCAAGTAAATAAATTCCGCCGGCAAAAATAGCAATCGGCTGGAACAACAAAATTACTTTTTACGGCTCAAAAGTGTCCATTTCATCACTGTGATTTTAATTATTTTTTTTCAAAATCTTTTAGGTTTATCTTATCTCACGTTAAAAAATAAGCCAACCCTATCTGATGCACAAACTCCTGTCTCCGAGGAGCTCACGGAGCGCCCCGATCAGGACACGGGGCGTCAAACGAGCGTGTACAGGGCGGTCCGCGGCCGGCCGCAAGCACGCCGCCGCACCACAGCCTTCGCGGCCACAGACCGGGTCCAGGGGGGGGTGGAAGGGGGGGGGGGGGGCGGAGGCCGTGGGGGCAGGCGGCTGCTGCCTCGGCGGCTGCTCGCCTCGTCTCCGTCGTGACAGCACAGCCGCCCCGGCCCGCCCCGGCCCGCCCCGGCCCGCCCCGCCGGGGCCCGCGCCGCAGGCGTATGCTCATAAATCAGCCCTGATGGAAGGCGCGCCTCCACGGCGACTGCGCGCGCGAGGCGGGGGGAGGGAAGCAGGGTTGCCGAGGGCCGCAGCGCCGGGCGCCCCCTGTCCCCGCGGGCGTGAGTCGCACCCGCCCGCCGACAGGTAGGCTAGGTTAGGCCGGCCCCGCAGTCCACTGTCGTCAAAATATTTTCCAGCACGCAGTCGCCGCGCATTTGCCCCCCCCCCCCTCCCCGATATCGGCGCCGCGGCCGGGACATCTGCTCCGTGCGGATGGCTGGCTTTGCGTTATCTCTGCCGGATCCGAGCTGCAGGGCGGCCGGGTTCGTTGTAAAGGAACGCCGCGCGTTCTACGCCGAGCGCAGGGAGGAAGGGGACCGGGAAGACGCGAGCCGGCCTGCCGCCGGGGGGCAACGCAGCGCGCGCAAAACGTCCATTGAGGTTCCGCGCACGTCCCGCCCGCTGATTACATTGGCCTTGTTCCAATATAAAGATGATTCCCCCTGAAATCCACTCGCAGTGCGGCGGTGCAAACTGCAGGACACGCGCCGCCTAGGCTTTACAGACCCCCTCCCCCCTCAAACCCGTGGATGTCACGAGGGAGAAAGTTGTGCAAGGCGATCAAATCACCGCCAAATGTGCGGCTGGAAAAGTAAATAACTAAACGACTTGAAGTTACTCACACAATAAAAGATGTGGTAGGGAAAAACATCGAGAGCAGTTTTGACCAGCAGGTCGACGAGCAGCTCGCGCGGTGGGGGGACATTTCTGCCCGGTGTGTACGTTTCATTTCGCGTCACCGGCCGTTCTCTCTGTGGTCAGTGCTGGCACCGGGCCGGCCTCCAGGGGGGCTGCCTGCACCGCACAGGCCGTGGTGGGGGGAGGGGGGCGTCGGGGGGGGGGCGTCAGGGGGGGGGGCGTCAGGGGGGGGGGGGCGTCAGGGGGGGGGGGCGTCAGGGGGGGCACTGGCGGGGTGCTGCAGTGCGCGGCGGCGTTGGCGGCCTGGACTCGGACGGCGACGTGCCTTGCGGACCGAATGAGTCCCTTCAGCCGCCATAACCCACTGAGCCCCGCCTCCCCGCCGGCATGACAAAAGGTGCCGCGCCGGCGTCCCGCTGACTAATGCTCGACTGGACACGGCCGATGCAGAAGCGGCGCACCGTCAAAATATTTTCCGGCACTCGTGTACAAGATTTTTTTTCGTCATACATCATGTGACGAAAAATCGTTACAAAAAAATCAATTGTATCTGAAAATAATAGAAAAATAAGTTTTTGAGCGTTTAGCCGCAAGTGCTGGGGATGTGTCAGTGCAAGGAATGGGCTCAAACGCCGCCGCGGCACAAAGGCCGCTGCCCTGCTCTCTTCAGTCCTTCCCGGTCCTTCCAGCGCCACCACTTCTCCGCATTGTCCCGCGGCGCCGCTATAATTTTCGCGCGGCAATACGCCTAACGCTCCGCGAGCGGCGGCTGCCGCGGCCGGGGTCTCGCCGCACCGCGCGGGCCCCGACCGCCGCGTCTCGAGCCCCGTTTTCTGAGAGGGTCGGAGAGCCGCCTTCGCCCCGCTAGTTCTCGTCAATTTCCGCTCCGAACGAGGCGCGGATGAGGGAGGAGAGGGGGAGGGGGGCGGAGAGAAAGTCCGGAGAGTGGGGCGCTAATATGCCGAGAAACAATGGCAAACAAATTAGGTTGGGAGAGGGGCCGGGCCGGGCCGGGTCCGTGCCGGGACGGCCGTGCCGTGGCGCCTCGGCTGACTCGGCTGCCTCGGCGAGGCGCGCCGTCGTCGCCGACTGTCCCCACTCCGTGCACACCTAACCGTTCCTTTCCGGCCGCTTGCCACGGGCATTGTTTGTTCGGCGGAGGGGCCGGCCGGCGGCGGCGTGGGGGGCTCAGCGGGGACAGCAGCGGGGCGCCACGCACCCGAGAGAGAGAGAGAAAGAGAGAGAGATAGATAGAGAGAGAGAGAGAGAGAGAGAGAGAGAGAGAGAGAGAGAGAGAGAGAGAAAAGGTCGACGACAGCGCAGAATCAGGAGGATTGATGGAGGCCCCCGCCTGATCGGCCGGCGCTGCCGCCGCCGTTGTCCAGCCCTGTCCCGCCTGTCCTCTGTCTGTGTCGCCCGCTCAGGTCGCACAGTTGGGCAGCACGGCTGCCGGGGGGGCACTGTGCGGAGATAGTAGCACAGACAACGCGCGAGGGAATAAAGTAATTAAACCAAAATAAATAAAAAACGAGAAGGAGGAAAAAAATAAGGGAACAATAGTCGGCACGGAGACGTAAATAAAGCGAGAAAATGAAGCGCAGTTCTGTGTCGCTCTCTATCTCTGTCTCTCTATCACTCTGTCACGCAGCAGGCGAGTGGTGGCGCACTGCAGGCGTCGTCGGCTCGATAGTCACGACTACTCAGTTAGATGAACGGCCCCCGTGTGCCGTGCGGTGACTAGCGCATTCACACACAGCGCGCACGCCGCAGCGGGTACACCGCCGCCTGCCGCGCACGCCCCGCCTCCCCGCAACAACACCAAGGCCCTCACCGAGCACGCCGCAGCAGCCGCCGTGATGGGAGGGTGTTCGAAGGCGCAGGCAGGGAATCGAACCGGGGTTATGGGGTTATGTGTGCTGGCGCCGTTTGGATCGCGAGGGCTGAGTGCACTCGGCCCCCTTGACTAGGGTCACAGTGTACCTGCCCCTCCCCCCCCCCCCCTGCGCCATCAAATTGGCAAATCATGCCTGCATTCGCAGCCCCCACCCAACCCCCCTCTTGGCCGCCCTTCATATGTTCCGCATTCTGGGTCTATGTTTGGCTAGCCGGAGGGGGTGGCTGGCAGGATACTGGCGGGGGCGGATGTAAGGAGAGAGGCAGAGTCGGAGGGTGAGAGAGACAGAGAGAGAGAGAGAGAGGGCGAATATACAGCGGGGAGGGAGGGGCGATCCTGCTCGCGTGGCTCGGGCCCTGCTTGCTTATGAAATACATCTGTCGGGTCGGTGGGGTTGCGGGGGCACCCAGCCCTGGCGCCCCATTCAAATGGCCGCTCGGCGGCGCTCCAATTTGGCCGCCTTTCGGCCCCCGCCCGGCTCGGCCCGGGCCCCGTCTGTGAGCCCCGCTTGGGCAGCGCGGACGCCGCTACCCTCGGCGCACTCCCCTCTGCATCCCTCATCCCCGATGTTTCGCCGCCGCCTTACCACGGGATGAACCCGGGTGCCGTGTGCAGTGCGGCTCACAGGGCGGCGGGGCGCTGTGGAGAGGAGAAACATTTCCCGTGCCCGCGACACCGGGAGGGGAGGTTCGGGGAACGCGGCAGTGGCGGAGGGAGCGGAGACGGAGCTGGTGTCGACCGGGATGAGCTGGACTTGGACTCGTGGGCGCAGTACAATACGATACGGGTCTGCGGCAGCGCGCCGCCTACATATAGCACGGTACCACCGAGAGTGGGGGAGAGCGAGAGAGACGGACAGGCAGGGACAGACAGGCGGGGAGAGGAACGCTGCGTCGCAAGGAGCGCGGCCGCCCTGGAGGGCGCGGGCTGAAGTTACGGCACGCCCAGTCAGCCACAGTACGGCTGACTCACTGCTGCGAAACTACGCCCGCACCACACACACGTCAGGTGACGCGCCGAGAAGAACGGGCAGCGGAGCCGCGATGCAGCGCCCGGCCGCGGCAGGAAGTACAGCGGCAGGGCGATACGGCACGCGGCCTCCTCCTCCTGTTCCCTTATCACGACTGCAGACTCTGGGCCGGAAGGGTAATATTTATGAACCTGGACCGCTGCTTCGTGAGGGGGAAAAGAGAGAAAATCCAGCGCTACAAAGTACTGCTGACCGGCTCTGGGGTTTCGGTCACTGAGTCGACCTGTAACCCTTTTGTACGGACGCGCCAGACTTCTCATTCCGTGAATGCTCTAACTTAGTTTGAAAACAAAAGAAAGTTCTATACCTTGCCCCGGGAGTTTCCTGTTTTGATAACGCCACACTCCAGGGGAGTACTAAATTTGAGTAAATTTGTCCGGTCGCCGCTCCAGTCCAATATGCAACATGAATGAGGGGCTGGGTCATTTGCATTCCCCTTCGCCGTCCAAACCCCCCGCCACTCTTTTTATTTAAGTCTCCTTTTGCCTTCATGTCGACGTCCTTTGCTTGTGGTCCGCAGGCTTCGGGCTCACAAGGTAGGTTTGTGTGAGGGTGGATTTTTTCGTTTTGCGCGTGTGTCCGGGTGTATTGCCCGCCGTGCTGGACGCTCGCAGGAGTACGTGTTTTATATTTTGAAGGAACGACGAGGTTTTAAAAACGCGCCGGGAAAGCGTGGGGTTGCGAGGCGAGCCCGGCCGGCACTCCCGAGCTCCGTCGCTCCCCTCGACACACTCGGCCCCCTCACAGGCGGCGTCCTGTTGTGCCTCATTCCACGCTCCGCACACGCAGCCCACGCCGCTTTGAAAGCGAAAGACGGCGATGCACGCTGGACTGGAGGCTGCTGGAGCTGGAGGCCGCACAGCAGACGCCCTGCTGTGTGGAAGGGGTTCGAGGAGACTCGGTCAAAGGCTGTAGTGAGATCTGCGCACAGCCGACAGCCACGCACCGATAGATGTCGCCGCGGTGCCGACGAGATGAAAAGGAAGGCGAAAGGAGGTCTGCCAGTGTGTAACAGGGCCTGACCGCGAGCTTGTCAGCGAGCCTGCCAGTGCACTGGTAGGGACTGGCTCGGCGCCGCGGCGCAGAACCCACTGTGCCCCCCTCCCCCGGCGACGTGGCACTTCTTTTTCTCCGTCCAGACGACGGCCACGGGCGGGGGCCGGTGCGACCGCACCAAATCGTGCGCGGAAAGAGAAATATATATATATATACTTTTTTTGAGACGCCGGCAGCATGAAAGAGGAAGTGAGGGACAAGGAGGGGTGGTGGTGCGGGGGCCTCTGCAGAGGCCGCAGGTCCCAGAGGCAACACGGTTCTGTTCCGAAACACTGGCGGACTGCGGCCAACGCTTCACAGCGCTATGAGGCTGTAGGTAAAGATGGCGGTGATCCCTTCAAAAAAGAAACAACAACAACGTGAGATTCACAGGGATTTCTAAAAAAATGGCACAGCCGTCAAGCCGTTTATTGTACCCTGTTTATTTTGATGTTTGTAACAAAATCGGTCTGCCGGCGAAGGAAGATGCACTCCAAGAGTGCGATTTCTGGCCCGCCCCCATCACCTCGCGGCTGTCAGTCAAACTCGGAGTACAATACTACCACCGTAATGGTGCTCCGCGGTGCTGAATGGAAGGCGGGTGCGGGGGCTCCGAGTGGCCGCGCCGTGCCGCGCCGTGCCGCGCCGTGCCGCGCCCAGCCCGGATAAGAAGCACTTAATTATTGCTGGAGACCGACGCCTCGCAGACCGTTCGCCGTCACCTCGCCCCCTATTAGCTCTGCGCAAGGTCTGTAGAGCTCGCGCGGGCTTCATATAGCCGGGCTTCAGTCGGGCGTCGGCCTTGCGCTCCGAGGTCGACGGCTAACCTGTCGGGGTGGCCCTGCAGCCGCGAGGCCTCGCAGCGCCGCGGGCGTCTGCTGGCCTTGGCAGGGACGGCCGCCCGCTCTAATCTGTACGGCTGGTTACCGCTGCCGGCGCTCTAACTAACACGGTCGCTCACGGCCTGGCGGGGTCCTTGCCGACGCTCCTGACCTTGCGGACCTCCGCGCGGCGAGGAACAGAAACCGCCCCGCTTCCGTCTCGCACAATCACTCCTCGGGATCACTCTTCGCCACCGGCGCCGACAAGCTGTGGGGAAAGAGCGAGAGGGAGACGGATGGAAAGAGAAAAGGGATGAGAGTGGCGGCGGTCGGAATCAATTTCTGCCTCCACGGATTTGATCACGATCAAGGAATCGAAATTAATTGGCAGCGAGATAAAGGCGGCGCACAACCAGCCCGCGCCCCTCGGAGCGGTTAGAGCAGACGGATAGAGTCCACCATCAGCCCGCGCCCCGACAACATCCTCAGTAAACATAATTATAGTAATGTACCCGCCAAAGTATTCACGGAAATTGGATTCGTGGCCCGCTGTTTTGGGTCCAAGGTTGTCACTCCAGCTCACAGCGAATGTCAGCAGTTTTGTTCACGAGGGATGAATGAGTGTTTATTCCATTCAGAACGTGACGTCCTCATTTGGGAGCCGGGCTCAAAGTCTTCGTTCGTTGTCAGCGGACTCGGCGCCGCGTTGCCATCACTGACAGATCCGCGCCGGTCCAATTATACGCGCAGGCAACCATCGCATGCGGTCGCCCCTCTTCACGGCGACCCCGAACCCCCTCCATCAGACGGCTCTTCCGAAGACCCTCCAGTCTTCCTGGCACAGCCTTCGTTATTGCCAGGGTCCCAGCCACAACGGCGCATCCTAGTGCTACCTCTTCGGTCGTCCGAAGACCCTTGTGTGCCCATCACCCCCTCGCGAGTGCCTCCACGGACCTGAAAGGAAGCATACCTTCGTACTGTGCTTCAGAGAGGACACGGGCGCAGCAGGGGCGCGATTCGATTAAATCCTCCACCGAAATGCATCATATCGCTAAGAGGGTCTGGCAGGAAAGGCTTTGCGCTTCCAAAGGGCGCGCCGACGTCCTCGTCAGCCACGTCGCGAACTAATCGATATGGAGTAAAGATGATAAGGGGATAGCGTCGCAGGGGCCCGGGGATGAGCTATGGCCGCTGCTCGAACACACTCGAGCGGCGCGGAGAGGGGTTAAGGGGTGCGGGGCGGGGGGCGCTGTGTAGCGGCGCCTTTTGGGGGGCAGACAAATGACCTGTCTGGAATAGGGCCCCGTGCAGCGCGTCGCTGTCCCAGCTCGTGCCCCGGTGCTCCCCCCGGCCCCCTTCTCCCCCGGATCCCCCACGGGCCCTCGAGGCGCTACTCCCGAATCCCACACTGGTCCCAGTCCAGACCACGACGGTGAGCTCGCACCGAACAATGCGCCAGGAATGCCGGGGGAGTACGCACGAGCCGATGGACCGGCAGCGCGCAGCGACAACGACAGGGACCGCGGCAGGAAAAATGGCGCCCAACGGCGGCAGCGCGGCAGGGAGCCGGAGCGCCAGGTCTACAGAAAGGGCCAGACATATAGGGAGGTGAGAGGCCGGAAACATCGTGCAGCACTGTGCGGAGCGTTGCGAGGCGTTGCGGCCCGGATCCGCCGTGTTGACGTGGAATTGCTTGCGCGCACTCTGCCAAAGCAAATACCGCGCTATGCTAATAATTACTCCCGGAGAGAGAGAGAGAGAGAGAGAGAGAGAGAGAGAGAGAGAGAGAGAGAGAGAGACACGAGGGCGCTACGGCCTCTTCGGTGAGCCTCCGAAATGAATTGCCGGCGACGCGCTGCCCCCAGCCCCCCTCTGCTCCGTTTGTTATGCTGTATTCGTGGGAGCCAGCACCATTTAGACAGACGAGAAACCACACCACTCTGATTGATGTTGTTCTACCGTGCGGCCCGCACTGGAACCACCTCCGCCGCCGGCCATCAAAGAGTAGCGACCTCCATACAGAGCTTCCTCTCCGCTGAGGTGTCTTTTTCTCTCCCCCCCTCCCATTGTGTGACTTTTGCGTTCATTTTTTCCCTCCCTCTTTCAGCCACCTTTATCTCCCCGGTGCTGCTTGTGTCAGGCCGACTTGCTCGTCCCCCGCGCCCTCATCGCGGCTGCCATGGAAGTCAAAAGTCGGATTTTTTAGGCCTCTTGTGTTGCCTTCCTTTGTCGCCGTAAACTTATTGTTGGTTTGTTTGTGTGTTTATTTGCTTGTTTTACAAGAACTACAAAAAACACTGCACACACACAATTTGCAGCCCCTGTGTCTAGAATATGGGGTATCCCCTCGCGGCCAATCAGTGGCCGCGACAGAGGGAAGAGGTACGGCCCGACGCGGGAATCCAATAGACGGGCTCCGGAGGGGGGGGGGGGCGGCTTCCTTTTTCACTGGCACCGCAGCGGAGATGGCGTGGGAGCCGCGGGGCCGGCGGCGCGGATGTGGGCGGGGAGACAATGGGGGGAGGGGTGTTGTTGTGCGGCGGGGTTATGGTGCGAGTCGTGGAGGTGCGGCCGCGGCGCGTCTGCTGTTGTGGTCGGAGCGGCGCGGCCCAAAGTCAATATCGTCATTAGACAACGGGAGCGGACCTGCCGTTGCCGAGCACTCGGAACTTCTCGCGGATGCCTTCTGTTAGTTTGTTTCCTTTTCCGCCGAAGCTGTGCCGTTCGGCACATTGCTTTTGCGCGGCTGCGACGCTGGAGGCGAACGAATATAAGGAATGCGCGTCGATCGAGACTTGGGGGGAGAGAGAGAGAGAGAGAGAGAGAGAGAGAGAGAGAGAGAGGGAGGGAGAGAGAGACTTTGAAAATCACTATCGGATAATGGGCCTGTGTGGGTTAGGACGTGTGAATGCGTGCAGGAGAGAAAGAGCGATGGAAAGGGGCGGGGGGTAGTGCGTGTGTGTGTGTGTGCACCACCGTCCCCGGGTTTGGAAAGTAATGCCCATCGGTCCAAACGAATATATATGTACACGCAAGGCGGGGGGGGGGGGGGGGGGGGGGGGGGGGGGGGGGGGAGGTGGCAACACAAACAAACCGTGAAGTCCCCCGGGCGGAGAATAGGGACACAAACACACCGGGTGGAGAGAGAGAAAGACCCGGCAGGGGGGCCCCAAACAGCCCGGGCCGTGTTGGTATCTCCTGAGCGTTGGCGCGTTCTGCAGCACGCGGGCCCTGTCGGGGGCTCCAGGCGAAATAGCGGCGAAGGCCGAGCAGCGAGGGAAAACTCTATAGGAGCAAGGAGGATAGAAGGCGCGGCTAAGACAGGCGGGTCAGCCTCTGGGTGCGAAAAATATGTGACTGTCGCTCGGGAGTACACAGGTGCGGCCGCGATTATCGTCTGCAGAGAGGAAGTCACAAAAAAAAACCCTGCGAAACGACATTTTGAAACGTGTTTTCCCTATAGAAATCACGGTCCGTAGGGTGATTAAATGAGTCTTACGTGGTAGTTTTTCATCCGTCCGTTGGCCTACCGCGCACAGCCTTCGAGGTAATACGGGCCCAGCACCGCTTGCTCGAGTTTCTTGGATTGCCGCAAACTGTGCGCGCGCGCCTGGAGTGAGCCCCCCCCCCCCCCCTCTTCGGGCCATCGCTGTGGCTGCCCGGGTGGGTTTGATGAAAGTTGTCATCGGCTATCGGTCACAGATGGGTGCTCCAGCTCCTCCGGACCCCGCGGCTCCTCCGGGCCGGAGGCTCCGGCACTCCTCAGGCGTGAAAACTTGGGCCGAGGAAGACTGAGGATGGAGGGAGAGGAGGGAGCCGGCAGGACGCAGGCTCGTGGATGATGGCGATGCTTCCTTGCCGCCTCGGTCCCTGCTCAGCACGGTCGCTTGCGAATCTCGTTTCGGAAACGAAACTTTGGGGGTTCGTGATTTTTTTTTCTGTCGTAGTCCTTACCGTTTTAAGGACTGTAACTCGATGCGGCGAGGGGCGGCACTTCTACACTTTGATGCCCTCGAGACAAAACACACGGTGCTTCAAAGAAAACACAATCAACTCCTTGAGGCCGCTAATAAAAAAGTTTGCGCACTTGTTCGGGTAACGTGATAACAAAAAACTTTCTTCCCCAGATAAAGATGAGGGGGAACATAAAATGTACGGCGAGTAAGGAATAAAACCTCAACACGCGTGAAAGGGGGTGATGGGTGACGTGAACGAGATCCTACTACCTATTAGCACGTGACGACCCTGTTTGAGGGCGAGTAAAACCAGGAAAGTAGGTGTGTTTAGGTGGAGTCACAAAGAAAATGATGTGGGCCAAGGTGAAGAGGGGGAACTGGGCTGCACTGGCGGTTGGCATACTCCGCTGCGCTTCATTTCCGAACGGCAACCTCGAGGGTAGGCAGCTGTGTAGCAGCTCCGATAGAGGGTCTTTCCTTCCCTGACCAACTCACTGCTGGGCCGGCGTTTGTTGCTGGTCGTCTTTGCCGACTCCCCGCAGTCACCGCCGGCCCTACTGAATAGCAGCGCAAAATGCAAAGCTCCTCACAGGTAAGTTTCAGCAGCGGCGTGGCGAGGGCGTGGGGACCTGTGGGGACCTGTGGGGACATTAAAAGTCACCGCCGCGCGGCGGGTGCCAGCCACGAGAGCAGGGTGGCCGCGCTCCAGGAAGGGAGGAAATAAAAATAATATATGCGGTCGCGACCATCTTTCCTACCCTAAAACTCAATTACATTGAAATCAGTGGCGTTGCGGTTCTCCTTCGCGTCTGTGTTGGCCGAGTCCGGCAGTCAGATCAGAGAGCGCCGCTGAGAGTTGCGCCGATCCGAGAACGGCCGCGAGCGCGGCTTGTTAATTGACCCACATTTCAAACGGCCACTGAATAAAATCCCCCGCCGCTCTCGATTTAATGAAACAATTTCCGTCTTACTCAAGTCGTCATCAGCATTTCTTTGACGGAGGAAAGATAAAGCGGCGTCGGGAGTGAGGGGAAAAGTTGCGAGGCGCGAATCAGAGCGGCGCGGCTGCTGCCGCCGGTCCGCTGCCGCGCCGCCAACGCAGCAACAGGGGCGGCGCGTGATTAACACAGCAGTGTGTTGCAAGCAAGTGGCATAAGCGGAACAAGTCGGAGCAAACAAAGGTTTGTCTCGGGCTCTCTTCGTGCTCGTCACTCTGGCTCTTTTGGAAAATGCTACCAAGTTTCTTGGAAAGTTTCGAGGAACAAATTATTTGTAGTTTTCGAAACAATAATTGTGCAGCACAAACAGTTTTGAAAATTTCAATCCAAGAAAATTTTCACAGTGACTCCGCTCACCGGAGAGCTCATCAGCGGACGTGCCGCCCAGAATGCTTTTCCCGGTGCGTGCCTTGCTCCCATGAGGTCAGAGGGGGCTCTCCTGAGAGCCGCATTTCGCCAGGATCGTCTCGATGGTCTGCGGCGCAGAGCGGCCCCGGCGGGCCCCCGCAGATGCAGGCTATGGAGGTGCGGCCGGGGCCCCAGCCGCCGTGGCCCCATTCCGCACGGCGCTCACCCGTAATTCCATACTGCCAGCCAGCTGCATAAATAAGACGCCCCGGCGACAGGGCCTCCAGCGGGGCCCCGCCACCGGCCCCCACCCACCGGGGCCCAGCACGGCTGCGCTAATTTGTTTCGGGACAAAAAGAAAGAAGAGGGAGGAGAAATAAGTAGGAGTGGAAACGGAATGAAAGGTCCGTGTGTTTGTGTGTGTGTGTGTGTTTGTGTGTGAGAGAGAGAGAGACGAGCAGGTGGGCGGGCGGGGCGTGCCGAGCGCTACAAAGTGGCATTTCACTTGGCCGCGCGGAAAGCAATGGATGAAGATAAATTGCGGGCTGTGAGGCTGCGGCGGCGGCGGTGGCGTCGCGGCGTGGGGGATATTATTTCCGCTGTTATTTGTCCCTAAGAGTCCCTCCACCGGCGACGTGAGAAGGAAACGGAATCTTGGGGACGGCTGCTTCCCAGACAATGCGCGCCCCGCGTACGTTTCACTTTTTCCGTTTCTCTGCGCCACGCTTCCCAAGTTTGTTTCTCGCGGGCCCAGAGGGTTATAATGAGCGCGCGACAATAAGTTTGCCCCGAAAATACTCCGCCGTCCTCTGGTCCCACGACATGCGGAGGAAGTGCAGCGGGGTGACCCGCCCCTGCCCCCTCCCCCCCGTGCGGATCAGCAGCGATCCATCCCCCGCTGTCTTATTGCAGGGCCACGCCCAACAACTGCGATGTTGCCGTGACGGCGGCCTGTGTGCGTCCCTTTGTGCCTAATCCCGGCCCGGGCCCCCGCAGCCCCCCTGCCGCCTCAGTTTGAATAAGTTAGGACGCTTATCTCAACCCCCCCCCTCCCCCACCCCGTCACCGTCCCGCCGCGTCCTCCGCATCGCCCCCCCCCCCTGTCAGACGTCACAAGGCTGCCCTCGCCTTCGACTTCCCGTCTTCCCTCTCATTTTCTCCACAGCCGCGTTCTGTACCGTCTCCCTTGCTCTGCCGCCGCCGCCGCCTCGCCGGGACTGGGCCAGTGGGGTGTCCGCCCCGGCCCCCGTGGCCACGGCAGCCACGCCCGCTGTGTGTAACGCGTGCCGCGCGCGCTCACACCTCGCGATGGCGTATGCAGACGCGGACTTTAACAAGGCAGCCGCACCGCGCATCTCATCAGACGCAGCGCCCAAAGCTGTCTCCCGCAATCAGCTCCGCGGCGCCGCAGCCAAGAGTACCAACACCTCCCGTAGCGGGTCCTAGGTTAGGTCGGTCTCGTCTGGGCCGTGTTCCGTATGATTCACACTTCCATGGTTCCGCCGCCGCCCAGCCCGGCGGGCCCGCGGCTCACGGGGTGCTGTTGTACTGTACAACGCAAGGGCGCCGCTGCGGGGGGTGCTGACCTCGTTCCGAATGCAGCTCCGCCCGGGCGATCCGAGCAACTGAGGTCCTCGCGACGAAGAACAAGGTGTAGGAGAGCGAGAGGACCGGGTGGTGGAAGAGGCGAGAAAACGCGAGAGCCACGGCGAGAGCGGTCCCCCGGGGAGGCCGGGCGGAAGCCGCCGCCGCCAGCCCCCACACAACTTACCGTGTCATTATCATGATCGCAGTGTTGCCAAATTTATGGCACACTTGTGCTGCGCGTGCACACCGCTGCGCGGCGGAGCGGCGCGGAGCGGCAACGGAGCTCGCTCAGTCAGGTTAGATGCCGGCACATCCGTCCTGGGCCGTCCCTAGGCTTTCGGGGGGGCTCAACAAACTACAGAAGAAAGCCGAGGGCAGCGCTCGGAAGCTCAGATTAGGAGGACGCGGGGGAGGGGGGGGGGGGAGCAGGCCGACGCTTCCGGGCTCGCCCATGCCTCTACCCAGTCGGCGACTCTCCTCCGAAAGTGACCGTACGTTTATTGCAGAAATAATAATTTTCTTGTTTTTTTTTTGTCGAAATTATTTTTTAACATGAATTGTGTTCTTCAGTGCTGAATGTGCGCTCGTCTCACTTTCCCAGTGGTCCTCGTGACCTGTCGAATAAAATGAAAACAAACAAAACGGCGGCGCGGGAGAAATCAAACGCGCGTCCCGCGTGGCGCCCCGACGTATAAACAGAATCAATCCTAAAAGCTGTCAGCCCGCTTCCCGTGACAGAGCCGGACGTGGGGAGTGCATAAAAGGAGCGGGGGAGAAAAAGAGAGAGATACTGGGCGCGGTACAGATGAGAGGAGAACGGAAGAGAGCTGCCAAACGAAAGAGACTCGCAAAAGAGAAAAGGAGAGAAATGAAAAGAAAAGTAACAAAGTGCTGGTCATGTCAGAGGCAGCGTCGGTGGTTCGCACGCAATCAGACGGGGAATCTAACGAAGGGGGGGGGGGGGGGGGTCTGCTTTGTACGGTCCCCTTTCTCTCCCGCCGCGAGCCCTGCGTACACCGCTGTAAAGCAAAAGGGGGGCGATAAAAGTTTCACAGGAACCGGAGAATATTCGAAGTGAAAATAACGGTTGCGGGGCGTTCACCAAACGGCCAGAACGTTTTCCCCTCGCGATGCTGCGGTGCTTCGCGGAACCCTTTTGTTCCCCGCACTGAAACTCTCCAGGTAGGCCATCGCTGGCTCGTGTGTGTAAGTGCATGTGTGTGTGTGGGTGCATGTGTGCCGGTGCCTTTGTACGGCGGCGCCGGCGGCATATTTTGCGCGCGACACAGGGCTGCCGCGGCAGGTGTAGTTAAATTGGGGAGGCGCGAAGGCGGACTGTTGCAACGCGAGGGAGGCCTCGGAGCCCCGCGTGCGCCGGTGGTGCAGCCGTGCATTATGCATCAGGCGGCATGAATTGTACTTCACCGCGCGGCCAACAGGTAACAGCTGGAAATATTTCCTCAGCGAGAATGGAGGGGACGGGCAGAGGGAGCCACGATGAAACTACACAGAACGGCACACTACAGTTTGTCTTTCATCTGCAGTTAAACAGTATTTTTCTGCTCAAAAAATTACGGTTAACCAACTGTAGCTTCATGGTGCAGTTGACGATGCGCGGCAGAAGACAAAATAGAGTGGTGTTGCGAGCGCGTGTTAAATAACGTGTCGGTGGGCCGAAGTGGAGCGTCCCATCACCCATCAGATCGCGCGATGAGCGGCTTATCGGGAATGTGGACAGGGCTCACGGGATCCCTGTATAAGCGTATGCTGTAAACTTGGGGGGGGGGGGGGGCAGCCCCGGGGGCTTTCAGCGACGTCGCGACCAAAGGCACAACGGCCAGGCAATAAAAGTAAAGGAGCAATGGTGCAGCAAGGGGAGCGGAAAAGAAAAGGCCTCTGGCTTACGCCTCCAGGGGGGAAACGCGCGGGAAGAAAGTAAGATCGGGGTGTTCGTGTGTGTGTGTGTGTGTGTGTGTGTGTGTGTGTGTGTGTGTGTGTCGCGTGCGCACGAAAAGTAAAGTGAAAGAGTAGATTCAGATGATGGGACGAAAATCGAGGGGGAAGACGAGAGAGAACGAGGAAGTAAAGCGGAGGCACAGATAATGGAGGCGTTGCAGGGGGAAGCGTGGGAGGCGCATATATAAAGGAGGGTATCGGTATAAGGGTATATCATGTAAGGATGCGGAGCATGCGACTAATGTGGGCGGCGCTGAATACGAGAAAGGAGAGAAAGGTGTTGTGCAGAGAGATAGGAGAGAGAGAATAGAGAGAGAGAGAGGGGGGGGGGGGGTGAATGAAAGCGAGATGGCGAGTGGGGCCCGGCGTGCTGGCTGAACCAATTTACCTCAGATGCGCTGCTAGTGGGTGGAGGAGGAAGAAGTGGGGAGGCAACACCGGTCCCCGCATACAGCCAGCCCGGAGAGGAGACGACGAGGCGGTATCACCGAGGCGAGGCGGAGAGAGACAGAGGGAATGAGAGAGAGAGAGAGAGAGAGAGAGAGAAAGGGAGAGAGAGAGAGAGAGAGAGAGAGAGAGAGAGAGAAGGATAGAGCACCAAGCGAGCAGTGCATCTCTATACCTGCGTCGCAGACATGGCCTCGGTTCGACTGCCATCGACAATATCCCCCTGTGAGTGTGCTTTCCGCGTCAGCAGACGTCACCACTCCAGGCGCACCCCCCGGCCGCGCGGACGTAGTTTCGTACGGCCGCCTTGTGAGTCGGGGGAATGCTGCTCGCCCCGTCGGGCTATGCCGGGGGCGCGCCAAGGCTACGCCAGCCAGTCATCATCGTCAGGAAGCGACCGACGCCGCCGCCGTCCTTGACGCGCCGAAAAGCGTCATGTCGGCGCCGAACGCCGTACCGGCAGCTCTGTCGTGAGATCAGTCTCAGCTATAACATATGAGGCCAGGCCTCACGATAATTAGCACTTGTTTGAAGGCTTGAATCCGGTCGGAGCTACGCCGTACTCTTGGATCGCTCGTTAGCGGAGGCGGGCTGCAGCTGCAGTGTCAGTGAGACGGAGCCGCACCGGCAGCTCGAGTCGAGGCCCGGGTGATCAATCACAACTCAAACAGCGGCGGGGCGCACGCCGGGGGCCCCTCTGCGGAGCGCTCGCAGCCGCCAGCCGTCTCGTGTATTCCCAATAAAAATGCAAGTTCACCGCCGCTGCGCCGCACTTGTTGAGCGGTGCGCTGCGCGGCCCGGGTGCACCGCTTCCCAGGTGGCGGCGCCAGTCTCACACCGCGGTGGGGGCAGCAGCCGCGCGCGTCCCGGCCGCTGTGACCGACCGGCGGAGCGGCGGAGCGGCGGCTGCGGGGACGGTACGGTGTGTGGTGGTGGGTGGGAGTTTGACCTGGTTTTGTTTCACATCGCAACGGGATGTCGCTGCGCTGCAGCGGACCCGGCCCGCGGGGCGAGCGCCTGTGAATCCGAGCGTAGGCAACCCGGCCGCCTCAGCTGCCCGCTGCGCCGCTGCGCTGCCTACCTCCCCGGCGCTCCCTCCGCAGGGACGCGGGCTGCCGTCTCCCCCGGCCCCCGCCCGGCGTGGCCCCGCAGTATCGGCGTCCCCTCCACCCCTAACCAAACACGCAAACTCAGGGGGGTGCGAAGCGAGCGCTTTCAAAGCGACACGCACAGAGCTCCCGATACAGTCCCCGCCGGCCCCCGCCACCCCCCGCGCGGGCAGACACGCCAAGCAGCGCAGCCAGAAAGGGTCTGCGGGCTCCGCGGCGGGGCGGCGGCCGCAGACCAAAGTAAGGCGCTAATGGCAATGAAGACTACGCACACCTCGCGGAGCGCCCCCCCCCCCCTTCCCCCGGCAGCCCGCCACTCCGCCCCCTCCGCCCGCCGCCCCCCACTCCAGAGGGCCCTTAACGGGCCGCGCGTGCCACTTTTGTTATCCGCACGCTCAGGTGATGGTGGCACTCAATGATGGGCTCCTCGGTGAAAGCTGTTGCGATTAAAATTATGGCAAAGCGCACGCGACGTACATAGGGCCCGATAAAATGTGTAAGTGAGCTCGAAATTTAAAATTTATTTTTTTTGCAAAATCCGTACAGCAGGAATAGAGGGAACAGAAAATGCAGGAAATAAGAATTTATGTTTTGCTGTTTATTTTGTAAATACTGCTTACCCTAAGAGGAGAGTAAAGGCATCCGGTGGTTATCGCGTCCGACGCTCCTGTCAGGGCGCGATGGCGTGCCTGCAACAGGGACGTGGTGATCAGTGCTATTCATTGCGCCGGCCTCTTTTTATATCGCCGCCTCACGTCTCTCTGTGCCCGTGTTACGATTTATTTCCAGCGCATTACCGCACAAAACGAAAGTAGTTAGGCAAAATAGTATCACCTAATTATCAAAGCAATTTAACATCTCTATTTGGGGCGAAAATTATAATAACAATAACGCAACGGTGGAACACTGCAGCGGAGAGAGGGGAGGGGGGGTTAGGGGAGGAGGCGCCTGCGGGGGCAAACTTGTCACGCGCTGCATTATTTAGCAGGATCAGTATGATAATGAGCTCTGCGGCGGTCGCACCATTATTTTATTGGACGATCTGTGGGAGGGGCCACCGGCCACCCCAGAGACAAAGGAACTGACTGAGGCAGCCGCGGGTGACGGCCCGGTGTGTCGCGCCGTGCACTGTCAGAAATGGCGCAAAGAAATATGTAAAAATTGATCAGCGTTTCAGTGCGGAGGCGACCATTACAGAGAGTAGGAGCACCGTTGCAGTGCGGAACTATCGCAGTACAGAAGCAGCCATTGCAGTGCAGCAGGACCATTCCAGCACCATCCCAGTGCAGCAGAGCCGCATCGAGCCTGCGGCCCGGCCCCAGTTACGCTAATGGGGGAGCCCCGCGCCTAATTCACAGCGATGGGCTAATTACGGGCTGCTGCAGGGCGCCGACCCACGCCGGCCCCGGCCGCCACCTGCCGACGGCATCGCTGGCCCTGCCAAAGGTGGTGACTCACAGTCTACCCTGAATATGTTTCGTCTCAGTGTAAGACACTGTACAACTATTTTGTTTCTTAAAAAAAAAATTGCGTGTTGTGAAATGTGTTTCTGACAAGGTGTACGGTGGCTCCTGGTGGGACGTGGCGCTTTATGCTCTCCGTGAAAATCCGCACGGCGATGTAGTTCTGCCGCGGACCGCACACTCACACACGTATCTGTCACGCACAGCCGCCGTTGCAAAGCCACAACGGCGGACCCCGCGTCCCCCCCCCCCCCCCCCCCCCCCCCCCCGCCACCCCGACGCTCAGAGGCCAAAGCGGGCGGCCGCGAGCACGGCGCTGCGCCGCGCGGCGCCATGTGGGGAAAGCACGGGCCCACTACTCCACCCTAAGTGCCATCGAGTGCCTTCGTGCGTGCGAGCGCTCCGCAGGCCCCGCAGGCCCCGCAGGCCCCGCAGGCTCCAGCCCCGCAGGGACTCCGCTGACCCATCCGCGGCGGCGGTTAGAGGGGCAGATAGAAGAGCCTCACAGGGAGCCCGCGGCGAATCGCGAAGTAGGGCGTCCACACACCGGGGCGGACGGCAGACGGAGAGGCCCCAACGGTGAATCGCCTCGAGAAGAATGCCGCGGCGTTCTCCGCGGAATGTCCGAACGGCGCTCCGATCGCTGCTGCAGACTCGTGGAGCTGCCGTTTCCAGCCTCCGTTTAGTACGACCGACACCCGCTGGCCTACTCTGCCCGCACCGTCCGCCCCCCTGGCCGCCCGGGAGAGGAGCGCACGCGAACCTCTCCTGCTAAAGCCGCAACACACAGCGCGATCATCCTCACGAGGGGAGGAGTTCGAGTGCGCGGCAAAGGGGAGGGAATTTCGAGTGTTTCGCAGCTAGAAGACGTCCCCGACCCCTCTACCCGTGGGGTCGGTATCTCGATCTGCGGTCGACGAAAATCGACGTGTAATTTGTACAGGACTTAAAGAAAAAATGGATCGAGTGCCGCAGTGTCGTCCCACTAGCCCTCGCTTTAACTGCGCTAGATTTGTCACTCGATCCCTAAAGCCCCGCTCCCCTCCCACCCCACTCCAGGCCTTGCACTCCGGCACCGCCCACGTACAGTGCTCTGTGCCCCATATCTCTCACCCCCCTCGCAGCCATACGCCCCTTTTTCTGTAGTAGCCCGAAACCTTCCCCCCCCCCCCCTCTCACACACACACATCGCTAAAATCCCCAGCGGCCTCCAGCCCTCAATCATGAGCATATGTAGGTCAGCTGGTCCTGTAACTCTCCCCTCCCTGCCATCTCCCCTGTTCAAACGCTGTGCGCCCCCCCCCCCCCACCCGAACCCTTTTGCTACTGAGTGCACGCACTCGAATGCAGGCGTCAGCGACAAGGACGATCCGGGGCCAAGCTTCAGTTGTGGACATGAACCTCGATGCGGTAGCTTTAAAATTCGGCCTCCTTCCAAGCGCTTTTATGATTGAGCTTGAAGATAGATCCGGGGCGCACGTGGGCACGTGGAATATTAATTGTCCCACTTCACCATGTAAAGTCTCTCGGTGCCATTTAGTCAGCCTGGTCCCCATATCGTACGCCATTCGTGACAGACCGCGCAGCATTAATCAGACACCACCCCGTGACGCATACTAGTTCAAATCTGCCTTAAAACACGCCGAGGCCTTTGAATAATTTCCGCGCCGCGCCCCGGCGGCGGAGTCGGTGATAACAAGCGGGAGCGGCGGTTATCTGTTCCCAACGATGCAAATTATTCAGTCACGCCGTCCCGCCCCGCCGACGCGAAACAGTAAATCGCGTCCGCGTCGCGGGCGATCGGCTGCGACCTGAGTCGGCACATGGGGCTGTGTGAGCCGGGCAGCGCGGCGGCGGCCGTGCTGGCATGCGTGTGCATTACTTGTGTGTGACGCCGCAGCGGCGGCCGCGCTGGCACCGCTGTGTACCGCCCTGATGGAATCAGCACTCTCGCCCCCTCGGCTACCGCGTCGTCCTCCCCGCCCGGACGTGCACTCGCCCGGTCAAACACACACTTCACCTCCGGAACTCGCGTTCTGTTTCGCCGGTGACTGTTTGCACACCGCCGCCGAAACGTATTGTGCAAAACACGCGGCACGCGGCGTCACACAGTCAGATGGGTTTGTTTGCCAAGAGCCATATCGCAAGATGGCCGCCCCCGCGGTTTATGTCCTGTCCCGGGGACGACGCGGCCCTACCGTCCCCGCGGTGCTTAAAGCCTTGCAGGCAAGACGTCGGCGTGGCGCTGGCAGGCGGTGCCACACGCCTCCACGCGCCGCCACGCGCCGCCACGCGCCGCCACGCCCTGCGGACGTCCAGGCCAGGCGTGTTTACGGCCCTCGGGGTCGTCGGTCCGGCCGCGCGGCGGTGGCGGCGGCGGAGGCGGCTCACCGCGACATGCCCACTTTTACGGCAGTTATCAATGCTTTAACGACGACGGGCCGCGCTCCGCTGCCGATCTCCCTCCCCACCTTCCCTTCCACTCCTCGTTCGCCGTCTTCTTTCTCGCGTTTCGCAGCCGCATGCCTCGCCCCAGAGAGTGGGGGCCCTGCAGGGGTCAGTTCGCGTTCTTAGAGAGAGAGAGAGAGAGAGAGAGAGAGAGAGAGAGAGAGAGAGAGAGAGAGAGACGGAGAGAGGGGGGAAAGGTCCTTGGGTTGTACGGTCCTTGGGGCCTCGGGGCCTTGATGATGGGACCCAAGTGACGTCAGGGGCCGAGGCGGTCGGCGCGACATGTCCGCTGGACGCGCTAAGAGAACGGGATGTCGCGCGGCGGCGGTCGACGGCCACAATTCAATTTGGGAAGCGTCGCTGCTGCAGCGGCGGCTCCAGGAGCGCGGCGTGATGTGCCACGTGTGCCACGTGATGTGCCGTCCGTGTCGGCGCGGGCTTCTCGCAAAAAGGGGTGTGCGGCTCGTGGTGCACCGCCGCCGCCACCGACGCCGGCGCCTCGCGACGACTTTGCAATTCCGATTGAAGGGGGGCGGAGGAGGGGGGTGCGGGAGGCGGCGTCTGCAGGCCCGGCTCGGGCCTCGGCGGGGCCGACGCGGCACAAAGGGACAGTAATTACGGGGCCGGGGGACCAGATATGGCTGGTTGTAAGCAGAGACACTGTGCGCATGCAACTGTTATCGCCGCCGCTGGAGCGAGGCGGGGCGGGCGCGCGGGGCGGGGGGTAGACGCGCCGCTCGGGGAGGCGGCCGGGGTACCGACGACTCTCGGGCCGTTAAAGATACGCACCGGACACATGTGGGATGTGTGGAGATGAGCTTCTCGGGCCGAACGGGCGCTACAGCCCCGTCTACAGCCTCCACTTCCATTATTGAGCCCGTCATATCTCTGAGGAAAAATAATATGAGAACGAAAATAACTCTTGAAAGTGGTTTGACGCTTCTGACCGATCACTTTATGCGGGTTAATTTTTTTCCCCGTGCTGACGTTTGCTTTGCTCTGTCGATCAGCGCATCTGTGTTGTCGTGCGTTGTGTGAGAGGGTAGTGGGGGGCGGGGAGGGGGAAGGGGGCGGCAGGAACAGTAAATGTGGGCCGCTGCCAGCCGGTGCCGGCCAGCGCCATGTGAGCATCACGGCCGGGGTCATGAAAGAGCCCTCAATCAAATGCCACACTCACACACACACACGCGCGCGCGCGCGTACACACACCGGGACACTTGCACGCGTCCCACTCATGTGGGTATACAGAATCCCGACCCGCGGTGCGGGTGTCCGGGGTCTCCGTGCCGGCTGAAGCATCCATCTGTTGCGGATCGAAATCATTTCCTTGTTCTCGTCAATGTTTGCTCCGGCTTGTCCGATATTTGTTGGGAAAGGAGGTCAGAGGCCACTCGCTCATCTGCGTCACGTTCGGGGAGTCCACGTCCCGCGCACGCGCACTGCGTCGCACAGTGCCGTCCCTCAATTTGTAGTGTGGCCGGAATGAATGAATGAATGACACCGCGAACGCGCCAGCGCGACCCGGGCGACACCCTCTCGTCGGCCATTACTGCGCGGGAAAAAGTTTTGTGATGGTTATCGATTTAGGAAAACAAAAATAAAGAAACGGCGATAAACAAACAGCGAGCGGCTGCCTGGACTGGACCGGACGGGCGGCTATCTGTCTCGGCGAGAATAAAATAGCGACGATGGGGGTCTGGACCATCACAGTCTGACGGCAAACAAAGGGAGAGTGACACCGCCGCCGCCGTCGCCCGGACGTTGCATAAACATTCGGGCCGCTCGCCGCGCTCCTCGTGTGTCAGGATGGCCGGGGCACCGCAGCCGCGAGCGGGGGTCGGATGGGGCTGTGTGTTGTTGTAGCGGGCGCGTCCTGCGAGGTGACGCGGCTAGAACACGTCGCCACGTTTTCAGGCGCAGAGTGAAGCGGCCGGGCCCGCGCCGCGACGCCACCACCGGCTGCAGCGCGCTCGCCAGTTTCACATTGATCCATTTCATCCCCTGCCGGGGCTGCTGCCGCCCGCTGTAGGGGAGGGCGTCCGGGCAGGCAGCTGGCCCGGTGTCCCGCTCGGTGGCTGCGGCGCCGCGCTGCGAACCCAGCCAGGTGCAAAAACCCCTTTCTCCCGCCGCGTCTGCGCCGTAATGCTCGAACCTCATCAGAGCGCTGCGGCGGCGGCGGGGGCTCCCTTTGCCCTCACGTAATCCGGCTCCGCTCAATTCGTCTGTGCGTCTCCCCGGAGAACATTCAAGCGCTCACAGCGCACACAGCGCCGCACGACCCCTCCCCCTCAAAACAAACCCTTCCGCGGGGGCCATTTACATGACTCACTCCACCCCCGCCTGCGCCCACACTCGATAGGGTGATAGGTCAAGAGCTAAGCAATTACTGTTAAACATTTTTTTTGTAAGTTGACGAAAAGATCATTGATAATCATAAATTAACCACTATGAAAATATTTGTCAAAATTGACGAATGATTCGTTGACAACATCGTGGCTTCTCGGTTTCCAAAAAAAATTATGAGTACCAAAAATATTGAGAGTGACTGAGCACTCCGTTGGATATGGCAGGTATGCAAGTGGCCGCCCGGTTTGACATCCGTTTCCGACTGCCTATACTCTCGTCTGACCGTCGTGCCCACACACGCCACCAGCGGGAGGCGCAGTGGGCTGCTGCGGGGGCCTGCGGAAGCGGCGGGGGGAGAGTGTTTGCTGTTGGGAGATACGCAGGGATGATTTGGTTGCTCACAGCGGATAGACCGGGGTACAACAAACATCCTCCCCAGACCACTCTAGGCTCGTCCAGAAGCTGTGACAGAGCCGCGGGCGGCCAGACTGCTGCCGCGGCCTCAATCTGCGGCCGATATTTGTGTGCGTTAGCAATCCTCGGCAGTGTCAGGGAGGGCGCCGCCGGGAGGGCGATGCGTCCATCAACCTCGCGGTAGCAACAGCAGCGCGAGAACGGAAAAAGTTCGTTAGCCGCACCGCGTGCAAAGAGTTGCGGAGGAGGGTACCGGCGATAACTTGGGATCGAAGCCCGGCCCCGCTCAGACTGCGAATAGTTCGGAATGGCCACAAGGCGGTGTTGGGTTCAGCGGGCGAAGATTTCGGCGGCAAAAAAAAATGTGGGAGGAAGAGAAGGGTATGGAGGGGGCTGGGAGCGTTAAAATTACGAAGTGGAGCGGCGGGTAGAAGTTGCTCGGCCATGTCGGGGTGGCCGAGACGGACCGGGACGGACCCGGAGGTCAACGCCACGGCACACGAGTCTGAAACTTGGGCAGCCTACTCTCTGTTGGAAGGGATGACTGAACTTGCGAAGAAGAGGGAGGGAGAGGGGAGGGGTGGTGGTGGTGGTGGTGGTAGGGGGAGATTACGTTTGAATCACGGGATCAGCCGCACGGGATCGGTGGCGTCCGTCAAGAGTAACTAGCTAACTCTGAGTCGATTACGTCAAAGGCGACACGCACCCCGGGGGACACGTGCTCGCCACGCAGCCTGCGGGCCGCTGCTGCTGCTTTGGCGGCCGTTCTTCGCCCGCCGTCGTCTCACTGCGCTCAGGTAAACACATTCCCGTTTCCGCCCCGTTCACACTAATTAAATTGGGTCATGTCAAACTGTTTCCGCAGAGAGAGAGAGAGAGAGAGAGAGAGAGAGAGAGAGAGAGAGGAGGGGGGGGGGGGGCAACTTGAGTGGGCAGTCTGGGGTGCGGCGAGCCGGCCGTGCTGGCTCCGCTGCTGCCGGCCGTGCTGCTGGCCGGACCGACACGACGGATGTTTGAAGGTAATGAGATTGGCTCGGGCAGTTGGCGCGGCGCCAGGGGCGGCGTCTCCCTTCTCGGCACGGCCCGCGAGCCCAGCGGCCCCGCGGCCCCGGCCAGCGAGAGCGCGTCAGGCAGGCAGTGACGGTGCGCGGGTGCGGAGCAAGACCAAGTGTTACAGCGCCACTCAGCCCGCCGGCCCGGCAGCTGCCGCACGAGATAAGGCCGTGGATCACGACTGGGGCCGTACAACAGACTACTCAGCAGCGGCCTCGCCTCGCTCGTCGCCGCCCGCCGTTGCTGCATCAGATTTGTCCTTGGAATGTAATCCGGGCTCTGCCGGGGGGGTTGATAGAGGGCCGCGTGAACTAGCGGCCTGCCCTGCTCCCTCCGGACCTCTCGGTGGGTCCGGCCGCCCCGATAGAAGCCGTATCCTCGTCCGCAGCGCGCCATCCGGGCCGGCGGCACGCATGACGAAAACTTTGTGGACTGCGCCCGGCGGCGCCGGCTTTCGCTGCCCACCGGAGTGTGCGCCTCGGCAGCGGGCGCCACGGGTTGAGGGCAGGTCGGCGAAGTGAGCCGAGGGTCGGAAGGCGATCCACGACGATGGATTCGAATTCGAGTGGCTCGAGTGGCCACATCAGTGGGTCGGCCGCACAACCCTCCCGCCCGCGGCTCGTGGCCCGCGGCCTGCGGGTCCTACTGGGCTGGCCTCCTGACCGTGCGGTGCGGTGCCGGCGGCAGCCGCATCCAATCACTCTTCTCGTGCCGTGTTCTTGAATTGAGAGGGCCGGAACGGGGTCGGACGGCTGCAGCAGGCGGCGTGGACATGCGGCCGCGGCCCCCGGCGGCCCCGGCTGCTGCACTCGGCGCCGCTCGGCACGTATCGATTGCACGGCAGCGCCGCGCACACACAGAGCCACGCCAACCGCCGGCCCGAATCGAGAGGCCTTGTTTCCACCGTAAACTTCCCTCCAAGCTCTCGAGAGAGAACGGAACCAATATTCACGAGGGGCCAGAGGCTGTTAAACTTTTCTCTTGGATGGAAAACTAAAGCCAGCAGGCGGAGCGGCGGCTGAAAGAGGATTCGGAGGAGGATGGGGGTGAAGGAAGGCGCACGGGTGGGCACGCGGCAAGCCCCCCCCCCCCCCCCCCCCCCCCGCGGAGCTCAGACTGCATTAAACGGGCTGGAAGTCAGGCGCGGTGTGTTTGTCCGGGGGTCGCCAGCTTCGTCACCTCCCCGCTTGTGCCAGTTGTGACCTTTGCGCAAAAAACTGATATCAGTCGAGAGGCGTGGCGAGGGCGAGCGAGCGCGATGTCGGCCCTCCTGCTGCTGTTGTTGTTGTTGTTTTGTGTCTGCGTATTTGATAATTCGAGAGGGTAAGGGCGAAAGTAGGTCGAGCGGTGTTGACGCAGAAGGGCGGTGTATTGTGTGTGTACAGAAGCGATATGCTTGTCGTCGGCCGGGCCCAAGCCGGCAGAACCGGCGGAGCCGAGGGCGAAGCCCCGCCCAGCTCTGCCCGGGCCCGCCCCCGACCGCTCCACGTTCGGCCAACTCGGCGGGTTGGAAGGAGCGGGGCTTGGCGGGGCCTAGCGGCGCCTAGGTTTTGTGCCCGCCGTGTGTGCGCGGCAAACTCATGCCAGTGCGGCGGCCGCCGGTCAGCCAGTTCCGGGCCGCCCCGGGACCACCAGGACCTCCCACACCAGCTGTGATAAAAATCGCGCCCACAACACCACGAGGATTTTTCATTTTTTTTCCCTCCCCCCGCTCCCCGCACCAACGGCCCTCACGCGTAAGCGGAAGTGGACAGCCACACATATTGTGTGTGGGAGTCCGGCCATGTGTGTGTATATGTGTGTGCGTGCGTTTGTGTGTGTGTGTTCCGTTTGTTGTTGGGGCCGGCGGCGGCCCATGTCCCTAAACCATATTTCTATCGGACCAAGGGCTCTCTCCTCTGAAATCGATTATCGGATAGGGAAAAGTGAACAGACTCCTAGGAAACTTTTGTACCAGTAACTACATCTGAGTGAAACGCAGTGCCCCCCGTGGAGGATTCCCGGATTCCGTGTGTGATTCGAGCCAAGTGGATCCTTTTTCTGCCAACGAGACACTTTCTTCTCGCTGCGCCAGCCGCCCGCCTGCTCGCCACCCCGGGCATGCACGGGCCCGGCGGGGGGCGGCGGGGGGCCAGCGGGGGGCCGGCGGCGCCAGACACTAGAACCCACTCTATCACGTATGATCCCCGGGAGGGGAGATGGGGGAGCAAGTGCTGACCGTCTCATCCAATAAGAAGGGGATAAGCGACCGGGGGAGCGATGGCGGGCTGGAGGAGCCACAGCCGGGCACAGCCGGCCTCTGCGCGGTGCCCCGAATGCACTGGCTCTGGCCAGAGTCTCCGAGCCGTCTCTCTGACTGTCTCCGACCAGTGTCTCTGCCGGTGCCCGATCCGATCGTTGCCCTCGACTAGTGTCTCCCACAGTCTGGCCGACCGGTGCACTGTCTCTGCGAGTCTCCGACACCAGTGCCTCCTGCGTCTCTGGGCTCCCCATCGCGCGCTGTGCCGGCAGAGCTGTCGGCCTGGAAGTGCTTCCGTGTGGACGTGAGAGATAATTTCCGGGACTGCTGCTGAAAACTCGGGATGTTCTGTCTGTATGATGAAAGCCGCGAGCACGCCACTCTGATATAGTTTGTGCTCCCCGACCACATAGGACATCGAAATGGAGTCGAAACTTTTGTGGCGCAGGAGGGGGACGGGAAGTGAGGGAGGGAGAAAGAGGGGCGGAAGTGAGGGAGGGAGGGAGGGAGAGAGAGAGAGCGAGAGAGAGAGAGAGAGAGAGACTATAAGATAAACATAGCAACCGACAGGCTCCGCAGGCAGAGACAGAGCAAGGCGCGGTGTGGAGCGGAGCGGTCACGGGGGAACGTTCAGGAAGAGTGACGGCCTCGCCACCCACGGCCAGGGCCTCGGCCAGGCCGGAATCCACCCCGGGGATTCGGCGGGCCCTCTGCTTATCTCTGCTTGTTCTCTCTCTCTCTCTCTCTCTCTCTCTCTCTCTCTCTCTCTCTCTCTGGCATCCTTGGCCGCCGCCCGGACTGCCTCCCTTGCCGCCCACACGGGAATGAGATCCCCCGGCCCTCGCCAAGGATTACGCACGGCTCGTACACTGAACCCTTACAAGAGATAACATCCGCGATGGAATATATCACCGAACTTTTTTTTTCTTTTTGGCTTCTCTGATGAGTCGGCGAGTTTGCGTCTCCGACTAACCGCTGTGACCGGCCGACGTCCCGGACCCCGGCGCAGCGCGGCGGCGGCGGTCCGGCAGGCAACTCGGCCGCCATCCATCATCGAGGGCAGCGCCAGCAGCAATAATGGCCGTGTTGTAGCGGGGCTGGTAATAGAAAGAGAGAGGGAGGGCGTGGCGGAGGGCGTTGGGATAGTAACGGACAGAGAGAGAGAGAGAGAGAGAGAGAGAGAGAGAGAGAGAGAGAGAGAGAGCGTCCGCAGGGAGCAACAGTTTGGCGGGTCTGCGCCAGTCGGCGGCTTCTGCGCGCACCTGATCATGACAGCTGTGTTAAGACGGCGGCGCCCCCGCGGCCCCCGCGGCCCCCGCGGCCCCCGCGGCCCCCGCGGCCCCCGCGGCCCCCCTGAGAGGTGCGGACGCGGTGCCGGCGGCGACGTGCCGCTGCTGGGCACCAGCAAGGGCACTCGAGGCACCTCCCCGCCGTCACCCTGCCACATCAGTCATTCCTGATCTACCTTCCCTGCTGCCTCCGTGCCCTTTGCCTGACAAAAAGGCGTGTCCCTCAGTTTTCGCCCGTGTCAAACTTTTTCAATTATTTATCTACATATATTTTAGTGCATTTCGGTGCGGTACGGACGTATTACTATAAACATGCTGTCGACTTCGATTCACCTAAATATTCCGTCCGAAGCGGCGGTTTGCCCCGTTTTCCTCGCTGTCGCGCGGGTGGTGTCGGTAATCCGAATGGACACGCAGAGGGCCTCCGCCCCCGCCGGCCCCGCTGCAGCCCCGCCGGGACCACTGTGCCCCGCTGAAGCCATCATCCGGCCGGCGCCCGCGGAAAACTCATTATAGCTGGGCGGGCGGCTCCATCAAGCGGCTGCGAAATGCAACGCGCCGCTGGCAGCGGCGGTGTCGGCGCAGGGCCACGCAGGGCCACGCAGGGCCACGCAGGGCCACGCAGGGCCACGCAGGGCGCGGCGTGGCGGCACACTGACGCGCCGCTGTTTGCTCCGCTGAGCGCGGCGCGCTGTATTTTTATGCGTTTCATGTCGTGCCTGCCGGCGGCCCCGGCGCGCCCCGTGTCCACTCACTCCGCCCTTCCGTGCTGTCCGCGCCGCCCTCGTTGCTTGTCACAATTTTATTACTCTGTCGCACAGAGAGTGCGGCCCGGCGATAGAGCTTTAAGCGCCAGCCGCGCGGGGCAGACAGAGCGCACGAACGTAGATTATATATATTTTTTAATCCCTTGCGGGAATACGGCGCAGGCTTCCTGATCCCAATGACGGACGGTGACAATGCGCCGGATAATACGGACGCGATTGTACACATGGAAAATACTATTCTATACTGTGCAATTTCTTTTTCTTAGTTGACGACTAGGCCTAATTAGTCTGTCCTTCGTCTAAGACTATTGTTTCTCTAATTAGCCAGAGAGCCAGAGCACAAATATCTTTCCCATAACTTTACAGTATATTCTTCTTACTCCATCTTCCGTTTTGCAGGTCCGCCGAATACCCTATTCTCATCCACAGAATGTTGGCACAGTTTTTTTTTCGGCGAGAAGGCGGTTCTAGAGCATCGGTCCGGTACATTGAGGGCCTCGGGGCGGCGTTCCGACACGCGTATTTTCCACCTGCGTCAGGACGACACGGCAGCGGCGGACTCGGCAGCGTGTGTCACGCCCGGGCCGGGCGGCCCGGTTTGACACCGGCATCCCGCGGCGCGGGCGCAGCGCCGGCTTCGGGTCCCCCCGCCGCTGATGGGTGGCCCCGCTGCGTTCCATCAACCTGAGCAAACAAGGCCCGGCCTCGGCTGCCTCGGCGCGCGTCACGTGCGTCACGCGCGGGTCGTGAGCCGCGGCAGGCGGGCGGAAGTGTTCGATCCCACAGCCCGGTACGCAACCTTTCCCCGCAACGCGCCCGCTTTAAAAGAGGACGCTGCAGGGAGAAGAGCGGGGGGGGGGGGGGGGGGGGGGAGGTGATGCAAAGTGAAAACGTGGAAAAGGCAGCACCGCCATTAGTCTTGCTCGGCGTACAAGCAGAGCGAGGAACAGGATAGGCCGTGGCCGCGGCTCTGACGGCGGCGCCGCGCGCGCTCACACTTCCGCAGAGTGAGAAATTGTTATAAATCTCGCACACAATCACACAGTCCACATCCTTGCCTCCTCCGTTTCCGGATGGCAGCGCGCCAACTAAATCTCTGATTGCTCAAAGTCATCATACTCTCTTTAAAAAAAAAATAAAGATAAAAAAACATGGGAAGCTTTGGCTTGGCACAGTTGACGGATGTAACGTTATGGCACATCACGACCCCCCTGTGACTCTTGGTTTCTTCCTCTCTCTCTCTCACCGCCCCTCCCTCCCCTCTTTCTTTTTCTCTCTCTCTCTTTTCCACCCCAGCAGTCTAACCGCGAGTCACATCATGCCGCATTGCTGCGTAAAACGGCAGGCCGCAAACGTCGTTTCTGACAGAGCGTCGCCGACATGACAAAGTACCCGCGGCTCTTCCTCTAGGGAAGGTCGTCGCGCCGTGACCTCCTCGGGGTTAATCAATCTCTCTCCTCCTAAACCACTGATACAGATTTCAATGGCCGGCCGCTATTATGAGCCTCGCTCCCCTCCGACAGCAAGGTCGGCCGCGCTAAATTTATACCGTCGTCCCCCCCCCTCCCCCCGCAAATTTGGTGACGTCATCCCGAAACGATGTCATCTCGCTGTTACGGAGCCGCCGCGCGAGCGGACGCTGCCGCCGGCGCCGCCTGACCGCCCAGGCGCCGGGGCAGAGACGTGTAGCCGAAGGCTGGAAACTAACGACCGGCGGAGGGGCGGTCGGCGGGGAGGGGCTCGGTGGGGCGGAGCGCGACGCTGCAGCGGGCAGTGACGGGACGCGGGGACAAAGCCTCGCGGGAGAAGGCCGTGTGGATTGGCCCATTGCACCGCGAGGCCTTGTCCTCCGTCGTCGAGGGCGTCGTCTCCGGACTCGGATAAGACACGGGCCGGCACAAGGGGAGTCGATGATAGAGAGCTGCCTTTTCTCTTGTCCCTCCTCCGCGCGCCGTATTCCCCGAGGACCTTCTCCGCGGACACAGCGTGCAAGAAGTGCCGGAGAAGGACAGAGGTGGCTGTAGCTGCTAAGTTGCGGTGCCCGCGCGCGAGAGAGAGCTTCGCTCGGCGGTGCTGCCCGCAGCGGCTGCCCGCCGCCCGCCCCCTCTTCCATCACCCCCCCCCCCCCCCCCCCTCCCTCTGCGCTGGGGTTGCCGAATGATTGATTGGGTTACGAGCAGCTGCTAGGGAGAGGAGGACCCAAACAACTCAAAGCTCGGCGGAAGCCGAACGGGCCTCTTCGGCATGCCGGCAGGACGGCAGCCCCCCCGGACGGACCTGAGTCAGGCACAACTACTGCGGGTTTGTGGGAGGGCTGAGGTGCACCCCTCCCCCCCCCCCCCACTACCTACCCCGTCGGCTGCACCCCTCCCCTTCATCCTGCCCCCTTTGTGCTAAAGGTTCTTCGTTTCCATGGCAGCGCCCAAGTCAGTCTGCTCGCTGTTGCGTTTCAGTCTGCAGTATCCAATGTCCGCCCGGAGCCCGGACCGGAACCGGACGTGGAGGGACACGCAGCGTTTTCCGGGCGACACGGTGCGAGACGGGGCGCCACCTACAGCGAACTACAGCAAAACTGTAGCCTCGAGCACTCGAGCGGCGCCGTGCCAAGGACTCGGAGGCGGGCGGGAGAGAGCAGAGAGAAACGCTATTTTTTATAACGTTATTTCATAACGCTGTTAGCACGGAAACATTGTTAGCCTTCACGTGGCAGCCCTGGATACACCCCTTTCTCTCTCGTTCTCTCTCTCGCTCTCTCTCTCACTCACTCTCCTTCCACTCCCTTGTATCTCTTTCTCTCACACACGCACGCAGCACGCGCAGACGCGGGTTTATGCGCACAACTTGCGCTTTATCTCGCAAAAGCCTGTCGAGGCGCGGTAGTTTGCCCGGCGAGTTGGTGGGCTCGTGAGAGGTGACCGGACCTGTGTGTGTCCGTGTGTGTGTGCGTGTGTGGGTGCGCAGGGCTTCTGGTCCACTGCAGCACGGCTCCGAACTTGCCGCCCATACGCCTGTTAACATCTGGGTGGACGCCGCGGCGCTGCGGGCTCACGCTGCTGACGCTGACGGCCCAGGTCTGCCGCCGGGTCCGCGGCCCGCCCCCTGGACTGGCTACAGCATTGTGATCATGAGCGAGCGTTGCGGCTGCTGGACCGTAGCGAGCGCTGGGTGTTGGTAGAGAGAGTCGGCATTCTTCATCAAGCGCAGGGGAGTGGAGCGGCCTCGTAACGTCCGCGCTGCTGAATGAGATCGGATCGATCCCGATCGTGCCCGGCACGGTGTACTGACCGCGGCAACGCTTTCCGTCTCCTTTCCTTCTTTTTCCGATCAGTGTTCCGGGGAGAGTTGTCTTTTTTTGTGGCGTTTGGTTACAGCGATATCGCGTTCCCGCGTTCAGATTCGTCTGCTTCCCCGCGCCCCCCGCGGCGGGGCTAGTGGGCCTCGGTCCTGTTTGCGGCTAAGCCCCGGCGGCCGCTGGGTGTGCGGATCACCATGGGCACCGGGAGGAACAACTCCCCCCAGGCGGGCATAGGCCGAGTAGTGCTCTCTCTATCTCTCTCTCTCTCTCTCTCTCTCTCTCTCTCTCTCTCTCTCTCTCTCTCTCTCTCTCTCTCGCACAAGCCCCCATCCCAGAGCCGGCAGCCCGGCCTCTTCCCACAGCAGGTCCGGTTGCCGCCCCAAGTGACCGGTGCGTGACACACTACGCCGCACCTCACGACAGAAAAGAGGGTCGGAAGAGAGAGAGAGAGAGAGAGAGAGAGAGAGAGAGAGAGAGAGTGGGGAGGAGGAGAGAGAGGGAGAGAGTGAGAGAAGAAGAGGGAGAGAGAGAACAGGCCGTCCCCCTGATCCCGGGGGAACTTGCCGCCGCCGGGACACCCCGAATGCCCTGAAGCCTTAGCAAAGGCGGCAGCAGGGCCGGACCGTCCGGCACCGAGCGGGTCGGCCGTGTCCCGGGGGTCCCGTGGGGGCCAAGGTCCCGGGCCCCGCCGGGTCCCCGGGAGGGACGGGCGGCAAGCCCCCGGCTCTGCGTGTGCCTGTACACTGCCGGACTGCACCGGCGCGGGGGCCGCGGGGCGGGGGCCCACCACACGACGACCTGCCCTCCGCAGCTCACAGCGACCACCATACCTGGGCGCTCCTCCGACCGCGAGGCGTCACCGCAAATGGTTTGGTGATTTGGTTTTGCTTTTACTTTCCTTGAATGCGCCGCGTCTCCGTTTGCTTGGAGGTTGAGCGCCGCGCCGCCCCCCGCTTGGGACCACCTCCCCCTCCCCCCCCCACTTGACCACCCCGTACGCCCCCTTGACCCCAGCGGACAGCCCTCCCACCGGCCTCCCCGCCAGGGCTGTCCAGCCGCCTGCCGAGCCGCCGACGTGGCCCCAGCCGACCCTTCCCGGCCCCCCGGCGGCCCCACCTGGCGCGCTAAGGACTCGCAAATTACCCTCCCGTAATCTCACACTGTTCGCAAAATAATTTCGACAACTTTTCGAGAATGGGTTGGCAATGGAATGTTGTCGTCGTCACATGGCTGTGACTGTGAGAGCGGCCTTGGTTTGGCATACGTTCGACCCCGCTGCTCCCGTTGCCCGTCCACCCACACGGCCGCCCGTGCAGCTCCTCTGTGATCACGACCCCGCCGCCCCCTGGGCAACGCCCCCTGGGCGCCTCCCCGTTCGTCGCGCCGCCCCTCGCCGACGTATTTGCCCCCGCTTTCCGCGTCAGAATGCCCATTACAGTTGTTATTTAGTGCCGGGCTAAATTCGCGCGCCCGGGTGACAGAGAACGAGGGGATGCCGCCGGGAGGGGGGGGGGGGGGAGCAGCCAACGACACGCACAGAGAGACAGGCTGTGTGTGTGTGTTGCTTCCAGAGACTCCCCATGGCCTTCGCCGTTGTGCTCCGGCGGCCGTGGTGGAGAAGCGCTACCGAGAGCGCTCCCCTGGGAGAAGTGCGAGGCGGTCGGGAGGGAGGCCGTATTCTTAAAACCAGGGTTCGGGATGGGATTCCATTTTGGGGAGAAAAATCTTAATTTCCCAAGATCTAAAAATTGTTTCTGAAAATTTCTAAAAAAAAAAGTGCAATGGAATTGTTTTAAAAAAATTAAAGGATTTTTGTTGAGCTTTTTTTCCAGTGCGTGGCCGCATTGCGCAGCACACAGCGCAGCGCTGGCCGGCGCCTGCAGGGGATCCGTCTGATTTTTGTCGACCCCTTTGAGCGCTTGCTTACCGTGCTGCCGCCTCTGTGGGGCTGGAGAGGAGAGCCGCGGGCTGCGGGGCCGGAGCGCCGCCAGCTGACGCCGCCGACGCCAGCCCCGCTGCCGAGGGGTCCGCCCTGACCCCCGGCACCTGATCCGGGCAACGACTGGAAGCGGCCGGAAGCTTCCGGCGGCAACGACTGGAGGTGGCTGGAAGCGGCTCTGGAAGAGGTGGTTCTGCGGAGGCGGGCTCCGGCCGCCCTCGCCGTCTTCGGATTAAGGTGAGCGTCGCGTTTTATACCCCCCGGCCGCGCCGTGGTGAGCCCGGGGGGCCCGGGGGGACTCGGCGGGGACTAGGCGGGGGCCAGGGGCGTCAGCAAACTCGTCTCACGCCGCCCCTACCACCATCATCCGTCGCCCGTAGCGCGACACCAGTCTGTTTTATTATCATCATTAGTTTTTATCGCATGACAAAAAAAAAAAACAATTTCCGGTTCAGACTGATTTATTACAGTGATGCAAAAAAATTTCGAAATGACCGCGTTTTCCCCCCTCACGCATCCCCATCACACCCTCCTCTTCGCCCTCCCCAGTATCCCAAGCGGCTCACGCTTTGCAACTCCTTCACCGCCATGTGGCGCCATCCGCAGGGGTACGAGCCCCCGCGCGCGCGACATGTACCATTTGCCCCCGGGAAACGCCAGGAATTTATTTAGAGGGCGAGACACCGTTTGAGTATCTGCATGTGCCGATGGCTCTGTGCGTGTGCGTGTGTGTATGTGTGTGTGCGTGTGTGTGCGCTCAGTTCGCGCCAAGGCGACAGATCGAATGTGCGAGGCGAAGCGGGGCGGGCGGGCGGGGCGAGCCTGCTCTGGCAGATTACCCGGCTCCCCCTCGCCACCCGGCGCGGAGCGCAGCCCGCTGCCTTCCAGTCGTGCGACGTGTGTGTGTGTGTGTGTGTGTGTGTGGACGGCGGCAAAAAGGAGCAAGAAAAAAAAGCCGCTGCTGCCCTCGCACCAGCTTTTTATCTTCTTTTTTTTTCTCCCCTTTCACTTTTTCTCTGGTCTCTCTCTCTCTCTCTCTCTCTCGCATCGCTCCCTTTCCCCACCCCCCTTCCGCTCGCGGAAGTGTGTATGTAGCGCGAAATTAATGCTATTCGCCCCCGCCCCTGTCCCCCCCCCTCTCTCTCTCTCTCTCACACACACACACACACACTCGCACTTCACTCTCCCGCCCCGCACAGGGTGGTGGCAGGTCACTGGAGCAGCAGCAGCTGTGCCAAGGCCGAACACCGCTGCCGAGCGGACCACGCGGCGCCGCCTGACGCCACGGTGGTGGCGGCGTCGGCGGCGGCGTGGCGACCCCAGCACCGGCAGTAAAATCCGGCAAACGGCCTCGCCGAGTGGGACGCGGCGGCCCGCTGCGCGGCGGCCGCGGCGGCACGGAGGGGATCTGGGAAGAGACGAGAAGTCGCGAGGCCGCGGCACAGCGGCGGCGGCACCGCGGTGCCTTCTTCCGCTCGGCTGCAGCGCCGCTCAGCTCCGGTTTACATCCGCCGGCCCCCCTCGCGACCCCCCTTTCGTCTACTTTTATGCCGTAATATTCTTTTTCTGTGTGTATCCGGCCTGCACTTGGATTCCTGTCTGGTGATTTTTCCCGCATCTTATCTGCCGGTTCGCCCCGTTCCCTCCTCGGTTAGGGGGGTGGCTGGGGGACTTCTTGAAGGCGGCGGGGATCGGAGAGGGGAAGAGATCGTGGCCCGGAGGAGGGGACAGTGCACAGGGTTTTCGGGCCGCGTTGTCCGCCGATAAAAGAAGAAAGCATGGAAGGGAATGACGCTGCCAGAGGTCCCGAACAAAAGGGGGAGATAGGGGGCGACTCTTCGATAATGAGTCATCATTACTGGCAATCACATTTTTTGCCCTTTCGCCGCCCTTTCCCCCCTTTTTTCGTCGCTCTTTCCTAGGCCACGCCGCCGCCACCGTCGTCCGCCATAATCGAAAAATCACGTCGAGGACGTAATGACCTTGTCGGGTCCGCCTTGGCGGTCTCACGGTGCTGGCCTGTGGGCCGGGGCTGCGGCGGCCGGGGGCCCGCGGGGAGCACCGGGTGCGGCGAACCCTAGGACGTCTCCCAGGCCGTCGTCTCCACCGGATCGGTCTGGAGTGGGGAGGCCTGGAGCAACGACGCGGTGCAGCCGCTGGAGCTGGAGTGGGGCCGCGGGCCTCGCGGCCGGTCAGCGGCGCGGCCGTCCCCCGGTCAAGTCCCGCGGCCCCGCGCCGCCTCCGAGTAACGCCCCTCGTGATGATGGATGGCAGCTCTCTCGGCCGGACAGCGGCCGCAGGGGGCCACGGTATCGCGGACCTACTCTCCGATGCGGTGTGCTGCCGGCGGCGGCGGTAGCGACGGTTCGGATTTATGTGCCGGATTATATGTGAGCGAGAGAGAGAGAGAGAGAGAGAGGGGGGGGGCGGATCTGAAGCATAGTGTAATCCGGGATATCAGACGCAAGGCGAGCTTAAGGAAAGGGAAGGCTCTCGGGCCGGGGGAGGGGGGGGGGGTATTTAGAAGGGGGCGGCGGAAGAGAAATTGACGACGGTGCGACCCGGATGACTCAGGTGGTGCGCCGATCGCGGGAGGGGGGGGGGGGGCGCCGACGACCCCCCGCGGCGTCGACGAGTCCAGCCCGACGCGGCGCTCGTCCGCCGCCGCCGCCGCTGTGGCCCCCCACGGCGTAACGAGCGCGTCGGCCGGTCATAATTAATGATCCTCACGCGTTGTGCGGCGCTGCGACGGCGGCCAGCAACACCACCATCGTCGCCGTCACAGCGATCGGAGGCGGCCGCCCCGCTGACGGCGGCCTCTGTAATTCTGTTGCACTTGCCGCCCCTCCCCGCCCGCGCGGAATAACCTTCCCATCTGTATCCATCTCGCGCTGCTTCGCGCCCTCGCCCTCTCGCCGCCGCCGCCGCAGAACTACACGGCGACACACACGCGCGGGGGTGCCGTGTGAAAGTAACACGTGTGTGTGTGTGTGTGTGTGTGTGTGTGTGTGTGTGTGGCGCACACGGCCCGCAGACACGGCAGTCACGTGCGGGCGCGTGCCGGACCGACGACGGCGCGTGCGTCTGTGGAGAGGTTCAAAGGAAACAAGCTGTAATGAGCGCTGCTCATTTCGTAGCCCGATGCCGTCGTTCAGTCGCCTCCCGCATTATTTATTGACTCACTTTCTCGCGTTGTGCGCGGTTCAGAGGTAACTTTCCCCGTCTCGGCCTGTTTTCATCTCCCTGGCAGAGCGTCGGAAGAAAGGGAATCCTGCTGGACTTGAGTTCATTAAAGCGGGGTGCAACTTGGTACAACGTTGGTGCGCACGCATGCCTGCAGATTGCACGCACACTCGGGCTCGGCTGTGTACACAGCACACACACACACACGTGACTTGTTGGCGGAAGTTTTTCTTGTGCAGAGTGATGACGGAGAAGCCCGGGGGCAGCGCGTGGCAGCGCGCCGCCCGGCAACAAAATCCCCAGGCCTCCCCCGCTCTGCTTTTCCCTCCCTGCCCAGGCGCCCTTGTCCGTTCTTGGCCGCCCGTGGCCCGGCGTGAAGGCAAGAAGGGTACAAACTCAAAATTTATCTCACACTTCTAAAAATATATATATTATTTTTTATAAATCAATTTTGTTTTGTCTGTGTATTTCACAGTGACCTTCCCGGGGGACAAAAGCTTCCTCGGTTTTTCCGCTTCGGATCCGTGGTCATGGGGGCCATGACGCAACGAATTCATGACGGAGCATAAATTTTTTCCCCGGACGGCCCTGTTTATGGTCTTTTCCAATCTTCTTTTTCCCTCTCTTTTCCCCCGCCTGGTTGTACGCGAAGCAAAGGGCTCGCCCGGGACTGTGCTGGGTTTTCCCAGGTCCTACTTTCGCCGTGCACTTGGACAACGTCCCGCAACATTTTGTGACCCACGGTTTTACTGTAGTTGCGGAGTAGTTTGCGCGGGCGGGATCCCCTTGCGGGCGGCGCGGCGCAGCGTGGGCCGCGCTGGCAGCGCTGGCGCAGCTCATCCGGTGCAGCCCGGCCGGCTGCCGCTCGCCACTTGTTGCTTGAGGGCTTCGAGGCACAGCGTCTTCGCCACACTCTAAACCCTACCTGTCAATTTCACGGACACTTTTCTGTCAAATATGTGCCGTTTTCCGTGACGGTGATGTACAGTGTGGGCACGAAGCAGAAGCTGCGCCGTTTTCTTTCAAATTGACCGGTTTTGGAGGTTGAATCGGGCTGAAAAAATGACCACTAATTTCCTTCCACCATACTTCATCCAGCTCGGTTACGACACCGCAGCTGGGCCCGAGCGGCGCGGCGGCGCGGCAGCGCAGCCACCACCTGACCTTCGCACAAGTGCGACTAAGAAAGTTCCCCCCCGCGAGAAAGTCATTTCCATTTCCATTATTTCGACGGGGTCCGCGCAGGGCCGCTCTCATACGCCCCCCCCCCCCCTCACCTCCGAGCCACTGAGCACTGCCAGCGCACCGCACCGTGTCGGGGGCCGGCGCTAACTGGGAGCAAACTGCACTGGTAGTTCCCCGCCAACAGCGCTCCCGGCGTGTTATCATATCCGCGGGGGGCCGCCGTGGCTCCGCGGGGGGTGAGGCCGGGTTCACCGCGGGTCGTACTTCGCACCGAAGACCTAGCGGCGGTAAAGCAGCCCCCGGAGAGCAGAAGACGGACTCAAACCTCTAATTCTGGACCTCTGGGAAAATGAAATTGCCCTTCCCGCAAGATAAAAGTACAGTGAGGCGGTCACCTTGCAACCTCTCATGTCCCCTCAGCCGCTGGGACCCCTGCGGTTCGTTCCGCTGCAATCTTTAGCGTCAAATATATCTCGAGACTTGACTGAGCCCACGGCCCGCCCCACCTCGCCGCGACCCGGATCTGTATGCCTAGCCGACCGCGGGCGCACCGCAGCAGCCCTCCACCCACTCGGAGGCCCCCGCCCCCGCCGCCACGCGCCGCCACGCGCTGCCACGCACCGCGCCACCACTCGTGTGTTCTGCAAAACGCCACCGCGCCCAAACTTTTCGGAAGCGACGGAGCGAGCGCTGCTGCGAGATTCATAAGCGAAAATACGGCGCCGCCAGGAGAGAGAGAGAGAGAGAGAGAGAGAGAGAGAGAGAGAGAGAGAGAGAGAGAGAGAGACAGACAGAGAGAGAGTCAGAGAGAGAGAGAGAGAGAGAGAGAAAATGAAAAGGGGAACTTCCGGTTTTCGGCCGAGGTTTTACGGCCTGCTCGCCACAGAGAGAGGTTGTCGCCCCGATTTACGTGGCTGCCTCCACCATTATTCACAACAGTCCAATAAGATAGGAAGACTAAAACTTCACAAACCAGATTCATCTTATTGCTGCAGAGATCTACGTTATGCACCGTTAAAAAAATAAATGAAACTCGAATGTTTATTATTTTGCACATTCTGGAGGCAAGTGGTCGGGGTTTGCGGGAAACACTCTCCGGGCAGCAGGGCGGCCGGGCTCCCTTGTGAGGCCCGCGCAGTCTGGGCCTCGTGCCGCGGGCGTCAGTTAGTGGTGTTGGCTGAGTTAGCGGGCGTATGTGCGCAGGAAACAAACTGCGGCCCCCACAGCGGCATGGGGCCCGCAGCGGGGGGAGGCGAAACGGCAGGCCGTGTGGGGCCGCCGCCGGCCAGTTGGGGAGAGAAATCTATTACAAACTGCTCCCCCCAACTGTTTCACACTCTGTAATTCCATATGCGTGTTGCGTGTCCTTGGAGCGTCCAAAGACAACAACAGTGCTCAAAGGCGGCGGCGGCGGGCGGCGGGGTCCACTCCTCCCCTCTTGGGGCCCGCATTAGGGCGCGGCCCCGGCGGCGCACTCCGTGCTCACTGCACCCCGGCCTCCTCATCAAGCGCCCGCTGTGCTACACTCCGAATGAGGCGGGAGGGAGGGCGGGCCGCGCCGACGCGTCGACGACGCCGACAGCACCGCTTTGCCTTTCCGCTGTCGAGGCTGCTGAATTAATGATTGCGTGGCAGCGCGGCGCACCCTGCTGTCGGGGGCCCCCGCCGTCGGCCCGGCACAGCTGAGCGGGGCTCCTGCACAGCGTTTCTTAAATATCGCCCGGACTAAGAAGAAGTAGTGGCCGCCTTTCATCTTCGTCGACCCACCCGCCCGGCCCTTCTTCCCCCTCCCCCTTCGCTTCTGATGACACCATCCTCCTTGCACCCCCACCACTCTCCCCTCCCAGCCCCCTTCTCTCTCTCTCTCTCTCTCTCTCTCTCTCTCTCTCTCTCTCTCTCTCTCTCTCTCTCACCACCCTCACTCTGCCTGACCCGAAATAAGCCCGGCGGTATTAGCGAGGCCCTCGATGCCCGGGGCGTTTTTCATCGCGGAGGAGGAATGGGGGGATGGGGAATCGGTGGAGGGGGTACTGAGCACTATTCTCCCCGAGAGGAAGAGAGAGAGAGAGAGAGAGAGAGAGAGAGAGAGGGAGAGAGGGAGAGAGAGGGAGAGAGAGGGAGGGAGCTCTGAGCTCAACGCCGCTTCTCCCCCCCCCCCCCCCCCCCACCCACCAGCTCCGCCTCCTCGTTGCCTTGTCCCCTTTCCTTCCAAGTTTCCTTTCAGACGCCTCAAACTTGTTGCACTCAATATAACTGAAACATTTGGAATTCGTAATTACTGTGACGAGCGGAGGGCTTTCGGGAGACGCGCTGCAACTCACTATAATTCGAGGACGGTAGTCATATTACCCGCCATTCCTGCAACGCTTCACAAAATTGCTCCGTTGTTTGCCTCGCGCTCTGCCCGGGACACATAATTTCCATAAATGTACCCAGCAGCGCTGTCTGCCCACCGGACCTCAAATGCGATGTGGATTTCCCCTGCAGCGCAGCCTTGGTGTTCCCCTCGGGCAGTGAAGTTCAGCGCGCTGCCTTCCCTCGCAGTGCAGGCGCCCGACGGCCGCAGGGTAGGCAGTCCCGTTCAACAGTGCTGTACACAATGTTGCCTACCCTCTTGATGACAGGCGCTTTTCAGCTCGTCAGCGCAATGTGACGAATTTAATCTGCTCCACGCACTGCGTTGCGTGTTTCCTGCGCTGACTCCCCCCACCAACATCATGCAGTCACGCACCGATCGCGATCATGTGTCGTATCGCTTGCATGGCGACGCCCCTTTCCCCGCAGCAGCGCGCGGCACCTGTTGAGCAGCCGCAGCCGGCCCGGAGGGAAATGAAAGAGAGCGCCGCGCGGTGTTCATTTGTTTCGCGGAACTGCGGAACTGCATGCCGCGCGGCGTCAAGAGTGTGGCACTCGGTGGGAGCCGATTGCATCTCCGCGCCGCTGCCGCGCTCGCTCGGGAGGAAAAGGCAGTAGCAGAGCAAAGAAGACAGAAGCAGACAGCGGTCGGCGGCGGCAGCGGAGGGAGAGAGACGGCATCACAAAGCGGGGCGGCAGACACGCTCCGGCCGTCGGAGCAGACGACACGGAGACCGCGAGTGTATTTCGGGTCTGCCTGCGATCGATCCTCGCGCAGCCTGCCTATAGTGATTCCCTTTATTTTTCTTCTCGGTCGTGTTGTTGGCAGTGCGGCGCTGGTGGGACGCGGGCGGCGGCCGGGACAACACTCACTGGCGGTGAACAAGAGCAAAGCGAGGCCCCAGGCCTATTGTGCCGACTCTTGTGCCTCTCTCTCTCTCTCATCCGTTTCGTTCCTCTCTTCCTCATTAGTGGACAGAGTCCACGCTGGTACAACAGAGCGAGCGCGCGGGCCCCGCGGATGAGTGTGACAGAGATGGCACGATGCAATTCCTAGAGCGCACACCAAAACCCCGGCAGCAGCGGCTCCGGTTCCCACAATGGTCACCCCGCCGGCTGTGTGCATGTGCAAGGGTGCGGGCGCGCGCGGCGCTCGGGAAATGCATTGAAAACGTAATTGGTTTTCAAGGGAAATGCACAGCAGAGCGGCGCCGCAACAGTTGCGTGCGCGCGCGGCGCGGGACTCTCGGAGTGAGAGTATAAGGGACCCTTTGGCCTCATATACGGCGCGGGGAGCGCATGCATGTTCCATGGGGAGGCCATGGGCCGTAAAGTCAAAGCCCGGCCGGATTATACGGCACAATGGTGCCGCACGCAACTGCTCGCGGCGCGGGATCGGCTGTGGTCCCAGCGCGGGTCCCAGCGGGGGCCGCGCAGCGCCCCCGCGGCCAGACGCAAAGAAGTTCGCTAATAAGTCGGCGCACCACAATAATCGGTAAGAGAGAGAGAGAGAGAGAGAGAGAGAGAGAGAGAGAGAGAGAGAGAGAGAGAGAGAGAGGGAGGGAGAGAGGGCGTGTGAGAGAGAGATAAAGAGAAAGAGAGAAGGGACGGAGGAGGGGTCGTGCTTGGGGTCGTGCGAGCTATTGGAAAATTTATGTCGAACCAGGGGACCGGGTGGGTGGTGGGTATGTGGATGTGGGGTGGGTGGGTGGCGGGGTCCTTCTATATAACACGATACTATGTAGCTTTGGAGGTCAGCAGACGTTCGTATTAGATCATATTATCGGTTGCCCCGTGGGGGCAAAGTCTGAACATGCAGTCTCACCAGTAGCGAGGGGTGAAAACTTGGCTTTGACCCGTCAAAACCGTTGCGCCGTCGCCAAACAGCGAACTGTGTGGGTTTTCCAATCGATCCTTTGCCTTCCCTTTCCGCGTTTCGCACGGAGGAAGGAGTGGCGTCTGCGGCCGCGTGGCGGGCGGCGCTGATGGAAGGCCGTGACAGCCAGCAGCCGCCACGGCAGCGCGGCCGCGACAACGAGGCAGAGAAACCCCGCTCCGAGGCAGGTACCCACAACAAAGCCAGCCAGCCAGCCAGCACGGAGCCGCAGGGCCGCAGCGCCGCAGGGCGAGCAAGTTGACAGTTAGGCAGACACCCTTCCTCCGGCGCCCGCCCGCCCGCCCGCCCCCCGCAGGCCCCCCGACACTGCGCCGTGGAGACGAGGAGGGGAACCAGTAGTGAAAGATGCATGGGAGAGGAAGGGGCTGCTGGGCGGGGAAGGGAAAAACCGACACACAAGAGTCGGGAAGAGTGACAGGGCGACACCGGCGAGGGGCGCGGCGCACCGGACGGCGTGCGGCAGCCGGAGCCGGCGGCGCAGCGGCGCGCGGCAAGGCCGCCGGAGATTGAAACATCCGCTCTTTGATGGAAGATCGTGCAGCGGCTCGCAGCGTTGTATTTGGACGGCTGCGGGGAGCCAAAAAAACAGCTAAAACAAAAAAAAAAACAGGGTACAGAGGCTATGAAATGATTTTGCAGAATTGACCTTACCACTTCCGAGATTCATCGGGGGGCGGGTGTGGCGGTGGCGTGCGATGAGAGGTGACGTGGGACACATGGCTGGGCGCTGAGATATCCACCTGGAACGGCAGAGAGGGCGGCGGTGAGGAGCTGTGTGCGCGAGAGCAGAGCTGACCGGCTATGTCATCGAATCGGGGTCGGAATTAATTACACTTCACGTCTGTCAAAACTTGATATCCCACACGGTTCGTGCCCAACCAAACGGCGGGGGACGCCAACGCGGTTTGCTCCGGCGTCTGACGCTGCGATGCGGGAATGTGGGGCAGAGCGCGGGGTGCGGGCGTCTGAAAGTGGTCCAAAGTGGCTCAGCTCGGCACACACACACACACAGACATCGAGACGCGTTCGGGCACAGCTCGGGGAGCATTAGTGGCCGCTACTGGCAACGGCAGCGCGGCGGCCGGGCGGCTGCGCGGCTGCGGCAACCGATATATGCGATGGATATCTGCAAATCTGACACACAGGGCCAACAGATCTGCACCCATCCCATTATTCTGCCATCTCGCATCGTATCCCCGCACATGCGAACGGCCCATTCAGAAACGCTTGCGCGGCGGGCGGGGGCTGGTGGGGAGGGACGGAGGATATCTGGGGGACGAGGGCGCGCGGCGCGCGTGGCACTGGCCCTCGTCGTCACAATTTCGGCAGCGCCGCACTGTGATTGGGGCGAAAACGCAACGTCGAATGACAACGTGTCAGTGCGCCACAGCTCCGCCGGTAGCCCGGCCCGCAGGAGGAAGTGAGAACGACTGGAGTGGGGATGAACACAGGAAAGTTCCTCATCGGAAGTCCATTCTGCCGAGTCTTCCCAGCACTCTGCGGGCCCGCTGTCGCAGTCTGAACCAATCGTCCCTTCTCCTCCTCCCGCACGGCTGCCGGCTCCCAGCTGGGAAGAACACGAGTACCTTGAAATGCACTTTCTCCTTTCTCTATCTCTGTCGCGCTTGAGACGAGGGCCGTGGCGCCGTGGCCCCCGCGTCCAGATTGCTATGATAAGGTTTCCGGCGCTGAGCGCGCGTCCCCAGAGACAACTGGGGAGGGCGAGGCGAGGGAAAGGGCCACGGGGCGGGGAGGAGCTGCTGCAGCACCGGGCCGAACGAACAAGATGAAAAAAAATAAAATGAAGCAAGTGAGAGAAAATGGAGAAAACAGGTATGATCCTCGACGCGGTAGGTACAGCCCTCGGTACAGCCGTCCAAACTCGAAACGTAAAACGGATGCGTCCCACCCGGCGCGGGGAGCGGGTACCGGTGACAAGGGCCCCTTTCGAGAGTCTCTTACAAATTAATCCCGAATGGCCAGCGCCAAACGGGAAGGGCCCCCGCCTCGCCGGCCGCTTCGCTTCCTCCCTCTGTAACTCCCTGCTCTGTGCACTTCCCCAGCCTGCGACTCGCGGCCGGCAACTCGGTCTTGTTCGCGTGTGAGTTGCGTGGGTGTGCGTCCGGCCGTGGCCCCCTTCCACACCCCCTCTTTCTGCTGATGAGTCCATTACTAAATCCCGGCGCGGCAGCACGGCGCAGGCGTCAGGTCATCTGGCTGAGCCGAGTCTCTCCCTCTCTCTATCTCTGTCTCTTTCGCTCTCTCTCTCTCCCTCTCTCTCTCTGTCTCTCTCTGCCTCCCTGTCCTCCACCGTAGTGGCTAAGTGTGCTACTAGCAGCCCCGTGCCCCCCCCCCCCCTACCCTGTCGATCCACTCCGGGCCTCTTTGCCTCCCCTGAGCTCAAAAGCGAAGCGCCATGTGTGAAATGTCTTTACGCTCCCCCTGTTTGTTTTTATTTTCATTTTCCCCGTAGTTGAAAACTTTTGCAGCGCCAACGTGAAAAAAGACTGTTTATGTTTTCCTCTCAGTCCCGGGCCCAGCAGCAAGGCAGCACACTGAAAATAAAAGATTGGTTCCTGGGTCAAATTGAATCGTGATGCGCTACACGCTGACCCCTTATCTAAATCGGTTTGCCGTGGTGTTCCAGGGCGGACCGGCAGTCCTCCTCCTAGCGCCGGCCTCGGGCCCCGCTGCTCGGCAGGGCTGCCGCCGCCGCCGCTGCCGCCGCCGCCCCAACCCGCGTACCTCTCCACGAGGAAACTAATCAGCAAAGGGGAAACTAATTTTGATATCGGCGCGTAATCAAGGCTCGGGGGGGGGGGGGGGGGGGGAGAGGAGACGGGGCATGGCAGGTGAGCAGTGTGGATGCCCCGCTGTCAACGGAGAGCGAGAGAGGGGTGCTGGGGAGGCAAGTGGAACAGAGAGAGATAGCGAGAAGGAAGGGCGGACGGGGGGGGGGGGGGGGGGGGGAGGTGTATAAGAGGCTGCCTGTGTGCACCCACGGAAGCGGTGCACAAGCTATTATGGCAGAAGAGGGAAGCCTACTGAGTGCACCCTGCCCCCTCCCCCTACACACACACACACACACACACACACACACAGAAATTATCAGGCGTCAAGCTGCAGCGGCGAGGCAGGGGCCGATTCTCGCCTGCGATAGGTGATAAACCACCACACAAGCGGAGCGGTGACCTGTAAGGTCAAAAAAAAAAATCGGTGCTGGAACCACTAAAATATCAACGCAAGGACCTGAATTTTCCGTGATCAGTGAGGAAGACTGTACCGCGAAGTGCCTGACGAAGCAGAATGCGAGTGCAGAGTCGGCACAGAGCGACACTCGTCTTGGGATGACAGAGAGGGAGGGGAGGGGGAGAACGGAAGTCCCGCTAAACGGTTCCGTGCCGCCGTGCCGCCGTGCCGCCGCCATGCCGTGCGGCGCGCTGTCAGCGACGACCGCCCTTCTGCCCCGGTCGCCCCCCGCATAGCGTCCCGGGTCCCGACCCCATCTCTGCCTGACTAACATACATATACAGAGGGGCCCCCGGCCAGCAGGGTGCGGTAGGGGGGCTGGTGTCACACTGGTCTGACCTGCCATGCAAAGAAGCGTCGCCAATGATAGTCCCCGATACTTCTCTCTGCGCTCCAGTCAGAGGTATTACGGTTTCCTAGCTCTCTCAAGAATATTTTTCGAACTTGGCATATTCGAGATCCGCACGATTCTTAAATATGCTATATTCAAAAAGTTTTTTTTTTTTTTTTTGAGGGAGAGGTAGAATGAGTCTATGAGCACAAAACAAGTATGGGCGCCCGGGTCAGGAGCCTTGCTCCCATGAGCATCCCCTTTAATACCAGCGCTGACAGTTGCGCGGGGCCGGGGGAAAGCTGACACTTGATCTTGGGGGCTAAAATAATTTTCTGAGTGACATGTTAGCGCGGCGGAGCGGCCCGCCGCATGTGTCCGAGGTGGAGCAGTTGTCACGCGCTGCGCCCACACCCGCCGCCTCCACACACGCATTACTGTTCCCCCTCCCCGGGCCGCGGCAGGCAGCGGCGGCGGTAGCAGCTGGCCGCGAGCTCCTGCTTTCAGAATTCATCCAAACTTTGAAGCAACTGCGTACGGCTAACTTATCTTCCGCGCAACGGGCAGGCGAGAGAGAAAGAGCACAGCAGACTCCCGCCGCCCGGGCCCGGCCCTATCCGGACCACTCCGGACTAGCGGGCGCCGGCAGGCGCCACAGCGGAGCTCCCGGCAGCAAGCCGCGCCGCTCCTCGACGCGCACCCCTTTCACGCTAAATGTCGGTGGATTAAAAAAAAGGTGCGTAAAATTTATAAACAACGGCCTTGCAGTAACGCACAAGCACCACCAAAAAGCTCGCGAAAAACAAGCGCACTAGAGTGCGCGCAGCAGCGCACAGTTTGGAAGTGCTTTCGCGTCGGGAACAGAGGAGGGCGCCTGTGATGGGGAGGGTAGGCAGCGCGCCGCACGCCCCTGCGTGGCGCCGCTGCGGACTGCCTACCCAGCACGGCGGCGGCGGGCGTCAGGGGCGGCGGGAATGTAGTTACCGCGGCAATTAATTAGAGGGACACATTGCAGGCCGGGGGCGCACTTTTCGCCGCCCGGAGCAACAACCTCATCACTTTGCCGGCCGCGCGGCTCGGCGCCCGCTCCCCTCGACGCCCGCACGCGGCGGCGCCCGGCACTGCCGCCGGCCAAGCCGGCCCAGCATGGGCCTCTGCTGTCATTCTTCGCCCCTTATACCCGCCTCGGCCGAGCAGCCACAAGGCGGCCTCTCTCTCTCTGTCTCTCTCTCTCTCTCTCTCTCTCTCTCTCTCTTTCCTCCCTTCCCCCTCTCTCACTCTCGCCGTCGCCGCTGCCCGCCTTGTTTCACCGCCATGGCATAAAAATCTCGCTCCGCCGCGAGGCGGGAGCGGGGGCCGAATGTAAAACGGAATTAAAGAGTAATTTTTCGCCTTAGAAAACCCGGTGTGCGGAAAATGGAGGCCGCGAACCAACAGGGGGAGCAGGGCGGGAGGGGGAGGCGACCGGTGCTCCGTCAATGGCGGTGAGCGAAGGGGCGGCGATGCGGAGCCACCTGCAGGGCGATTTTGCGGCGAAATCCACCTTGGTTGTCATTTCGGAGTAGGGTGTTCCACTGCATCCAAACCGGAAGCGGGCGAGCAGATGCTGCGGTACCTCTCATTTAGGAAATAATTCGTCGCGGCACACGTACGTTCACGTACACTCCTCTTGGTGCCCGCTCATTGTTACCCAAACGAACTGGCCTATGAAAACGAAAAACACGTAACAGTCTTTTGTCGGGCAGAGAATATTTCTGAGCAGGACAAAGCAAAGGGGAGTACAATGCGTAACGAGGGGTCCCCCGAGGGGGGGGGGCGGGGCGGTGGAGCGGGGATTGAGTTGTACCGCTGCCTGCCGCCGCACAACACCCTCCTTTTCCTTCCTTCCCAAAACGCCTCTGATCTGCCAAAGCCCGGGGAACAAAGTCATTCGCGATACTGTAGCGTTTCTCTCTCGGGCCAAAATATTTCCCATCGGGGGGCGGCGTCGGAAACAGGCGCGGCCTTAATGGCCAGTCACAATGCGGACTAATTTCCTTGCGCCGATAAAAACGACTCCGCGATCATTGAGGCGGCCAGGTGGTGGTTCCCGCGGGCGAGCAGGCTCCCGTCTCTTTCGACACGGAAGGCCGCAATGAGTGCGAGAGCGACAGAAGACTCGGGCGGGGCCCTTCGCGGAGACCGCCGCAGCGGCGCGCACACCCCGCCGCTGGCCCGCGAGCACCTATTGTCCCAGGCCACGCGGCCCGGCGCAGCCCCGAAGAAACTCGGCCGAGGTTCCCGCGGGGCTCGCCGGGCCCGGCCAAATAATATGCGGCGGGCGCGCTTGCCGCGGCGCCCGCTGCTCTGGCCCGCGGCTCGGCTGCAGGCCGCACGTGCGGGGCGCGGACCCCGCGGCCGGCACGCCACGGCCACGCGGGGCCACGCGACGCACGCCTCGCCACCGCCGTCGCCACGTACACCTCGGCCGCGTGACTTTGCCGGCCGACCCCGCCAACACGACGCTGCGCTCCAGCGCTCGCCGCCCGATTTTCCGTCCGAATGCTTCCATTGAGGAGACGCGGAGGTGGGGGCTGATTCTGCGCGGAGGGCGCGGAAGGGCGCGAGGGGCGCGGAGGGCGCGGAGGGCTGTGAGACGCGGGGCCGGCGGTGTGAAGCCAGAGCCGCATTCGCTATAGGCACACGGACGCCGAGTCGGACACGGCGTTTCCCCGCGTACGCGATCGTTGTGAATGTTGAAATTACGACGGCAGAATCGGGTGGAACGTGCCCGACCGGAGCAGCGCGGTTAATTTTACCTCTCAATCAACTCTCGCATAGCTGCTGGTTTTACTCGCCGTGTGCTAAATGGAGGGCGGGAAATAACGATCAAGTGGTAGCGGTGCGGACTGTGCCAGTGCGGGGTTTTCGGTCCGATTTTTTTCCTTTTTTTCCTGGCAGAGGCGAGGACCCCATATCTCCTATAGTCGGTGCTCCGCCGGCTCCGCGGCGCTCAGAGAGGCACCCGCACGCGGCGCGCGATCACGCCCCACAGGTCCGCAGGTACTGTACCCTTTTCCAGTCCGCGAGACAAGCGTATTATTGGTTGTGTCGTCCTGTAATGCGCAGCCAAGCGGACGGAAGGGCGGCGGCGGCGGTGGCGGCGGCGGCGGCGGCGGCGGCGGCGGCGGCGGCGGCGGCGGCGGCGGTGGCGGCGGCGGCGTCGAGGCCGTCTACCGCCGCTGACTCCGCCGTGCACACAGGAGCACCGCCTCCTCCTGGGCGGCGTGCGACACGGGCGACACTCCGTCTTACATCCGTGGATGCATGATTAAAGAATAACGTTCATATGTCTGGTTCACGCATTTCGACATTCTTGGAGACGAATTCATGATCCGAGCACAACAATATATTTCTAGGGTGTGGAAGTAGTCCTAACCTTCTGCTCTCTGAAGTTCCCGGTCCTGCCGCATCGCCACTGCAGCGCAGGCCCTCAGCCGCGGCCTCCCCTTGTGCACCCCGACCGGAAACTTGGTCCGCATAATCCCGCGGCGGGCAAGTGTCACTCGGCCTCTCGGTCGCCTGCCCGCGTGCGCCGTGCGGTGCCGTGCGCCCCAGCAAGCAGCACACCTTCTGCCCTCTTCTCTAACTTTCCGCAGCAAGCCACCACCTCCCTCGCTGCACTGTTGTTGTTCTTTAACCCTCTTCCCCCCCCCCCCCCCATCACGTCCGCCCGTCTCTCGCTCTCTCTTGCTCTTCTTCTCTCCCCCCTCTCCCTATCTCTCTCCTTCTCTTACCCTCAGCCAGTCTCGCCTCCTCCTTCTCCTCCTCCTCCTCCTCCTCCTCCTCCTCCTCCTCCTCCTCACGTTCTGGAAAGTCAAATTAATTTTATAGGGGACGATGGGCAAAGCGCAAACGACTTCCTCAATGGGGGAAAGCCAATCAGGAGGGGGGGGGGGGAGCACGGCTGATATTGGGCGTTCGAGCTGAGAATCAGCAGCAGGTCCAATAACGAACAGCAACAACAACAACATGGACGATACGACGCCCCCGTCAAAGTCAAAACGACGCACAGGTGGGAATTTAATTTGGCAATGTATACCGGAGGCTAATGGCGTTTGCCCTTTCGCCTCCTGATGAAAGGCGCCGTGTGCTACCCAGTGAAAAGGAGGAGCAGGGAGTGAGATAGAGAGAGAGAAATCAATTTCACTTCTTTTCTTATAGGAAATCAAATCGACGGTTCAAATCGTAATTCGATTCGGCATGCGTCTCTTTAGAATTTGTCGGCGCATTTTCTGATGGCCGTCGGTGGCGAGCGGCATCGCGGCCCGCGGACAACGACGCATATAGCGTGCTAAAGGCATTATGTACGATTTTATTTTTTTCCTCGTGTTATTTTCCACACCGTTTTTATTTTTTTTTATTTTCCTCGTGGCCCCGGCTGCTACTGCAGCCGCCGCCACGCGCGATATACACAAGAATCGATCCGGTTCGCAAAACCATTAAGGGCACCGCTTGAGTTATGGCAGAAATCTGCGTCCCTCTTTTATCGCGGGCGTGACTCATGCGGCGCTCTGCGGGGGCGGCGGCCCAAGCGCGTGCGGGCGGGCGCCGTCCGAGCCCCGTCAGGGCGTGGCACGCCAATCTCACTGTGCACGCCACTCTCACACTGCATGCCAAACTCCCTGAAAAAAAAATTGAATTTTAACATGTACCGCCCCGACGAGATGCGGGGATAAATCGGATGAATCGATTCGTGGTCACGATTCAGAGGGGGACCAGGTCACTTGGAATATTGGGAGGCGGAGGGGGGGGGGGGGTAGTGGGCAGCAGGAACAGGCGCGGGGACAAGGGGAGGCAGGGGGACGCCGGCGGGGGAGGAGAATCGCATTTACGGGGAGGACAGGGAGATGAGCGGGGATGGAGACGGCCTGCAGGGAGGAGCGAGGGCTGCGCAGCTAGGCGGGATGAAAGGAAGGGACCCTGAGAGGGTCGGCGCGGGTCCACTCGGCGGCGGCCACGGCACCGCTTCCCGTGCGGTACGCATCAGGGCCCGCGGCCCGCCGGCAGAGCAGTGTCTCGCATCGTCCCAGATACATTTAATATGAGCGAGCGACATTCTGTCCGCCGAGGCCGTGCGAGGCCCGGGCAGCACGGGCTGGCTGCACGCGCTGATGCGGGCTGCACACCGAACTAACGAAAATGCAAAGTGACAGTCTGAGATAAAAACGAAATGAATGGAGCGCCGCTCGTGCGGAGTTCCTGGGCCTTCCTTGGCAACACACTCGCTCCATGCGCCCTTGTTGTTCCGGTGACTCCCTCCCGCACTGTTTGCCCGGTGTTGGCAGGCGTGTCGGCGGTCCGGCCGGGCCCGGCAGCGCAGCCACAGGCCGGACACGGCGCCTCCCCGCATTACCAATATTATCCCGGGGTGGCAGCAGCTGCCGGCAGCTGCGGGGGGGGGGGGGAGGATGTGCGCTATGTGTGTGCGGCTCCAGCAGCTGCCCGCGACGGCTCCGCTCCGAGTGGGAACCTCGCAGCGAGTCCAGCGGGTCCAGCCGGCCCCCAGCCGACATGAGTCACTCCGGCTTTTCTTTGTTTTCTACTCAGGCCCCCCCCCCCTCCCCCTCTATCCTCTTCCAACGGGGAGAATGGCACAGCAGGGTAGTTGGAGGAAACTTAAAGCGGGGGCTGCTGCATTCTATCGCCCCTCGTTTCGCTTCAGCGGCAGGGCCCCTCCCTCCGGGGCCGGCCGGAGGAAGCTCCCCCAACCCCCCCACCGCATCCACGCCTTTGTGAAACTTATTCTCCTTTTGCCACTCGGCTACCGCCGAGGCAATCACGTTATTGCGGTCATTGAACAGCGAGTCATCAAAGTGGTTCCCGGGGCCGACGCGGTGACATGCGCCGCGGCCGGCGGAGCCGAGGAGGGAGGCCGCAGCCTCAGCCGTAGCCGCAGCGCCTCCCCCGGCTCCGGAGCAAGTTAAGGCTCCGGCCCAGATATTTTCCATTCGCCCGTCGTCGCTCCCTTGCGCCTGCTGCTGCGCCGCGCAGAGAAGAGGATGGGCGGGGGGAGGGGGTGACCTGAGCTGAGATGCCGCCAGGGAGGGCGGAGGAGGAGGGGGGGGGGGTCAGGGGGCATCAGCAGAAAGAGAGCGATGCCTAACAATCTGCGTGGGGTCCGTGAGTCCGTCTTCGCATTTTCTGATTACCAGCTAATTTGTTAAGCAGTTGGGGAGGGGGTGGGGGTGGACTTTTTGTGGCCGACAGATCTCACGGGTCTGCTTGAGAAAGAGAGAGGGAGAGAGAGCGGGAAAGAGGGAGAAAGGAAAAGCGGGGACGACGGCTCTGGTTTTTGAGTACCGCCGTTGCTCCCGACCGAATGTAAGAGGGATCCAATACCGAGCGGTAGCCCGAGGACACATGCCCGGGCCCGCTCACAGGGCCACCCGCATAGGGCCACCCACATTAGGGCCACCCACATAGGGCCACCCGCATAGGGTCACCCACATAGGTCCAACCATTTGGGGCAGCCGCCCGGAGAGAGACGTCCTATCGGCCTCCTCGGGACCCAAGCCACCTGAAAGGTGCCCCGTAAACCGGGCCAACGTATGGCCGCTGCGCTCCTCTGGCCAGGAGGGTTGGCGAGGCGAGGGTCGGTCCCGGCGGCATGCACAGAGGCGCACGGCCAGGGAGGAATTAGAACCTCATCGGCCGGCACCCCGAGGCACCCTGCACAACCCGTCGCGGACTCTGGTTTAGAAACGGAGCGGGGAAATAGAATGGCAGTTATTTATGAGCCACAACACCGACTGGGTGAAAAGCACCCCTCACTTTTTCTCTCACTCACTGCGTTTGCGCAGCCCCCCTGCGGGGCTTAGTTTGGGAGGTCAGGGAAGGAGAATGATAATATGCAAAGTCAGCGAGTAAAGTCTGCGGGCTGGTGTTGTTGGCGCGGTGTTTTCGTTTCTGTTGCTGCTGACGAGTGGCTCGTTGCTCCGCGCGGCCTAATGAGTTTCTGGGGCGCATTAAGGGAGGGGAGAGGGTAGCGTCCACTCGCCATTTGTGTGCCGACATGCTGCTCCCACCGCAGGCCGAGCCCCGCCAAGCCGCGCCGAGTCGCGAAGCCTCTCTACCCAAAATCTGCCACAACCACGTATCGGCAGCGGGGGTTTAACACGCCAAAAATTGTAATCGAGCTCAGTACACGCTAGGGGGGAAAATGGAGTCAGAACGGCGGCGAACACTGGACAGACAGGAAAAAAACCTACGGACGGAGAGAGGAAATGAAACAGAGATAAAACGCCGCGGGGAGTCGGGCGGGGGAAAAAGATAAGGAGAAATCATTTTTGGAAGTGGCCCGCCTCCCCCGGATGGTCGGGGCCGGCCTTGGGCCGCAGCGTCCGGCCGTCGCCTCACCTCACATCAAGTCGATACTTCACGAATCTGGCTGGGATCGGTCCCCCACCCCGCGCGCCCCGCGCGCCCCGCCGCCCCGCCGCCCCCTGCGGACTCGGAGCTGATGTGAGCGGGTTTGACGCTATTGCCTCTCGTAACTTTGCGCCCAAGAAGTGTGGAGGAGGGTGGGAGGGAGGAGGGAGGAGGGGGCAGGTGTCGGGATGGGAAGCGCTGCGCCCTCGCTTTTACAGGCTTGTTTTTCCTCGGTCGGATCCCGGCAGGCAACAACCTCCCTGGTCACGTGACAGCACGCCGTCCGCTCGGCGCGGCGAGGGGTCAAGGGACACGACGCAGGCACGCACGCACACACACACACACACGCGCGCGCGCGCTCCCTCCCGCACACTATCGCTGGCAAGAGGTCAAGCACGTCCGCACGGGATGAAGTGCCAGGTATTTTCAGGTTTACGACGTTCAGCCATGAAACGCGACGAGGTCATCGCTGCGAAACAAGTCATAGACCCCCCTTCCCCCTCTGCTCTCTCTGTCTCTCTCTCTCTCTCTCTTCCCTTTCCTCTTTCTCTCTCCACTGTGCCTGGTTAAAGTGGCCGCCTGAAACAAAACGCCTTTCGAAGAGACACTCTCCTAGCGAATTTCGGATTTTCTCGCAGCGCCCTTTTTATCGGCACGTAGCGCGTATTCGTTCTGGCTGCGACTTGAGCTTGAAGCACTGCCGCCGCCGGTGAGGTCTTCAGACACCGGCGGCACGCCCCCCTCCTCCCCGCCAATCGAGTGGAAATCTCTCGCCGGAGACTGGGCTCCTCACGCCGTGGGTGTCGAGATAGGCATTAAGGACGTGGCAGGCGGGACAGCTCCGGGTGGCACGCGTTGTATCGGGTGACACGGGGGGCGGGCGGAGGCAGGCAGCGGCTCACGGTCCGGGCCGTCGGACAGTCAACTCAGTTTGGTTCCGGCAGACGGTATCGATGACGTCGTGACCCCGCGAACCCCCCGCAGAGGCCGGCGGACAAGCCCGGGGACGTCCCCCGGCCGCCAAACCAAAAGCAGGCGTTCGCGCCGGTCCGTCCCGCTCATGTCAGGTGATATCTTGATGGCCTGTGTCCCCTCTTCATTTCCGGAGCCTTCGGAAGTGAGTGGAGGGGCGGGAGGGGACGGAAGCCTGATCTCAACAGGCGCGGAGGAGGGCAGCGGTGGCTACTGGCGGGAGGGCACAAGTGGGGCACAGCACCATCTGCACTTCAAGTTCTCGATTCTACAACAAAAAAAAATATGTCCGAGACAAAATAATGGGAACTTGAAGAAGAATGGTGAGACTGATGGGCCAGCAGGCACCAGTACCCAGGCCACCAACTAGCGGGGCGAAGCGTCCACCAGGCAGCGTGGCAGACGTGGACGTGGGGGGTAGCGGAAAGCATCCCCTCTGACCCGCCCGGTGGAGGGTGGTTAATGGAGGGGAAGGCCGGGGGGGGGGGGCGAAGAACAACTATCCCGCGTGTCCTAGTTGCGTGGACGCCTGGGGCCAGCCGGCGAGCGGGAGGGGTCAGAGGGGGCCGCACACAGGATTCCGGCCGTGATGTAAGGCCGTGGGGCCGGCGCGGCGGCCGCCAGAGAAAGCAAGGCCCGCGGTCCGCTCGCACAGATTCCGGCCGTAGAAAGGCTTGCGAGCGGACGGCGGCGTGCTCTGTGTATCATCCGCGGACGCAGACCAGCCAGCTGGTGGCGACGGGGGCCGACCGTGGCCAGGAGAGACGCAGCGCGCCAGAGGCCCGGGTAGCCTGCCCCCGGCCTGAGGCACCGGCCGCCGCCGCGGGTTCTAACGCCGTTTACGGTTGGACCCCCCCCCCCCCCCCCCCCGGCGCCGCCGTCCGTGCCGCTGCGGGTATCCGGCAGCCTCTGGCCCTGGCTGCCCTGGCTGCCCTGGCGGAGGCCGCCCCAGCCCGCGCGGGGCAGCCCGGTGCGGCCCCAGTTTATAGGGGGCCCCCGGCTTTTGGGACGGGCGAGGGATGCCTACGGTGGGTGGCTCGCGCCTCTCGGCTTGGTGGACACGCGTAAGTCTCCCAGATACGGGGATCTCGTTTTACGAGTACCGACCACGCGAGCGTGTGTGTGTGTAAGGGCCTGGGCCGGCCCCGCCGCCGTGTCGCAGGTTATATACGACGCGGTCGGGGGCCGCACTATTTGTTAACCGTCGGGAGGGCGCCCGCTAACAAGCGAGTTTATGCCAGTTCCAGTTAGTTCCGGTGCGCGCGTTACCACTTATCTGGAGTCGGGCTGCGACGGCGGTGCGGGGCGCAGCAGTGCTCATGAAGCTCTCCCCCCCCCCCCATCTCTCTCTCTCTCTCTCTCTCTCTCTCTCTCTCTCTCTCTCTTCTCTCTCTCACTCTCACTTCCGGACCCAACCTGCGGCTCAACGCGGGTCGCTGCGATAACTGCGGCGTCGCTCCCTGTATGTATGACTGCGCGCGATGTCGATGCTGATGAGAAAAGCAGTCCGCGTCGAGATTCGAACGCGAGAAACTGGTTTTTGATTTCCCCGCCGCAGCTGCCGCAGCTGCAGCGGTGTGGCGGTGTGGCGTGGCAGCACATACGACCACACACGACGCCGCGCACTACCAGCCACGTGCGTCCATCGGCAGGCGGGTTGACATGGCGTCACGAGGAAAGGCAGCGGCAGCATCAGGTTCCTCTGCCTCCCTCTCTCTCTCACACACACACACTGTATCTCCATCTCCCTCCTCACACACACATACACGCGGCCGTACTCGCGGGGATACATTGCGCTATCCATAAATCAGGTGAGGCTCAGGTGAAGTACGAAGCGGGCCGGATGCCGACGCGGGACGCACAAATAACAACACGCCCGCCCCCCACACATATTCTCTGCCGGGGCGGCAGGCCTCGGTGTACACCCGCGCGCCCCTCTAACGCGCTGCCAACGGCTGTAAACGCCATGTAACGCGGCCCGGGCGGGGGCCCCCGCCGGTCACCGACCCCCCGACAACCACGGCACGGGCCCCCGCGCAGCCGCGCAGTCCGCCAGGGCGCCAGGGCCTGCTGATCAAAGACGAATTTGATTTCGCGTCGCTCCTTCCCCGGCCCACGCACACGCACACGCACACACACACGCAAACACACACACACACACGCACACACACACACGCACACACACGCACACACACACGCACACACTACCACCACCACGTCTCTCTTCCTGGCCTCTCGCGGCCCGCGGCTGCCATCCGCGTCTGTTATTTATGGCCGCCCGCACCGCGACGGGACGGGGAGCGCTGGTCGTGGCCCCGCCGCCGCCGCCGCCGCCGCCGCCGCCGCCCGCCGCCGCCGCCGCCGCCGCCGCCGCCGCCGCCGCCGTGCCGCCGAGCCGCCCGTGCCGTGCCATGGCAGGCCGAGTTTTTCCGGGATGAGCGAACCACAAAACTCTCCCCCACGTCTCCTCACCGGCAACCACACGTTATCCTCTCTCTCTCTCTCGCTCTCTCTCTCTCTCTCTCTCTCTCTCTCTCTCTCTCTCCCCTGCTCACGCATCGCCTCCCTGAGGCCGCCGGCCTCGTTTTGTAAGGAAGGGGGACGCGCCTTGCTCGGCGGGGCCGCACAGGCAGCCAAAGGCCAAAAAGCTGCTCTGCGGGGGAGGCGGATGGGAGGGAAGGGCTTCACAACAGCCGGCAGCTCCCTGTTGTTGCTCGCCCCGCCCCTAATTTTTCCGAGTGGCCGGCAGCCGGTGCTGGTGGCGGCGGCGGTGACCCGTGTGTAGCCGGGCCGTCAGGGACGCATACGCGAGGCCCGCGGAGCCAGGAGAGGCCGGCGAGGGGACCGGAGAGGGAGGCCGGAGAGAGAGGTTGGTGAGAGGGGGCGGAGAGAGAGGTCGGAGAGAGAGAGGCTGGTGAGAGGGGGCGGAGAGAGAGGTCGGAGAGAGAGAGGCTGGTGAGAGGGGGCGGAGAGAGAGGTCGGAGAGAGAGAGGCTGGTGAGAGGGGGCGGAGAGAGAGGTCGGAGAGAGAGAGGCTGGTGAGAGGGGGCGGAGAGAGAGGTCGGAGAGAGAGAGAGAGGCTGGAGAGAGAGAGGCGGAGAGAGAGAGAGGCTGGAGAGAGGGAGAGAGAGGCCGGAGAGGGGCCGGAGAGAGGCTGGAGAGAGGGGGTAGGGGAGCGTGGCGGTGATAACTGCCGGAGCAAGTGTGTGCAAAGTGTTTGTAATGTGCGAGCTCCCGGCGGCAGCGGCCAGCGGACCTGGACGCGCACTGTTCCCCGTGCTCAATTCCCCCCCCCCACCTACCTTACCGCCCCCTCCCCTCCTCTGATCTCGGCCCAACCCCTGCTCGCACTCTGCCCCCCAACCTCCACCCGCCTCCCCCCAGGACAAAGAAACGCAGGCCGGTTTTGCATTTTGAGTACGGGTGATGTAGCGCGTCCTATAGCTGCTGCCCTTCCCCCTCCCCCCCAGGTCGTTGACTTGCAAATGCGCTCCGGCCCAAATAATAATGGTCACAGTAATAATAATAATAATAATTTTAATAATAGAAATAATAAGGCCGGTGATGACGTGGGCACATCGAGGTGCCGCCGCCTGCCCGCATGCGTGTCCACCGCGTCCGACAGGCACGGCGTGCAGTGTGCCTCTTCGGTGCCCGTCGGGGTCTGACGGGCGCGTGCAAATGGTAACGGTAATGGCGGCGTCGGGAGGACCCGGGAGGGCCCCGGGGGAGGACTCCGTCGGGGGAGGACTCCGTCGGGGGAGGACCCTCGCTGTCGGCGCCGGTACTCGTCGCCCTGCGCCGAGGCGTGCCACCACTAAGCACGCCGCCCAAATGCCACGCGCGCCGCGACACGCTACTCGCACGCCAATTTTCCGGGGGTCTAACTAGTTTTTGTTTTGTGCGGGATTCAGTTTTGCATCGTGACGCGCACTATTGTGATCTTATTCATTTTGATGTTAGGTTAGAAATCGTGACATGAAGAAAAAAGGTGTGTGTGGTTGGTTGATGTAACCAGTGTAACCGGGCCTTTCACACTGACCCGACCGCTCTTTTTCGCTCGAAAACCTGCTGCCCTCTCTCACTCGCACACACTCACACACGCGCACTCAAGAGGATTAAAGGAAAAGGGGACGACGTTCGAGACTGCTGCGGCCGCAGCATGTGCTCTCTCTCTCCCCTCTCTCTCTCTCTCTCTCTCTCTCTCTCTCTCTCTCTCTGTCGCTTCCGCCGCCCGCTCTTCTCGGATGACGGCAGGCGACGAGCCGATTCCTCTCCCCTGACGCTCGCAGAAGTGTGCGGCGGCCGGCGCCACTTGGCCCTGTATCGCGATCAGCGCCCTCCGGGCCGGACGAACGGCCTTCCTCCCGTTTAGTCCATAGTGATGTGACATCGCACTCCGGCAACCAGAATAAATTTCTTATGGTTCATAATATGCATCTCAGTGGGTGCGGGCGTGCTTATCTATTGAGCGAAAATGTCATCTTGCTCCCCGTGACATTTATTTCTTCCATTTCTCGTGCGGAAGAAAACGCATTGTGCTGTTTAATGTGGGAGAGTGAGACGGAGGTGCGGTGCGCTCGCTTGCTCCGCTGCGTGCCGCCGCACCGGCGCCCCGCCGACGGGGCCGAGGCCGCCCGAGGCAACTTACTTTATTTTATTACTTTGTTTGCAGCCTATGACGCCGCGCCGCGAGGCAGCACACGTTGGCCTGCAACCATTCCTCAGGAGAAAGAGAGAGGCGCACAGGCAGTGAAAGCGAGAGAGAGAGAGAGAGAGAGAGAGAGAGAGAGAGGGAGTGTAATTGAGCGTGGGAAAGAAGGGAGATAGACAAGGGTGGGAGGGAAAGGGCGTAAAGAGCTTGGCGGGACGGGTTGGTAGGACGAGGAGTGCAGGGGAGTCGCCTCGGAAGACGCAGATGGAGGGAGAGAGGATATAGAGAGGACAGTGCGAGAGAGAGGGAGAGAGAGAAGGGGGCGAGGAAGGAGAGGGTCTCTGCAAAGGGAGGGCACCCCGCCGCCGCCCACCCCCTTGATCTCGAGAGGCCATCCCGACATAATTTCTCCCTGTGCTGTAATTAAAGAGACCTGCCTTGGGAAGAGCAACTTCACCTCCAAAGTCGTGCTTAGAGGCTCTTTCCACTAATCGCGAGGCTGGCTGCCGGCGGCTGAGGTGGGCCTGAGGCCGCCCGCCCGCCAGCCAGCCAGCCAGCCTGCAGCAACCGCTGCGGATTATCCCAGAAAACTTTTTCCCACGGTTGATCGAAGCTGCGTGGGGGGTGTGCTCGGGGGGGGGGGGGGGGGGGGGGAGGCATATACGGCAGAGGGGGGCGGGGAGGGGCGGCGTGGAGGGAATCACGACGAGCAGGGGCCGGGCGGAGACGCACCAGCGGGCCGGCGCCGAGTCTGTGCGAGTGAAACGTTTGAATTTTTAATTAAATGCTTTCCGTTGCACTTACGGGCGCCTCCGCCAGTTAAATTAGTTTCCCCGGTAATCTCATCAGCCGTGACCGCCCTTGCCCTGTTCCTTCCGCCGCCGCCACCGCCGCCGCCACCGCCGCCGCTGCAGCAGCTGCTGCTGCCGCTACTCCCTGCTTTGCTTTTCCGCGCTCTTCTCCTTTTTCTTCTTCCTCTTCTGCGTTTCTTCGTCTTCTTTAATTTCTTCCCAAAGTTTAATATAATCAACTCCATCCTTAGCGTTAACTTCTTAACTCTCATTTGTTCTCTCTCCCGCTCTTTTTATAGAAAATAAAATAATAATCTCTGCGGGTAGGCGGTGTAGCGGCCGTGTCAGCCCGGAGAGCGATGGTCATGACTGGCGCGGATGATCGCGTCTCCACCGTTTCCGCGACTTCATCGCATCGCTGTGCGAAATCGCCTGCGCTTATTGAGTGAGGCCGGCGCCGCGTGGCAGTGAGCAGCCTGGGAGGTAGGCAGGAGGCGGGAGGCCACGCGCACCTGTGCGCGCCGGGCCTGCCTACCTGCCGGGCTGACGCCGCGCCATGCACACGCGCCGCGGGGGGTCTTTTCCTCCGATGCGAGCGGCGGCCGGCGAGACGGGCGGCCGGCACACAAGGGGGAGAAGGGGTGCGGTGTGGACCGCGCGGGGAACCGGAGAACAAAAGAAACGATAAAGAGGACAGCGATGGGAGGAGGATGAGGCGGTGGGAGGGGGTGGGAGGAGGAGGGGGCGAAGGGGACGACGATAAAAAGTCGGCCGCGTGGAAAGGAGGGCAGCCGGCAGCGCCACGCATCGCAAGCCGAGCGGCGGCTGCCTTGGCGGACTGGCCGGACGCCGCCGCCGCCGGCTCCGAGGCTCCGCGGCCGCGCGGCCCGACGGCGGCGCTTCGTGTCGCTAAAGCTCCGGCTGCCTGTGTGTGTGTGTGTGTGTGTGTGTGTGTGTGTGTGTGTACGCGTGTCCGACTGAGTAGAGGTGTCGATATTGGGTGGTGCCGATGGCGTGAAATATGCAGAGCAGCGTGGAGTGGTTTAGCGCCCGCGCTCCCGGCTTCAGTCACACGATCCCCGTTCCCGTCATCCGGATGCAAAGCCACGTAGCACGTTACAGACCGCGGGTCTGATCTCTCTCTCTCTCTCTCTCTCTCTCTCTCTCTCTCTCTCTCTCTCTCCTTCTCTCTCAGCTTTCTCTATACCTCTCTCTCTCTCTCTCTCTCTCTCTCTCTCTCTCTCTCTCTCTCTCTCTCTTTCTCTTCACTTTCTCTTTTGCTTACTCTCTCCCTCCCTCCCTCCCTCTCTCACTCTCTCCCTCTCACTCTCTCTTTCTCTCACACGTTCTCACCTTCATAACGGAAAGGCAAAGTGAAAGTGGCAAGCGCGGACCGCCGAAGGCCTCCCTGGGCGTCGCGCGGTGACGTGTCCTGCGGGGCGCGGCGGTCATCGGCCGGCCAGGACGACAAGGACAGCCGTCGATACGAGTCAGCGCCTCGTGTGGGCGAGACAAGGACAGTGAGAGAGAGAGAGAGAGAGAGAAAGAGACGGCGGTGGAAAGAGAGATGGCAACCAGAGCGCTTCTTCCACAAAATGCGTTAGCGCGTGTTTGCCCGACGGGGACAGACTTTCTCGTCTCGACCCCCCTCCTGCCCCCCACCCTACCACTCTGCCACGCAAGTTTGGACACACAGGCAAGGGAGGCTCTAATGGCACCTAGAAGAGCTGTTTGCCGGCTCTCAAAGGAGCACAAGGTGGCTGCGGCGGGGAGGAGGAGGAAGAAGAAGTTCGGGGAGGGGAGGGGGCGGTTGGAGGAGAGGGCCAGTTTCGCCCCGCCGCTCAGCCTCGCCCTCCCTCGTCTGCTTTCTTTTCTTGCGGTCGCGCACTATATCAAGTTTAAAACGAGCGGCCGCGGCCGAAGCTTGCCTGCGTTAGCCGCGTCCACCTGGCATCCGTCTTTCCGCCCTTGGGGGTCATCTCAGCGTCAGTCGCGGCAGGTGGAACAAAAAAGTTATCGAGGGAAATTTCGCCTGCTTCGCATTGGCCATTTTTTTTTTGTTGCGACGTCAAGGAGACGAGTTACTTTTGATTGGCTCCGAAACTTGGTTTGGGATCGGTTATTGCTGCCGGCGCTGCAGCAGCCGCGTTGGGAGAGGGTGGAAAGGGGGGGGGGGGGCGATCGCATGGCGTATTTTCCGAGGGGGTACACGTAACCGCAACGTGCGCGCGCGTGGATACGCCGTGCGGTGGGCGGGTCGGCGGCAGCAGCAGCAGCAGCAGCACCAACAACTTTTTCTCCCTTTTCCTCTCTGCTCGCAAGTCTCCGGAGAGTAAGAATTCGAGGAAAGTTCGAAAACGTGTTACCATGTCCCTGACGTGCCTTCATATGATAATCGCCGAGCAAGCCTTTCGAGGCCGCCTGCCCCCCCCCCCCCCTGCCCCTCCCACGCCTCCGCAGCTAGCGCGCCCGGGGGGCTCCGCCGACGGGGGCCCGCCAGCCTAGCTCAGGCCTCTTGAAGTGCACGTCGTCCGCTACGATCGGCCTCCGTGGACATCCAATGCCGCCGCCTGCCTCCATAATTGTGAGTGTGCCACTTCCGAGTGCCTCAGCTCCACCCCCCCCCCCCCCCCCCCCGCACCAGCGCTGCGTGGGAATAAACGTTCTGCCACATAACGATGAATGCAGGCGCTCGACTTGTTCTAGCCCCGGTATAAACTGGCAGGAACCAGCTAACCGCAGTTCGTCAGAGGGACGAAAATAAAAGTTTATCTTGGGGGGGAATTGTTTCCAAAAGTTGGACGCACCCAGCTCTCCGAAATCCATAGCAAGCCTCCTGCGCCGCTCCCACGCCTGAAACTGAAACAGCCTCTTCGCAATTCCACATCCCAATTCGCACCCCGTCCCGGTAAAGCCGGCCCAAAAGCTCGTTGCAGATTATGATTACGCATGCCACGCACAGAGAGCCATACGCGCCGGGACCGCACGCTCACACACGCCCGCAGACAGAGGCGCCCCGCTTTAGACGCAGCCCCCCCCCCCCCCCCCTCTGCGTGGTCCTCTGCGGCAGCGGCGAAACCGATTCGGTACAGGGCTGCTCTGTTCTCGCTGAATGGCACCGCGCCGGGTGTAAGAGGATTCGTACCCACGCGCGCGGGCAGTGCTTAACTTTTCGTAAAGCACAAGCAATATCCTTTTCTCCTCGTGCGTATTTGTGTTTTTTCACCGACTGCCGCGGCGATGTAAACGTTCATTTTCCAGCGCTGCGCACAGACTGGTCGAGCGGAAACTTTTTTCAGTGCAGTCGGTGGCCCGGCTCGCGGACGCGCGCTGAGGCCGGTGGGAGGGACGCGGACGCCGCCGCTGTGGGCCCCGCGCCCGAAGGACGAGGGCGCGGCGCAGTAGTTAAAACAAAGTTGGTTGATTCGCGGAAACTTTTACTTTTTGCCGGGTCGTAACCGGAGTGTGACAACGCTTCAAGCTGGCGGCGGCGGCGGCGGTTTGAGCCGCGTGGTGGTGGCCGAGCCGGCGGCGGCATGGCGGCGTCACCCGTAGGGATGCTAAACGCGTGCAGGCAGCATCAAAATGTTTATTTTTCTTTTCGTAAAAGTTTAGGAGATTTTTTTTTACAGAACCGTATACACGTGGGAGAAGTGGTTCGGGGAGCGCCTCACTGTCAGGCAGCGCCTTTCACTCCTTTCACTCCGGGCACGCAGGCAGTTGCCTCCCCGTGGCGGTACAACAGCGCCGCCCTCTAACACGATTACACTCGCGGGCCCGGCGGCGCCCGGTGTGTGAGTCGGCCGACTCCTCCAAACTTTCGCCGGGGCCGCGCGCACAATAAGACCTAGTCAAGGTCCTGACCCCCATTTCAGGGCGCTGCGCAGTGAATGTGTTAGGGAGGAGCCAGACTGTTTACCAGACCGTGTCCCGGCTTACAGGGGCGGGCCAACCTCTCGCGACACAGGATTGTGAAAAGTGGCACAGCGGCGCAGCCCCCAGGCCGCCTCGGCGTTTGTCGCTGTTCGTTTCTTATTCATTCATGCAGTATACTCTTGGTCTCTCTTCCGCGCGAGGAGCGGGCGGCACCCTCTCACTCGGGAAGAGAAGCGGGGAGCGTCTTCCACATTCAAGTAAACACGGGGGCCGGGTAGGCGGGCAGTGCGGGGACGCGGCGGGGGGCCGAGCAGGCCGCGCTCGTTAGGGGCCGCGGGCCGACGCAGCGCGCAGCTCGCGGCCTGTGGACGCCGCCTGACGCCCGCCGCTGGCCGCGGTGCAGCGGCGTGGACTGGCTCGGGTGGGAGCGGCGGCCGGAACCGATGCCGTCCACGCCGCCGGGCCCCGCGGCCCACACTACCCCACCGTGCTAGCAGGCACGCCGCCACGAGACCACTGCGGACCTGACTTCTCATCGCCGCCCACCACCCTGCCACTTCTTATGGGGCGTTAACGTTATTTAACGTTAACGGCCCATTCCGTCTCTGCGTTAGCGCCTGCGGCGGCCATGCAGCGGCCTCTGATGCTCCGCACGGCGGACCCCGGCAGTCGGACCAGAACTAACACGGCGCCCGTTCCGCCTGCCGCTCCGTTCCCGATCCCAGATTCCTATCGACCCGCGCGGCGGCGCGGCCGCAGCGGCGCTGGCGCCCCCGTCAAAGCGACCGAGGACTGCTGAGGGTGAGGGTGCTGCTGCGGACCGCAGGACCCGGCAGGACCCGGCAGGACCCGGCGGGGTAGCAGGGGGGCGGCAGCATCAATGTTGCCCCAGAATGCCACCTGCGGTTCGGCGCGGTACGTCTGTGGCCACGGACCCGCCACGGACCCGCCACCGCTGAGGAGGCAGGCTGCGCCGAGGTCCCGCCCGCCCGCCCTGCCAGCGCCTGTCCGCACCCGCGGCACGCTACACAGCTTCGCTTTTCGGCAGCGGCAGTGTTCGCGGCGCCGGCACAAGACAGCGGACGGGGAGGGCGAAAAGAGGGTGCGGTGCGGCGCGGAGAGGGAGAGAGAGGGGCCCGGCAAGGTGGGCAGGATGCGGAGGGGAGGCCGAGACGAAGAAACAAGAGAGGGAGAGAGAGAGAGTGGGGGGGAAGGGGGGTCTGGTGAAAGGCCTGGCCCTCGCCCGGCCTCGCATACCGCATACCATTATTTTTCATCCATATTTTGCGGGAGGGCGGCGAAGGCTTTCTCTCTCCCCCTCCCTGTCTATGTCTACCTTCCCCTCCCCCCCCCCCTCTCTCTCTCTCTCCAGCTCGGCTGGCGTCAGCGTGCCACCTTTGGCACCCTCTTGCTTGCTGTGCCGGTGCCGTCGTGGCAACGGACGTTGAGCAAAGATGTATCGCGAGAGAGAGGCCGGTGAGAGCTAGAGAGAGAGAGAGGTAGAGACAGACAGAGAGAGACAGAGGGAGATTGATATAAGATGAGAGAGAGTGTGTGTGGGCGAGAGAGACGTGGCGCCATGTGCGGACCGGTCGCTGGAGAGAGCGGACCCTGGACACGGGGCGGGCACGGACGCACGGGGGATAGGCCCGGCGGGCAGGCGCGGGCACACACACGCGCCGAGGATAACTGGGACGGAAATAATGAAGGCAAACATTGCTGGTCCGGGCTGGCGGGGTGACGGGGTGGCGGGGTGGCGGGGTGGCGGGGTGGCGGGGGGCGGCACAGCCGGGCCCAAGGCTACGGGCGGGGCCTGGCCGGAGGCCGGGCTGACAGCCAGCCGCCGGGGTGCCGTCGGCTGCTCGCTGTGTTGGGATGCATTCGGGTACAGTACACGGACGTGCCTGCGCTGCCTGCGCTGCCTGGCCCCCACCCCCCCGGGGTCGTGCACCCCTGACGTGGCGTCCCTCTCTCTCACACGTACTCACCTCCGTGCGCGCGTCCTGCTCTGTCTCTCTCTCACAGCCTCTGCGACCGGCCTGCCGGCGGCCGCGCCCCGCCCGGATCGGAGTTGCAGCGTCGGAGATTGGATTGGTGGGAAAGTAGCAGTGGCGGGCCGCGGAGAGCCTCGCGACGGAGAAATGGAGTTTTCCACGGCGGGGCGCGGCCGGCCTCTTCCGCCTCGCGGCCCGACAGGACATCCCCATCGATGGAACTCGGGGAAAGGTGGGTGAACACTACCTGAATATTTCATGCGGTGCCGCGCCCAGGGGCGCTCAGACTCCCCTCCGAAACTCGTTCGCAAAATACAACATGGTTAATCAGTTTGCGTGATGGCGAAAAAAAAAAGGCCGCGATTCTTGTTTCATTTTATTTTGTGTAGAAGTGCAGGACACGAGGTCGCTGCACTTCCGACAAGGTTTGACGGCGGGCCGCGGGCTGCCAATGAGTCAGTGGCAGGAGGGGGCAAAGTTGTTTGAATCTTCGCGCCCGAGTTTGCACTAGTGGCGCAGCAGCACGCGGGCCGAGGCAGAGGGAGCGAGCGAGGCAGGGGCCGCGTCTCCGTTAGTCAACATCAGCGGGAGGGTCCGGGGCTGCCGCCGCCGCCGCCGTCGCTGTCGATATTAGCGCGGGGATGAGACGGCGACGCGCTGCCAGCCACTTATAAAACTGCCATCAAGCCCGGCAGTCCGCCGGTAATGTATATCGCAGGGTTGGCAGGTATTTGCGGAGATTCCGAGCGAAACTCGGTGGCGTCGGCGTCGGAGGGAAGTGACGAGCAAATGGGGGGGGGGGGGGGGGGGGGTACCGGTATCGCAGCGGCAGCCCAGAAAGTACGCAAGTCGCGGGCCGCGGGCTTCGGGCTGCGGTGCCGCCGCGGGGCGATACGGCGATGTGCCCGGGCCGGCAGCGGCGCCGACAGCGACGGCAGCGCCAGTCGCCGCGCAGCCCTCCAATTTCATCCCGAGCCGGGACGAACACTTGGCTTCGCCAACATTGACTCTGACGGCCGCGCCGCGGGCGGGAGCGACGCGGGCGGCCCGATGCAAATCTCCGGACCCGCGGACGGACATCAGCGATTCATCAATGCAAATTACTCGTCGCGAAAATTTTAACGCATATCTGCGTCACCCAGATCGCTCAACCGCAATCCGCAGTATCTCCGCAAGAGGCGACTTCTCATTTTTCTGTTTGAATCATTGTTTGTTTTAATTGTTTTTTTTATGTCGCAGCACAGCAGCGCACTGGTGCGCCACCGGCAGACGCCTGTGGATCGCGGGGTAGGCAACCCGGCGAGCAGCCCCGCCAGACGGGACTGCCCGGCCCTCGGCCCGCAGGGGCCCGGCCAGCCCTGAGCCGTCCGACCGACCGACCGCACGCGCGCCATGGAACAATCCGTTCCCTTTTCTTTTCTTTACTTTTCGTAAATATGAAAAGTAGTTGACCTTGAGACTGTGGTAAGAGCAGGTCTGCGGTGTTCCAGCGGTGCCCCGCCTTGGCTTCTTTTTTTTTTGTCTTTTTCTCTCTCTCTCGCTCGCCCTATGTCTCTCTCTTTTTCGAGGCAGCCTTGGACCGGAGCGGCGGCGGTGTGTGGGGAGAGGGCAGGGGGTGTGGCGAGGGTATATTTGGCATTCACGGGGGCCCGCCGGGCGGCCCCGCCCCGGCCCCGGCCTGGCCGGCAGGCGGCCTTGACAGCCTGGGCAGGGACGCTGAATGCCTCCGCTGATCAGCACTGCGCACCGACATTAATATCCGGTCAGTAATCAGCTTCTTTCAGGCTCCGCGTATTCTCCACTACGAAAGAAAAAAGCAAAAAAAAAAAAGGGAATCGGCGGTGGCTTCGAAATGGTAAATGGGGTGCTGCGGCCGCGCGAGGCGCGCCCTGGAAGGGCGATCGAGAACAACGTTCCCTCGCTTCCGCCAACTTTCAGGTCACTCCAGACCCGGGGCTGACAGTGTAAAGTCTATAGTGCGTTGGTTAAACAAACCTGCGTAATCCTTGTGAACGCGGCGATCGTAATCCATGGGAAGGGCGCTGTGGTGTCACTATTATGACGATTCGCGGCACTGCCAAACACTTATTTCACTTATTTTTTTTCTTTATTTCGTTTGCACCGCATCGATCAACACCATTATACCACTTGTTGAAGAACACGTTCACACGACGATCTCCGTGATGCAAATCACTTGACATATCTGCAACACACAAAACAGGAAATACGTGAGAGTGCCGTCCTCTGAATATTCGACCACACTATTGCGTTTGCCATTCTGTCTCGCAGTTCCGCTGCCTTGTTTTCCTGGGAGACCGAAATAAGTAGGAGACACCAACCGACTGCAGCATCTCACGGCTATTTTTGTGTGTTTTTTTTTCCACCCCTCGTCATTTTGGTCCGTCTCCCCGGAACAAGAGGCAAACGACGTCAGGGAACAGCACGCAGCGAACGAACAAGCGGGATGGTTAGGTTAGGAAGAGAGACACTGCCGGACGCGCTGCGGGCGCCGCACCGCGCACAGAGCACCGCACGCGTTCTCTCTTTTTTTTTTACTTCCGCTGTTGCTGCTTAATGGTTGGCTGTTGCATCCAGATTGTCCGCGAAACAAGAGGCAACGCCGGCCGCGCGCTCCGCCCGGCTGGCTGGCTTGCAGAGGCTGAGAGGGAGGATAGGGACGGAGAGGGAGGGCGTCAGGGCACCGGGATGAGGTCCGCGCCGTCCCCCCGCCTCCCCCGGGACCGACAAACGAAGGGCGGACGAGGGGCCGCAAGGCGCGGAAAGCCGGCGGCAACAACAGCAGCGGCGGGGCGCCGGCGCTGCTGTCTTAGCGCGAATGCCCCGCAAAATTATACGCGTGTCGCGCCTTACTGGGGGCCGGGGGCGCGTCGGGGAGGGTGAGAGGCCGCCGAGTGGTGACCGGGGGATGGCGGCGGGGCCCCCGCCTGCCTCCTGCAGTGCCAGAATTTGCATTTTTGTCGACGGCTGAAGAGTGTTGTTTTTTTTTTCGTTCAGTTTTTGGGCCCTTTGGCTCTTGGGCACTTTTGGTACTGTTTATTGCAGTGTTGTGTTCGCTGCCTTCCTTCTCCGTCACGGGGACCGGATAGGAAGGAGTCGAGGGGAAGGGGGGGCGGAGGCCGCGGTCTTAGCCGCGCCCCGTGGTCGGTCGCCACCGATACCGCGCCCCTCTCCGGACTGACACCGAAACTGACGCGTGTCCGGCGGGGAGGGAACAAACAGCTCGAGAGAGTGGCACCCGCAGGGCCGCAGGGTCTGGCCGCCGCTGCGGCTGCGTTCGGCACCGGCCCCGCAGCTGGCGCACTTCTGACGCAGCCGCCAAGCGATCGCTGATGCTGCCGGTGGACCCAGGAGGCCACCCGGGTCCGAGCCAGCTCAGACCCTTCGGCGGCGGTGCCCTCCACTAGAAAAATAATGGAATCGGAATTACGGCGAATGTTTGTTCGTAATTTGGGATTCTGCGGGGCTCGCTGGGAGGGTTCGCTGAGGGGGCGGGGCGGGCGGCCTGCCGCGGGCCGAGCTCCGGGACTCTTCCCGCGTTGGCTTCCACCGGAAGCGTCCACGGCCTGCGCCCCGCAGCCGCGGCGGGCGGCGGGCCGGTTGGGTCCATCTGGTTCGGGTCCGTCCAGGCCGCAGGCAGCGCCGGGCCGGCGGGTGGGCCGGCACACCTCGGGCGCGCAGCGTGCGGCCGTGGAATAATTCATTTCGAAATTAGGTGGGGAGCAGGTGAAAAGGCGCGTGCTCTGCGCCGGTGGCTGGGAGGGGGGAAGGGGCAGGCCAGTGGGGTCAGGCAATGATAACAGAGGCCGTGACAACGACCGGACGGACACGGGCCAGGCGATGCTTCACAGTGCACGGACGGCCCCAAGTCCAAAGTCATTTTAAACTCGATTCCGGCGCTCTGCGTGGCTTGTCAGATCTATTCGCGTTCGGCCTGGTGTTCAATCCGACCGATGCGTCGTTACAGTACGGTGTATCGAGCCAAGGCCGCTGAACTGGCGGAGAGGTCGTGCATTTTGGGGACGGACAGGGGATGATTTAATCTCTGCTTTCGTTTTCCCCGTGCCCTCCCCTCTCCCCCTCGCTGTCATGACTTCCCCCTCCCCGTCCCCCGAGGTTAATGGCGCGACGGTCGACGACACGGGCCTTCCATTTACACCGCGAGGACCACTGTCTGGCGCGGGCTGACTGGGCCGCCGCCGCCGCCGCACGCCCCAGCGGGACCCCGGCCGCGAGGGGGAGCGGAGGAGAGGGCGGGGGGAGTATTTGGGGAGGACGCGAGAGCTCCTAAAGGGCGTGGAGTGTGTGGGGGGGGGGGGCGATAAAAAATGTACGCACATGCGGAGCCGCGGCGGGTCGGATGAAGACACCTCACGTGCACCACGTTTTTAAAATCCGAGGTGCTAACGACCCCTCGAGCAGCAGCAGGGTGGTGTTGGATGTAGGAATTAAGGCTTCGAGCCGAGGCGAGTGAGCACTGCTGGCCGTGGAGGGGGAGGAGGGGGGAGGGGGGGGGGGGGTGCCCAGCGGCGGCAGCGGAGGCAGCGCCTCGAGGGAGACCTGCCCGTTCCCAAGAACCGAGAACGAGGGCTCGGTCGAACAACGGCAGCAGCAGCAGCAGCACTTAGCGGAGGACGGCTGAGCTTGTTGCGCTTGACGGAGCTCGGCGGAGCACTCGCACGCCGAGTTGGGCGGCATTTTCTGTTCCAGGGCTGCGGGCCGGCGGCGCTGCCCACCGCACGCAGGATCTGTGCGAGGCGGGCGCGAGGAGCTGTCCTGCGCGTGTCGGCGCTCCGGTACGCTCGGGGTGCACGCCTGTGCTGTGGGCCGTATCTGTGCTAGGGTGGGGATGCTCCCCCCACCCGCCCCCCACACACACACCACCAGATTGCGGCTGCGCGCAGAGGCCTGGTCACAAACACACGTACACTCGCACACATATGCACACACGTAAACACACGCACAAACATACACGCACGCACACACACACACACATACACGGCTCATGCGGCTCCCGCGGGGCCCCGACCGGAGGCTGGGTGAGGCCACGGGGATAGGGTTAGAGGTACGTAGGGCCTCCTGAGAGGGGAGATAGCCGCGGGAATAAAAGGAGGGGAGGGGGAGGGGGGGGGGGGGGCTGCGGCGGCAGCAGTGGTGGCGACGGTGATAGTGTGGTAGTAAGTACTAAAGTAGGCCTAGGCCCGTGGAGACAGACCGAGGGAGAGAGAGCGAGAATGAGAGGGGGGGGGGGGAGAGTTAGTGGCGCGGGCCAAGGGGCTGCAGACCGCAGGTTTTGCTCTGCGCGGCGCCTGCTCTGTCACTGACACCGCCGCCGTTGCGGTTGCAGCGGTAGCGGCGGCGGCGGCAGGAGCGTTGGTCATGGGAAGGACACGCCGTCCGCAGCCGGGGACCGGGAGGCGACGCACTAATGGCAGACAACCACCAGGCCGCCCCACACGACCGGCTTCACATATACTTTTGTGACCAGCTCGGTTCAACCGCCGGGTCTATTCTCAATTCGAAATCAACTCACAAATTTACGTTGCTTTTTTTGTTTTTTGTGGTGCGGCCCGTGCAGACTCTTGTACGTTTTTATTCGCATCAGTTAGCGTATCGATGTCATCAGACGACATTAGCGAGCACGGCGGTCCGTATTCAGATTAAATTACGTCGAAATGGACGCGACTGTCAGAGAGAACAATCCATCACTCGGCGCGAGCCGTTGCGCTTATAGGGACTTTCTGAGCGACGCATGGCATAAGTTTGTTCCGGAATGGGGAATATTGGAAACCATCAAAACTAGATTCTAAACGCGGATGGAATTTAATGCGTTCTTGTTTTTTTTTCACGTTTTTGACATACTGTGTATACTTACTATTTTTTTTTTTAAATATAAAACTAACTATCCATAGAGCGAGACACGTTGAGACCGCACAACACGACGCGACAGTGTCCCTCGCGGGGACGCGGACTCGCGGGCAGCTCCGGGCTGCACCCCCGCTCGGCTCGGCCGGCTCCGCGGGGCCCTGTCCGGCCCTGCCTAGCCCTGCCGGGGTCCCCGGTCCGGGCGCACACGCACACGCCGCGGACCGCCGCCGAGGCCGCCGACGACAGAGCGACGCAGAGACGCGACCCGAGCCGGGTCCCTGCTCGCAGCACACTGGCCCACTGGATGCTCCCCACCGGCCGCCCCACCGGCCGCCCCACCGGCCGCCCCGCGGCGCGCCACCCCCAGCCAGCGCCGGAGGGGCCGGAGGCTGCGGGGGGTGGGGAAGGCGCGCGTGTGGCGCGGGGGCGGCGGGGGAGGGAGGGGATAAGAGATGAACCATGAAGGAAGGCGCGTGGGTCGTAAGGTTATAGGAAGAGGGTGCAGGGGGAGGGGAGTAGATTATGGGATGGCGACGGCAGATGTGGGGAGGCCGACGAGGGCCGCGGGCGACGTGGGTGGCGCAATGCATGCCGGGACAGACGCAGGTGCGAAGTGGCGGCTGCGGAGCAGCAAAAAAAATTTTAGACAGCACCGCGGCTACCTGGCGAGAGGGAAATGTCGCCTTTCCACTCGAGAATCAGCAATGAACCGGTCTGCGGCCAGGCGAAGTCAGCGCAGTGGAAGCGAGCACCAGCAGCACCGAGCCAACCGATACGCCTTTCCGCGTTCGAAAGTGTCCTCCAAGCTCTTCATTGTCCTCCTAGCTCGCCGCGGCCAGCTGCCACAGCCTCCCCCCCTCCACGCCGCCCCCACCTCCCCCACCACCACCCCGCGTGTCTCGCCATTGGTCCTTAATTACGCGTTCCAGTGGCTTTCCATTCGAGTGTAATTTGACGCGGCGTTGCCGGAGGGCCCCGCAAAGCAGCCAGCCGCAGCAGCGAGCGCTGCGCGAGAGGCAGTGGAGTGCTCGCCACGGCAGGTCGCCAGCGCCGCTGCCGCCTGCTCTGCACTCTGCGGAAGGCAGTGTTCCCAAAGGGCACCGTGTTTTACACCGCAGTCATGAGCCGCAGCACAATAAAGCGTTTTCGAAACTGGATCCCCGGTGTATTTTCTAGCCGAGCAGACCGCCTCTTTTACTTCCCGGGCCAATCGGTGGACAAACACGTGTGAGGCCATGACATCGAGAACATTCGAGTAAACGAGAGCGGGCGACTTACAAAAGACGATGCGATTGTTTCCGCCCCTCAAACCCCCCCCCCCCCCCCCTTTCCCACCCTCTTTCTCTGTCTCTCTCTCTCTCACTCTCTCGCGGCCCCGATAAAAATTGGCGATTTGCCTACACGTTTTGCTGCCGCTCTTCTCTCTTTTTTTCCTCGCCTTTTCCCCAAACGAATAGGCGAAGCGGAGCCGGCCCTCTAATTTGGCGATGGGAACACGGCCGAGAGCCGCTTTGGTAGTCGACTTTTACGGCTCTCAGCCCCGGCGAAGGTGCGGCGGGGCGGGAGAGGCAAATCAGTGTTTGATGCTCCATTCGTTCTCGAACGCCCTCGTGTGCCAAGTAAGTAGGCCATAACTCCATCACGGCCTCGGCTCCGGTAACGAGGCGGCGACCGCGGACCCGTCCGGGTGGCGTAAAGCCCACGCACTTGCTGCCCACCTGCTCAGAACCTTGGCCGACATGAGCACGGGGTAAGTACGGGGGCACGGAGCCAGGGTGAGGCAGGAGAGCGCCGGGCAATGCAATGTCCGCAAACTGTTCGGGGTCGCTTTCTTTCCGCCACCGCGCAAACGTATTCTGCGCTCATCTGCGATATTCCCCGCGCCCCTAAGGCGAAAGCGACGGCGGAAAGGGCGGGGAAGTTGCACGAAAAATAAGGGCGACAGAAAGATAACAGCCTTTGAGCGCGGATAACTGGATATCGGAACCGGCGCCCACTTTATAACACCACGATATTTCTGCCGTCACTCCCTAATACCCTTCCTCCCTCGTCATACCATTTATATTTACCCCCCCCCCCCCTCCTATTCCTTCCCCTGCAAGCCGATCCGACCGGCGTCGCGAGCAGGAGGTCAGCCAGTGGCGGCAGTCAGCCACCGCACCAGCTGTCAGCTGGGCATCTCTCTCCGCGAATGGCCACGACACCATAACAATATTTCCCTTCTTCTGCTCGCCACTGCTTTGTTATTTTCTTTATTCAGCCAGCTCCGCTGGGCTCGTTCATTTTTCTGATGATAACACTCGCAGGGTAATTGGAGCGGAGGGGGTGGTGGTGGGGGCGGAATGCTGAATGAATCTCACACAGCATAGCAAGCAGGGTTCTTCTCGTTTTCGGTGTACACGCGCAGACACGCCCCTCCTCGTATCCCCGTCCCCCACAAACCACAGCTGTACTGCAAAGTCTTATCGGTATTTTGCGTAAAGATGCTTTTAGCACAGGTGACTTATAAACACACGACGTTCGTGTCGCGGGCACCCCTCAGGACTACGGAGACATTGAAGCGCGCACGTGTACAGATGCACAGCACTCTTCTATGACTTTTCAATCAGCTATCGATTGGTTTGTGGTGTGCAAGCGCTGGCAGACCTACGGGGTGGCAGTTTAAGAAATTCATGAAAACGCCAAATCTCCCCCTGGCCCATGCATCACAAAGGTGGTTTATAATTCACAATGCCCCGCTGCCACATCGCCTGGGGGCCTCGCCCCCACGAGACGCGAGAGCAGCCGAGCTCCATGTAAAGTTTCAATGAATCCCACCAGATTTTATCGTTCGAATTCCCCGCTGATTATTTTTTGCTTTTCTACAAAAAAAAATCTGACCACTCAGCACGTGCTGCCAACGAACGTTTACTGTTTGCCCCGAAATGTATTAGTCTAATCGTGGTTCCTAGAACGGCACCTATACCCGGGTGTGACAACAGACAAGTAAATATTGATGCTTGAGAACGCACGGCGATAACCACTTATCGTTCCATCCTGCTCTGTAGAGAAAATGCCATGCAAGTGTGCAAGAGTACGGCGGTGACAGGTTACCGTTTGTACCACCGTTGTTTGCTCGGTTGTAGAACACATCGGTGGCCGCAGGGTACTGTTTTGCAGCCACATGCCAAGCGCACTTGCGCAAACAGCTGAATGATCGTGGTGCTGGGCTTCGTCTCATGAGTATATAAAAAAAGGACCCGACCACAGTGTCGACCAGTCCTTCGCCATGGCTCGACACCTTCTCATCGCTGCCCTGGCCTTCGCCGGCATCTGCGCCGCTTCCGGTACGTATATTATTTTCATTAATTTGAGACGATGTTTGGGGAGTCATTTTGTTCTGATACATGTTTGTGTTCTGTTCGCAGCGGGGCTGTTGTCGGCTGGTACGCGCCAGAACAAGTTCATCGGTAAGTTAGAAATAGGCATCTCCAAGTCAAGAGCGGGTTTTAAAACGACGGCGCTCTTTAACCAACTCTTTTGACCGACAGTGACGTACAACATCATCCCGGACCCTTTCCACAAGTTCAGCTGGTTCACCATGCCCCGTCGCGTCAGTGAGGCCCTCAAGGACAGCTGGAAGCTGCACCACGAGGAGGACGATGGTGCCATTGGTGTTTACATCCGCAAGAACGACTACCGCGTGTCCGTGCTCTTCGACAAGACCGAGAGCGTCGCGGGTATCCGACTCTCGGTAATACCCAAGGGAAAAAATGGGGCTACGGAAGACGGCGTAAATGGAAGGTATATTTACGCCTATTTTTGTGTACGCAGGTGAACGTTGATGAGATCAAGAGTGCTAAGCTGCCCATTGACATCGAAAACACTCCCGAGTGGAAGCGCTGGACATTCGGCGAGTTCGGCGAGGTGTACTCTGCCACTGTTTACTTCGAATACAAGGGTAAGTGGTTGAAGATCACACGTGTGAGAACTGTGGCACGGGGTCGTGACTTCAGCATCTCTACGTTATGTTGTTTGCATTTTCAGAAAAGATCAGGGCTGGCGGCCGAGGCTATCTCTACTCTGAGGACCTGACGATTCCTGAGGGTATCTGGATCCAGCAGTCGGACGCTAACGGCACTGAGACGGCTCGCCTGAAGGTCCCTCTGCAGGAGAGCGAGGCTGCATCCGCCGGTTTCAGGGAACAGGCTTGCTTCATTGGCATGGGTAGGCATCGGTTTCAAATACGGTTAGACCTCTGTACCATCCCGTTAATACCTACCGCCCTTACGTCGTTCCGCAGGCAAGCACTACTTCCAGGAGCTGACCCCGACCTCCAAGTGTGAGAACCACCGCCCCTTCTTCATGCTCTACAGCCCCAAGTCCAAGGAGCTTCAGGGCTTCGGTTTCACCATGTACGGCAAGCCCAGCTCTGGACGTGGCTGGTTCGAGAACCCACCCGCACTGGTGGCCAAGGTACACTCAGTGACTTGATGTAAATAATATCCCCACCACTGTTCGGTTTAATCTAATTTGGTCCTCGTGCAATTTCGGCAGCAAATTGCACCCAACTCTCCTGCGTGCCTGACCGAGTACATCAACAAGTACGGCATGTTCACCATGCACGTCTTCTTCGTTGACAAGCCATGGCTGACTTCCTGCTGGTAATCCATTTTTGAATGCATAATGTATACTATTAAAAATCATTATGGATAAACCTTTCCCGCTTTATTTTTCCTTTTCCACATACAAATAAAACATATATGTGAAATTTTGAAGCTGAAGTACGAGTTAGGCCGGGCACAAAAGAGCCAAGTGAGTGAAAAGATGCTTTCCACACCACTACGGGGACCCCCAAAATAATCCTTCTCTTATGCGTTCACGGTGCTAGGCGGGATGATGAAGGGAGGGGGCGCGAGGGATAAAGCAACCCCGAGGCCCATTCATCTGCTTGCCAGATGTATTGATGAGACCACATGCACACGCGAGCACCACATTGCTGCCCGCCCTGCCTCTACTGACAGACACATATTGGCGAGCGCATCGATGAGCTATGTGTCCGGCTCCACTCGGCCTCGGGCAATCCATCCAAACCTTAGCGGTCTCACGAGGAGCATAAAACAGGCAAGACACTCGGTACAAAAAACGTAATCCTGAAGCCTTGTGTGAACAAAAGAGAATTATTTAATGACCTAGTTATTAAGTGTCAAAGTCCGGACGCCAGGCTCAGAAAAAAAAATTACTGCAACGTGACCTGCGTAGTTATTGTCGAAGTTTGGTGAACACCGCACCGCCAATCCATTACATCTGGTGCGACAGGTTGGGGACCACCAGAGGGCGTTGGCTGCTCCAAAGTTTTGCTGCAGGGCTACAAGGGTGGGGTCAGGTGCGGTGGCTCAGCCGCGGGGGCAACAGTGGTGGAGAGGGGGGGGGGAGGTCAGAGGGAGGTGGAGGTGGCGGGTACGGTGGTCCAGTGGATGTATGTGTACATGCAGATCATGTGCAAGCAGAGGGGATGGAGACATAGACCCTGACCCGAAAAGCAATCCACTGCAGCGAATTTCCAGGCCGCCACTGCTGCCGCAGTCGCACGGTGCGGAAGTCATGCCCCTGTCTGGCGCTCACTCCGCTCCCTCTGGCTGCCGCATCGCATGCATACGAAGGTCGACTCGTCCGGGCAATATGGCTGTGGCAAGCAGGGAAGCAATCAGGGAGTTTGAAAACAGCGGCACATAGGCGCGGTCTGGGACCACATGGTGACTGGAACAGGTTGTGGGAATTCAGGATTTTGGTGCAGTAATAGACGTTTTCAGCGATGTGGTAGGTATCGGTCTGCGCCATCCTACCCGTAAAGTTAGCATTTTTCTTCCCGTCAACTACTTAGGCAGCCAATGATTTACCTTTTTAATGACACGCTAATGGGTAGTATTTCACGGCCACTGGAACGCCGCCCCGCACCTGTCACAGCTCTTTGCACTGTGCCGCGTTCTCGCGGCACGCTGCACACACCGAAAGCCTCAAAGCTGAGGAGGTTGCGAGCGCCTGGCGACTGTTCGGCGACCGCGCACCGCAGAGTCAGAAGAAAGGGTTCGCTGGGGTCATCGTTGTTTGCCACTTAACGGCTTAAAATGGTCGGGGGAGAGGGGGGCGACGGGGTATAACGCCCCCGGCGGCGCTTAAACGGAGGTAAGCACGTTTGCGGGGTGGGGTGCGCAGGCCCGCCACAGGGCCGCGTAGGCCCGAGTTCAGGGGAAATTCAGGGTTACGATCGGCAGGGACGTTATTCCGCAATAGCCTTGCGGGCGTTATGAGGACCTTATCCAGATAATGGTCCATGGCTACAGTTTTCCCCCAACACGATCACAGACATTGCCCATGTCGAGGTGCACTGAATCACGGTCGTTCTGCAGGTAAAGGCAGACCGTCGTCCTCGACATGTCAATAGCTATAGCCACGTGGTTTTGGAAAGTGCGCCAAATTAGGGTGGCCCAAAATAAGCGAAATGTTATAATATTTATCGAACCCAATGGCAAAATGTGCATCGTGACCGCACAAACCACTGTGCCGAAAATCAGCTATCGATTTATTTATGGCACAGTGGTTCCGGGGGCCATTACGCATCATATTTTGTCGGGCTCGATGAACATTTTCATAAGTCGTTTTTTGTGGCCCCCCTATCACCAAGTACAGCCTTAGGTTTTGCTGCCGAAGGCGGCGCCGTCCGTCGCAAATGCCCCTTAGCCTTGAGGCTACCTTACATCTCGTTCCCTTCCGTGTCCCTTCTCGTCCGAATAATTCATTTCCACCGCGTTGGCCTCGTTGGGATGGGTAGTAGTATTCGCCCCCCTCTGCCCCAGTCCAGTCCCTTGTGCTGGGTTGGGAACGGGTGAAGGCCGGGGTCGGGCGTATTGGCAAGGCAACGCCGTCTGAGTTACCTGTTTCCAGCCAAGCAGCAGCACAGCATCCCCTCTGCATAAACGCATTGCCACCGCAGCAACGAGGAACGGGGAGGGGAGGGAGCGTGCGGTTATTGGCATTTGGACGGCCCTGCCCCTGGGCTCGCCTCTGGGCCGAGGTAACCTGCACCACGTCACCTTCCGCTGCAGCCAAGACAGCACCTGTGCACAGTGCGGGGCTCAGTGTCGGTTTTTCATTGAATTCAAGTCATGACGTCATGTTCCGCTCATATTATTGATGCTGATCCCATCCGGTATGCGTGCGTCTGAAAGCACATGGACTTCCCAGGAAAAGGCTTGCGCCAGGGGCCACACAGCCTGAGTACACACTCGAGCTGCTGATCAAACACAGGGCATTGGTAATGATGGTGTGACCAGATCAATGTTCAGGATGCGCTCAGCTCATCCTCGAACTATAAAACTGCACGGTCTCTAAAGCCAAAGTCACACTTTCCTGCACATCGCCATGGGTCGTGGTCTCTTCATTGCGGCTTTGGCCGTCGCAGGCATCTGCGCCGCTTCCGGTAACTTAAAATTGGTTAGAATTGCGAATCTTACCGTTACCCGCGTTCATTGAATCCTATGTTTGATTCCTTGTCCACAGCGGGGCTCCTCTGCGCAGGCACCCGCCAGAACAAGTTCATCGGTGAGTATTTCGAGCACGCATTATCCGTCACGCTTCGTCGCCCCCCCCCCCCTAACCGTGGCAATGCAGTTACTTACAGCATCCTCCCGGACCCCTTCCACAAGTTCAGCTGGTTCACCATGCCGCGCCGCATCAATGATGCCCTCAATGACAGCTGGAAGCTCCACCACGAGGAGGACGGCGGAAACATCCGCGTCTTCATCCGCAAGAACGACTACCGCGTCTCCCTGCTCTTCGACAGGAGTGACAGCATCGCGGGGATCCGTCTGTCGGTAGGTGCACTGGCCACCTGCCAGGCTCTGGTGAACAATGCGCAGCAGCAGCTATAACGGCGATCGGTCCTCCGCCTGCACAGGTGACCGTTGATGAGATGCTGAAGTCGAAGCTGCCCATCGACATTGACAGCACTCCCGAGTGGAAGCGCTGGACGTTCGCTGAGTTCGGCGAGGTGTACTCTGCAACTGTGTACTTCGAGTACGAGGGTAAGAGAAGTGGTCGTCACTCGCCATCTGGGCTGTATGTGCCACACCTCGCTGGTTTACTGGCGTGCGCAATATTTCATGTACTTGGCAACACCCTGTTGTTTCGTGTTTCTAGCTCTGATTAAGAGCGGCGGACGCGGTTTCATGTACGAGTCCACGTCAACGATCCCCGAAGGTATCTGGATCCAGCAGTCGGATGCCAACGGCACCGACACCGGCCGTCTCGCTGTCCCTCTGAAGGAGAGCGAGGCTGCGTCCGCCGGTTTCAGAGAGCAGGCCTGTTTCGTCGGCATGGGTGAGCATATTCCACAGACTTAAGACTTCAGTGGGGAAATAATAAATACGTCGAAGCATAACTTATGACGAATCTGCCCGTTAACAACATTCTTCCCCCATCCTCCAGGCAAGCACTACTTCCAGGAGCTGACTCCGACCTCCAAGTGTGAGAACCACCGCCCCTTCTTCATGCTCTACAGCCCCAAGTCCAAGGAACTTCAGGGCTTCGGTTTCACCATGTACGGCAAGCCGAGCTCTGGTCGCGGCTGGTTCGAGGCTCCCCCTGCAATGGTTGCCAAGGTAAGTACAACAGAGAGCGTGTTTAAAGGCATAGGATAGGCCAGCCCGTAAGACACTCGTGCTATGGAGGACGTTACGTGCGCAAGTTGCCCCGCCTAGCCCTCCTTTTCCGGTGCTCAAACACGTATTTCACATTCCTGCTAAGACACTATTGTGCTTGTTTCGCCCTCTCAGCAAATCGCTCCCAACTCACCGGCATGCCTTACCGAGTTCATCAACAAGTACGGCATGTTCACCATGCACGTGTTCTTCGTCGAAAAGCCCTGGCTGACTAGCTGCTGGTAAAAACTGTGATTCTCACATCTGTCGAAAATAAAGATCAGCGATGTGTCTACCTTATCTACTCATTTTATTTCTCTCTGTGTACCAAGTTTGTGAAGTGTTGCAGAGGTAATGCAAATAAGAAGGGGCAGGCGAAATTTTATGCGCATATGTATTTAATGGAACGTGGGCTCTTCATAGACTGTCAGGTATTTAGCGAAATATTGAACGCTCACACTTGAGTGGAATTTGAGACCTTACTACTGCTCGTCGAGGCAGACACTGTACTCAAGAATTACGTCCTGGAAGAACTGGGGAATGGCGCCCGTTATGCAAATCATCAGCTCCTGAGGACCACCGATACAGGCAGTCGCAATTTTGACGATCTCGCTGCCAATGCTGGAAGCAGCACGGACCAGGCAGCTGCCGATATTGGCCAATCGGTGTGGGGCTGTATAAATATACCAAAATATGAGAATCAGCAGAAAACAGCACTTATGACACATACTTTTTGTATGAGTAATAAACACAAACCTAAGTCAAATGACAGCGCTCCATCGGTGTCAGCAGCAGCGCTCGCCTGAATGGAAAAACAATGATGCAGTCAGATAACGATGTAAGTCAATTTTATAAACTCACATATCCTGTTGGATTCACTGTTCAAAATATTTGAGGGGTCCAGATTGTCGGTTGCTTGCGTTTTCATATTACGTGGAAATATAAATCAGAACCTCTTGCGTCCAAGATAGACCAAAGTTCGTTGAGATAAGATACGTCTATTGAATCGGTCCTCCTCAGCGCACTCTGTTATCGAGTTTATTTTTCATAGTTATCGCTCTTGCAAAGTATGGCAGCATGCCTTTAGCTGATGTGTTGGCAAAATATGTAACCCAGTGGGTAAACAAGAGTTTGCAATGACTTACTATGGTATTTGCTAGAAGCGAGGCGACTCTTGATACCTTTATTAACCTCACAAACCTTTTTTCCGTCCGCTCTCGCCCGTATGAAAAGTTTAAAAACACTTAAAAGAGTGTCAGAAAAATCAGATAGTAAAAATGTTTTGGAGCGCTCTATGGCAAAAACTCACACAAATACATGCACATTATTGGCGAAATAGAAAATGGTCGCATAGCACTAACAATAGAAGTCGTCTACAGTGAGATGCGGACCTGCACGTGCAGAGCTGCGACGATGGCCACGACAACAAACAGAGCGACCTTCATTGTTGCAGAGTTAGATGCAAACTGACAATACGGCAGAAACTGCCAATGGCCTTTATCGGCTACTGCTGGACGCGTATCACAGGCCAAGTGGCTTGATTATCAGGGCAGCAGATACCAAGCACTTAAAGATTGGCAACCGTAAAGGATTCACGAACGTGCTAATTAGAATCAAATGGAAAGATCTGCACTTGAAGCAAGGACAAAAACTGTGAAAATCGTAAATGACGAATGAACAAAAATTAAGTGCGAAGTAGTTACAAGTGCTCAACGATATTCTTTGTGACCACCAGCCAACAATAAAATTTCATCTAGGGTATTTTACTACGTCCTATCCGGAACCAAATAAAAACATAGGGGATGAGAAATTGGTATCGCCATGGCATCGGACCAGCATTCACACGTTGCCTGGGTGTGAAATAGCGCCCGGAGACAGTAAGCCGAGAGCCAGCACGTGCCCCGGGAAGCGTCAACGTCATGAGGTATTGACACAACTGCGCCGGGTACCCAGTGAGCATGTGCTGCAGGCTTTCATATACCTAATCACTCTTCCCTGTATCACGGTTGGGGTCAGTGCGTTTCCTCTGGCAGGTAGGTGCACTCGATAAGGACTTGATGCTTTACTGTCAGCAGGTGGTCGAATTACCTAGAAACAAAGCACAATATAACCATTATTTTTGGACGGGTCACGGTAGTAAATATGCATATTTCTTTTTGTTTCAACTTCTGGTAGTGGTTTTGCTAAGGAGTAAGAATGGCTCTAGCTGCTCTGGTCGTTTACCTCTGCGCATTTTCTCTGTACGGTAGGTAACAAATATCGCTAAAATGAAAGTCTGTTCGGAGAAAATATTTTTCGCAGAGTCGGGTCTAATGAGGGTCGATGACTCGACTTTTGCAGCTCATGCCGAGAACTTGGTAGAAGACGTAATTGATGATGTCGTCGGTAACGTGACTGACGCAGGAGGCGAGATTGGCAAAGCTCTTACGGATGACTTCACGTTCACCACATTCGTGCTGTTTGCGTAAGAAATGCTCTTGTTTTTTTCATAGGTATGGCACTACAGTGGCTTTTATCGCGTTCGGTATGCTTTTCCAGGTCAAACGGGCAGACCAGCTACAACATAGCCAACGCTTCCGGGATCCTCACTGACCCCTTCTACAACGCTTCCCTGCCAACCGTCGTGTACATGCATGGATATTCAGAGAACAAGGACAGCTCAAGCGTCACCACTATTGCCAAAGGTATGCCGCTACAAGACATCCGGTACCGCAGTTCTGTACCCTTGTAACCTCGAAATCAGAATGACATGTTGCCAATGTTCGTGCAGCTTATCTGCAGCGAGGGTCCCACAACTTTGTAGTCGTCGACTGGAGCACGTACGCGGCGCCGCCGTACGTCACAGCATTCCTCGCACTGTACGGGGTGAGTGTCATTCGGTCACCATCCTTCTTGAGGTAGGCCTCTCACCACTGGCTGTCATGCAATGACCTGTGCCCAGGTCAGCAAAGTCGTCGGCGACGCTGTGCAGGACATCGTGAACGCGGGCCTGCCACAGGACAATCTGTGGCTCGTCGGTCACTCTCTCGGCGGCCAGATGGCGGGGCTCGTGTCTCGTCAGCTGGACTTCCAGCCCACCAGGATCTCGGGTGGGTACACCGCAGCACGTCCTTGCACGACGTGAAGTGCCGCCAGTGCTATCTCCGGTCCGTTGCAGCTCTCGACCCCGCGCTGCCAGGCTACAACGTCCCCGGATTTCCGAACCTGACCCGCGACGACGCTGTGTTCGTCGACGTTATCCACACGGACGCGGGTGTCTTCGGCTACAACGAGGCCTGCGGTGACATCGACGTGTGGCCCAACAGCGGCAGCCCGCTGCAGCCTGGCTGCCCCGAGCTGACCGACGTGCTGTTCTGCAGCCACCACCGTTCCTGGAAGTTCTTCGCCGAGTCGGTGCTCAACGCGACCGCCTTCCCCGCCGTGCTGTGCTCCTCGTGGGACGACTTCAAGGACGGTGCCTGCCCGGCCAACAGCACCAACGTCGTGTACCTGGGCTACAGTGCAAACGCCAGGTCAGATCGGCGGAGCTGCCACCCCCAGCTGCCTCAGTGTAGCGCCGGGCTCTCACACGAAGTTCTCTGCCCCTCCCAGGAACCTAACGGGCTCCTTCTACCTCACCACCAACGCCGATGCCCCGTTCGGTCGTGGTCAGGGTGGTCTCCTACCGCCAGCGGCCGCTGCCGAGGAGACCGTCGACGCCAGCACCGACAGCAAAGACACTACGGCCACAACAGGTATAATTCGATTACCGAAATTGGCTCACCACGTAGAGCCTAATGCTTGACGGGGTTTCCACTTACTGTAATCAGAGGCTGCCGCCGCACCGCAGCAGCTGCGCTCCGTGACGTCTGGCATTGCCTCCGGAATCACCAACTTCTTCGAAGGCGTCGTTGACAAAACCGAATCATTCTTCCAAAACCTGTTCCGTTGACTGCCCAAAAGACGTACACGTCTGACATTTTAAAATTTAGACATCCGACTCAATAAATTTTCAGCTTTGACGTTTCACAACGACATTCCACTAAAACTTATGTCCCCTCCTCACCAATCAGGGATTTCAGTTGTGAACACGAGCTAGGCGCACGCCAGACGGCATCGTGGCGTGACAGGCTTTGCTCATCGCGAATCGCTCTGCTTCCAAGGGACCGCAGAGACGAACATACCCCGAAGCTCAGGTCCCTGGGCACGCCAGACACGGGGTATTTGCGCCTATCGGTCGGCAGACCTCAGTGCGCGGAGTACAGCGCAAGCAGACGAAACGTCTCGGTGCAGCGTGGGGTAGCGGTACGACACATTTGCCTATCGCACGCGGCGCATGCACGTAGTTCAGGGGGTCAAAATTAGCGAAAAATGCACACTGCGCAAGCTGCAAAAAAGATTTTGTCACTTTACCAAAAAATCTACTTGTATTTTTTTTTCTCACGCGCTCTGCTCAGAAGTGAGTCAGGAGAAAATCATAGTGTGAATACTCGCAACCAATATATGTCACATCACATGACGACTTTTTTAAACGGTGTATTTCATGGCCGACGAACGTCCCCTTCTTTGGTCTAAGCACCGTTGGACTCCGAGGCCGGAGTGAGCCCAGCGTGAGCCCGGCGCACCGCCCCGTTTATCGTGATGAACTCTGTGCAGCGCCCGCAGCGCGCACTTCGTACCCGGCTGGCCTACTTACAAGGGGCAGAGGCTGCGCGGCTTGCCGGAAATTAATTACCCGTATCGACCCCGGGGAGTACTCTGACGCTCTGGGTGAGGGGTAGCGCCGGGTAGGGGAGGAGGTGGGAGGGGTGCGGCGGGTCGCATTTGGCTGGCTTTCCCGCGGTGAGGTAGAGACGAAAAGAAAGGGCGGAGAGGGAGCTATTTTCACTACGTCGAGCCGTCCACCGACCCGGAGGGATGAATCGTCCTCTCTGTTCGCACGGAAGACACCGTGGCTGGCGCGGCGGGGGGCGGGGCCGGGCGCGCACCGACATCGCCTTGCAAGGTCACCCGTGCAGCGCCGACAGCACTTTCTGTACACGCCTAGCCTCCCAACGGCTGAGCACTACCGGGGTTTTGAACAAAAAGAAAATTACTGCGATTTTTCAGTCGTGTAATAAGCTTGCGGCGTGCCTGAGAGCGCCACGTCCTTTAGCAGCGAGCCGGCAACGCGAGGCCGTGAGGGGGGGGGGGGGTGCAGTTTGCGTTGAGGACGTGGCCGCGGGCTGACCCTTGACCCTTCCTCGCTTCATCCATACACGCAGGGTGCGGTGTGCACGGCCGGGGCCGGGCTATAAGAACTCGGATGGTCGTTGAATTACGCGGTGACTGCTCTCTCTCTCTCTCTCTCTCTCTCTCTCTCTCTCTCACCCCCTCCCGCCCGGGGCAGCATAATGTTCACCACGCTACCACCCCCGCGTCCACTGCCGTCCCCCGAAGGCAGTTCGACCACTTCGGGTCCCCGCGGTCACGGCACGCGAAACCCGTATAAGGGTCTGGGGAGCAGTCAACCTAACGCCGGCCAAAAGACTTATTAGGCAGGTACATATTAGCGTTAACAGCCACCCGCCTTGGCCTTGACTCGCGCCCGCCGCTGCTGCCCTGACTACCCGCACCCCTCCCCACCCTCCGCGAGATAAAATCTCTCACGCCCCTTCTTCTCTCCCTCTTCGAGTGAGGTCAGTAAGCGGGCGCGCGCGCTGGGCAGCACACTGAGCTCGCGATAACTCCAGAGAAACACAACTCGGATGGCCGCTCAGCCAGAGGGAGTCTGCGTTCCCGCATTTGCTCCGCAAACTTTACTCGCAATCACACCGCAAAGTCAGTGTGGCGCTTGCTGGCTCATCTTCTCGGGGTGGCATGGTTAGGTAGCACGCCAAGGAAATTTTTTTCTTGCATTCGCTTCTCTAACAAAAAAAAAACCTTGCGCATTACCAAAAAAATGTGCTAGTAAAAAGCAGGGAATACGTCCTGAAAGGAGCGAGGAGCGGCAATGTAACGCTAGCGATGCACACAGCATCTCGTCCGCGCCGCGCCCGACGCTGTGTCGGCCCCGGTGCACGTTGCATGGAGTCCTGCTAGTGCAGGGCGAGGAGGTCCGCTGGCCCGCTGCTGGCGGGGGAGAGAAGGGAGGATAATCGATCGAGCCTCTTTCATGTGACCCTGGGCGGCCTGCGGGTCCTGCGGGTCCTGCGGTCCCCGCAGGAGAACAGGGAAGACTCTCACTCTCTGTTTGCCGCGCAGGAGCCCCAGCAGCCCCGCGGCCACGGGAGGACGCGCCGCGGGCCCGCCATATCCGCCGGCCCGCGGACTGGGCCAGGACCTTGGCCAAGGCCACAGCAGCAGGGGGGGGGGGCAGAGTCCCCCCCGCCATGTGAGTGAGCGGAGCCACAGGAGGAGCACCCGGCTGGGTGGGCAGCCTGACCGCTCGGCGTGCGGCGCGGTGGTGCGGACTGCCTAACCCACCAGGAGCTTTCCTAGATGACCGGCAGATTTGCGTTGTTGTTTTCATTGTACTATGGTTTAAACATTTATTCTAACCCGCTTTTCGCTCGCATCGCACTGCTGTGGCACAGCTTCCGGCGCAGCTGAGGCTCCTGCTGCTGGTGCGGCACCGCAGCACGGGCTTGTGTCCCTGGGCCATGTCCCGGCCCGGGGTGGGGCCCACGCGCGGGCATCGCTTGCTTCCTCCCTGGGGACCCTGCGGAACGTGTCCAGGCCGCCGGCGTCGCCTGGCGCTATCGCGTGCAGCACGGAGACCGCCCCGGCAGGACTCCTCCGTACCTCATTTACTTCCCGCGACAGTCAGTCCCCGAGATTAGGTGCACATAAATCTCGCTACTTGTTTCTCCCTATTATCGTGTGTGCACGCAAACTTTCAAGGCTCACTCCTAATTTCTTTCCTTCGGGGCGGACTCTAATGTTCGATACGTGGAGCTTGGAGCGTCCAGGTGCCACAGTAGACGGTGACGTCCGAGGATGGCAGGACCTGGCCGTGGCGTGAGGCCGCCGACGAGCCCAAGAGGCCCGCCGCGGCCGCCTCCAGCCGGAGCTCCGCGCTGGTAACTCTGGAACTCACCCCTCAGGGAACCCGTTGGCCGCCCCGCAGCGACGACGAACCCCTCCGTGCCGGCCTTGGCGCGCCTTCACCGCCTCGGTACGTTAAAAGTTACAGCCGCCGTCCGCCGTCGCGTCGAGACCCCCGCAAGCCCTGACCTATGCAGCGGGGGCCTTTCCGAGGGTCTTGCCGGAAGCTCGGCAGGGTGCAGGGCGCACAGCCCTGAGCATAGCGGATGCCCACAAAAGTATCCATGTGTGTCCGTGTTCTCTCTGCAGAACTCTGTCGACTCAAGCGAGCACCCACCGACCGGTGATAAGGAGAAATAAAAGTATGACAAGGAGAACCTTACCAAAGACGTTTTATTATTTTCAATTTTCAACAGGATTAACATACATTAAAATTGCCACATCGGACATGACATCGAACAAATGTTCACCGAATCGGAAGTGAGCCTAAAAATAATGACGCGTATGAATGTAGTTCGCATAACATCAACGTCAATTATTTTAACAGCCACTTCGTCGAGGTAAAACAGCACACAAAAGGAATCTGAAAAATATACTTCTTCGTCCGCTCTGGTCCAATATTACAAACCCAAAATTAATTTAATTACACATTTCCCACGCATTTTATACAAAAACGTCAACTTGGAAACAACGAATATACTGAAAACGCAATCAGTTGGATGTTCATTTTCAGCAGTTGAGGCATTTTGTGCGTGGCATTCGGTTCTTTATGTTTGTGCATTTTTCCTTAATCCGTTTTAATGACAAAAAAAACAAAAGCAAATAAAATGTGACACAGGGCAAAAGCACCGTACGCTGAGAGCATGGCAGTCTAGATGGAACTCAATGGATAAACCTGGATGAACAACATGGAAAGTTGAGCAATTTTAAAGACCATAGACTTCGCGTTCACTTCAACCGCTCGAATAAGACGTGAACTCTTTCGAAAGAAGGGCGTCTACAGAAACAGAAGGATTGTGGAGGATTTCATGACAATAAGATAAGCGTATCCAAAATAAATCACTCTCCTATCCCCTATGAAAGCTCACAAAAATATCGAGCCGGAAACCAGTTTCCTCAAATATCCATAACTATCTACGACTAATTTATTGTTAAGAAGCACGTGTAGCAATATTGTCGTGTTCTTTTTGTCGCTCTAGCTTCAAAGCCAAGATTCTCTTGGCAGACCCTGATTGTAAAGCGATGGTCATTTTACTTTACAGGCAGTTGCAAAATTCCACTGACAAATGAGCTGTTACATCACACAATTAAAACCTCGTATTTCTTTTCCAGTTAGTGCAATAATTGACAAAAAAAAATACGATCAACTGGTTAGGAAGCACGTGGCTGTTTCGTTTCTCTCCTGACCGGATGCACGCTCTTGTCGGTCAGATATTGCAACTTCATGTAGTAGCGAAAATTATGTTGTGTCCCAAAACATACTATTTCCTCATACATAAACGTTCTTTGAACTACTCAGTACATTCACGCAATTCCATGACAAGCCCGTGCAGGAACTATTCACTTTCCCTTCTAGATCACATTGTATCAAAGGAAGTAAAATCAAACGATAATTAGAGTGGAATGTTAAAAATTACCTATGCTATACATTTCAGTTGGTCAAATATATTTTCTTCAACTACCCCTCTCACGCGCTCATTAATATTCGTCCGATTTTAAAACATTATACATTCCAAACTGAAAAATAGTGTGCGGCATGGAGCGAAAGAGAACTAATATATGACTAAACGAACCTATTGGTCTCAGTGCATCCAAAAAATTAGCGCTGTACAAAAGTATAAAAGACAGAAAAAAGATCAGAAACAATCAGTAGTTTTACATTGAAATAGAATCAGCACATCTTCCTATGAGTTTGGGGCGGAAACGGATATGCGGGAATAGCGTAAAAGGTAAAAGTACATCAACATAGCTTTAGAATCATAGTTTTGTAAAGGAGGTAGAAGAAAAGCGCGTCACGGATGGTCAACCGTTCCACCCGTTCGGGGCGCCGTGACAATCCGCACTTCCCGACACTGAATACGAACAGGGCAAAAGTTCAAAAACTGTAACTACAAGAAAGGACGCCTCAAAATTCTTATTGAGTTTCTATGGAAAAGCCTAGCGACAGTTGCGTAAAGAAAAGATACATGACGACTAAGCACAGCCGTTATTTACTTAAATAGAGCGCAGACGTCAGGTGAGAGGTGGGGTGGGGTTGGGGCCCAGCGTTCGCTGCGTCCACGCCAGCGAGACGGCCAGGGCGGAGACGAGTGTTGCCAGTCCCACCGTCAGCCCCGAGCTGCCGCCGCGCCGCGACGGCCAGCGCACAGACGGGTCGTCTAGGCAGGTGTGCTCGCAGCATCGCTCACCAACCGAGATGTTGTAGCACCTCTGCAAACGTAACCAATTGTGAGAAACCGCCTTTCCCTGACAAGGATACTTTAAAGACCCCACTAAAGTACTCGAAAACACAAGTATAACGAACTCTGGGCCGTAAATTTGGTTTGAAAAGATGGACTAGAAAACTACGCTTCTTGGAAAAATGTAGACTTAATCAAATCTCTACCATGCAAGGTTCCCTAATGCTACTTTAATTAATTTTTAGGTGTGGTGACGAGAAGCAACGAAACGCAATCTAAACGCACTATTAAGCTACACGCCATGGGTTTACACCATTAAAATGCCGCGGAAAGTGTTATTCTGCCAAAGCAGAGCTGCCTGGCTTGTGTTCAAAGTGGAAGAGACTGAGAAAGGCATACGCTGTTTGAATTGTGGTATATCTGTATGTTTGTGCAAATATTTTCTAGCGCGGAAATGTGGGCTACAACTGAATGCAGTACGTTAAAGAGTTTCAGAAAAAGTCGCAGATATGCGAGTAGTTCATCACCAGGACTAAATGGAAAGAGATGACAGTCGTGACCTTGTAAGTTATAAATTAATGCAGTTATTCCACACAGAAAAGTGCTGTAAGCCAAATTGTGAGGTTTTCATTGCACCGATATGTGTGTGCCTTATATGAATAGGACAACTACATGTAGGTACCGTACGGCAAGGCAAAGTCAAACATAAATCAAAACAACAAAAATTATGAACGGTGAATAAAAGTACATTGCGTTAGTGTTTAGTAATTATTTGTAATAGGCAAAAGCTAAAAAAAATCGTTGTTTCCATTTTTGAAAGGAAAAATTAAAAAAATCACCTCACACCGTTTCCCAACTGCCTAAGTCCCAATGTGACACACTGACAAGACGAAGTCATATTAGAAATCCCCGGTGCTCGCGGTGGATGCCGAGCCAAAGCTCACAAACCGACACAATTTGTATTGGAGACTTCGTTTTGTCAGTCACAGCGTTTAATGCGTACCCTTCATGCTCTCATTTCCATAGCCATTCCATTAGGCTACAGCTGCACGGAGTACTGAAAATCTAATCGACTTCTATGCCACATGTCCAGTTTGGTATGTGCGTCTAGAGATGAAATACTTTGTATGTCAACCATAAACTGACATGACTTGTAAAAATATCTTTAAAAAATAAGTGCAGGACGAATGTACCGCATCAAACAGTTGCGGCATAGTCCTCAGTGCTGTAGATAGGATGAGGCCACAGCACAGGGGACCTACCGCTTGCCGCTTGAGCGGCCTCATCTGTGATGCTACATAAAAGTGAAATAAAAAAATCTACTTTGTAAGATTCTGCTCTATGGAGAAAAACAGAACTAATGTAAAACCAAAACTTAAAAAAGAACGAAAGTATATCTAAGAGGGTGAAGAAAAAATTATCTCACTTTAGGGGGATCACAGTAGATGGATTGGCACCACATTGGCTCACTATGGTAACAGACACACAATGAACAGACGTTCGGGCCCGGTACGTAGCGCAGACCGTGTTGGAATATTTGCCCTTGGAAGTCGGTGCAGTTCGATTCGAAGTTTTCTAAGGCATCAAAGAGAGCCACCAACTCAGACAAAATGCAGCTAAAGAGCTGAAATGTTTTCAGTTTAAAATAGTATTAAATTACAAGAGGGTATCGGTATTAAATAATGACAATGAGAGGAGACATGCCATCATTCCGAAGTGAGGGACGGCGCAGGATGTGGTGCCTACAACCAGAGCACGAACTATTGTGACGTATGCATTTGGATGCTACTGACGTGTGGTTTGTGCCCTACTTTCCCACGGGAGCAAGTCGACAGAGAAATGAGAAACGCACCAAAGCCATTTGAAGACTATGTCAAGAGTAAAACTAAGATTTTCAGAAAATATGTCATTTGACTGAAAATGTCCATGGGATTTTCCAACTTGTCGTGAGATATTTTCTCTATATCTGACCAAAGCTGTCAAAATCTCTGAAAAGGTTCGTTTTTTTTTACTTTTTGTAATTATTCTTTTACATATATAACACGAAGAGGTATATCCTTTGCACTATGTATTTCTGTGTCACTAAGCTAAAAAGTCCCTTTTGCATTATCATATGTGATACTTGACATGTTTATGTGCGGCTTCCCGTTCAATGGTTTATCCGTTTATCAGCATAGCCGATTATTATCAATCCGGAATCAAACTATTTGCAGCCAACATCGATAAGCTAGTTCCCCGTGACTTTCCATGTTGCACAGCAAGGGCGAACACGCGAGAAGGTCTTTCAATTTAAGACACGATATCAAAGTCTGGCCCGTCTGAGACATCCACAGACAACTTTCAATCTGACCAGAAATGGCGAATCAAACCGGCTGTGGTACCTTCCGTGTGTCGTCCTTGGTGTGTAAGATGAGAGGCAAGGAACAGCACAATTATAGCATAAAGCGGGGGTAGAGGGGACGACAGGGGGGTCGAAGAATACAAATAACACACGGAAAAGGGAAGGAACACCAAGTAGCAGCAGTACAGTAGCAAGGGCGATAGCCATTCACATTGTTCTTAAAAGAACACACAGAAAATTTGTTTAGGAAAGAAACAAAAAAACATTCCCATTCATAAAGTAATAGTCCATTCATTAAAGTAACAGTCCGAAGGCGACGTGAGAGACAACTGGAACCAGCCTCAAAGACCGGAATGCTCACAAAAGGAAAACGATTCACGCAGACAAGATATACTTCTCGTGTGCTTCACTCACCTGGCTGCTCGTACCCAATTACTCCCACGGGCTCCCCTGCAAGCAGATAGGAAAAATGTACTGTAGAAATGCCGCTAGTGTGGCTTCAGGTTCCAACAAGACCCGCCCACCGAAACGCCTACGACCCGCCAAACCCGCGTACGAGGAAGCGCCCGTGGGAGCCGGAATAGGCCGGCCCGCACGGCACGCGTGCGCGCAAAGATCCGATGCTGCCTACCCACCCGGCGCCATGTGTGCCACGAGACGCGCCGAATCCTCCCTCTGCCCTTACAGACCGTCGCGAGCTCAACACAAAGGCCCCCGTCTTGTTCGTGGGAATTTTACCGCCGAGAGGAGCGGCGGGGGTGGCCGAGGGAGCGGCGGCGCGTGGAGCGGAGTGGAGCGGCATTGAGCGGGCGCAGGACGGGCAGCAGGGGGGCGCGGGGGGGCGGCAGGGAAACGCAGCAGCCTCATCAGCGCGCCAGTTGAATGGGTTGCCTGCATTGCAGGGGTTCGCTGCGGCCCGCATCCCCGCGGGCCGCGGGCGCCCGTGTGGGGCCGGGGAGAGGAGAGGAGAGGAGACTAGGCTGGCGGAGGCACGCGCGCCCTCGGGGGATGACGCGCGGCCGGGGGGCTCCGGCTGGACCCGCAGCGCGCGCCACATAACCTCGTCCTCGCTTTCAGAATGAGGGGCGGCGCTTCCTCGCGGCAGCCACTCGGCACGTCACGGGCAGCCGACAGGCACGGGACTTGACCGGGAATCACTGCAGTCGTCGACCCCGCGGTCCGTCCGCACACGCACGGTGGTCAGCTTCAGCGAGTCGAGGACGATCACGTCTACGAGGGACGGGAAGGGGGTCTTTTCCCGGACGTCAGGGGGTGGCACGGCACGCGGGGAGCGTGCAGACTTACCTGCTGCCATACAAAAGAGCACAAATAGGACGATGTTCGGGAGTATTAGCGCTATCTTGAGTATTGACATTCTGGTGGGGGTGCTGCGGCCTCAGCGCTGCTGGGGCGGCGGCGCGGCGCACTGCGCGGGCACTGGCACGGGCCGCCACTGCGGCTGATAGCCAGCCACCTGAAACCCCCTCCCTCACCCCTCGCGAGAGGGTGGGGGGTCAACCAGGGGGTGGTTCACGTCGCGGCCTCTACATTGGTGGGGGGGGGGGGGGGGGGGGGGGGGGGTTGGCGATGCAGTCGCTGAGCTTGAATATTTAATGGCCCGTTGTGGCAAAGTAGTTTGAGTTTCACCCTTTACGATCTACTGATAAAAAGAAGTTGATCATCCATGACAATAATTGATCGCAAATGATCTCTTTCGCTAGAAGGGTGTGACACCCCTAGCAGACGACAAAGTGGACAAGAGAAAACCGACCAGTTTAGCCACTCCGCAGTGCCATATCCCATCAGTATCACGTCTAGAACATATGATTGATCTATGAAAACGAGAAGAAATTGGAAACTGTACAATATCTTTTGACTCATTTGCTTCGTATACTGGGATGAAAGTCCGAAATGAAGTTAAATTGGTAGACAGGGGGTTCATGGAGGTTGGCGCATTTTTTTTTTCTCCAGTAGCTAGCCTCGTACCTCTTGAAAACAGTTTTCAATGAGAAATGTCTGCGATTGTTACTGTTGTTACGTTATTGTCATTTCAAAGCAGGCGCCTTTACGTCATTTCATGATTTTTAACCTTTTTTAAAATTGAATTGTGGATGGGTACACGTTTTCTTGAAAATCATTTATATGCCCAACCATGTCAGACTCTAAAGCAAACGAAGTAAAGAGGGATGGAAGGTTAGGTAAGAACTACTCCCAAATTTTTGATTATCTTTGAATCAATATATGTACTAACATTGTTGACATGTCTTTTTTCTCCACGTATTTCCCTTTCAATATTTGATTTTGTGTTCCCATCCCATTGAAAACAATTCCTTTTTTTTTTGTGACTTTCAGTTATAAATTTTAGTTGTTGGCTTATAATCGCACTCTGTTATCTTTTTAGGGGGATGTGAAATGCTTCAAGCTTTGTATGACTTTAAAGCCACCCTGGCAAAAACGCTGAGCTTTAATGAAAAAGATTTTTTCATTTTGTATCCGGCTAACAAAAAACAGAGACAATGGTGGCAAGTGGTCAACCGAAAAGCTCAAGTTGGCTATATACCATCAAATTATGTCAACAAGATCCAGGTACACTCTGTGATCAACTTATCTTTCCAATAAGGTGCTCTAAAAGGGATGCTCTAACAAATTGCTTTGGCTATAGGTTTCCACCTCTCAGATGTTGGAGTTTGTTTCTACATGTGAAAAAGTAATTTCTGATGAAAGGAAGGCATCAGGTGATAGTGTGTCTCAGGACCGAGCAGAACTGATAAAATATCTAGCCAGTGTACGGAAGCAAGCGGAAGAGAATAAAACCTCTTCTCGTCAGAAAGGACCTCCACCACCAGCAGACTTTTCCCCCGACCGGGGAAACTCTCCAGCCACCACTCCTCATTCCGTGCCCTGTGGGGCTGTACCAGCAATCGGAGGACCTGCTGCTCTCCATAAATTTGGCCAAAGCAAGCTTTCTGCAAGTGTAGGGAACAAGGTAAGATTTCATGCTTCCGGATGCCAGTAAAGTAGCCAAAAAATGCCATGCTGCGGGGTGATGTTATGTATCGTTTCACATCCGTACCCAGGCAAAGACTTCTAGTCCTGTTGTTCCAAGGAGACACTCATCATTAGATGAATGTGGAAAGAGAGCACCTCAGTCAAATGTAAAATCTAGTCATTGGGATGGCAACAATGTTTTTCAGGAAAATGCTGCCAATGGAGTTGCAAGTAGTGCCGATAGCCTTTCAACAAGTGTCTCTCAATCTGATAGCATTTTAGAAACCTGCTGGCCCTCTGTGGATAGTATTCAAGCCTACCAAATTCTGCAGGAGGTTAGTGCCTTTCACCTCTGAGGGCAGGGGAAGTACAATTTTCTTTGTGTCCTTACCACTACATTTTGGTGTACTTATAAACTTTGGTTTGGTGTAAATTTCTTTGCAGGTTCGAAGACATACATCCTTGAACCATGACCATAGCCGGATTGCAGTTAGTGTGGTGTTGTCAGAACTTCATCGTATTCTTGGTTCAGCTACCTGTCCTCCAGTTGATACACTTCTAAACATAGTTTCTCGCCCAGTGCCAACACCACATTCTGTCCTTGAGTCAAGTCTCGATGCACGCAGGCTTCACCTTGCTTTGTCAGAACTAACCAAGTGCAAAGATGATCAACAGCAACGCAGTTGGGCTTTATATGAAGATCAGTCCACTATAAGTGAATATCTGGAGGAAATACATTCTATCTTAGTGAGTTGAAAGATACATGTGCAGTGTACATTCGATGGTGTTGTCTTAGATATTTTTGTGTGATATGTGTTAATGTTTTCAGACCAAAGCTGATCCCAACATCTGCCGGCATGTTTTGTCTTGTGATCAATACCAGTATGTGGTCGATGTGGCTCTCTACTACCAAATGGAAACCAGATGGGACCTAAGGGCAAGAGTGCTTAAGGTACTCCAAGCCATGTGTGTCCTTGATGGTCAGATTGTATCCATTTTACTAGCTTCAGTACTTCCCATGGAATTGGCTAGGTAATCTAAGAAGCCTCTTTATTCAAGGCTCCATTGCTCCTTTTCTTTATTAAACCTTTACATTTGCAGAGACATGCGAAGTAGTGCCTGCAACAATGCCCGGCTAGTACAGTCTGCATCCTTACTAACCACAATCTACAGTATGGGGGAAGCAATGCCAGTTCCACATCTAGGTAACCAATAAATCAGCCTATTTCCTCTGTATGCTCTTACCTTCATGGTGTTAAGTGATTTCATTTTATTATTTTTCAGAGCATGTTGGCCGTGATTTTCTTTCTTTTCTATTTGCTCTCTTGGAAGGGGAAAATGTACCTGAAATGGGACAGAGCATTCGAGGAGAATCTGCTGCTGACCTTCTCCTTGCCAATCGTAGCGTCAGCATGGACCAAGTCAGTGAAGCATTCTTCAAGTTACTCCTTTCGTATAATCTGCAGTGGCGCCCTGGAACCAATCATGAAAATCTGCCAAATGAAACTATTGAAGCTCTATCTGAGAGGTCTACTGCTAAACTATTTTTGGAAAAGCTTCTGCTACTTGTCAACCGTGAAGGTATGTTGAAATTGACTGTTGTGAGGTATATGAGCTCCTATTTCATGTACTTAATTACTAATAAAATCTTGTCTACAGAGGACCCAGTGCGTACTCTTGATCACTTACCGGTCCCCCCTCATTCAGTTTTGAAGATGATTATTGATGTGCTACTGAGACCTGAAACAGCTGCTCTCTTGTACACTAATGATACTCGTGTGTTATTGGATATATCCCTTCGTCGGCTTGCTGATTTACCTCCAGGCGACCAGGTTTGACCAAAAGTGTTACTTTTACTACGGCATACTCGTAATGCTAACGCAAAATTCACTAACATTATCTGTTTTGCACTAATATGATTTATATATTTCAGAGACGCCGAGTTTACCTTGAGATATGTCGACTTGTTCTGCGCAACACACCCTATCCAGAACATGAACATCGTCGGGAGGATTTGCTCAAATGTTTTACCCGTATATTTTGTGAAGAAACTGAAGCCAGTCATCCTGATCAAATGTTGGTTCGAGAAATTTCTAATGAATTCCCAAATTATTTTAAACGTTGAACAATGAAACAAGTTATGGTTTTATAAACTAACAGACAATTCTGAACTTTAATTCTCTCTTGGTGTGAGAGTTGTTTGAAAACTCATGCAAAAAAAAGTCACATCAGACTATGCTAGAGGTTCTTTCAGAATCTTCTTTTTAAAATTTATTGTATGTGTTCCTGACCTCCAGGATATGATATTTCCAATGCATTTACTAGTAGAATTGAAATTATGTGTCTAGAGAAATTATCCCTTGTTGAATGTTGTAAACCAATGTATCCTTTAGATTTTGTGCTTCCTTGCAACCACTTTACACAGTTAGAAACTGGGGTGCTAAGCACATGGTATATTAAGTGGGGAAAAACATTCCTGACATATTTATTTCTGTATTTCTATAAAGAAGTGCTAAGGTTTTGTGGGTGAATGAATAATTGTGAAACTGATTGCCATCTATTGATTGGTTTTGAGAAAATTTCAACACAATCCTCCATTTTATTCTACCTTGTTAGCAAAGCTTACCTTCTCTTTGAATAACATAGAGCATGTTATATGCATCACACATTTTAGAGTCATAAATAAGCACAAGTAAAAACGTAAATTTTGTAGTGGTACAATGTTTTTTTTCCATTTCATGACCAGACCAAAGACAAAGGTAATGTTGACATGCCTTTCATCCCATTTGTTTGTTTTTGCACTTTTGTGCTAAATCAAGTTACTATGTAGTTTGTATGTTGCCTTTGAGCAAAAATCCTTTTCCTTCTACATGTGTTAAGAACAAACGCACATTCGAAGGTGCATTGCAGAATTCTGTAATTGTCTGTTATACGTGGGCAGTGTTAGTTGTTATTGCAACTGTATGATGTCTCAGAGCTCAAAGAAGGGGTACACATATGTAATTTATAATGTACAATTTTACAGGCCCTAGCAATGAATCTCTAGTTATGTCTTCTGTGTAAGAGTGAGAGAGAACATTGCAGGCTCTTATGGCTAGTCATTATTTTTTGTCTTCTGTTATTTTTGAGGAGGTGGTGACTCATTCTCATAAGAACCTGCAGAGCAAAAGAAGCAGGAAACAGATCTGTCTCTGCTGCCACTAAGGTTAATTTTTCTTAGGAACTTTCATGTTCTTTCTTAATTTTTGTGTCCTTTCACTGATAATTTTGTGATGTAAGTTATTAAGTTTGGTCTTTTAATTAATTGTGGACTGAAAGTTGAGATAAATGTGAGATCTTTGTGTGTTACTTTAATAATATTGTTGCCAATTTTTTAAGTATTTCATGTCGCGACATCTGAGACTGCTGGCAGTCAGGTTTTTTGTGCTGTTTTTGGATTTTTTAAAAACTAACGAATTGTTTTGAGAGATTTGTGTTCTCAGTGTAAACCTGCAAAGTGTTAACTGGTCAGTGAATTGGTGCACATTTTTTTCCAATTTTAATGTTTGTCAAATTGCTGTGCACCCACAGAAAAACAAGAAATAATTAATTTTCTTGCGTCTGATATGTGTGCCAAACAGCCTGCTCATTTCTGTACACACATGTAAGTGTGATTCACATATGCATTTCATTCATTCTCATTCCCTCTCAAAGTCTTGTTGAATTCTCTTACAAGCCTTGTGATCAATTTCCTAGTCATTATTTTTTCTGCTTTCACTGCTGTTGCTTTATTTCTTCTTCTTTTGTTTTTTTAATTTGCTTGTGTAATATAGATTCTGTGTACTTAAGGAACATACATTGCCATTGTGTCATTCACCTCTCTTTATTTATCAAGTTCTTTGACAGGCTTTACAGAGTAGCATGCAGGCAGTGGCCTGAATAGTGTCTAGCTCTAACAACCATGGTCGTGTTCAAAGATGGTAATGAATATTGCAGTTGCATTGAACTTGTTAGTGAATATGGTGACTCTTCCTCATCGAACACTTCTAAATTAGAATGTATTTATACAGTATTGCTGTAAATTGTAACGTTTGTTACAAATATTTTGAGCTTCCTGATGTAATCTCTCAACGTCTCTCAAGTATCTGTGTATTTTCCTGCCATATTTTATATGCAGTGGTTGGTGGGTTGTGAACTAAAGAATGTGAACAAAAATGTTTTTTGTCTATGTTTTATCTCTCATTGTAAATTTTTTGTTGTTAAAACATCATGTGGTTATTTGTTTGCAATGCAGATATGGTGCATGTTCTGCTCTTTATAGACGCATAACTGTATTTCAGGTATTAAATATAACTCAACACAAATTTTGGGCTTTTATATATTTAGTCTCTTGGAATACTGTAGTCAAAATATGAGAAGGATACACGCAGTGTAAAAATAACTGGCTACATCATAAAAACAAGGTAAACAATATTTGTATAAACAGATATGCAAACGAATCTTGAACATTCCAGCACCTCATGTGATTTTCAGGTTTCTACTCTTTTGTATAAATATGCATGAATCGTACCTACCCCTGGAGAGTTTTAGTCTCCAGGAGTAGACTTACATTTAACTTACAGAAATGGAACACTCTATCCATTTCAATACTAAACATACACCACAATCACAATTAGGCCCAATAAGAAAAGTCACGGAATAAGGCATAATACATACATTAATAACAGTCAAGAATGATAATGTTTTGACAAAAATGATGATTCAAAAGAGTGAATGAGGGCTTTCAAAGTCCATCTTCACAAACGGTTGTTGAATTGATGGAGTGTATGGTCGCCATGTGTAAATGAGTGTATGAGAGCAGGACCAAATTACTCCTCACCCACCATCATCTCCATGAATTCTGGAACAGGAATAAACTTAAATTACACAACATATATTGCCATGGATCATTAGAAAAGAATGATGAGGATACTGAAAATGCTAAATGAATGATTTGAATGCTGCTTGGAGGCTTTATACAGCGCAATCAGTTTACATGAAATAGCTGTGGGATTGTGAGACCACTCAGGAGCATTCTTTTTTTTTTTTTTTTCTTTTAGAGGGAGGGGCACACATGTTTTCTCAGTTTAAGTAAACCTGTAAAAATGTAAATCTGAAATACTTTTGTAATGAAACAAAAGAGAAATTTGATCAGAACGTCTGAGTGACTAGGAGCTACAATCTAATACTAAAAGATTGGATGCTGGTTATTCATATAATTTGACAGCTAGTCATGGATAGCCCTTTCTGGTGACAGTCTAAATGCTTTTTTCTTTGTTGTACATGAAGTTTGATAGTTCTGCAGAACCCAGTTACTTCGGTTTTATGCAATCTTTGGCAAAAAATGTAGTAATTAATTTCCTAGAAAGATTTAATGCTGCCGATCAACAGGCCAGTATTGGGATGTGAAAATTGAAACTTTAAATGCTCGAATTATGTTAGCTTTCTAGGTCTACAGTTTCGGGGATCATGCACAATAAAATTGTTGCATCACCTTTTAAAAATTGAGATTTCAAAAGGACATTTTAATATGAACCATGCAGAGGATATCATAGAAGATGTATTTTCCTTCTATTGCATACGTGCAGGGGGATGAGGATTATGTTTCCCTTTCGCATCAAGCTTCTAAGCAGAATTCCATTCGTGGACATTGAAGACAAAGACATTTGGGGATTCACCGTGCATTCAAAATGGGAGTCCTTTATCTGTTAATGTGAGTCACACAGAAGACAGATACATCACACAACACAGACTACAGTGAGCTGCATTTAGGCGGGCCTACAGTTAGTGCTAACATCTTACCATTTTGTCATATTGCACACGATACGATCACCAACGATCATTCTCCGGTCATCATCTCCATAAATTCTGTAACAAGCACATAAAGCAAGCATGATGGTGTTAATGACAGGGAGCTTGAAGCGCGCCTCACTCTGTTAGTTCACGGTCTACTTACGCTTGTGTAACCCCATGTAGGATTGGTATTGGTAAATAAAGTAAACAGTAAGGTAGCAACACAAAGAGACATTGCTTTACAGAGGCAGCTACAAAAATAATAAAAAAATGCCTCTTTTCTCAACAAAACTTCTCGCAAAAAAATTGATAAAAATGAGGAAAAATAAATTAAAAGTAGCAAAATATTTGGAAATTTAGGATTTCTTAGGTCCTGGCAAAGCTTTGTCAGATTAATTTTTAAAAAGAGAGCATGAAAATATTCTCAAAAAAATATCTCTACAGAGGTCTGGCAAGTGGAAGCAGTGGAGCGAACTAACTACTTGAAGAAGCGCGTGGTTATTATCCCCGTACAGCTTTGCAATACTTAATTAATAAAGTCAGATCTGCTTACAGTGGCTGTTTGAGGTCAGAACAAATATCTTGACACATTGGTTTAAAACACAAAACATTACGAGAACACACAAACCCTTTGTGAGAAAAAATATTTCTAGGGTACACTACAGAAACTGTTTGTGGGGGCAAAACACTAATCATACCCTGCATAGATTAAGGATACTGAAAAAATGAAAACTGTCTGAAGAAGACAATCCAAGGGCAAATCTGATGATATTAAATATTTATATCAATAACTTAGCTGAATAATTTATTTCAATCACAAAGAGTTATCATGAGAAGTAACAAATGATACCTTAGTTTTTAAAAAAGAACCATATGTAAATGATACGCGACAGCAGCTGCTTCTAAAATAAGTAGGAAAATTTTTAAAGCTGTGTAAAATTTCAGTTCATTTAAACTGTCCAAGCAGTCCCATAACATAAAGAAGGATTATTCAGACATGAGATGGCTTATTTTTTTTTTTACTAAGGCAAAATCTGGAAAACGCACGACAGAGCAAGAATAGAAACGCGACTACTATGCGTGGATCTCCGGGTCCACCACCACACCTGCAGCAACTTTGTCAATACCACACAATTACGTCCACACTATAGAATAGAGATACGAAAGCGGGCTCCCCCGGGGCTGGCATGGCACGGCGAGCGGAGAGGCGCTGACCGAAACGTTCTGGCCCCTCATCTCCTCCCTCGAATGAAAAAATCATTACAATCCTCCAATTTCGGCCGGAATGGAGGAGGCAGACACTGTTGTATCTCAGAGAGCCCCGCGCCGCGCTCTCCACTCCACCCCGCCGCCAGCCCTCCTCCGGCCGTCCCCCGCGCACCGACTCCCGCTGGCACTGCATCTCACGGCACGGCACCCTGTCCCCTCCCCTCCCCTCCCTCCCGAGCGCTGTACGGCCGGGACGGGGCGGGACGGGGAAAGCCCTCCTGCAGAAGTGGGTTAGTACTGCGTCACGGCGTTGCCGGCTGCCGCCCTCCGAGGGGAAGAGCGAGGCCGGCGGGGCGACGGGGCTCGACGCCGAGGCCCGGGCCCCCCGTTCAGCCCTCGCCGCCGGCCCCGGCCTCGCTCTCTCGGACCCCGTCGGGCGCTGGGTACGCAACACGCTGGCGGCGCCGAGGCCGAGGCCAAGGCCGTGGCCCTGGCGGTGGGGACTGACCGTCGAAGTCGACGGTGCCGGAGCCGTCAGAGTCGATCTCGTCGATCATCATGTTGAGCTCCTGTTCGGTCAGCTGGTCGTCCAGCTCCCGGAGGATCTCCTTGAGGCAGGATGTGGGGATGTAGCCGTTGCCTGCGGGCAGAGAGAGAGAGATACAGGCGCACTGTTGAACGCGTTGTTGAACGCGCCGGCACCACACCGTACATCCTCCGGGCTTACCCTCCTTGTCGTACAGCCTGAAGGCCTCCCGGAGTTCCTTCTGCATTGCCTCGGCGTCCTCCTCAACGATGAACTTGGCTGCTAAGGTGATGAACTCCTCGAACTCCAGGCGGCCAGACTCTGCGCAGAGGAGTCGAGTTGCAGCAGCGCTCCCACCGCCAGTGTCTCTAGTGCCTAGTGGGTAGGCAAATCCCGACCGCTCCGAGCGCGCGTGTCGTGCGGGCTGGCCTACCCCGGCATTCACAGGCGCTCGGCGCTGCCTCTGCCTAGTTCGCCCACCACTCCCACACGGTCTCGCTTATTTAGTTCCCGCTTAATTGCCCAAAGATCCGATGCGAAAGTTGAACGTGAATTCGACAGGAAATAAATCGTTAATTTTCCACCCACGAAACACAAAGTTCAGAGACTTCAAAATTTATCTTGGAAGTAATTTACAAATGTGCGTGCAGGTAAAATAAAAATAAGTGTACTGACTGTCGGCGTCGACCTCCTCGATGAGCTCCTCCAGGATCTTCTTGTTGAAGGGCTGCCCCATCAGCCGCAGGATGTCGGCCACCATGTCGCAGGGGATGGAGCCGGTGTGCTCGCGGTCGAAGGCATCGAAGGCCTTGCGGAGGACTGCAACAGACAGCGGGACGAAGGGATTTAGAGAAGAGGGAGAGAGAATAAAGAAAAGTAGGGGGTAAGGGGGGTTCCATAAGATTCTGAAACGCTTTCCTTTGAGGTATGGGGTAACACGGCCCTATTGGGGGCCTAACCTAACCTGGCTGACCTTAAACTGCCAGACTGTGTTTGTGTGTGTGAGTTGCGACCCGTCTGGACCCCACGCCGATACACATGTGCAGCGGGCCGTGGCGTGGAGAGGCGTGGCGCGGCGCGGCGGGGCGCGGCGCTGGCCACGCCACGGCCCCGCCCCTGAAATAGCTCCATTCGTTTGACCACTCCCCCCCCCCCCCCCCTCCTCCTCCTCCTCCTCCTCCTCCTCCTCCTCCTCCTCCTCCTCCTCCTCCTCCTCCTCCTCCTCCTTCTCCTCCCCGCCGCAGCGCGCGCGAGGTGCGTAAAATACAGGCGACAGCGGCGGTTTTAAGACGGGCCCACGGGCCGGTCCGTCCCAGCCGGCCGCGGGGGCGGGAAGGAACTCGATACGGACACCGGACGCAGCCAATAAGAAGCGGGGCGAGAACTGCAATCTGGGGATGGGTGGGGGGGGGGGGGGGGGGGGAGCGAGGAGGGGGGCGCAGCGTGGGAGGCGGGGCTCGCGTGGCGGGGGGAAACCACAGCGAGGAACAGAAAAATAATAACGAGGCGCTCGAGCGGGGGCAGCTGGGTTGGGCGAGCAGTGCTGTTCTGTGGTGCCCAGGTGCGTGTGAGCCGCAGCGGCCGACGCAAACCGTGCGCACCAGAGCCGCGGGAGCTGCCGCGGGCAGTGCCAGACCAGGCCAGGCCCTGGGGGGGCGGCCGTCGGCAGCGCGGGCCCAGGACCCTCGAGTCGGCCGCTGCCTCGTGCTTCGTGCTCGAAATAGGACGCTAATGGAACGGGAGCGGGCGCAGCGGCGCAGCGGCGCACAGTGGTGGCGGCCGTCCACCAGTGCAGTAACGCGGACCCTCGCTGGGGGTGCGAGGGGGCGCGCACTAACTAGCAGCGTTATGCGGAATCCTGTCGGAATGAGAGGGCGGTGCCGAAGCAAACTGTGCGGCTGGCGGAGCTCAGAGTCACTCCATGAGGACTACTTGAGCTCGGTGGGTTCGACTCCCATTCACGGTCCGGCACACCCCTGCTCTTTCCAACTGGTTTTTTCGATCGGTTTGTCGCGTTGGTTTTTGCGGGGACGGCTCCGGATCTGTTTTCAGTCGCCTGAGGAGGTCCGCCCGCGGCCCGCCTGCTCCCCGTCAACACGGCTAGCCCGCCCCGCCACCTCCACCCCATAAAACCCCACAAAATGCCGTTTTTATTTTAAAATGAGAGCCAACGAAAAACAAAACGAGAGAAATATAGTGAGCGGTCGGCCTCCGACAGGCCGAAATAACGACGATTTTCGCACACCGTGACTAATTCTGACTGTGCGTGGTGGTGGGCGGAGGGGAGGGCCTGGGTGTCAGCCGTGTCAGCTGCCGCGGCCCCTCTAAAACACCTGCTGTGCCCAATTTTTTTTTAAATATTTTTTTTTATCCCCTTTAATAATTATGACATGACCTCACGACGACGGACGAGGAGTTGCCGAGGCGGCACTGACTGCGGGCCCCCGCGGCCCCCGCGGCCCCCCAGCGGCCGACACACTCGGAGGGGTTCGTTCCTCCCGCCGCTGTATCACAACATATTCGCGCGGCCGCTGCCAGGTCGCTGCCAACTCCGTTGGCAGCGGAGTTGGCAGCGGCCGCGCGGGGTGTCAGTGCGCGACGTGTCCCCGCCCGGCCCCCGCCCGGCCCGACACTCCTCGGAGATGTTGCCGCTTCCCACCTGGCTGTCCGCCGTGGACGTCGCTTCCTTGGCCCGCTGGCCGGGCGGCACCTGCCGTAGTGTCATGAGCCGCATGAGGTTGACACGCACTCCTCTGCACCTGCCATAGTGTCATGAGCCGCATGAGGTTGACACGCACTCCTCTGCACCGCGCGACACTGCTGCCTTCCTTCTCAGTCGGTGGGATCACGTTTTTGCACGTTACACGTTATTTTAGGCCGAGTCAACGTTTTGACAAGTCAGCCTTGTAAATTAACGGGAGGGAAAATCGCGATAATCGTGAAAATTATAACGAGAGGACGTACTGTCCGACAGCCCATGCGCGATTTAAATTTTACAAAAAACTAAGAAAAACACTTTTTTTTGGTAAGGGGGGGGGGTGGATTTTTTTCGGAGATAAACGAGGCAGAACAAACAAAATTTGGGGCGTGGCGTGGCGTTAGTTGGGAGGAGAGGGCGACACCGCCGCCACCCCCACTGCCCCGCGGACGCCCCCGCCTTGTCCGTGTTCTGAATGAGTAAAGTGGCGGGCAGCGGTGGCCAGGGGCGGCACCCGCTGGCACCCGCCGGCAGCGGCGGGAATTAGTGCCAAGCGGCGGGGGCGTGGCGCGGGGCTGGCCTGCCCATTCAGCACGGCGCGCTCCGGCCGGCCTGTTCAGCCGTGCTGGGTAGGCCGCGCGCCGCGCACGGCAGCGCCCGCTGGCGGCCGGCTGCCTACCGCCGCGGCGCTCCGTCCCGCAGCCGCAGCCCTGCAGCCCGCCTTACATGGACGCCGCGCGAGGCTTGGTCCGGGAGGGCCTGCCGATCGAGGAGTCTTAATATAGCGGGCCGTGTGAGTCCGTGACGTCACGCGCGTCCCCGGGAACCCGCCGCCGCCGCCGCCGCCGGCCCCGCGTGGAGGCGTGTCCCTGTTCCTCCTCCTGTCCCTCGGGTTCTCGTTGCCGGCCAGATTTATCGCCGGTCCCCGAGCGCAGCGCGTTAAACTGCGCAGCACCAGAGCAAGACGGCGGCAGAGTCGCGGGGCACGGACCCGGCCGGACCGCGGCGCGGCGTGGGCCTGCGGTCCGCCCGCGCGCAAACGCCCCCTTATCCAGATCCGGAGCGCGCGAAATTCGAAACGAGATGGGAGGGTGGTGTGGGCGAGGGGAAAGGGGTCCCCCGAGGCCGCAGCAGCGCCATTACAAAGTTGAATCCCAACACGCTCTCGGAATATTTCCTCCGTACTCGTAGAAAGATGATGAAATAAGCCGGGAAGCAATACATAACTGATGTTTTTTTTTTCGTCGACTCTTTCAAACCAAATTTTAGGTCAAAATCGGAGGTCAGCGTCGGAGTAGTCGGAGTTACGGTGTCAGAGACGCTCGGGAGTTCAACGGGGGCAGGGGGGCGGAGGGGGCGGAGGGTGGGGGGGAGGGGGGAGGAGGCGGAGGGTGGGGGGGGGGGGGAGGGGGGAGGGGGCGGAGGGGGGTGACGACGCGTGTTATTCGACGCCCGACGCGCGGCCGGCTCGGGGGCCGGCGGAGGGGAAGACGACGGCGTCCCCACCGTTCCTCGGGGACCTCGTCGGGGACCTCGTCGGGGACTTGTCCGAGAGCGGCGCGGCGTCACCCGCCCGGTCGCCCCTCTCGTCGCGGCACGTACGAATCCGAGATCCACACCCGGGTTCCGCCGGATTCCCATGAAAGAGCAGCAAAGTCGCATAAATCCTCCCAGGAACTGCCATAATTATTCGCTCGGTTCGCGCACCCAGATATTTCTGTTTTGTCGAGGTATTTTTCTTCGGGGCCGAGGGAGGAGTTGGGGAAATACTCACCGGCGATCTGTTCTGGGGGAAGATCATCCTGAAACACACAGAGGGAGGGGCGGCGTTAGGTCTGTGGGTGGGCACAGCGGAGCACAGCGGGTTGGAGGCAGGCGGCGCGAGGCCCTCCGCGGCAGGTGTCACTGAGCCGCGCTCCGGCGGCCCTTCGCGGATCCAATTTGCTTCGGTGGATATTGACCGCCTGCCGAAGACCCTCCAGACCCGACCGGGCCAGGCCAGGCCAGGCCCCGGGCGCGCGGGCGGCCGCCATCCTTTGTGTTCCCGAACAGAATGGGAGCGAGGGTGGCTGGGGCTGGAGCCGCCGTGGAGACCACCGTGCGGGCTGGAGCCTGGAGACTGGAGCCCGCGGTCGAAGGCTGGAGTGGTGGACTCGGATGGGGATCTGCTGCGGGCAGAGACATCGCCACCGCGACCCTGCCCGCGGTGAACTGCCCACCCACACCCCCCGCGGACTAAACGGTCCGTCTGTATCCCCAATATGCTCTATGCTCCCCCCGGTCTGCGAAGGGCCCCCTCACCCCCTTCCGCCCCTACAGTCAGGTCCTACAGGACAATGCCCTGTGGGTCTTTTTGTTCCTTCTATCTCCCCCCCCCCCCCCTCTCTCTCTCTCTCTCTCGACATCTTCCTACTCCTTTAGCCCCTTTTTGCATACACTCTGTAGAGATCTTTTTATTTGAATGAGTACCACGCCCTCGAGACGACTTTCCCGCCGCGGCCAGACTTGGCACGTAGGGCGGCAGAGTTGACACATGGCCGCTGGGGCCGCGTATGTGATATCTCCCCCCCCCCTCCCCCCCACGGCCCTGTACATCAAAGACCGCTCGATGCCACCACTGCCTCCCCACCTCTTCACCAATACACTATAAGATGGATGGAATCATCGTTCGGCGTGCCTCAATTTCGGGCAAAAAAGGGGACGCGGATTTGGCGAAGTAGCTTTTCGAATTTAAGATCTCCGGTATAGAATTACCTCTTGAGGGAACCGCGGGGCATTCCGGGAATTCGGTCGCGTGATGGTTTCTGATTGAAAATACGGAGACGTACCTCAGTCTACTACCCTCCCTCCCTCCCTCCCTCCCTCCCTCCCTCCCTCCCTCCCTCCCTCCCTCCCTCCCTCCCTCTCTCCCTCCCTCCCTCCCTCGCGACACTCTGGGCTCGGGTGCGACGCTGGCGCCCGGCCAGGCATCCGGCGGCGCAGGGGGGCGTGTCCGCCACCACCACCGCAACCAACAACAGCAGCAGCAGCAGCAGCAGCAGCAACAACAGGAGACGAAGTGCAGTCCGCCTGTTGTCTGGGGTCAGTGCCGATAATTAGTGCGATGAGCCCCAAAGCCGCCATTGTCCCGCGGAAGAGCGGAGGAGCGGTGCACCAGAGGCCGGCCGGCTGCCAGGGCGGAAGGGGCGCTACTGGCGCCGGTGAGGCAGGACGGGCAGTGAGGGTTTTGAATGAGACGCATGAAAACGGCGCACACACCGAAAGGGTCCACAGTATTCATCGTACGCCCTTCTATTCCAGAGCCCAATAGCTTGACATACTTTTTTTTAGTTTAAAAAGTACAAGAGTAATTCCTGGTATTTCCCACGTATTCTGGATTAAAAAATACTCTTGGTACACAGGGATGTTCGAAATTGAAGCCCCGCTCGCCTTTGCCCGCAGGACATTTAAGTATTGATGCCGTAAGCATCGGTGTATGCAATCTTAAGCCACATCGATACTTTTCAGAAAAGAAATTTCGTCAGCCCAATGTTTTTTAATGTTGTCCTGACTGCAGGCGATACAGGAAAGAGTGCGGACTCTGTTCGCACTCCTTGTAGCCACCCTTAACCACCACCCTTAACCCCTACCCTTAACCCCCACCCTTAACCCCCACCGGGGTCCGCGGCTCGGCACCAGTCACTGTGCAGCCCCCACTCCCGCCCACCGGGTAAGTGCCCGGCACCGGTTACCCGGCACCGGTTACCCGGCACCGGTTACCCGGCCCGGTTACCCGGCTCCGAGTATACCGGACAGCAGGTAGAGGGGCTGCCGGCACACACCCCCGACCAGACCACCGGGGTCGGTCCACAAACACTCACCATGGCTGTCGGTGTGTGTTGGGGTCTGGGTCTAGTCCTTGAAAAAGCGCGAAGCTCGAGCCCTTCAGGGAAGGTCCTTGTGACGGTTGGTGTGGTCCGGAGAAGACTGAAGCTCGACCGGCGCTTCCACCTGAGCTCAGCTCGCCTCGCACTCAAAACACCGCTGCTGCTGCTGCTGCTGCTGCCGCCGCTGCTGCTGTGGCCACTGCTTCCCCCTCCACGCGCGCACTCCTTTTTCTGGTCTCGGTTGTTGTTGCCGGCGCCGCTGTCTAGCCGATGTCGACGTCCGGCCGTCTCGACGCCCGGCCGTCCCCCGTCCCCCGCCCCCGTCCCCCCCTCATTCCCCCCACCCCCCGTAACTGGAGGGAGGGGCGCCCCGCGCCGCTCAGTCTATCCTGGCCGCTACAGCTGCTTTCGAGCAGGGGGACCCGGGGCCTCACGCAGCCGCCACGGGGGGGGGGGGGCGACGACGTGAAGAGGGGGAAGGGGAGATCGCGAGGGAGGTGAGGTCGCCGCGGCGACGTCAGGGGGGCGGGGAGGGCGGTCGCAGAGCCTGCCGTCTGAGATGTATTCTTCAGAACACCAAAACACACGGTGTGTGTGTGTGTGTGTGTGTGTGTGTGTGTGTGTGTGTGTGTGTGCGGAGGTATGGGAGTCCACGCATATGCAACGGCTGAACAAGCTCCAGATGAATGTGTGCATTTCACGTGCGATGTGCGTGAGTGTGCGTGTACAGCTCGTGTAGTGCGGAGGTGAGGCCCCGCGCTGCTATATATAAGACACCGGTAAATCGTCTGCGCTCGAATAATTGACAAGTGGCGTCAAACTGAATTCGTCGTCACACGCAACGAGGGGTCCCCGACCACCCAACAACTGTGCCGCGACGCCGACGTTAGATCTTTTGCGGTTACCAAGAGTCCACTGAGAGTAAAAAGAGCGAGGAACTGTTCCGCCCGGATATGATCAAAAAAAGCCTGTGACGACTTGAATTTTGATCAGCAGCACCACCTCGTTCTAATTTGTGCAAGGAAATTCTCCTTGTGTCGCGTGTGATAGAGAGCATCCTCGCCCAAATGCTGCTGGCTAGGAAACAGTCTCACCGAAATTTTGGGCGATGCAAATGATTTCATCGGCCAATGTTCGGTCTTGCTTCCCACCCTGGCGTTCACAGTGTGATTTCGGATCGGCCACCAAGAGCATGTTTAATTGTTCCTAATGAATGGGCTCACACATGCAGAAGGGTGCACCGCTACCTCGAGTCCCCCCACTCGCCGCCGCCGTCAGCGTTCGCCCTGACGACGCATCGACAGCACCCACACGATACAACGTCCGCACACAACAGCTCTCATCTTCGCACCCGAACAATGCGTGATCAACTTTGAAACTTATTTGTCTTTCTTCGCCGAACGGAAAGGAGAAGAAGAAGAAGAAAGAGAAAAATCGCGTCGACGACACGCCGCTGACGCTTCGGCTCAGCGGCCCGAGCCGAGCGTGCGGGATCAATGTCCGAACAAAGGCGCCAAATCTGTCACCAGTCAACCCGATCCCCACTGTCTGCTTAGGTCAGCACACTGTAACGGAAACCTATCGCCGGGGGAGCGGGCCGAGAGAGACAGAGAGAGAGACAGAGACAGAGAGAGAGACAGAGAGAGAGACAGAGGAGGGTATCGTGGCAAAGGGTCGGCGAACGCGCCAAAGACTTTGGCAAGGTGCTGGTTTATTAGTCTTCCTTGAGAAGGAGACGGGCACAAGGAACTACGTGACGGGGACCCGCGGCTGGGCGGGAGTTTCAACGACGGCGACTTCAAGATGGCACAAGAAAACGGACATGAGAGGAGAACTAAAAAAAATGAGGGCCGTATCAGTTAAATAAGATTTGTTATGCAAAAGAAATCATGCATGGCACATACAGCTCGAAAGGTAGCTGATAATCTAGATTAAATATCTTGTCTGTTAAAAAAAGAAGTCGAGATAGTCATGATTTAAATCAGCGTACGCCGGTCGGGGCACCCCTCCCCTCGGGCGTGAATGCCCCACCCCCTCTGACCAGCCTGTTATTGTTTTGCAGAGGATGGCAGCAGGAAGGGGGGGGGGGACGACACGGACACCCGACAGCAGGTGTGCGTGAATTCAATCGGACGCTTGCACTGGGCTCAGGAACAATATGGCGTAGGGACCTCTTATATTTACTTTCAAAAAATATGTGACAGAGGTCATGACAGAAAAAAACGCATTGAAAGAAAACAGCAAAAGAGAACGAACTCAGAAACCCTTTATTCATCTTTAATGAAACCCTCTCGGGGAACGTTAAACTGAAAAGGGGCTAATAAGTTTAAAATTATAATTTTAATAATAAAACAGGGAACACTCAGTGTTTTTATTTACATTTCTTATCGCATCGGAAACTTTGCTTGTCTTCGTCGTACGCCCAACGCTCGTGTGTGTACCGTCTTGGCCGATATGTTTTTAGAAGAGTCGCGGCGGGTGACACTAGAATTAATGCGGCAATCAATTTCATTAAATGCAGAATAACATCTCCTCCGCCCCGCCACAGCGACTGCCCTGCTCCCGGGTGAGTGACCAATACCACGAAAAAGAGGACCGCTGCAGGGGGGAGGCTTTTCGTTTCGGACCAAGGGGGCCACGCCGTGTCGTGCCGTGTCGTGCTGTGCGGGACGGCCGGGGCTGTGGCAGGGGTCGGTCGTCGAACTACTGGCCCGCTACGGCGGACTGTACAGCGTGCCCTCACCACCTGCACAATCGTCACACCCCCACAAGCTTCACACACACACACACACACACCAGTAAATTTTCAGAAAATTGACAGCACAACGGGAGTGTTTGTATGGTAATGTTCAATAGTTCTTCATTTCTCTATTCGAATACCGAACACCCCCACTACTTCCACTTCCCCACTGATATAGCGCATGGCCGCACCGTCGCCTCCCCAACGTGCGTCACTAAATAGAACCCAGCAGCAGCTTCCTGCGTGGGAGTGTGGGGCATTAGGGAATGAGTGTCAAGGCCTCCAGCGTGTGAGGGTGGGGAGAGGGGGGAAGGGGGGCGCAGCGACGCACCGCAGAGGGCCGGCGCACTTTCCACCGGCTGTCCAAAGGCCCGCCCTGCGCTAACCACACCCGTACTATTTTAGATCGGGATCTCCCGCGCGCGCGTCTAGTCAGTCTCACAACTCCCCCCTCCCCCCTCCTCCTCTCTCTCCCCCCACCACCGCTCCCACCCCATCCAGTCACTGGCTGCGCCTCCCTTACCCTCTCCCCTTCTCGCCGCTCTGCACTCATGCTTCTGTCTGGCGGCCCGTCTCTCTCTCTCTCTCTCTCTCTCTCTCTCTCTCTCTCTCTCTCCCTCACGCGCGCGCGCATCTCCTTTGCTCTTCGTTCACCTCTCACTCGCCGACTCGGCCCCCATCTCTTCCCCACTTTTCGCAGCAATCGGCCTGATCAGAGATGACTATCCGCGTGCGCGGCGAGGTCGCTGACACGCTGCGCCACGCCGCGCCACGCCGCGCCACGCCTACCGCCGGGGGGGGGGGGGGGGGGACGCGGCTTCCCCGCCTTACGCTCCCCCCTCAGCGCCCGTAGGTCGCCGGGTAGGCCGTCCCGCCGCACACGGCTGCCGGGCGGGACGGCCTACCCGGCAGGCGCTCCCCGTCGATGGGTATCGCCGTCCGGAGACAGGTGCACGGTCTGCGCGGCGCGGGGGTGGAGGCGGGGGGGGGGGGGGAGCAGCGGGGCTGCAGAGGAGAACGATGAGCGCCTTGGCTCCCACCCAAGTGGAAAGTGAGCAAATCATTTTGTTTTGGGGCGGTACACAGCTGACACCAGAGAGGCGGTGGGGGACCGAAAATTCACGCGCAGCGTAGGCATAACGAGTCCCTCCGTGTGTGTGTGAGAGAGAGAGAGAGAGAGAGAGAGAGAGAGAGAGAGAGAGAGAGAGAGAGAGAGAGAGAGAGAGAGAATGCAAGGGCCCCCGCCTTGGTCGCCGCCGGGTGCGCAGACGGATGGCGCACCAAGGATCCCCAGCGCAATTACCTGCCCCACAACAACAAACGTGTTGGTGGCACGGCGTGGCAGCAGCAGAAAGAACATCAGCCGCTGTCGAGGCTGCATTTTCGCAGGAAGCGCCCCGTGTATTCCACATTGTCAATTCCTACGGTATTTTTCCTACTCAATCTTCGATGAAAGATTTAACAAAGTGAACACTAGCGGACTGCAGTGTGTGTCAGGTCTGATAACGTTACGACACGATGCCCGCGAGCCTGTAGGGTGGCGCCTCTGACATTTCCCCGACCTCTCGGATCGTGATGCCAGGAGGGCCCGGGCGGGATGCGACGCTGCTTGCGGCCGGCGTGTTTACGTAAACACACGGCATTGTCTCTTCACGCGCAACGTTTGTTGATGCCAACGGCACTTTCTGTGTGTGTGTGTGTGTGTGTGTGTGTGTGGTGTGGTGTGTGTCCCCACTGACCGCGAACCGTCCCCTCCCCGCAGGTGTCATGATGAACATCAGTGCGATGCGCTCCGAAGCGCACACTAGGATGCTCAGCCGTCCCATGAACGCAAAAAAAATGTTTGGTTTTTTACTCTCTCTCTCCCTCTCTCTCCCCCCCCCCCCCTCTCTCTCTCTTTCTCTCTCTCTCTCCCTCTCTCTCTCTCTCTCTCTCTCTCTCTCTCTCTTTCCCACACTCGTTTTCTACTGATAATGACTGAACGAAGGGGTGATAAAACGTAGCGTCGACCTTCAGGGTGGAAGCCAAGCAAGAAAACTAAGCCAAGCATCGTATTTTATACCCCCCCCCCCCCCCGCCTCGTTTAAAACAAAAATTGAACTTAAACGTTTGGCGTGTTTATGCCAGCGGTAAAATAGCGCCGGGGCTCATCAGCGTTGACAATCCGCATTACTTTTGTCGAAGCCCGAGTCCGAGCTCCGCGGGTGCGACGTTTATTTCTGTGTGACCTTCCACTTTTTACCCACATATCCTCGAAGAAAAAATATATTATGGTGGCAGTAGATCCGCTTACTGGTCTTATACGACTGTGGCCGCCGCCGCTGCTGCCGTAACTCCCTCATGTCACTGTTCAAAGGGACTAGAAAGCGAGCGAGGGAGAGAGAGTGACGTAAGGAGGGAGAAAGACAGAGAGTGAGATTTTCGGTTTGGCACCGCCTTGTCGCGTCCGAGATTGACAGGAGAGCTAGCTTTTCGAGTTTACGAGAGCTGCCTCTAGACAGAGAAAGAAAGAGGGAGAGGGAGAGGGAGGGAGAGAGAGAGAGAGAGAGAGAGAGAGAGAGACAAGAGTGTCCGACAGAAATGCTGCGCAGACCGACAGGGCTGACGGACGGACACTCGGATCAACGTTGACCGACGGAATGGGACCCTACGAGCACTTTTAATTCTGCGCACACTGTACACTTTTACTGTTTGATTGTTGTCGCAGTACGTAGCCAATGAAAAATAAAATAATAAAAAAAATAAACAGAACACGCAATCTATTATTTCCTCCCTGGTAACGTGTGTTTGTTCGCATCAGCACCCATCCTCCCCCTCCGTCCCCCGCGTGCGACAGCTGGCATTGAATCGCACATACGTGTAGCTCTCCGGGCGTTACTTCTCTCTCTCTCTCTCTGTCTCTCTCTGTTCCTCTCCAGAAGTTTGTGCCGGGCGCAGCGTAGCGTGTGCCGCTGCAAGAGCCCCATTCTCCCTTCCTTCCCCACTGCTGTTGTTACTGCTGTTTCGAAAATCCTTGGCTGTGCCCGTCCCAAGTGCGAGTAGTGGGAGAGCTCAGAGACGGGGAGGAGAGGAGGGGAGGGGGAGAGGCGGGGACCCGACACCCTGCGAAAATGCCTCGTGAGGTAAACACGGACAGGGGCAGGGCCGGCACGGCGGGCGGCGCTGCCCCGCTGCCCTGCCGGTGGTATAAACTGTTTAGAGCGCCCTGCCCGGCACGGTCCGGCCCGGCACGGCCGCTCTGGCTGCCCCCGGCCGCGCCCCTGCGCCCCTTGCCTGCCCCGGCTCCCGTGCAGCTGGTCGCTCGCTGACGGATACATCGTCGCTGACGTAACCAGCCAGCCCCGGCGGGCCTGCGGGCTGGGCGCGGCGGGGAGGGGACGTCGCGTACTCGCAAAAAAAAAAAGGAAAATGGTTTTTGGGGTTAGGGGTCATTGGGTAACGCCAAGCGTGTATGCCATCTTGGTATCACACGAAATCCGCTGTGAAGATTTGTTTTACGATCACGGCCCGGAAACCAAAGTACGCCAAAATATTTTGTCCACAGAAAAGACCTCGACAAGCGAGCGCATGGCATTTCCAGAGCATAGCGCTATTGATCAGTGAAATGCCACGGAGATGGTGGTGGTAGGAAAGGGCTACACCGCCGACCCTCTTCCGCGGGAGAAGTAGATAGACGACGTATGCCTTAGCAACATCCGCAGGGCGCAGAGAGAGAGAGAGAGAGTCGTAAAACTCTGCGAGGTAACACCCACCTGACATGAGCCTCCCGCCCACCCGCGGCGGCCGACGCCTGCAGCCGCCATGAGAAATGATGTCCTGCGTGTTCGACGCGCTTTCGAACGCAAATACAGCGACGAAAAAAAATCAGGGGCACGAAAACGTAAAACTGAAAGCAATTACAAAAACAAATAATATTTCGGGCACGGCATCGATGAATGTTGATGTTAGTTAATTTGGTACGCAGTGTACTCCGATAAGGAATTAATCTGATGGATTAATCTCTGATGGCCTTTTTATTTTCTCGCGAGAATAATTTAGGCGCGACGGTGTCGTCTGTAATTATTGTAAGCCGTGCCGCGCGCCTCCGCCCCCTGACGCGGCAGCCGGCGCCGCGGCTGATGGGCGGAACAGGTGAGATGGAGCACCGCCCCCGGCCGCCGCCCCCGACCGCCCAGTCCGCCGCCGGCCGTCGCCTCTCTGGCAAGACGTGTAATTTTGCCGTTCATAATCCTGTAAATCGAGTTGCGAACAGCGAATACAAGGAGCGGCGCGCTGGCAGCGCGGGGCGCGATCTCCCGCGCCCGCCTCCGCCCACGCCGCACCCTCAGCCAACCCCTCCCCCTGCCCGCCCCCACCCCCGCTGCGCCAGCAGCAGCAGCATCAGCAGCAGCAGCAGCGTCGTCGTCGTCGTCGGCGGCGGCGGCGTGGCGGGCGGGCGGGGCCCAGAGTGAGAACCACTATACATTTTTGCGGAAACCTTGCGAAAGTTCCGCCCCGACGCGTCCCGAGCTGTGGCCAGCGGCGCGGGGCGGTCCGTGGCGTGGTGGTGGGGGTGGCGACAGGGCAAATAGACCCGCGACCGCCAGACCGCCGCGCTGCGCACGAGACCGCAAAACGGTTTCTGACTGCGCGGGGACGATTGTGGGCGATTACGGGCGTGTTCTGTAGGCTTAGGTGGCTGACGTAAAGGCTTTGCTGCGAGGAAGTGTTAATTTCCCTATTTTCAGCGCGGGTTTTCAGCAGCAGCCTTTGCGGCGTCGTGGTGCAGCACCCTGCTGACACCGGCGGACGTGACGTAGATCTCTCTACTAGGTTGCGATGTTGACAACGGGTCACACCTAGGGTTTCTGGTCCAAAAAAATCGAAAAATTCCATAATTTTCAGAAAATTTTACAAAAACAACGAAGTTGCTTTAATATCGGGACTAGAAACCCTACTCCCGCCGCCAAATGGATACAGCCACCCCGAGCTCTGTGGCCTGCTTCTCCCCAAGTGGATCAATTACTGGACGCCACGCGGAAGAAATTAAAGATTACCGGTGTAGAAGGACGGGGCGGCGCCGGGTACGGGTGGGGGAAGTGACTTGTCGCGGGGAGGGCCGGGGGAGCAGGAAGAGGGGAGGGGCGAAGAATGAAGCAGCCTTTATGAAAGTTAAACTGCAAACTAGCGAGGGGCCGAGGCGAGATGCGGCGGCGGCGGCGACGACGTCGGCCGGGCCTTTTAATAAGAGGACTTGATTGGAGGCCCCGTGTTACCCCGAGCCGTCACCGGATACCTCAAAGGGACGACGCCAAGGCCGCCGGTCTCACAATACGGCCGGGGTCTGCAAAAAATCTGGTGATCGCTGAAATCGAAAGTTGTCGACCCCTCGCGTCGTCGGGGAGCTCGGGGAGGCACGGCTCGGGCTGTCGCACAGCAACAGGGTGTTCAACAGGCGCCGTGTCCGTCAGGTCGTCATGCCTGCGAGCCCCGCGGCCGCCCACGGCCCTCGACACACGGCGGGGCTGAGGGTGCGTGCCACGCCCCCCTCCCCACCCCCTCCGGGGGGTCCCGACCCCCCGCGGCGCGCGCGCGGCTCCAGCCGCCCCCCTCCACCGCCCGCGGCCAGGCCTTAAAGGACCGGCGCCGCCCGCCGCTCCCGCATACACATCCTGTCGCCCGGAGCGGACGGAGCGGACGGACCGGACGCGGATCCTGAGGCGCGGCGTGGCTTAACGGCGGACAGGCGCTAGTTGACCTGCTCGGGGGACGACGCTGCGGGGTGTGGTGTGAGCAGGGCCTGCAGGCTGCGGACACCGCCAGGGCAGGGCTGGGCCCGCGGCGTGCCGACCGATCGGCGACGTGTCGGCGTCGACCTCCGGCTGAGCGGCCGACCCCCGACTGCGTGCAGCGCGGCAGCGACATGAGGCGCGGACTACCAGCGCCGGCGGCGAGCCTGCTGCTCCTGGCCGCCGTCATACAGGCAAGTCTCGTCCACGTCCGCGTTCGCGCTCGTCTGATCTGGCCTCTTTGCATGAATTGAGGATGGGAGGATCGATTTCACAGGAGCAAAGGCCACAGCGGTAATGACACCCCACTAATTTCGCATCCCGGGATAATTTTGAAGGGTTGAGTGTAGAGCAAGGCCTTGCATTTAATTCGTTGACGCAGAAATTTGAAAACGAAAACAAAAGAGGGCGAGGAGAAGGAAAGGAGGGGGTGCCGCTGACAGAGTTGAGGCGCCACGAGAGGGGACCAAACTAACTGCGGCGAGTGTTCTCCAGTCCAAAACTCTTTCTTCCTGCTGGCGCTCTCATGGAATTCCTTGGTTCCTGGAATTCCAGCAGCGGTTACCATTCTCCATCCCTACCACCCCTCCTCGCCACCCCATGCGCTCGCCATCTACTTCTTCTCGGTGTGTTCTGTCCCGCACGCGCTCTCTCTCTCTCTCTCTCTCTCTCTCTCTCTCTCTCTCTCTCTCTCTCCAGCGTCACCATTCCAGAGTGTCACTCTTCCCCACGGCTGGAACAGGCTGGAGAGCCGACCCCGAGCTGCGCATCCCGCAGGCACGTGGGGGTAGCGGGCGCGGGCGGCTGGCTGTCACGGTGTCGCCGGCGGGAACACGCCCTCTCCCGGCCGACACTGGCGGACACCGGGGCGGCCGCCGCCTCTCGCCTCCTTGCAATTAGTGCGGCCTCCAGGCGGAGACAGGCGCTGAACCGGCCGAGTGAAGGAAACTTGCATACAGCAGCACCCTCCATTCTGGACGTTTGAACTAACCGCACAGGTAAAAATAGGGTGGGCAGGGGTGGTCAGTCAAAGTGCACTCACTCAGGAAAAAAAAAGATCTAATTTAACTCGAAAAGAAAAGAAAAAGACTCGAACATAGAAATTAAGACTGCCGCAGAAAAGCAGGAATTTAATCTGTTTCCCACACTTACGCCGAGAAAGCACAATAGAAAAGGACGATTTTTTTTTACTCGAGTCTAAGGGTTTCCACCTCCGTTACGGCCTAGCAGACTGTGGGCTGGCGGCGGCGGCGCGCTGCCGTACTGTGCCGTCGCCCACCACCGCACCGCCTTGCCTTTCTCGGCATTCATCACGCCACGGGCCGCCTAGTCCGCGCCTGTGCGATTGTACTCCCCACCGCGGCGCCCGCCCCCGAGCCCGCCTCAGCGCGCGTCGGCGCCTGGAATATCGAAGAGGCCAAAACGGCGCCGCCAGCAGCGCCAGCCATACACGCGTGTATCACTTGCGGTCGTGGGCGAAATGTGTTTGGTGACGGCCTGATAAGAGAGACGCGGGCAGGGAAAAGAGGGGCGGCGCTGCCGAGGGGGGGGAGGGGGCCGATGGTGGCCGAGGGGGGCCGAGGGGGGCCGAGGGGGGCCGAGGGGACCGGACCCTGCTGATGGCGGCGACTTCCTCACCTGGCCCGGCGCCGGCATGGCTCGCTAACGATGGGGCGAGTGCCAGCGCCACACAGCGGCAGTGGAGGCCCCACGCGCCGCGCGCCCGCCGCCCACACGGCCCACCCGCTGCAAAACGCCCGGCAAATGCCCATGCGACGCTCCGCAGCGGGAGCGCGAGGGGGCGGCGGCCGTGGCTTGCCGTGGCGTGCCGTGTCGTGTGGGGCGCGTGCGCGAGCCGTGGTGTCGTTACGGCGCCGCGCGTGCAAATTGTTTCCCACACTCTCCTGCGGGGACCACCCTCTGCCGGTGGCGTCCTACCCAAAGGTCGTGACACAACGTCAGCGAGAGCCTTTTTTTAGGGGGGGGGGGGGTCAGTCGGCTCGTAGAGTGTGAGCGACGCCCCGCGGCGGAGATACTCCCTGCTGCAGCTGCCCCCGTCGCGTTCCTGGCTCATGCTGCCGGACCTGCTGCGGTGTGAGTTTCTCCGGGAGTTTTGGACAGCGAATAACACGTGAGGCCCGGGCGGCGCCGCCGCCGCCTACCTCCCGGGGAGGGTAGGGCCCTCCGGCCCCGCTCTCTGTTGTACGCCCCGCTTTTCAGGGCCCCGCATTGAGGGCCGCTTGTTTGAACAATCCGCGTCGCCAGAGGGCGCCGCGAGGTCCGAGAGGTCGGCGCCGCGGCGGCCGGCTCCCTACCCGCCCCGCCCGCCACGCACGCGCGCCACATTGTGCTCCCACTCCATATTTGAGTTCGGGAATGGGGAGGAAATAAAAATAATTTTTTAAAAATGAGGGGAGAGAAATGGGGGGCCTCCTGGCACGCTGATCGGTTCTGGGGATAGTCTCTGCTGATCGTGTGCGGGTTGAACTGCCTTGCCCCGCACCGATGACGGCCTGGTGACAATGTTGCCCGAGTCCCGCTGTGACTTGTGACCGAGTCGTCTTGTTGCTGCGGCGGCGTCACCCGAGTGGCGGGTGTTCCGCTCTCGCGGGGCCTATCGCTGTTCCGCCGCCGCTGTTCGGCTCTCGGTTCGGCTATTGCGTCGTCATCGGCTCGCTTCATCGCCAGTTTTATAGTTTTGCGATAAATCGTAAATGAGGGCGAGCAGCGGCGGGTGCTGGTGCCGACGTTAAACCCTCTCAGCGGGGGCCGTGGCCACAGCAGCCGCAGCAGCCGCAGGCGCCGTGTGTGAAGGGGGCGGGGCAAAGTTCTGCGTTCTGTCTGCGCAGGACTCTCGGGAGCAAAACGGTGAACTCGAATCAAAATATTTTTTTTAGAAAACTCTATTCGTAAAACATAAGAGGAGAACGTGAAAATCGAATAAATAGGGTAATCCGAAGAAGCCTAGACCGGAAGTGGAGAAGTTGACAAGAACATAGCCGGGTATCCAGAAGCGTGCCGCATGCGGCAGACAGTCCATCCCCGCCGCGTGCGTCAGCCACGAGCCTACTGGGATATCTGCGGGCCCTCATGTTTCTTCTATTCCGGTTTGGATGCGCCGTGAGCTCCCCTATTGAATGCGGCGTCAGTACGGCGATGCTGTAGCAGCTCGCCAACTCCTGGAACTCTCTGTCCGCGTCTCTCGGCGAAGCGCGGCCGAATGAGACAAGGGTCGGAGCGTCGGCGCGCGGGGGCGCTCTGGCTGGGTCTGACGCGAGGCTAGGCGAGGGGTGCGGAGTGCGGCGGACACTCGCCGGACCCGGCCGGACCCGCAGGCCGCCGCCGCCGCCGCCTCCGGACCCGCCCGAGTTTGCCGAGCCTGCCGGCGATCGCTATATGACTTCCACAACAACGACAAGGGAGATGCGAGGCAGCATGGCGATGTGACCCGCGCCATGCTCCTCTGCTGTAACGCCACAGCCGCAGCCGCAGCCTCGCTACGCCCGGCTCCGTCCCGGACCGGACGCTTCAGAGGCGCGGCGCTCGGGTCTGTGCCGCTCTGCGCGGCTCTGCGGTCGACTGCCGCCGCCGCCGCCGCTGCCGCCCGGCAACTCTGGTATAAAGGACGCCCCATGGTGGCCAACAAACTGACATGACAGCAGCCAACATACGGACCCCCGCGAATGCCGTGTGCGAGTCGGCGCGCAGCCCGGCGCGGACCGATCCGCAGATACGGACAGTTACACCGCCATTTTAAAACCGAGTTGTCAACCTTAATTTCGTGACGTTAAGCACGTACATGAAATATAATCTTGTCCTTCTGACAAACTGGCTTGGATTGAGATTCCCCATTCTCTATCAAACAACAGCGGCGGCGGCAGCGTCGCTTTTAACAGCGCGGCGGCTGTCGCCGCTTATGAGCCATCTAATGGGAAATGTCGTTTTGCCGCTCGCAGCGTTCGTCCAGGAGACCGAGGGGTGGGGAGGGGCGGGGAGGGGCACTTGTGGAATGTGTCCGCGTAGTTGTTGCCGCCCATTTCCTTTATTTCTGTGGGAAGAGAGAGAGAGAGCGAGAGACAGAGAAAGAGAGAGGTGGCGGGGAAGGGGGACAAAAGGAGTGAGAAGGACCAGAGAGGCGAGGGAGAGCTGGGGTGGAAGAGAGGGCAAGAAGGCGACCGCGCGAAAGGCATGAAGGGAAGTGGAGAGAACGGGAGAGAGAGGTGGAAAGAGAGGATGAAGGGGGAGTGGGGAGAGAGGGTGGGGGACAATTGCTGTACATGCGGGTGGGAGTGAGCAGGACGTACTGAAAAGGAAATCAGAAGTACGTTGCCGGACGACCTGCCTACTTACCCACCCTCCGCCGCGCCGCGGAGCCCAGCACAGCCTACTTACCCGGCCAGCACGGTCTACTTACCCGGCCAGCACCGCCTACTTACCCAGCCGCCGCCGGCTCTCCTCCAATAACTCGCTTGTACATTCAAGTCACCCTCACAGGACAGACACAATTTATCACTCCGCTGCGCTCTGCTAGTGGTGCCGTTGAGCGGCGCGGAGAGGGCGGGGAGAGTGAAAGAGAGTGAGAGAGACGGAGCAAGAGGAATGTAATTTCCTGCACAAACAAAAGCGCGCTCGAAACACCAAGTCCCTTCCCTTTTCGCGGCGGCGGCGGCGGCGGCGGCGGCGGCGGCGGTACGGGTTGTGGCAGGACAGGGCTGAGGCGTTGGCGGCAAGGGCAAGGCTCCACGAGTGTGGCGTCGCGGGCGCGCGCCGAGCCCGGGCGGGAACAGTGGAACAAGTGGCACTCGGCGGCGGCGGCGAACGCTCCCAGAAAACGAAAAGTCGGAGGCCGCGGGGGCGTCGCGGGGCGGGGGCGTCGCCGCAATAACTGCGCGGACATGCGCCGCGACGCTGGGCCGCGGCCATCAGTCAGCGCAGCACGCACACGCCGCCCGCGTCGATCTGTCCAGCAGCCGCGCCCATACGCGCTCAAACAGTACCCAAACAGGCCCGCGGCATTTCCGCAGTCCTTGGGCCGCGTTCGGTACCCGAGCCCCCAGCGCACTAGTTCCCCTATGAGTCCCCGCGGCGGCACTGGTATGCTTCGAGGGCGGCCTCGGCGGGGCGGGACGCTTTCGGTGCGCTACGGTGGACTGATGCGCTCTCAGGTCGCGTAGCTTACAACCAACGTACTGGTACCCGAACAGTGCCCAGAGGGAGGCGGGACCGGTGGGCTCGGTGAGCGTGTAGAATGAGATGGGCCGAACCAGACCCTCCAAGGAAGCGTGATAGCTTCGGGGTAGCGCGCGCTATCGGACTGTCAGCCGTGGGTTCGAATCCCACCAGTCTTGAAATGGAGTTTCCCGGCTGTGTATGAGTTCCGTACACACCGGGGAGCAACCTGGGCTGAGGACGTAATCGCTCAGTCATGTATACTCATCTTTTTCAAATAACGCTTTTGTATTTTGTTGATTTCGTTTGTTCGGGACTCAAAGCCTTTGCGATACTGTATACAATTAGATGTTATAGCTCCTACGGCAATGCAGTAATGCTTTTTCTCGCACTGGTACGCATACAGTGCGCGCGCTTGCTTTCCGCGAGCACTGAAAGCGGCCTGGTACCCGGTCTAAAGAGCGTACTAGACCCCGCGCTTTGTTGCTTCTGTCCCCATTTCCGGCCTAAAAGCAGACTAGGGGCGGCAGGAGCGGCCGGGAAGCGCACTGGTCCTGAGCGGGCACGGGTACTCTGGAGCGTACTGGGCGCACCCCAAACGCGTACTCCCCGCGCGGCCCGCGGGCTAAGCCGGTCCCCGCGGCGGCCCCCGCAAACGCCCCACCGCCAATTTATGGCTTGTGCTGTGTGTGGGCCGCCGCTGCCGCCGCCGCCACGCTGCGGATACCCCGGACGGCCCGGGCTGTACGGTTGTTCGAATCCAATTCGTCCCGCGCAGCCGAGGGGCGGCAGCGGGGGGAGGCAGCGGTGAGTGATGGCGATGGATCGGCGCTACTCTGGTGTCGCATCCGGTGCGCGTCGTCACCGAGCGACTCCAGAGCGTCGTTGTTGTTGGTGTCGGAGGACGGCTGGCCGCGCCGCGTGTGCCCGACGTGGCGGTGCCCCCGTGGCCACGAAACACAGGAACGTGAACACGCACATGATCGCCTATGATTAGGCTTCCCGATTCTGAAATTTTTCAGGAAAAAGAATCCAGAAATCTTCTGGCCCCATCCACAGGACCGTGGACTCCGGGCGGGGCCGCGGGGGGGGGGGGGGGGGCGCGGGGGCGCTGGGCGCTCCCGCTCTGTCATTGGGGCGCACAGAGGCGGCGCGTAATGCAATAGTTCACGGTCCGGGGGCCTGAAAAGGGGTGAAAACGCTGGCGTGCGGCCCCCGGCCGACAGCCGCTGACGGCCGCCACGGCCGCGGGGCCATCAATCCAGCGGCTATCTGCGTCGCCAACCCCGCGACCCTTAAAGACCGCCTGCGCGACACGGCAACCCGTGCTAAGAGTAAGAGAGCATCACGCACAAAAATGATGAGTTGTCACAGCGATTTTTTTTTCTTCGCTGGTTTTGCACTTACCACTTCATTTAGTTTTGGGAACCCAACCAAATTTCAGATCCGCAAATTAGTTGTCTTTTTTCAGTGCAGGTGCAGAAGTGAAACGAATCAAATCGTTGCACCGCCTGTGGTTATGTCACACGACTTCAGTCATTGAGAGAGAGCATTAGACGCGGCGCTTTGCGAGGGTTGACCGGTTGACTCCCGGAGCTCGGCGGAGTGCTGCGGGGCGGCAGTGGCCGCAGTGGCGTGTAGGCCGCGGGAGGATCGTGTTTACGGCGCTGACGAGCATTTTATGGCCGGCCGAACGTGTGCGGTGTGGTCCGCAGAGAGAGAGAGAGAGGGAGAGAGAGAAAGAGAGAGAGAGACAGAGAGTGAGAGGAGGGGGAGTGGGGCAATGCTTTGCCGTTGTGACGTTTTGATAGCCATTGATCCGACTGACGTTCCGCCGCACGGGACGGATATCAGAGCCACCCGCCGCGCGGAAGTCTGACAAAAATTAAATTTTGTGAATTTCACGGGCTTTTTTTTTTTTTAGCCCGTCCCGACTCATTAGAGACAGGTTTTCCAAAAAAAAGGTAGGGTCAGACCAGACCAGAAGCGGGCCGTCCTCCAGCATGTACAAAAATCCCCCGCCCTCGTCCGGTCTGCCGTTCGCGCGCGCGCACACCCGCCCGTTTCAGCCCGTTTCCATCTTTGAAAGTTGGCGCGCGCGCGGGGAGGAGATCGCGATATTGCGTCACGAGTCACAAGTTCAACAAAAAGCACTAACCGGCCTCGTGCCCCCGCTGGCCCCCGCATCCGGCCAAGCACCCGCGCCTCCGGGCGGCCCCCCCCCCCCCCCCCCCCCCCCCCCCCCCCGCCGCTGTGCGCCCCGAGCGCGCGGGGTTCGGGGTTTTCACTTACGCAATACTCCGAGAGGAGTCACGTAATGCCGTGTAATTCCCCGCACGTCCTCTCTCTCTCTCTTTCTCTCCTCTCTCTCTCTCTCTCTCTCTCTCTCTCGCTGTCTCTCGGGAAGCGTCTGCATGTCTCTCTCTTTTGCAGTCTCGGTCCGGTGGTTCATACCGCGACGGACGCCGAAAGACGACTGCGGAGAGCAGCGAGCGCGTCCGCCCGCGCGACGTATAATCGCCCACCCACGCGGACACACAGAGGGCGTCTCTGTCTGCCTGCCCTGTACGGCCATCCTCGCGCTCTTTTTTGCTCCCACGTCCTCCGGCGCGCGTGGTGTGCTCTCAGACAACAACGACAGCCCTCCCCCAGGCGCTCTGTATATGGCTCCCTCCCTTTTTTTCCTGCCCACACATCGCAGCAGATGGCGCCAAACATATGCATCGATTTCGCTTCTTATTATTTCGCTGCGAATAATGCAATTTGGTGGGTCCGCGCCGCGGCAGCGCGGCCCTCCCCGAGCACAACCAAACCCAACAACAACGCTACCCTACTCTCTCCCTCTACCAGCTTCTCGAACTTGACTGTATTCGCAGTTTGTGGGTTTGGCGCACATGCCGCGCGGGGTTCGAGGTCGGGCCGAGCACGCGGAGCGCGGAGCCAGCCGAGAGGCGTGTCGGGCGGAGGAGGCAACAGTTGGTCCACAAGTGGTCCACGCGCGCTTCAGACCGCACTATCCTCTCTCACCGTTTATATTTCTTTCCCTTTCTCCCCGTTTTCCCCTCCATTCCCCCTCTACCTTTCCTACTTTTTGCCGCCGCCGCCGCCGGTTCCCAATTCGTCGAGCGGAGATTTAATCCTCAATTAAAAGTCCGCCTCATCTGCATAGTTATCAAGGGGCGAAGCAGGGGGGGTTGGTACGGCAGCCAAGGAGAAGAGGGTCACAGTTTGGGCGGTGAACAGAACAGAGCACTCGTCGTAAACGCGTGCCAGAAGAACGCTTAAGCAACGTGTGCTGTTTTCTGTGCGCCCTCAATTCCAAACGCCGCGCCAAAATTCCCAAACATTTTGCACTTTGGCGGTCCGTCCAATTTCTCTGGCGGCCGGTCCAGTCACCAGTCAGTGTACGCCCGTCCGTGAAGCGGGGTGCCCCTCGCCGCCGCTGCCCCCACCGGTCCGACCGACCTGCCATAACTCATGTATATTCAGACGCCGAAAGGACACGAACGTGTTGACGGCAGGGTGGCAGATGGTGTGAAGCGAAGGTGTCGTGCAGGGAGCGAGGGAAGAAGGGTGTGTGTCGAGGCTGGGAAAGGAGGACTTTTTCAAAATATTTGGAAAATTATTTAGTGTCCATACTTCGAATGGCCTACGGTCCATTGAAAATATGTGTTGAATAAAAAATAGGGTGGAAACGTCGAAACTTACTGTTGGAGATGCAGGGGTGCCACATGGCGTAGGCGGTGCTATGGAGGCGGGGGCCGTAGCCAAGCGGGTCGGCCGTGCACGTACATGGTGGGCAACGCACACACGCGTTCGTCACAACAGGACATCTCCCGTGAATGAAGGGCCACACGAGCCGCGTCAACACAGCCGGGACGGGGCGGTCCATGCGATGCCTGACCGTGAATCGCCGCTCGCGAAGCACACTTTTTCCCCGGCGTAACAGCGGCGTGGCGTGGACTGCAGCCGTGGAGATAAAGCGCAATGTCACTGGCGCAGCGGCGTTGAAGTGCCTCACGCGCGAACGGATGTAACTTTTTTTTTTTGATGTTCTGGAAATATAAGTTGACCCGACAATGTAAACCTTGCTGACATCATCGAACCAAATTTTGCTGTCGACTTTCTTGTCGACATGATTCGACTCCGTTATTTGAGCGCCGCCGCCGCACCGGCGGCCTAACCAACAGTATACTGATTGAGTCCGCGTGCTCGCAACTTTTCCCGACCGTCCTCATCCAGCGCGCATTCTCAACTTTCCATCGCGCTTTTACACAAATCCCGCTCGCGTCCCCGCCGTTTCGATCCCCCCCCCCCCCCCTCCTCTCCCCTGCCACGCTGTCGGGGGTCGACTCGGCTCGCCGCCGGGGTCCGCGGCGCGCCGAATCCGAGGAGCGTTATGCCATGCCACCCGCCATCAGGCGAGAAACTTTGGCCCGAAACTTTTCGCCCGAACACACAATTCACCGCGAGGGGAGCGGCGGCGGCGGGGCGGCGGCAGCGGCAGGGGGCGGCGCTTAAGGTGCGCGCTCAACAATACTTGGGGAAGCGGGCTGCCCGGAGCGCATGCCGCCCCAAGAGGTGTCCCGACGCGGGGTGCGCGGAGCAGCCGGCGGGGGCACAGCAGTGCCCAGCAGCCGCCCGCCCCCGCGCCACCCAACCCCCTCCCCGACAACAGCCCCTTGTTAGGGTGAGCCATTGTTTGCCACGAACACCACTAACTGGACAGTAAAGGGGCGGATATAGGAGGGGCGGCGCGGGGCCGCCGACCGACCGGCCAACCCGACCGCCGCCGCTGCCGACTGCCGGCTGCGCGAGGGCCGACGTAAGCCGCGGAACCGAGGCCTGCGCGGACCCGATCCGATGGCCTCGGATGTCCTAATCGAACTCTTAGCACTTGCGGGGCAGCTAAGCTGGTTTACGTACCAGCCTTTTTAATCAATCGAGAGAGAGAGAGAGAGAGAGAGAGAGAGAGGGAGAGAGAGAGAGAGAGAGAGAGAGAGAGAGGGAGAGAGGGAGAGAGGGAGGGAGAGGGAGGGAGAGAGAGGGAGGGATATAGAGAGATCCTTTAATTTAAAATTGCACGAAGGTGGTAATGGCAAAAAAAAAGAGAAGAATTTCCTACAATTCGAGTGTAGAAGTGTATCGCCACCTCAACAGCTGCTCTCCTCTTTTTTTTCAAATATCTGTGGCGCTACGCAAACACTGCGTCTGAGTCATATACAAGTGAAGAAGAGTATAAAAATGAGATCCTCCATACATGGCGTGCACACAGTACGGTTGATATTTGCGCAACGCAACAGTTGCGAATATGAATACGGTCCCTGCCTGACGCCCCTGCGGGGGCGGGGGCCCCTCCTCGAGCCCCTCCCCCATCTCCCGCCACAAGCCGCTTCCGCCTGGACGCCCCCAAAACGCCGCTCGGAAATGGAATGCCCCGCGAATATAAAATAGAGAGGAGGGAAAGAGCAGAATAAGAACGGAAGCGAACCTGTGAGAGACGCGGCTCGCTAGGCTGGCCGTAGTCGGCGCATCGTACATGATGGTGAAAGAGAGACAGAGACAGAGAGAGAGAGAGAGAGAGAGAGAGAGAGAGAGAAGGGGTGGTAAAGGCGAATAGGGAAAGCAGTGGGAGAGAGACGGGGCATACTTTCCGCCAGCGGCCTCTGCCAGAACGCAGGCAGAGATTGAGCAGAATAGTGCATGTATGCACGCATTCCCTCCTGTGATTTTCCGCCGGAATTTTTTTTCCGAAAAAGTCCGAGGTACATGTGAATTTTCCTGAATTAATCTCCTTTTCCTGCATTTTTTTTTTTTGGGGGGGGGGTCTTTACTTAGCTTAACTCCGTTCTACCCGTCAGGACTGTGGAGTCGCCGTCAGGGATATCAGGGTGAAGGGGATTGCAGCTGAACGAGCGCGAGTCCGTCGGGGCAGCCTCCCCCCCCCCTCCCCGCCCCCCATTAGAAGGGACTTGAGTCTGAGCGGATTACCTCCCCCCCCCCCCCCCCACCCCCGCTCTCCATTCCAGAATTTCAAGGCACAACGGCGAACACGGAGTCTCTCACCGTCGACTGCCCCGTTGTCCTCACGCGATTGCGAAGGCCTGTCGACTTTTTCACTTGTACGCCATAAACCTCCGCATAATTTAATATTGTCCCGACAATCGTACCATTAATTATTAACTCTAACGGAGACTTGCATACAATTCCAGGCGGCAGCCTGCGTGCAGGGGGCCAGCATCAGCAAGCGATCCGTGTCCGCGCTGGCCAGGACATCTCAGCTCCCGCACTCCTCGACGGGGTCGTCGGACCAGGGCGGCCTCGGCGGCCTCGGCCACGACCAGGAGCACGGCGCGCAGCACCCCGACCAGCACAAGCGGTCCGAGCTGCAGGTCAGGCGACGGCGAGACCAGCGTGATCTAAATAAAGGACATATTTAATAGGGCCTTCCGGAGGTCTGAGCCCGGAAGTGCGGAGAAGATGGAGGGGCGTAATCGGATCCAGAACGCGGCATTGTGAGGGGTACCGGAGCAGGGAGTATATCCGCAGCGGGCACTAGCAACAAACCGACTGACGAATTTTCGTGGCGTAGCTCTCGCTGGCGATGTGTCACGACCATTCGATAAGGTCACACGGCGTGCGTCGCCCTCCAGGGCACGCCGCTTCAGGCCGTGCGGAGTGTCTCCGCGGTGGCCTGATCCTAACAAATGGTCGTGACAAATCATCAGCGAGAGCTTAGCTTCGACATTCATCGGTCGGCTGTGGCTGACGTGGAGCTACTCCCCGCTGCGGTACCCCGCGTGATGCCGTGTCCTGAGTCCGGTCCATACTTCACTCGTGGCTGTCCCGATCTGCGCAGGACGAGGCGATCCGTGAAGAGCTTCTCCGGCAGCGCGCCGCCCCTGTGTCCGAGGCGCTCCTGTCGGCCATCATGGCGGCCGACCAGTACGGCTACGACAACGGCATCGAGGAGAAGCGGTCCTTGTCCTCGCTGGCTCGGTACGGCAACCTGCCCGCCCCGGCGGACGAGAAGCGGTCCTTGTCCTCGCTGGCTCGGTACGGCAACCTGCCCGCCCCGGCCGACGAGAAGCGGTCCTTGTCGTCGCTGGCGCGCGTTGGCAACTTCCCCATCTCTAAGGACGACGACGAGAAGCGGTCCCTGGCTTCGCTGGCCCGCTACGGCAACCTGCCTACGCAGGCGGACGAAATCAAGCGATCCCTCACTTCGATCGCTCGTCTCGGAGGGCTGCCGTCCACGGGCAAGCGGTAGGCGACTCGCCCCCGTGTGCCCGCACCGCCGCGCGCCCCTTCGTGCGGGCGGGGGGCGCGGCGGGCGCGGCGGGCTGTGAACGCTGCCCTCTGTCCTGCGCAGGTCCCTGGAGGCGCTGGCACGCGGCGGCCTGCTCAACAAGAACACCCGCGTGGACGCGAGCAAACGCAGCGTGTCCGCCCTGGCCAGAGCCGGCGAGCTGCCCGGCAAGCGCTTCATACCCGACCAGCAGCGCGAGCAGGCCCAGGACCTCCTCGACGTCCTCCAGGTTCGTGTGCTTTTCGAGAGTGCCGCGTCGTGGTCGCGAACACCCACCTGAGCGTGGCCTTGTGCTCGGCAGCGCGAGCTGGACGAGACCAAACGGAGCCTGTCCTCGCTGGCGCGCGCCGGCGAGCTGGCCAACAGGCCCGCCCTCGTGGCGGAGGGCCTGGACGGCCTGCCCTGGGAGGTGAACAAGCGCAGCCTCGAGTCGCTGGCGCGCACCTGGAACCGGCCCGACCACAGCAAGCGCTCACCGCCGTACGGCGCGTTCGACCTGATGGAGAGCCAGTACGCCCCCTGGGGCAAGCGGAACGCAGCGGCCCTCCTGCGCCAGACCAAGTTCCAGACGCCGGACGGCTCCCCCGTCGACGAGTCGCAGCGAGATGACGTAAGGAAGCCTCCTGACGACGAGGCGTGCCACGATTTAAAATCGAAATTTGACTTTTATTTCATTTTTTAAAACTTTACTTTAGTTTTTTTTTATTTTCCTTAAATTTGTGACTTTTCCTTGATTTTCTTTTACTTTTAATTATTTTTTAAAAATAATATTTTGATTTCATTGTTGTTTTTTTATTTTTCTTTGCGCACGAATTGATCGAAATTAATTGCCACAGTCGGACCACCAGGGCGGCCAGGGACGCAGGAAGCGCTCCCTCTGGGACGAGGACCTGTACGGCGAGGTGGCGTCCCCCTACGTGCAGAGCTCGGCCCGCGGCACCGCCCCCGGCCAGGAGCCCGACTGGGAGCCCATGTGGTCGCCGTCGGCCTGGGGCGCATACTTCGGCTACGGCGAGGACACGGCGGCGCCACCGCAGCAGAAGCGCTTCCTCGGTGAGGGGCCTCAGGTGTAGCAGCCTTAACACAGCTCACTCTCCGAGTCCTCACTGGTCAAAAGTTTTCGCCGAGCACGCTGTTTGCGTTTCAACTCCACCCACTGGGCATGGCCGGGCCCGTAAGGCGATATTACGAACTTACTTGTTCGGAGCGGGGAGCGCCTGACGTGGCGGGGTCGGCCACGCGGCCGCACCGCTGGCCGCCGGGCTGCCTATCCCGCTCCAGACAGGCTGACGCCAGCTGACGCGGGCAGTGTGTCCACGGCTGCGCTGGCTGCGTGAGGACTCTCAGGGCCCGGCCACCCTCCCCCATTATCTGTACATAACCCGGTGTGCCCCGTCTCTTTGTGTGCATGTCACTATCTGTGTGTGTGTGTCCTGTGCGCGTCGTGCGTGCGCGTGTCTCGCACCGTACCGGGAACCCTGCATGGCGCTGTCGGCGCGCGCACCGTGCGCTGTGTTTCAGAGGGGCCTCGCCGCGTGTGGCGAGCTCTAGCCGTGTCGAGTAGTCCGTCCTAGGTGTGCATGATGTGTGTCGTGTTGTCCGCGTTGGCACGTTTAGTCCCGAGCACCACCACCGCCGGCGGGGCGAGCGCGCCGACTCCTGTACGGTACGTAAGGGCATGCCCACCGCCTGCATAGCTGCGCTGTAATGGTAGGCTACTCCGGCGCACGCCGAAACGGAAGTGTGTGTGTGTGAGAGAGAGAGAGAGAGAGAGAGAGAGAGAGAGAGAGCGCTGCGAATGGTACGGGAAGATCACCGTATTTAATTCGGCGCTCTTTCTGCCCCTCGCTGCTCCTCTCTCACTGCCGTTTTGCTGGCCTCGTGTTGCGTAAGGTACTCCCGCAGCACGAGAGTACTCGTAGATTGTGTCAGTGTCGTGTGCTACTTAGCGTTTGCAGGATGCGTGCACGCAAGCATACCAGAAAAGAAAAAAAAAATGATTTCCACTGAACTTTGCACAATGTGTGAACCACAGCATTGGATTTATTTCTCGCCCAAGTAGGCCGCATGCTCGGCTGCTCCTAGTGAACGTCTTGTGAACGCTTCTTGCATGCACACCCTCGCTGCATGAATGTCACTGTGTGTCCCCAACCGTTCCCCGCATGTGCACTGAACGATACCCAGGTGAAAATTTGCCAACCAAATTTGGATTACGATTTTAAATTTATTTTTCTCCGCTGAATCCCCCCCCCCCTGAACTGACCGTATGAACAGCTTCGCATGCCCGAAGGACGGGAACCTATACGCCCGGGCATCCGCCCCCGCCCGCCCCGCCCCGCCTACATAAAGTGCTTGTGGTTGCTTTGGTCACGGGGTTTTTTTGCTGATGGCTGCCGTCGCAGGCTCCGTGGCGCGGTCCTGGGGGCCGAGCTCGTGGCGGCCCGCCAGCCCCGCCATGGCCAGCCCCGCCAACGAGGAGGCCGTCGACGTCTCCAAGAGGCACATCGGCACCCTGGCGCGCAGCGGGATGCTACCAGCGTTCCGCAGCCTGCGCTACGCCCGCTCCGGCCGGGCCGTCGCGTCCGCCGAGGATAGCTTCGGGGCGTTCGGCGCGTCAGACAAGTCCTCGCCGCCCATGCTGGGCAGGATGGGCGGCGGCGGCCCCGGCACCGTCAGGTACCGCCGGGTCTGCAGCTACTTCCGGTAAGGCGACACCACAGACACACGTCATGGCACCTGGAGGCGCGAGCTGCGCTCCAGCTCCGACCGGCAGGGACCGGAGAGGTGGGACGTATGATGGACGCCGGGCGCTACAAGCGGCGGCAGGCGCCGGTGCCGATCTCTGCGGCGGCCTCGGCCTCGTAGGGGTCGAGGCGCCGCCGACGGCCGGCGGGGAGAAGGGAAGGTTGTCGGGGCGCCACAGCATGCCACGCGTGGCAACGCGACCGCCGGCGCCAGGTGTGTACAACCAGGGCTGCTTGTTGGCAGGGAGGATCCCGAACATGGGACGCCATCGACAAAAGACTAACGAGGACAGCAGCCCCAGGAGGCGGCGCCCCCATTAGGCTGGCCGCCCTGCGCGCCACGATGGGGGACCCCAAGGGCGGCCCCGGCCGCGGCTCCGGCCGCCACGGGCCCTCCCCCGGGGCCAGCGGCGGCGCCTCCGCCTCCGCCGGCGCCGTCCCCGCCGCCACCATCGCCGCCCTGCTGATCCGCACGCTGCTGTCCGCCGCCCTCGGCGCCGCCAGCCTCCGATGAAGGCAAGAGGACGGCGACGAAGCACCTCGCGGGGGCATAGCCTGTCAAGTCTTCATTATTTTTTTCTCCCTCTCACTCTCCCTCTCTCTCGACCCTTTAGTTTTTTTCCTGTCTTACTCGAGTTTTATTTGTAGACGACACCTCAGTTTTTATCTCGTTGCTTTTGCAGTTCAGAAGAGAAATAGTGTGTGACGCTAATGTAGGACGCAAATCAGTCTTTCAATTCCTTAATAATTATCATGTCCCAAAAACCTTTAGAATTGTAATTCCAATAGTATATGCAATTCTTTTCGAGTGTGTGGGATATTTATGTTTAACACACACTGAAAAATAAAGGCATGGTATTGCCAACTAGAGGGAGTGCTTGTTCATGTATTGAAGGCATGTTTGGCGACCTATGACTAATCCTTTGGGATGTCCTTATCATAAGCTAACTTGTTGTCTTTTTAGAATGGCAACTGTGGCAACCACGCACGATGGTCTTACTTTTCGGTCGCAGTGGTATACACATTCAGATGTTCATGGCTGGAGCCTGGATGGTACAGAAAGCCAAACCGATCGAAAAGATCATCATATAAGTAAACTCATTTTTTTCTTGCAATTTTGCGGTGTATCTTAACACATAATAAGATCCACATATACCAAGAAATCTTGTGGCGGTACCTGTCACACCTAGTTGATAAAATAAGTATAATTTTTTTAAAGCTTGACGAGTAAGTTCCGGTGAAATGTACTCACGTCCTATGTTAGGGAAATGTAGTTGTATTTCCACATACTGCTCCATGACAATAAATAAAACCTTGACTTTTGCAACTGGCGTTTGTAGTTGTTGCAGTACCGATTTGACAATAACAAGTAAGTAGATTTTAAAATGAGATAACATGAAGACAATTTCTTGTTCCATTAACAACATACGAGAAATTAGTTGTAAGGCAATCTTGATATGTAATTCTGCCTCAATGGTCTGTAAGTCACAAATTCTGGACAATAAAAACATTTTAAAACAGATTTGACTTCATCTTTCGTTGTGATTTTCCCCCGTATGCAAAAGATTTTCGTGTGATATGACAAACGCAACGGATAGACCAATCCCCGGATATACTCAAAGAACGGACGGGACCCTCCCGCTGCGGAACGCATATTGAATTTCTCACACAAACAAATGAGTACACAAACCAACACACGGCAGAAAGAAAGCAGAAGACACAGGCTGGAATGTTTGAATGGACCTCTGGTGATGACGACACGCACAAAAGAACAACAACGGATTAAAGTTACTTTCTTGAAGTATTTATTAAAAATTTCCCTGCATGTCTAAAAATGCAATGCCTACAAATAGCTATATGGTCTCAATACCAATCCATAATTGTAGAATTAGAAAGTAAATCACAGCCGTAACATGTAATACAACCTGTCACTTATGAATTATGGAGAACAGGACCACATTCAAATTCCAACTATGCAGTTAACATCAAGTTTAGAAAACATTTCATTTAGCAATAAAGATATTTGTACAGGTCTTTCAAAATATTACTGTGGTGGAAAAATCAAAAGAATTTCCACCTTTTACTGATTAAATATACACTTTCTGCCCTTTCATTTTAGGTAGAAATTGCAAGTGCACACTTAAAACTTAAAAAGTCAGCTTTCAGGAAACACATGATTTTTAAATTAACAAAGTTACAATTTTTGATAAATAATGGTGTTTAGCAGAGTATCTACATCACGGAGAAGTTTTGTCCAATACTTGAGATGATGTGTCCTGCATTTCAACTTCAAAGCTAGCAGATGAACCAGCTGTCACATTAATAAGTTCTGAATCGTTGGCAGTTTCTCCCATAATTGGTGCTGCACTATCACCTTCTTCATCAATATTCATACTAGAATCATCAGGGTTTTGATCATCATAGGAAATTATCCGATGCACTCGAGATGTAGGTGTTTTCTTGCCTTTAAATACTGGTAGTTTTTCTGGAGCACCTAGTCAAAGATAAATTGAACATGTAAGAATTAATACGCTGCACAATGAAAATTGTACACTAAAATGAAAATTTACCGATTGCTCAAAAATTTAAGATGGACTACCTTGAAATGGTTTGGTGTCATCGATAAGCTGCTCAATGACATTATTAAGCATCGTTGTACTGAATGTGTCATCACGACGCAGGCCTAATGCTTTGTGAAAGCAGTCAACAGCTTCGAGGGTGTTTCCCATCATGGCATGAGCATATCCCATTGCAGAAAATGTAGATGGATTCAATGGCCGCAAGACCAAGGCCTAAGAAAAAAAAATCATGCCAGATTGAAACTTTAAAAATGCTAAAGTGTAATATAGATAAAGAGGCCCAGTCTAAAGTAACTTACTTGTTGGTGATAATCTAAGGCCTCAGCAAATTTGCATCTTTTCCTTGACACATGGCCAAGATTGTTCAGCAGAGGTTCCTATTTCTCAGCAACTGAATCATCAATAGAGCGCACCAACTTTAGAGCTTCTTCAAAATGCTTTTCAGCTCTGTCATACCTGCGTAAAATATCAGAGCATATCAGAGTACATTATTTTCCGCCAAAGCATTAGGAAATAACAATCATTGACTGAGGCACCTACTCTTGGTTTTGAAAAGCAATCACTCCCAATTCATGCATCACAAATGGATCGTTTGGTGCTATACTCTGTGCTTGTAAGAAAAATTTGTCGGCCAGCATGACACTGTTAGTGAGACCACACTCAAGGCCAATATACAGTAATGGCAAGTGACACCTGATGATAACAACACAAAAATTATTAATTCCCACCGCCACACTAAAAAAAATTACCATCAACAATTGGTTTTGCTAATACAAACCCTTTCATCAATTGAGATGCTTTAAAGTACGCGGACATTGCTTGATCATGTTCATTTTCTGCAGCAAAAGAGTGTCCAAAGGCAAGCCAAGCTGGACCAAACAAGCGGTCGAGAACAGTTGCCTTAGTTAAATATCTTCTGGCCGGATCACTTTTGCCTGAAATGATTCACAAGGGTTAAGATTTAAATGATTACAACATAATTGAGCAGTGTGTGCAGGACACAAGTAAGTTTTCACAAATCACCAATAATATAGTAGTAACAGCCTACAGCAAACCACGATATGGCCATTTCAGGATGTAGATCAACTAATCCATGGGCCAAATAGAAGAGCTCTGGAAATTTCAGGAAGGGAATCATGTAATAGTACATGGGCTCAAAGTATCATCACGGAGTCTTGGAACTAATACATACGGTTACTTTTCTTCAGTTCCACCAAACACCCAATATGAACACACAAACAATTACTATGATGAGGATCTTTCTTAAGCACTCTGGAAAGTACACAAGGTTCAAAATGTCATTCCGTGGTCTTGACAAGCAAAAAGACTTTAACTCTCACTTCATAGCAGAATGCAACACCTACTCTTCAGTCAGCTTCAGAGAGCTTTGAAATTTGCAATTATAAAACAATCTTTCAGCCTTTGCCACAAGGACATCCAAATTTGTGGGCAGCAATTTTACAACAAGATTATCCGGATTGTCAAATAACAGTTGGGGTGTTGGTTGCTTTTGAGGATCACAAGGACTTTGTGAAATGTCCAAAGCCCATTTAGCTTTGAAGGGTTGATCAGTTGGATTTGGTGATGTAATTGTCCCTATTTCCAAAGGTCGTGGAGCTAGCTGATAAGGACCTTGGTACTTGTTAAGCTTGATTTCATATAATTGTTGTAGGAACTTGGCTTCAGCTGGCGTCTTGCACTGTTCAGAATATGGTATGGAATCCAACAATTCCATTTCTAAAAAACAAAAAAATGTTTTCATGGATAACTGGTCATGCAGTAAATTATTTAGAGTTCATAGAATATCTCAAGTGTATCACAAACCTTCCCACGATGAAAGCATGTGATGTTGAACAAGCGCATCAAAAGCTTCATAACAGTATACATCACTACGTAATGCTTGCCTGTAACAGTCAGCTGCTAACTCACGGTTATCCATGGCTTCTAACACCTGTCCTTTGATGAATAATATGCTGCTCTGTAACTGAAAGTCAAAATGATAAGAAGTTGAAAAATCCAATCAACTTAAGACATTTTCCATGAAGGAATAAAATTATTCTAGTTAATTACATTTGCGGGGCAATCTGGATCCATGGTGCCATCGCCTGGAGAGTCCAAACTAATTACGCGTGTTGTGCGAGACAAGCTGTTATCATTTTCAACGATGGTAAGGAGCTGTAGAGCGTCTGAATAGCCGCCAGCTGCCAGGAGACTTCTCACAGTCAGATAGTGGCAGAGAGGATGAGTCTGAATAGCAAATCAAATTGTTAGACAAGGCAACTACATCCTTTGGTTCTTCAGCCGACAGAGTATAAGAGACACAAACCTTGTCTAAATCCTTGCTTTGGATCAGATGTACCGCTCTGTGATATTGCCTTAAATGGAACATACACTGGGCAAGCCAATACACATCCTTTGGGTTGTCATTGGTAAGCGAAACCACTTTATCGGCCCAAAATAAAGCTGCATTGTATTGATGCTGCAAGTCAGACAAGGATGGTACAGGAGATAAAGTGAAATAGCAGTTCGCCTTTTACCTCCGCAGGTACTAAGCGAAGACTTTATATTCTAATCAAATGCAAAAATCAGAAGAAACGAGTTGCGATGGTTTGTTTGAAACAGAGCTTGAATCTCAAAGCAAACATAACCTGAAACGTCATGGCTTATGGAGGGCTGGACAGCCCACTCAACATTCGTCAACATCTCTTACCAAGTCTAAATACGAACGGACTAATTTCCGAAGAATGTCAACATTGAGATGCTCACTGGGGTTTTTCATCTCATAATCCATTTCTCCCGCTCCCGCCATCTTAATCAGCCAAAGCCGGGTTGTTTACACGTTCGATCAGGGTTCGACAGAATCGACCCATCGACTGATCGATAGTACGAATGCTACCGGCGGCAATTTTGAGCCGTCAGCAGTGCAGGAATGCGATCCGGAGCAATCCGGCGTCGAGGGCAACGGCCGCATGACAACATTACCAACTGGTAATACTGACATTTCGACACTGGCAGGCGAAGATCCTGGGATCAACACGCTACGCCGAGGTCGAATAAAAAAGGAAAATACATCTTTTGATCAATACAGGACAGAACCATGTGGTTTAATTTCCTTTTTGGTACAGGCATGCTCAGGGATTGAGGAAATAAATGCACTTCACTGGTACCAGCGGCGCCGGTGGGGGGAGGGGGGCGAGGAGGGGGCCCTTTAGCAGGTAGCCCCCCCCCCCCCCCAACGAAAACTTCCGGCGCCGCTGACTGGTACAGCTTACGAGTTTTTATGAGTACAAGAAACAGGTACATAAGCACAAAATGTGTCAACAGAAATTTTATAGAAATGCAACAAAAATTAATATGGATTCTTCTGCAGCAGCGGGGAGAGGGACGTGTGGAATCTGCATTTACGGGTATTCACTTTTTGGCTGGTCCAGAGTCCTACTATTCTCGATTGGAATGGGTGCAGACATGTTGCCAATGACAAAGAGAAATTAAAAATGACTCAGAAAGATAGTTTATTCCACTTCAACTTTCACAACATTATTGCATATACTTGACAACCTTTCAAATTAACACTCAACAAGTTTTAGACCTATGTCCAAAATTTACACTCTCTGTACAAAACTTAGGGTACACGATTGACCACAACTACACTGGCACATTTCAGGAAACAACATTACTGGGGCACTTCTTTGAACACGGGAAAGATTGCAAAATCCATAGACATGTACTTGAAAGCAGAATACACTAAATAAAGTTTTGCGCCAAGGGTCTTTCAAAATATACATCCAATCACACTAAGATGAGGAGAAAATAAAAGTTAAACCAAAGGAAAGACAAGGAAGTGGAGCCATCATGACTTTTAAGGATATTGGGTATCCATTAGGGAAATAAATCAGTTCAGTAGATCATATTATGAGAGATGATCTCACCAAGACAACAAAAAGTACATCGGTAAATTAGACTCACACACTACAGGATCCATAAGCAATGTGCTACATCTAAAAAACTCTACTTTGAAGCTTCCACACTCATGTCTAATACTTTAGGTATGCCTTGCACAGCCCCCCTCCAAAGCACCCCATCGGGAGACCAAGGAGAAGTGTCCGCGGGAGTCCGCGGGACACACCCCGCGCTACAGAACCCCGCCGCCGTCAAGGAGGCACGTACCGAGAACGGCGGCCGCGTCGGCGAGCCCATGTAGAGCGGGGCCGCCGAGCGGAGGGCCTCCTCCTGGCCGTGAGGGTGGGAGCCCTGCCCGCCCGCACCGCCGACCAGCGACCCGCGCGGCATGTTGAGACCCAGGCGCTCAGCGATAGACAAAGACATCAAAGACTCGTCTGAAAAAATATAACGACACGTCAGACAATCAGGTCAAATTACAAACCAGCGAGAGCAAAACCGGCAGCGAGCCCATGGGCGCACTTACTCTCTGTCCCAGGTGTCCGCGAGAAACTCTCGTCCAAGGCACCATCCATCAAACGATGGTAGTCCAATCTTGGCGAGTCCGCTTGCGACAAAGGTTCCCCCACCTAGAAATGCAAAGCCCGGGCTTAACAAGGGCAGTTTTTCGGTCATCGTCCTGGAGAGACGAACGCGTCGGGACTGGGACTCCGCAGGGACGGAGCTCTCGTCTACGATTCTGAGAACCGTGCGCGGCACGCGTCTGTCTCCCGTTTCCGCGCTTTGAGCCCGCCGGCTGCCGACGGCCCTCGCCGCGCCGCGGCGGACGCCCCGGAGGGGGGGGGGGGGGGGGGGAGAGGCGAGACTTAGCTGGCGCCGGCGCGGCCCGCACCCAACGGACACCCCCGCGGCCGGGCCGGTCAAATGCCACGGGAGGGCCGGGAAAACGCTCTCGCAATAACCGGGAGCATCCCAACTCGGTCGCAGAGCTCTCGCTCCGAAAGACAGCGACAGGACACGCGCGCAGGAGGCTCAACTCTCAACTTCGCCGTGGCCCCGCTAGCGCCGAAGCCACACCAAAATCAAGCATGATAACGCCCGGAATATCTCTCACCCGCCCACCGACCACATGGCTGCCTACAACTAGCACCGCGGGCAGGGCGCGCGCGCGCGCGAGAGAGAGAGATAGGCGGACAGAAACAGACCGCGAACCTCCACTGCAGCTCAGCAGTCCAGCTGATCCACGGGAATGACACCCTAGATGCGTCGGCCGCGACCGCTTGAATGGAAAGGAAGGGCGTCCGATTATCAGGGCGCAATGCGCGCGAATTCCGGTCTAAACGCGTCGGGGCGATCACACACTGCCGGAACACACGACGGGCAGCGACGCCGGCCCGCCAGGCAGTCTAGACAAACACGACCCCTTTGACCGAACGGCACCCAACTGCCACTCACCTGCTGCAACGTAGGCATGACGACTCCTGCCCGGGGATGAACGACTCGCCGATTTTCCAGCAAACCACACCACTCGATAAAATATAATTATTGCTAATAAAATACTCTCAGTAGTCTCCGCCTCTGGTCACCGAACTATTGGCGAGGAACAAACGTCTGCTGGAGATAAAACTCGCCCGAACAGCTACTACAGTTAAATATTAAGATAAAAGGCGCCACCATTCCTGCTGCGACGCTACTGTTTCTTACGGCACATGGGGACCTGCCCTTCTCCAGGCGAGGGAGGAAAGGCCGACGTTACAGATGCCGCCAGGGGCTGTCAAAACACTGTGGCGTGTTTCGCTCCGCTCGGCACGACACCCGGCTCCACGTCCCTGTCCTGACTCGCCCGCACTCCACCCCCCCCCCCCCCCTCTCCTCCGCCGGTGAGTGACCAGTGAGTGACGTCACTGACGTCACCAACGTGCAGCGGGATGTTGTGATTGGCCGACGATGAACGAATGGAGCCGGACGCTTTGAATAAGTCGTCGTGGCTGGAGGCTAGACCGGAGCAGTGTCTTCTTCGTTAATTAGTCGTAATTTACTTATGTCAATAAGTTATGATTTAAAAAGTGGATCTAAAAATTGGTTGATCGTTAAGGGGCGTGACAGCAGTTTTCAGCACTTGTCCTGTCTTGCAAAAGAAAGCTTCTCTATTAGAACGAAATGCCGGTTACTTCCTCTTTGAAACGAATACCATTCAGATGTGCGGCAAAATACTTTCACACAACTTCCCTAAAAAATTATGACTTCACCGTGACAACCCCAATTTTTTATTGCAACGCTGGTATGTACGGTGTTGATCGCAGTTTACTAACCTCATTATCTTCATGAAGTTAAATAGCAATTTGTTGTTTATGAGCTCATTCACAATTTTGTTCTTGTATTTAGCCCCCCACATTGGTCATCTGTATACTGTGGTGCTCGCGGACGCTGCCGCGCGATTTCGCCAATTGCAGGATGATGGACAAATCAACTTTGTCACGGGTACTGATGAGCATGGGACAAAGATATTTCAAGCAGCAGCAAACAACAAGATGTCGCCCCGAGAATATTGTGATAAAATCTCTGCAGAGTATAGGCTCTTATTTTCTGAGAGTGAAATCAATTACACACACTTCATTAGAACTACACAGACCGAGCACAAAGAGGCTGTAAATAATTTCTGGGTCAGTCGCAACTTTCTCATTTTGCGTGTTTGGTCTTGCCAGCACACCTCTAAAATATGTGTTCTGACTTTGGTTTACAGAAACAGCTAAGCGATGGAAATTTTATATACAAAGGTAGTTACTCCGGGTGGTATTGTGTACCTGATGAAGCTTTTCTCACGGAAGCACAAGTCAAGGATGGGCTAAATGCTGAGGGAAGAAGTTGTAAGGTATCCATAGATTCTGGGCATCCAGTTGAATGGACAACAGAGGAAAACTTTATGTTTCGATTGTCATCATTCAAAAAAGATCTACTATACTGGCTTCAAAGAGGTATTATATGGCTTTATCAGCTAATGCTGGAACTGAGCCAACTAAGCCAAGATAAATAACAAAAATAATGCAGGTTTTGAAAAATTTCAGATGATGTTGTGAAACCAGAAAATTTTCATAGAGCACTGGTGAAATGGCTAGAAGAAACAGAATTGGATGATCTCTCCATATCAAGACCAGCCAGCAGAGTTCCCTGGGGAATACCTGTACCGGACAATCCTTCTCATACCGTTTATGTTTGGCTTGATGCTTTGGTCAACTATTTAACTGCTGCAGGCTACCCCAATAGTTCTGATTTCAGCAAAAAGTGGCCTCCAACTATACAGATTTTAGGGAAAGATATTTTAAAGTGAGTGTTACCCATATTTTTGGTCATCTGTAACATTGCAGAGCTTTTGTCAACTTATTTCAATCCTTGACTTACAGGTTTCATGGTATATATTGGCCTGCATTTCTTATGGCTGCAGGACTGGATCCTCCCCGACAGCTCCTGGTCCACTCCCATTGGACTGTTGAATCCGAAAAGATGTCCAAGTCTCGCGGAAATGTTGTTCAACCACCCTCTCCTACTAAAGGTGGTTCCTTGCAAGAGCTTGTAGCAATGCGCTACTTCCTTTTACGAACAGGCACACCCCATAAAGACAACAGTAAGAAAATTTTGTAGCTGACCCAAAGAACTGAAATTTATAGACCTGCCTTGGTATTTGTACATTATAATTAAACGGATTTTTTTTTCTAATTTTGAAGATTATTGTCATGATTTAATGGTACATGAAGCAAATACTGACTTGATGGGTGCAATAGGAAATCTTCTAAACAGATGTACAGGAGAAATTTTAAATCCTAAGCAGGAGTATCCTCCTCTCCCAGAAGAGTTTCCAGATTGTCCAGAATGTAAAGAGCTGTTATCTGCAGTTGAAAGTTTACCAGGTTAGTATACTTGTACTCCTTGCATTTATGTTACAATGCATATTTAAGTTAGTATATGAAAGCTGCCTTTGTTATTAATACAAGCTGTACATTGTATAAAAGCCCTTTCCAAATTTTTTTTTTTGCAGGAATAGTGAAGGAGCATTTTGAGAGTTGCAACTTTTATCTTGGTATTATTGAAATTCTTAAAGTAATTGATTTTGCAAATCAGTTTTTTACTCAAATGGCACCTTGGAAGTTTTCCAAAGAAGAACTTGGCAGTGGCCGACAGAATTCTATTCTTCATGTTACCATGGAATCCCTTCGGATCTCTGGCATAGCTTTACAACCTATCATCCCTTCCCTGGCATCAACTCTTCTGTCAAGACTTGGAATCCCCAAGGACCAGAGAATGTGGCGTGATATAGAAAAAGCCAGTTGGTGCGGAGGAAGTTCAGCATCCGGCTTTAAGCTCGATTTAGGACACATTAAATTATTTGAAAAAATTGGTGACAAAAAGGCACCATTGCCTCAAAAAAGTGTCAAAGCACCTAAACAGAAAATGAAAAAATAAAATTTACTTGAGTCCTTCTTAAGTTAATTCATGTAATTGGAAACTTTTTATTTAAAATTGCTTTAACCAAAACAAAAGAAACTAAAGGTATGATAAGGTTTCACCAAGATAAAACACACACACAAATTGTTTTTTTATATTTATTTAAACTTTGAAACAGAAGCGCTATTCTTTACATAATCCAGGCACTCTGTACAAAAATTCCCCATCATCAGTGTAGAAACGATCCTTTACTCTATAAAGTTTATTTTTTTGCCACAAGTCTTTGGGGATGGCAATTTGCATTGGATAACCTCCAGATGAGTTCATTACATAATCTTTCACAACCTTATTAATTTCTACATTATACTTACTGCTTCTTTCTATTTTAGCTGTCTTTAAACATGCCAGTAATTCCTCATTTTCCCTAATTTGATGATCAGGAAGTTTAGACAAATCCACATACTTGGAAGCATTATCAACATGAGTAGCTTCAGAATCCTGAAAATCTTGAGTATTATTACCACTATGTGCCGAGGGTACTATTTCTTCACCACTTTCTCTACGAGCTGAATGGTCCCTCTTGTGAGATAAATGGGTGTCTCTGTCTGTAAATTTTTCCTTCAAGGTAGCTCCAATGGGATCCTTAATCTGTTTATAATGATTACTTTCTATTTCTTTGTGAAGGGCATCTTGCACAAAAGACTTCTCACTTTCTCCAAGTTCTTTTCCTCTAACAGCATCATGCAGCACTTTGGCCCTCATACTCTCTAATGTATGAGGTTCATTAGTTCTCAAACGGACATTTTGCACAGACAGCGGAACCATAAAGGAGTCTTCTCCACGTTGATGATTCCTCATATCCATCTCAGTAGAATCCTCATATTTTTTATTGCAAACTTCTTCATCTGAAACTTCTTTACTGTTTGAATTTTCTGTTGCTTTCTGGTAGCTTTGATAAATACTTGCAAAAACACCTCCATCTTTGAGGATATTACTTAATGGATTAAAATCTTTGGCTGGAACACTACTTATATCTGTGAAAATAACACGCAAAAAATCAAATAAAACAGTTCCTCTTGTTAAAGTCATACTGCATTCCAAAATCTAAAAGACCAATTACTGGCGCACCTTTGCAGGTGGTTGGCCGAATTTCATTGCGTTTGGTAAAAGCCATTAAATGCTTTTCTAACACTTTATTTTGTATTCGCAGTTTTCCTTCTGAATACTCCTCCCAATTTCGTTGGACCCGTCGGTCATGTCTTTCAATTTCTTCCTGACTCCTCAGTTTCATTTGGGATTTCAGCACTTTCTGTAAAATTATAGATATCGGAATACAAACACCAAACAAAAGAGAAAAAAAAGTGATCCCTGCACACAACACAGTGTAACTACAAACCTTAATAACAGATGGTGATGCTGGATAGCTAAACGCTAATCTCATTATTGTCCATTTCTCAGGATCATTTGCATGAAGGGTCTTGATCTCTTGCTTCTCATCCCAAAAGAGCATATTCGGTAACTTTTCTTCTTTCAGCTGCTTGCGCTGTATTTGATATATTTGAAGTAACTCCTTGTTAATATGCTCTGCACTGTATAGAGAGAGATAGAGAAAGAGAGGGTAAAGACATTTTAGTTCCCAGATCACGGATTAATTGGATTGCATAGATTATTTGACAGTATGGCAATTACCGGTCAATATCATCTCCTACTTTGTCAGCGTCCCAAAATTGTTTTTCCATATCTTCCATAATTTCGGGGTCTTTGAGGTCTTGCTTTGTTAGCCCCAAAAGCGACACTTGACTCTGGATGCCAGGATTCGCTCCAAACCTCAAATTGTCTAAGCGCGAATCTCTTCTGAGGCCTCGTCCTCGCGCAGCTGATTTAGATGGTCGTGTCTTTGTAGCGAAAAAGACACACGGTTTCAGGGGTGAAACCGCGACAAAACTTCTTCTGATGCCGAGCATTATAGCATTTAAATTTAAGCAAACCACATCAAAGCAGAAGTACACCGCACATAAACATAACCCAACCTCTACCCAATTTCTCATTTCGGCAGCCCCACGTTTCTCATAGCTACTCCAGTTCCAGCTGATCGGCTGCTTCTGCTGTAAACATGGCAGGACTTTATAAATCATCGAATTTCTTTTGTAAATTTATATCTCATCGTTCTTCGAATGTAAAAGTAAGGCTTGCTGCATCACAGAGATCTGCTTCTCATTTTACGTATGTCCCCGATAATGTGGATGCTTCAGAAGGTATGATAAGAAGGGTTAAGTCCCTTATGCTGAAGATTTCTTGACTTTTTTTAAAACTTTTCAAACGCTTTCTATTTATGTTTTATGTAGCACAATCATCTGCCCGACTGAATATGTTCCAAGCCATCAACAACGCCTTGGATACTGCCTTGAAGAAAGATGACACTGCAGGTGAGATGTGATTCAGCACAAGTGCTCTTCCTGCTCTCTTGTTTTGGTTTACTTCACGTTTGTTTTTCCTATTTTTACAGTAATATTTGGCGAAGATGTGGCTTTTGGTGGCGTGTTCAGGTGCACCCTTGGCCTGCAGGATAAGTATGGAAAGGATCGTGTTTTTAACACACCATTGTCAGAACAAGGAATCGCAGGGTTTGGAATTGGCATGGCAGCTGCTGGAGCAACAGCAATTGCAGAAATTCAGTTCGCTGATTACATCTTTCCTGCATTTGATCAGGTGAGGTGAATGTTTATCTATGAAGTGGTGTTTTTGTGGTGCTGTCAGTTTCATTTGCCAACTATTATTTTTTTCAGATCGTGAATGAAGCTGCCAAATATCGCTACAGAAGTGGAGATTTATTTAACTGTGGTAGTCTTACCATTCGGTCCCCTTGCAGTGCTGTGGGCCATGGAGCTCTCTATCACTCTCAGAGTCCAGAGGCATACTTTGCTCATACACCTGGTTTGAAGGTGATTGTTCTTGTCAACTCACTTACTAGATTTTATTATCCTCTTCCATTTTGTAGGTAATGATATATGTGTTTGTCAGGTTGTAATTCCAAGAGGGCCAAGACAGGCAAAGGGACTTCTACTTTCTTGCATCCAAGATCCGGACCCTTGCCTTTTCCTTGAGCCTAAAGTGCTCTACAGAGCAGCTGTTGAGGATGTCCCCACAGATGATTATATATTACCTCTTGGAAAAGCAGATGTGCTAGTGAAAGGTAACATTTCACGTGACCTGATATAAATCAATTTGTAACATGTTTCACAATTAATGCAACAAATTTCTTCTCTCACTAAAAATAGGCGATGCAGTCACACTAATTGGTTGGGGCACACAAATTCACGTCCTTCATGAGGTCGTCAAACTTGCCAAAGAAGAATTAGGAATAAACTGTGAACTCATAGATCTTGTTTCCATCCTTCCATGGGATAGGGAGACCATTTTCAAGGTGAGAATCTAATGATTTTGTGTAGGACCAAATGGTTGCCAGTCTAAATTTTGTATGGCAATAATTCTATACTTTTTGTACTGATCCTTCTCTTTTGTTGCAGTCTGTGAAGAAAACGGGCAGAGTTGTTGTTGCACATGAAGCACCATTGACAGGAGGATTTGGTGCTGAATTGGCTGCTTCTATCCAGGTACAGTCTTGAAAAGTTGATGAATCTGTTTTCCTTTATATCAAATAATAATAATTGCTTTGTCCCTCTCCCTATAGGAGGAGTGTTTCCTCAGTTTGGAAGCTCCAGTTCAACGGGTGACAGGGTTTGATACACCTTTCCCACACATATTTGAACCTTTCTATCTACCTGACAAATGGCGTTGCCTTGATGCTATCAAAAAGGCATTGAATTATTGATCCATTGCCTGTTCAGGAGCACTTTAAATACAAGTACAAATCAAATATTGCTCATATATAAATAAATGTGAAGAGGGTGTTTTTAGACTGATTTTCAAACATTGTGATGTATATTTTTCTCAAATCTTGATGTGGCTCTTTTCAGCTAAACTTACTTTTTTGATTTGCGTTCAGCAACAAGTGCCACTCTAACAATGCCAGAACCAATCATGTGACTGATATTTGATAATTCATTCCTGTCTTCCCTAAAGAAATTTGTCTCTTACTTATTTTTGCTAGTGTGTCATGTACAATTTTTCATCAACTGTGATCTTACCCTAAACTGTTGTGCCAATATATCTCATGTTTAGTCTTTGAATCTTTGATGTTGTCATTTTGCCCTCCTCTACGTCCTTGCCGATTGGCAATAATTTTCTGTCGTGTTTGCTCGCCACACGATTTTCTCTGGGGGCCTGACCAAGTTGTCGAATTGGTAGTCTCATCAGATTGTAGTGAGACGGCAACCTTCTTCGAAAACTGGGGAAAACATTTCGACACAATGCCTCCGCCAATTACGAGCACGTCACTCCGACAATCCTTATCACCCATCAACACACACACACAGCCCCTGACCAGACCACGTGACTTGGCCGTCGCGTCTCCTAGCAACCGCGTCTTCCTGCTCGCGCCGAGGTGCGGTCAACATGATGCGCCGGCGCGTCGCCTTCACGGGGATGTCGACGGACACGGGGGTCCCCGAAGGTCGACGGCAGGCCGGACCGCGCCGCCACAGGGTCCGCCCCAGGAACTCGTCGAGGGACTCGGCCTCCGCGGGCGACTGGAGTCCGCCGAGGCCCCGGTCCGCCACCCCGCCGTCCACCAGCACCGGCAGCGCCGGCAGCTACGGCGACAGCGAGCACAGCGAGGCCGTGAACGCCGAGTGAGTGCGTATAGTGCGTAGCTGTCCGAGGGTGTCGCGAACAACGGTAGTTCACTTCCTTCAGTCGATCACCCGAGAAAATGCGTTATATATGTAAGTGTTCAAAAATTGCATATTGTCAAAAGTATTTTTAAAAAAGAACTGAAACTCGATGTATTACAGTACGTCCATGTACACACTACACACGGCTTGTGCAAACACCCACAGCACAAATCACGTTTGCTCGCTCCATTCGCAAGCGACCTTGAATGTAGCACGGTCAGCCGTAAGCGCGGTATGGTGCCAAGAGGTGCCGGCAGGCAACCCAGGCACGTTACTCTCGTGGGAAGAAAAGTACCAAAAAATAAATAAATAGATAAAGGAATGGGCCATTTTCCGAAGGAACAGAGGAGGCAGGATTGGGGTGGCGCCTGCGGATCGCAGGATAGGCAGTCCCGCTCATCACGCGGGTCCAGCGGGCCAGCCTACCTTGCAGGCGGCCCGCTGCTGCGCTATCGCTCCCTGCTACACGAACTGAAATCGTGGCTACGCTGTGGGATTTACAGGAGTGATGTTGTGATTGCCCTGTCAGCGACGAGAGCACGCCGTGCGCCGAGCTGGTCCGGGAGCGCGCGCTGGTGCTGCACAGCCACCACCGCGTCGTGGCCCTGGTGCGCGCGCAGGTGCTGCGGCTGCTCGCCGAGGACGCGGCGCTGGCCGTGCCGCCCGTAAGAGGCGGTCCTCGCCTCCTCGGGCTCGGGGGACATATCTCACAGGGGAAACGGGTAAACAATTCTTGTAAAAAAAATTAAAAAATATTATTAGATTTTTATTGGAGTTGAAAAAAAAAATTAAACGTGAACGGTGACTTTTCTGGACCAAGTACTGTCTTAGCGATGACAACAAAAACAATAATTGCAACAACAACAATTTGCATCTGGCAGGCCGCCGCTGAGTCCGTGCTGCTGCAGCTGGTGTCCGGGCTGGCGCCCGTGCTGGTCCTGGCCGCGGTGGCCGCGCTGTCGGCGCTGTCCGCCCTGCTCGGGGCGCTCGCCTCGCCCTGGCAGCCGCCGCCGCCGCCCTCGCCGCCACAGTCCTGCCTCGGCCGCCTCATGGCCGCCTTCCTCCCGACCTGGAGCATCCGCGACGACTCGCCTCTGCTGCGGCCGTTCTAGGCTGACCGCCGCAGTCCCGGGGCTTTTGAAAAAAAAATACACCTTTATTACATCGTATCAACGAAGTCATCATCTCCCCCTCCCCCTGCCCCTTATCTCTGATGCCCCGGTTAAAGTTGTGCACGTCGACTTTACGACTGAACTGTGAAATTGAGGCCCGAAGCGGTATCGCTCCCTACTCCTCCACGAACCCGGAAGACGCGCTTATCAATAAGGCCTTGGGATGGGAACGCCCCCTAAAACCGGGAAAGCTCACGAGGCGAAAACGCGCACATCGAGGGACGTCTGCCACTGCCTAAACCATTACGTCAAAGTGTGAGAAAATTTAAGTATGCAGCAAACGATAAGCATTTTTTTTCTCTTCCACGAACTTTAAATTCGAAACAGCAAGCCTCTTGCGCCGCAGAAACGTGTACGGACGCGGCGGCCGGACCCCTCCCCCCTCCTCCGCACTCCGGCCCGACACATAAATATGGGCGACTGCCTGCTGGGTCAGTCAGTGTAGTCGCAGCAGCGCTACCAACAAGATTTCTTTCTTTCGTCTCTGCAGTCAGCTGGTCACGTCATCCAAGGTTAGTTCCCGGTGCTGGTTGGAGAGAGCGGAAAAATAGTGACTTTAGCAATTGTTTTTCGCTCGTTTTGCATTTTTAAAAACTTTTCGCTCTCTTTATTACATTTGTTTTTGAACGGCGATAGTGTGTGATCGGTACGCGTGTGTGTGTGTGTGTGTGTGTGTCGGACACGCATATTTTCGTAATGGTGGAGAGAGCGGAGCACGCATATTTCTTTATTACATTGTTTTTGAACGGCGATAGTGTGTGGGTGTGGGTGTGTGTGTGTTTCGGACACGCATATTTTCGTAATGGGGTCACACTTTACTACTGAGAGCGATTCGGGACGGGGAAGTCGCCGCGTCGTAGCGTGACCTGCATCGTACAAAAACCGAATAAAACAAAAAGTCGGTGCGACGTTGAAGTGTACGCAGTCAGTGCGTTTACGGCGACAGCACGCGCATCACGGTCGGCAGCGACTCGCCGCGCGCACTGCCCACCGCAAGATTTTGGCGTGACGTCATAACGGCAGCAACAACAACAACAACAAGGAAAACAAACGGCGGTGGTGGGGGGTCTCGGCGGCCGCGGCGGCCGCGGGCGTCCGGCACCGGCGTCAGCTGACAGCTGACGCCGCGGGCTACGCGCTGTGGAGTGGACGGATGACTCAGTGAACTCAGTCCCACCTCTCTCGCTGCAGATGAAGGTGCTCGTTGTCGCAGCCTTTGCAGTGATTGCCATCGCACAGGTCACCATGGGGCTGGAGGACGACGGCACCAAGTCGGTGGAGCAGCTGTGGTCGGAGTGGAAGGTACGTAAAGTAAACAAACGACCACCTAACCTTGTGCGAATGTCACTGCGTGGGTAGAAGTGTTCTAACCGAATGTCCGGCACCCGTTTCGCAGGTGGAAAACAAGCGCGAGTATGAAAATCCGGAAGAGGAGGCGCGTCGCTTTGACATCTTCAAGGACGCCAAGAAACGCATTGACGCGCACAACGAGAGGTACAAGAAGGGAGAAGTCACCTACACCATGGGGCTCACCAAGTTCGCAGACCTCGTAAGTTTCAGAACAGTGGCATTTCTTCTGCCATTTTTTTTTTTTGAACTGACGCCGATTTGATAATGTGAATGCTAATTCCATGACAGACTACCGAGGAGTTCAAGCGCGGCCACGGACTGAAGGTGCCGAAGCAGGGGGCAGTAGGATCAATCTAAATAAATTATGAATCATTTGTCCATCAAACAAACATTTTTGTACTTCCATAAAAAATAAAAAAAAACAATAAATGAAGAGTTATATTACTTTCTTCCATTGCTCCGCCAGCAGGGAATGACAACTCCAATCTTAAAATTGCATTCATGAGACAGTTAAAAGCTGACTTACAAGTGACGCTGTGAAGTGGAACTAAATTTGAACTAGTGCTGAAATTTGAATAACCTTGTAAGCCTATCAATTGTATTCCACCGCTCGTTTTTCTCTCGGGAGCAATCTTACAAGTTCACAAGATACTAGGCCATTGTGTACGGTACGCCATGCCAATAGTAGGAGTTTGTAGGAAAACATGCAGAATTCTAAGGTACGCGAGGAAAAATTGTAAAACTCCTAAACCTGTTTTTATAATAATTGAAAAAAAATAGCTGTATGTGACTTTTTTAGTCGAGCGCCTGGTAACACTGGCAGCACTCGCGATTGTCGCTTGTTGTGGTGAATCACTGCAGACAACAGGGAAACGCCCCCCTCCACGCGCCTGTCGCCCAAAACTGCGCGTAAAGTTCCATTCAGTGCATACTTTTCTTATCTTGTGTCACGCCCAGTGATAGCGAGTGCCAGCCGGAACCATGGCCGATGCCAGGAATAATGGACGGAATGGAAGGTGTAACATTTTTTTTAATGTGGTAAGTTTGGTCTTTGTTTCGCGGATTTCCTATCGGGGGGACAGTTTAATGGCAGTGATATTGTCATATGACAATGGCCAATGTGCTTGACAAGTCGCCCTATGAACGCGAATCATCTGTCACTGGCCAACATAACCTGCAATACTTGACAGTTGAGCAGTCGACTTATGTAAGTTATGCAAATTATTGGTTGACATTTTTTGGCAGTCGTGCCTATGGCCGCGCCTGGCAGAGTGGCCTGCCGCTGACAGCTAGCTTGACCAAACCCTAGTGTGGCGTGTTACATGCACGGGAGTGTAGTGTACCTTCGTTTGCAACGCCCCCCTCTTTTCGCGGGGCGAGTGAAAAGGCCCATGGGGCTGGCATACAGCGCCGCACGGCGATACCGCCAAAAATATATATTTACCCACAAAATAAAAACACACACACATATACGCGAGAAAACAGAATTGCGATGAAAATTAGTATGAAAATCCCCACCCCTCGAGATCGCGCACAGGAGGGAGATATTTTACAACGGGCCATCCCTTTTCTTTTTTTCAATATTTCTCTCGCCATGGGCGCGTTCCAATTCTAAATAATATGGCGTGCAGAGGACAGGTGTGGTGGGGTGCACGGCGGTGCCTATGTGCCAAGGGAAAGGGGTGGAGGTGGATCGGCGGGGGACGTGAGAGGGGGACGCCACGAACCACCCCAGTGCCGGCTGGTGCTCGAGCACGGGATGTGTCCCTTTACGCTGGTAACGCAGTCCAAGGAATAATACCATCCCAGAATAAAGATCCACTGCAACGTAATATGCTTGAAGATTATATTTTAACACTGTTAATAGCAAGTAACATGGAGATCATTCAAGGCTCACTGCAAACAAAAGTAAAATAATCCGAAATTCGAAATTGCAATTACCAATGTTTATATTTGACTTGTATTGACTGCACCCTTTGTGCTATTGGGACTGCTGCTCCAATACTTTACTTTCAATATTGCTAAGATTATTATCATGGGCCACCCGTTCCTTCCCCTCTTTCTTTCTGTTCCTTTCTTCGTATTCGAGTCTGCAAGTAAATGGGAAAATTAATTAAGTCACTTATTTAATGGTCGGGAAGTACTCGTCTTGAACAAAAGTACTAACCGATGGGTGATGATTCTGTAAAGAATTTTTTCTGTAGTCATATCATTTTTAGAGTCCACAATGACAAATTTTCCTTGCTTCTTAGGTACTAAGTAGGGATCACTGCTACCCGTAATGTCTGCAGTCTGCGTTTTTCCGTGGCAAACCACGTCGACTTTGAAGTGCTCCATCAGTCCCTCTGTGACTACACGCGGAGCTCCAATAACAACCTCAGAAACATACTGATGAGAAATGGGGTTAAAAGTTACATCGTGTGACTATTGTGTGACTTATCAGTAGGTCCATAATTCACATAGTCATACCTTGCAGGCAAGTACACTCAACGATCGTTCGTGAAGGTTCATAATTGGCTGATTGCTACCCTTATACTTGTTTACAACTGTGTCTGTGTGAAGACCTACAATGAGAAAATCGCCAAGTTTGCTCGCCTGCTCCAAGAAGTCAAGGTGACCTACATGGAAAATGTCAAAAGCTCCAGCTGCGTAGACGATTTTATCACCAGGCTGTAGTTGAAAACAAAAACAAGAACAACACATTACTACAGAAAATCCTAAGCTCAAAATTTTCAAATAACTGAGGCTAGTGTTTGCAACAAACCTTGGGCTCTTTTCCATTGCTAAAGTTAAGAATCTTTGCTGTTGTTGTCAAAAACTGAGATGTCTCCGTCCAAGGACTGCCGGGTACCGAATCCGATCCCGTAGTTGACGCACGATCTACGTCATATTCAAGGAAATCTCGTCGAAAATGTTCACGAGTTAGAAGCAACATTCTTCCGACAACATCAGTCGTTGATACTCCCGCTGTCCGCGATACTTCTCTGTTAAGTTGGAAAATCTCGTAAGATATGAGTACTTTTCAAATCAAAACATGAAAATTTCGCAGGCTTTTCGAAAATGCACATTTTTACGTTCACACTTGCCTATATCTTCCAGCAGATTTTAATAGATGGTATGCGTCAAGTCCATCAGCTGTCATTGTAATGTCATCTAAATGAAAAAAGACACATGAGCCTAATGAACCACACAGTATTGTGCATGTGGACGAAAAATACATACCTCCGTGTACACAAAAATCGCAGTCGTATTGGTCAAGGGTGTCTGGGGACGGTATATAGGGGGCTGATTCGACAACTTCATCCACCCATTTGATGCCACGGACCATTTTGTACCTGTCATAACCAAGGTTATGATATGGAAAGAAACTGCTGATTGCATTTCCAAAAGAACATTTGTTACAACTCACCGTTCTTGTTCAGTGAATACTGGAGGTCCCTTGTGTATTGAAATATCTTTATCATTATGAACTCCAACAATGAGATAGTCGCCCAGAGCCTTCGCTTGCCGTAGGGAGTTGGCGTGTCCGAAATGAACCATATCGTAACTGTAACCAAATCAATTACATACAAGTACAGAAATTTTCCTTGACGAAATGGTTTGTGGGTATGGGAGGGCATTGCGGTGTCAGGAGAAAACTGTCGTTGGCACGGACCGCGGAGTCTCGGCTCTGGGTCTGGTGGGTTCGACTCCCACAGGCGTTTCCCGACACTGTGTGCCCTCCAACCGGGCCATTTTTTTCTAATCACCGGAACAGGGTTTATAAACACACTCTTGCTACGAGTGGGGCCGTGCTTTAAAACAATCACCTGCCATCAAAAGAGTTTGGGCAGCAAAGACTCACCAGCCATCGCTCCATACTTTCACTTTCCTGCGTTGTCCCTGGGACTTTTCTATGTTGGCGGCGGTCAAAGTGTTCGACATGTGGACTGGAGCGCGTGCTCAGGGCTGGGAAACTCAGGGTGAGGGGGGAATTGGGAAACTTGGCATTAGGCGAGCGACAGGCCTGGCAGAAGACTCAGGCTTCTCGCCTAACGCCTTCGTTCTCCTCCCTTCCCCACAGCGAGAGTTTCCTAGCCCTGCACACACTGCACCGATGTGACGGGCCCCGCTGCGCGCTGTTATATACTGTTGCAGCAGCCGGCGTTCGCAGCGGCAGCCTGGCGGCCAGCCGAGCTGGCAGGCAGGCATGCAGAAATCGGCTCGGTGCTCGGACGGGGCTTGGACAAGCACGCCGCTGTTTGACTCGACTCGACAACCAATTTCAACAACCGCACATACAAACCCTCACGACGTGCACCCGGCCACACAAGGATAACTCAGTTCCGGGAATAGTTCAGAATACGGCGTCTGGCCAGGGGATCCATAATATGTCTAAAACTAAGATAGTTTCTTTTTAGAGCAATTGCATACATTTGGAAAAAAAATACATTTTTACCCCGTTGTTGCCCCGTAGGCTTTCATCATCTGAAGGCTGAGCTTCACTTCCAAGGAAAATAACTTTCTTTTCTACCAGTTTTTCCTCTTGAATCGCAGTGATGCCCACTCTGACGTAAAAAGAGGTTTTCAAGACCTCAATATTTGGACAAAATCGCAGGTCAAGGTTGATAAGCTGCGCATCCAATTCCTTATCGCGAGCGGTCTGTTTGGGCTTAGCCAACTTTGCGACCGATTCCAATTATTTACACCTTTACGCCATCCAGCCGATGGGTCGGTATTATGAGCAAACATCGGACTTTTTCGAAAACACGACGTGGGGACATCAAACTTTGCTTTTCTCAGAAAAAAATTATATTCCCTCTCAACTTCCGTTTTGTGACATATCGGCGTCTCTATCACTTTCTTTAGTGTGCGCAGCACACAGCCTGACAACCCTCCTAATTCTGTGGCAAACACGCACCGAGACGCACGCACACACACACACACACACACACACACCTACACACACCCCTTGTGTGCTGCGCGCCGCGTCCAAAAACAAGCGCAGCGGAAAACCACGTTGAGGCCCTCGCTTAGCCCGTCCCGATCCGATGCTTTGGGGGACAATAGCCGGACTGACCTAGTGGTCCGACTGTTTATTTGAGCCTAGCGGTCGTGCGGTGGACGTGAACTAGGCAATTAGTCACACCGTGGTTAAAAGGGTGTCATCCATTAAGTACGTCCGGATTTTACGCGTCCTATGACCGCGGCCGAGGGCGAGCGCCTGCGCATGCCGGGGAAGACCAGCCCGCACGACACGTATGCGTTGCACGAGGCAAGATTGCCTACCCAGCAGGCGCCAGCATGGAACTGGCCATGCGGCAGACATGTCCATGTACGGCGGCTGTGGGGACTCCCTTAATGGATGACGCCTGGGAGGGCGAAGACCAGGCCAAAAATAATTGTCGAGAAGGGAGGTGGAGGAACGTCTTGGTTATTTATCGAGCAGGTGTCATTGTGTGGGTGTATGTGGTTGGCCGCGTCTTTTTGGGTATTCCTTCTTTCTCCTCCCTCTTTCACGTCGTCTCTCTCGCACCGTCTCACTGTCGCGCGGCACAGATCACCGCACCGCGCGGCCCGAGGTTGGGCCGCGCCGGGCTGTTCCAAAACGCTGCTCTCTTATCTGATGAGCGTGACACATCGTCAGCGAAAGCATGCAGATTTTCAGCCGACGTGTGGTTGACGCCGTGGCGGAGATACTCTCTGCTGCGTTACTCCCCCATGACAATCGCGATTTGGACCTGGTTTAATACTTCTCGCAATAATTCAGTCTTCGGCTAGGGAGTACCCTATTTTTCGTGTGTCTTAGCCCATCGATTTCTGTGCCCTCACACCTCACACAGTTTTCCTTGTACACGACTTATAAAATTTGGTACGCCCTATCGGTAGTCATGGTTCGTTACCGCAGCACATGGATTACTGCCTTGGTGCGGCTGGCTGGTAACTTGTGTTATCGGTCGTCATGACGCCCTTCATAGCAGAGCTTACATGGTGTCTTTGCTTCACTCGTAACGAGTCGGGCTTCACGGACGAACAGTCTCAGATTCAGTTTTTGGGGTGACGTCTACCCGCGAGCGTGCCAGACATCCACGACCACCTCTAGCGCTCATTACCGATTTCCAAAACTGGAAGCGCCGAAGAAAATATTTGAAAATAGTCTTGAGCGTGTTTTCTCTGGTGAGGCTGGCCCTGATTTGCGATGGCTCCGGGTCTGTTCGTCGTGGTGCTGGCCGCACAGGTTTTGGCTGGGCTCAGCGACGCCGTTCCTCGACCCGGTAGCCGCTTTCGGGAGCTAGTTGATATCATGATTCAACCGTTCGCTCCGGCCACACCACAAGTCTCGTTAACCTGCCAAGAGCAGTCCAGGATATACCTGCAGTCTCTGCAAAAATTTACGCCATGGGCCATGCACAGTAAGTAGAGCAAAGCGAAGATTGAATGTGCACATACTGAGGAAGGCGTAACTCGACTTCAGCAGGACAGGTTCTTTTTGCATTTCATCGAACTGTGTATTTCCTCCGGTTAGTGTACGACTCCGGCTCGAAGATTCCCGCGTCGTTGTTATCCGGCAACAACATGCAGCTCGGAAACTTCGACCAATGCCTGTCCGTTCGGGCCGGAGCTGCCGCGGAAACAGGTTAGGGGCCTTTCAGTACGTCGAGCTACCAGAGCATCATAAATGGATTAAGTGCGTGCACTTTTCAGGCGGGTTTGGTGGTAGGTACTGTCTGGCAGCCGTGTACTTCCACCCGCCACCGAGGTGGGGGCAGTCCGCAATAGGCGACCTGCTGCTGGCCGCCACCAACGCATCGGTAAGCATCGGGTGCAAGCAATTAACGTATCCATGCCACTCTAGGGGGAACGTCACAAAATTTCGAGAGAACAGCTGTCACTGTGCTTTCAGACCGCCCCCGAGCCGGTGGGGATCTTCATGTGGTCGTACTGCGTGCCCTCGTCGTGCTCGGCCCGAGACGTGGAGGTGTCGCTACGCGCGCGCGTGGCCTCCGTGGTGGTCCCGCCCATGCCTCGACCTATCGTGTCCGTGCCCGAGGGGAACTGTTGGTCAGCAGACGGGGAGAGTGCGCCTCTCAGCACACTGGACCTGGCCTTCTTGTGAGTTAAGGAGCACGTGGTTCTTCTTTGTTTTAAGGCAATAAATTAACTGTTGCATGTATCTCTTGCAACGAACCTGCTCGCGAGCAAAAGCATTAATGTTCAATCTTTAAAAAAAAACTGCATTTTACATTTCTTCTCCTGCCTTACCAGATACTTCCTCCTTGGCACCATAATCCTCATGACAGCCAGCACCATTTATGATCTCACCTGTTCAGCCAAAGGTAACCACTCTTTTCAATCCGTTCAGCGCCGATTAGGGGTGAAGGCGTTTATTTCTACGCCGGAGCAGATTCCGCTTTCACATGCGGATACTATGAGGCGTTGGCTGGATCTTTTGCCGCCCATTCACTGCGCCTGATTCCAGGATCTGGTGCGCTCCTCACTTCGTTCTCCCTGCGTCGCAACGGGGACGCGCTGCTGTCCACGCCGCGGCCCGAGGGCGCCATCCGCTGCATGGACGGGCTGCGAGTCATCACCATGGCCTGGGTCGTGCTGTTCCACACCCACACCGAACACACGCGGGCCGCCAGCATTAATAAGGACGCCATCAACAAGGTGCACCGACTGGATAGGTTGCGGAATAGATAAAACGAGGCGTATTCATCACATGTTTTTATTACGTTTGTTTTGAGAGGATTATGTGAATGTAGATTTGGTGTCCGACAGTTGCGCCAGTCGTGGCCCGCTTTGGCGGTCATGAACGGCACCCTGGCCACGGACACGTTTCTCCTGCTGTCCGGGGCCCTGACGGTCACCTCCTTCTTCCGGTCGTCGGCCCGTCACGGCAGCAGCCCCGGCAGCAGCCTGCTAGGCCTGCTAGGCCTCTACTGGCGCCGGTACGTCCGCCTCACCCCCGTCTACGCCATCTGCGTCTGGTTCTACGCCACGCTCCTCGTGCGCCTGGCCCAAGGTCCGCTCTGGAGAACGGTCGTGGGCTGGGAGAGCGGCCAGTGTGCCGCCAACTGGTGGAAAAACCTCGTCTACATCAACACCTTCTTTCCTTCAGAAGACATGGCAAGTTTTCTGTCCCATTCTTGCCCCTCCCCCACGCTCACAAAAATAGTGCTCGTTTCTAGCAACAACAATAACTCTGCAAACAGTGCATGGCCCACGCCTGGTACTTGTCCGTGGACATGCAGCTGCACTGGCTCAGCCCGCTTCTGCTGTTCCCACTGAGGCACTGGCCCCGCTTCACCTGCGTCCTGATGACCATCCTAATCTTAGCGGCGATGGCTGTGCCCTTCGGCATCACTCTCGTGGAGGGGTTGGCTGGCACAGTTCTGTTTGACAGGTGCGAATAATATAGATAGCACTATCAGCGCAGTATATGTAATCTATGGGCATTTCCAACGAGGCTCGGGAACGGAAGTAATATGGGGAAGAATACTGTCAGAGCGTAAGCGAGTAGCACATGAGAGTATGAGAAATCACACGGCGACCCGCGTGGGTGATAAACTTTTCACCGTGAAATTTCTCGTACTGCCCTTCCACCTAGGAAATATTCTTGTCCCACTTCCGTTTCTGGGCTTCACTGGGACTGCCCATTATCCTTTTCAGTTGTTATGCTTTTCAGTACGTGTCATGTTTTTTTGTGTTTCAAAGTGACATGTCAGACCGCGTGGCCGAACTGCTGTACACGCGGGTGTATGCGCGCGCAGGGCCGTTCCTCGTGGGCATGGCGCTGGGCTGGCTGCTCCGGCGCGAGCTGCGGCCTCCGCGAGTGGTCGTGGTCCTGGGCTGGGCCGCGGCGGCCGTCTCCAGCGGCGCGGTGGTGTTCGGCGCCTTCGGCGTGCTGCAGCCCGGCACAGCGGCCGCCGTGTACGCCGGGGTGCACCGCAGTGCCTGGGCCGCGGCCGTGGCCTGGGTAGTGTGGGCCTGTGCCACCGGCCGGGGGGCCGCTGTCAACGCCTTCCTGGCCTGGCCGGCCTTCGCCCCGCTGGCCAGGCTCACGTACTGCGTTTACCTCACGCACTACGTGCTGCTCTACGTCTACTTCTACGGGGTTCGGCGCACGCCGGGCTCTGTCAATATGTACCTGGTGGTGAGAAGGATTAAATGCGGCGCCGAGGCTACCTCAAGAAACTACGCCAGTGTCGTACGGAACTTGTGCCATTCAGTGCGATCTGCTCTACTTTTTAGGTGAATGAAACGATAAGCATCCTGGTGATCTCCTTTGCCGTGTCTGCCGTGCTGTTTCTGACCGTTGAGAAGCCCTTCATGACGCTGCTCAGAGGTATCACTCAACTGCCGTGCATAGCGGTGTGCACGTTCTATCCACCACTGCATTCTTTTAATTAATCCCTGACCAAAATGTCACAATACATGAAACTGTTCTATTCCGATTAATGATTTTTATTTACTTGTTTTGATACTGCCAGGGCCTTATACAGCGAGGGGAACGCAGTCCACACCGAGTGCTACGACAGCTAGCGTCGTCTCCGTACAGCATAGCTGAGCTCCGATAAAAGCTCAGGAACGACCACGGAATCGGACCTGGCCTACTGTCGTAAACACCAAAATTCAGCAGGAGTCTGAGCCGAATTGGACCCCACGTTTTTCATTTGAAAAAAAAAAACGGACAAGTAATACGCCGTCAAGACATGATCAGACCAACCAACTCACGTCAGAGCGAGTGAGACGAAAGATGACGACAGGAGCGCAGGACGGCGAAGGGTAGAAAAGGGGGGAGGAGGCCAGAAGAGACCCCAGGACAATCCATTTGCATGCCTGTTGTCGGGGGAGACGAAAGGGTGGATGAGGGTGGGGGCGGCGTGGCCGCCTTGATTAACTCGAGTGTTTTACTTTCCGTTTTGATATGCAGATTTAGGCGTATCATTTCAATTATAGGGAGGCAATCAACTGCTGATGAGATGTGCGGGGAGGGGCCGGGGCGGGGCCCGGACTTTGAGGGGCCGGGAGCAGCGGGGCCGGTGACACCCTCCTCTCTGTTCCTTGGCAAATACTCTGTTGCTCCCCCCTGCTCGGCACGGGCTGCGTGTGCACAGCGCGATGGTGGCGCCGGTGGTGCCGCTCGCGGCGCCAGCCAGCATCCGCTAAAGAGCTGCCGTCACGCCCCGCTGCCACTCGTGGACCTCAGCACAAGGGTTTGATGCCACAAACGAATTGCTTGCACGCGGCGACCGGTGACCGCAACCTAGGTTGTGCGAGAGCAGGGAAGATTTCTTCCTGCTGCCTCTTGCATTACTCCATTGACATTTTCCACTTGTTGGAGCCGAAAATGCATTGGTTGGCTGCCGCTCAAGCGAGGGAATGTATTTCTCTGCGTGGCCTGGGCACTCCACACCCCACCGGGGCGGGTCGGCAGGGCCGTGCGCGGTAGGCCGGGCACGCCGACCGAGGGGGGCCTTCTTTGGCAGGCGCGATCGCGTGGGATCCATTTCGAGGGGGGAAACGACCGCGCGACCAAATAATAGCGCTAAAGGGGGGGGGGGGCGCCTCTCATCCCGGACGCCCCCACATTGGCATGCAAAATCCCCATCCCCTCCCCCTTCCATATTTTTCATATCGACGCTTCGGCCACCGTGCGCGCGCGAGCGACTCTTGTACAACCCCCCTTCCTCTTTCTCTCTCTCTCTCTCTCTCTCTCTCTCTCTCTTTAGCTGCGAATAAGTCACACGCGGCGTACAGGCAGTAATTACGCCGGTGAATAAGCGATGGTGGGCTCGATGACGTGCACACTTCTCCTCACAGGGTGCCGGTGCGGCGGTTCCCACACGGGTGGCGGCTTCGGCGTCGTCGTCCATCGACCTGTCGCGTGGCGCCGCGCGCTGCACCGCGACAGCAGGCCCGGCGGCGGCGAGCCGGAGTCCTCCCCCACCTCCCCTCACTCTCTCTCTCTCTCTCTCTCTCTCTCTCTCTCTCTTACTCACGACACCATGACGCTTTTATTTGACTGGGGAAATTAATAAAAAAAATAGTGCGCCTTGACCACCACCGCCGTGTCATGCAAACCCTTTACCTCCAGCAAGTCTTCTTCCCCCTTGCCCCCTTCTCTATTCCTCTCTCTCTCCCTCTCTCTCACGCTCACTGTCCCTTTGTAGCTGTCTCCCTCTCTTTGCTGTCAATTTGGATAATGCCGGGTGGTAATTACTAACGTCCTCTTGCGGGTTGACAAAACGCACGGCGAGGACACCAATTATGCGATCGATGTCACTCAGTGTCGCGTTCGGGCCGGCGTCGGCCACCGCCGTCCCTGTGGGGGGTCCCCTGCGGGGGGGTCCCCTGCGGGGGGTCCCCTGCGTGGGGGTCCCGGTGTCCACGTCCCCGCCGCGCGCGCACACACCGCACAGCAGATCGCTGCTTTATTCACCGTCGTCGCTTTCATCATTATTATTCCGCCAATCTCGTCCATCGTCACGGGGGGGCCAGTAAATGGGAAGGCAGCCGCCAATTTGGCGCGCGCGGCTGATACCGTGCGTGCGGCGGCCGCCGCTCCTCTGCGGCAGCTCTCTCTCTCTCTCTCTCTCTCTCTCTCTCTCTCTCTCTCTCTCTCTCTCTCTACCCGTATCGAGCTTTGACCCCAACCTTATCGCATGTATGGAATATTTATAATTTGATCGAATGGGTGGGTCGTCGGCACGGCGGCTGGCTGGCTCTGCGCGCGGCCCACGCACAGCGGCCTTGCTTCCCTATTCCACCAATTTCCGCGTCCGCACCTGGAGGATGCACATCGCACTTTTGTTATACCTGTGCGAAATAATGCAATTTTAAATACTGGCTTTCGTTACGGATGGTTGCAGCCATTTCAAAAACACATTTACCTACGTGTGCACTCTCCGTCACTGAAAAAATTGATAAAGACTCGTCCGAAAAAGAAGAGAAATAAAAGGGCGAAATTCGCGCGCTCCGATGTTCATTGCCAAAATTATTCGCGGTGCGAAAGTGAATTAAATCGGTGCGCGTTGCGGCGTGCAGGGCCGGTGCTGCAATTCGAGAGGAGAGCTGCGGCAGCACGGCAGCACGGCAGCATGACAGACCGGAGGAGAAAACTCGATCGCCATCGAGTAATGAATAGCAGCGTAGTGACTGGGCGGGTGGGCCCGCGGGGGTGGCGGGGGTGTTTCCAATTTCGGCACCTCGTTCCTCACAGGTGCGCCGGTGTGCGCCCGCGCTGCATGGGTCTGTTGATGCCGACGCTGCTGCTGCTGCCACCGCTGCCGCGCGGCAGCTGCGCTGATAAAACGCGTCCTGAACATAACTGTTTTACTACTTTGCTGGAACCCCAACAGCAATCTCCTCCCCCGTGTTTGACAAGGCGTACCAGAAAAATACGAGGAGGATCTGATTTGAGGCTCCGTAGACCTGAAGGGCGGCGTGACCCTATTGGACCAAGGCGGCGAGATTGAAGTACCCAAGTGCAGCGTTCTGAGAGAGACGGGACACGGGACGCTGCATCTGACTGCGGCAGTGTGAGAGAGACACCCGGCCGGAGATGCCCGGCTGGGCGTCTCTCTCGCACTGCGATTGTCAAATGGGGCGTCGCGCATCTTTCTCTCACTCTCAGCCAGACCGCCACTGAGCCGGCGGCGCGGGTCGGCGGCGGTGTGTGGTGGCGGTAGAGAGGCGCGACGCCAGCGCCCCCCGGCGGACCCTTCGCGACTCATAAACCAAGTCGCTAACGCGGGCCTTCATTTCGCCGAAAGTTCAACATCCCCAATGACGTGAAGCAGAGCTCATCGCCTCACGTTTGCCGTAAGCCGGGCGTGGCGCGCGCGGCCGCGGGGGCGGGGGTGGGGGGGCTGGCGGCGGCGGGGCGGAGGAGGAGGCAAAGTGCTAATCGAATCAACTGCGAGTCGAGCCGAGTCCCGGACCCCGGGGAGGAGAGGGTGGGCGGGGGGGGGGGGGGGGGGGGGGGGGGGGGGGGGGGGGAGGGTTGGTGACGGCGATGCGGCGACAGTCTCGCAGCCAGAAAAGGCGGGAGCACGGCGCGTAAAGGGCACCGCCGTGGGACCCGCTCGAACCGCGCGCCCCTTTCGGTTTTGGCAGCCCTATAAAAGAGGGAGACAGAGGGAAACAACGAACGGTGATTTACATGAGATAAGCCCCCGTCCCCCGCGCACCCGCTCGCAGATACGTCATGATCCAGCAGGGTGATGCAGGGAGGGGGCGTGTAGATGACTGCGCAGGGGAACCTAAAAGGCAGTGCCTCCGTTTTGAGCTCCAAAATCGAGAGGAAGTCACGATTTTTCGAACCCTCTCCCCCGCCTATTTGGAAACGTGTATTCCCCCTAAATCGTGGCTTTGGACACGTTCACTTTGGTCAGACGGTAGAGTGGTTAGGGCAACTTTCAAATCTAATCCAGCTCTACTCCTCTGTTATTGCGCTTAAGCTGTTTTGCGAGCCAATTAGCTAATGCATTTTCACTGACTCTGTCTCCTGTCACCTGCATTCTGTCCCGCAAACGACAAGTACGTATTAGGCCGGCCCCTTATACATTCAATCCGGCAGCGCGGATAGCTGTTTCCGCTGCGGCGTCCACCTGCTCCGCCGGGAGGGGTTGGGGGCGTCATCAGAGGGGGACGGCGCGATGCAGCAGTTGCAGCCGCTCTGCCGGCGTGTGCCATGCCTGGAATTAATTAGCCAGCCAATAAAAGCGACCGCAGCTCGACGGCGTGGCGCGCCGGTCTCCAGCCCCCCCCCCCCCCCCCCCCCCCACGGGCCCACAACGACGACAGTGCGCGCTGCTGGGCCGCAGGGCAAATAAAAACGCAGATAAAGTGGCATTACAATTACAAATTGGGTCGCCCCACGGCCGTTTCCAAGCGCCCCCCCGGGGCGTCCTGCCCTGCGGACGGGCCCCGCCCGCCGGGCACGGGCCCCGCCACACGACCGGATCTCAAGTGGAATGGCGGCGCGGGAGCTCCCGCCAGCAGCCCCAACGCAGCCTCAGCCAGCAGCCGCGCAAGTCCGTGTAGCGGGTGTTGCCTACCTCACCGATGACAGGGGACGCTGAGAGGACACGACCGCGGCACTGCCGGCACCGCCAGCAGAGGAACGGTGCCGCGTTGCAGTGACAACCAGAAGTGGGAGGGTGGGGGATGCGCCCCCCCCCCCCCAGAACACTGTGCAACGGCAAGGAGCAATTTTGTGACGGTTCCTCCTTGGCCGGCTAAATGTTTCATTTTTATAAATTTTTTTAAATTTAATTAAATGAAAATTTTTAAGTTTTAAAAGTACAGGATGCTGTGTGAGTAATGGTGCAGAATATGGACTGCTGTATGGTGATCACGGTGAAAGCGGAGTGAATATGAGGAACAGTGGCACGGCAAAGCGAGCCTTCTGGGCCCAATACTTGGCCCGAGGTTTCGTGCGCCTCTGGCCGCGCTGGTGCAGCTGCCGCCCGCATCCGCGGCCCGGCCCGCCGTCACTGGCGTTGACACCTGCCACTTCATTTCGACGCCAATGTCAATGCAAATGCAAAGGGCACGGCGGCACTGGTGAACCCGAAGGGGTTTGTGGGGCGCGGCAGGGCGTGGCAGGGCGTGGCAGGGCGTGGCAGGGCGCCGCAGCGGGCCTGAAGAGGAGTCTGCCGGCAGCGGCTAGACACAGGCGGGGGCTGGCGCAGACAGGAGGCCTCAATGCAGAGCGGGTATTGTCACCGCCCCCGCCGCGTGCCGGCGCGTGCCGGCGCGTGCGGGCGCGTGCCACCGTGTGCAACACAGCCCGCTTTGTCCTGCCGATAGCCAATAACAAACAGTATACGCAGCGCGGGCGCCCATGCATTACGCACACAGTTGGCGGTCTGACTGAGCGAGAGAGAGAGAGAGAGAGAGGCACGGGACACCCCATTTGACCACGGGACTGTGTGTGTGTGAGAGGGAGAGCGGGGGTGAGAGAGAGAGGGGGGGGAGGGAGGGAGAGGGGTAGGGAGTCGCATGGTCGGGTCATCCCCGTGGTCGAGCATCTCTCTTGCACCGCGGCCAGTCAAATGCGGCATTCCCTCTCTCTCGCACTCACCCAGACCGCCGTACTGATTACTTAGCCCCCGCTCCCCCCATCAGACCGCGCCTCGAGCACGGCTGCACTTCGTCTACCTTTCGCTCGGCCCTCCACGTGCCTCCTCTCCACCGGCCCCCTTCGGAAACTGTCGAAACTTTGCAATCTTTCCCGAGGCCCGCTCGGCCGCACTGCCGCCGCCTGCCGGGTCAGACAACTCCAGCAGCCGTCGGTCCGCCCCGTCACGACTGCCGCTGAGTTGGCGGGGGGCGGGTGGCGGCTGACGGCGTCCTCACGCTGCTCCGCCGCAGTCACCCGGAGGCCGGAGGGCTCTCAGACAGGTGTGACAGTCGTGGCTTCGATGCGGTCCCTGTGCCGGGGGTGGGGGTGGGGGCGGCAGGGCGGGGCCGGGTGGAGTGTGGGGGCGCCTCGGAGGGTCCTGGAAGACGACCGTCGAGACGTCATCAACCGACAAAGGAGCCCCCAATTTGTCCATTCAGCAGCCCCCCGCACCCTCTTCTCCCCCCCTCCCTGTCGCCCGCGCTGCGGCTTGGCAGGTCCCTCTCACCGCACGGCACCCAGCCAGCGAGGTGAGGCGAGGACCAGTCCACCACTCCACGCTAATTTCTTCATGGGGAGGGAGAGACCGCGAGAGGGAGGGGGAGAGAGAGAGACAGACAGAGAGATTGGGTGGGAGTGGAGGGAGGAGAAGACGATTGTAAGATTTTGCCTTTGTCGCTGGAAATCTTTCTGAGGGACAGCCTGGCATGACTCGGTGTCATGACGTCGTGACTCCCCGCACGGCCATCGGAATGTGCCCTTCGGAGACGAACTCTCCCTGCCTCCGCAGCTTCGGGGGCTCCCGGCCGCGCACGCGTCCGCGCAGGACCCGCCGCCGCGCCGCCGCCGGCGGACCCATTTTCTTTTTAATAAACGCGTAATCCAGGTCGTAAAAGAGTTTGGGAACAGAGGGGGGACCTTGTTAGTGAGGCGTCTGCAGATTTACTCCGCGCAGCCCGCCTGGTCTGGTCCGGGGGCCGCGCGCCCTCGTGCAGTAATTAAGGCCCAGATGGGGTGCGTGCGTGCGTGGCGTGGCGCGGCGTGGCGCGGCGTGGCGCGGCGTGGCGCGGCGTGGCGCGGCGTGGCGCGGCGTGGCACGGCGTGGCGCGGCGTGGCGATATCCACGCGTCCCGCGGGCGGTCACTGATTGCTGCAGGAAGGGATGGTCGAGCCATGAAGTACAGCACCGGGCCCATGGCAGCTGCCGGCTGTGGGTGGCTATGGAGTCGCCCCCCCCCCCCCCACACACACACAGCCAAGAACCGTTTTCCCTCTTTGACGACGCAGTATGAAACGTATTGTGATCCTAATCCAAGATGGACGTATATTCGATCTGCAGCCCCTTCGTCTCCACTCGCTGCCTGGCCGCTGCCTCTTGGCGAAGGTGACCCCCCCCCCCCCCCCATGCTTCTTCGTATCCTTCATTTTTAGTACAACCTATTTTATTTCAGTTCCCCTTCCTCATCACACCGCACCTTTTAGTGCGCCCCCCCCCCCTTCCTCGTAACAATTTTTCCAGACCCCCCCCCCCCCTTCCACCCGCCCCTCCGGCCCACCGTTGTTTTTCCACTTTCCTTTAGGAGGCTGGAAGCCCTTTAAGCGGGAACGACTCTGCTCTGCTTGTTTTACACCCATCGCTGTACGGTTGTGGTTTTGAAACTCGGGCTTCGCCTCCCTTCTATCGCCGTCAGAGAGAGAGAGAGAGAGAGAGAGAAGGGGGTGGGGGAGAAAGATGGGGGATGGGGGCCGACTCAAGTGAGATAGGTAGATATTTGGAAGGTGCGCAGCCGCGGAGCAGCAGCAGCGGCGGCGGCGGCGCGGCTGGGGTTGATTTGATCTTCTCTCTGTGTTTTTGCCGTTTGCATCCCCCTCTCCCCGCTCCCCTCGCGGCTGATGAGAGGAAACTAACGGCACGATGGGGACGCCGTGGCGCGTGTGCGCAGAGCGGCGCGGAGATGGGAGGGGGGGGAAGGCGAGAGATGTTTACGATCGTCACTATGCCAAAATACGCGCGCCGTGGCGCCAGTGCTGCGGCTGCTGGGCGGCGCGGGGGCGGCGGCAAGGTGTTAATAAGCACGTACACCCGTTCCTCCTGATTGTCTCCTGCCAGCTCAGCACCTCCGCCGCCGCCGCCGCCGCCGCCGCCGCCGCCGCCACTCGGCTGCTCCGACCAAGGCTCCGCCCTGCTGCCTCCCCGGGCGGCGGCGGCGGCGGCGGCGGCGGCTTCTCCCATCAGCAGCCCCCGACAAGGGCGGCGCGCGGCCATCTCCTGCAGCCGCATCACCTGGCCCGGCGGCGGTCCCGCGCCGCCCAGCAGCCGCAGAGGCCCTACGACAAGTCCCCCGTGATGGCCGCCGCGTGGGGAGCGTTCTGTGGCGGCCGTGATTTCACCCTCGTTCGCCCCCGCTGTCGACGTCGCATCGTCCGCTGGGAGCCGAGTGCCAACTTTGACTGCCACGAGCCTCTTTTGTCTGATGAACTGCGCGAGCGCGTAGTTTGAAATTTCTCGCAGTTCACTCTGAATCGCTTGGCGACAGTAGGACACTTCGGGCGGGCCGAGACCGGAAGCGTCCTGATGCATCTCCTCCGGCTCACACCCGAGAACCCTATTCGTTATTTTGCATCGATGCCTTTCTGTTCAGCCCTCCGCCGGCCAGCTCTCCCGCCTGTCGCTTCGTTTTCGATTTTGCATACTGGTTAAACGGAAATCAGGACCCGTCTCGCCTCCCTCTCTCCCGCATACGGACCCCCAGCGCTGTCTCCAGTACAGCCTGTCTGGTCCATGACGCAGCATCTCTCTTTCTCTCTCCAGCTCCCCGCTCTGTCTCTCCATCTCTCTCCGACTCGATGCCTGTGTTCTTGTCAGATCGACATCGCCTGATTAGCCATCTCCCATGGAATAACAACTCCCGCGACGTCTCAGCGGTCGGGGGGTGGGGGCGCCGCGCCTCTTGGCTGCGGAGCGTGGCTGTGGGTAGGAATGGCTCTGGAGCCGCACACATTGACGACGCAAAAGGGGGGACCCGCCAGGACCCACCGCTCCGAGCAGCGATGGACGGATAGTGAGACGAACAACGGCAAACGCCGTTCGACGGCGCTCTGCATCGGAGCGAGACAAAGGGCGGAGGTACACGGAAAACAAAGTGAAAGGCCCGGCGCGGGAGAGTGATACGCCAGCAGTGGGAGGGGCTGGGCACATACGACCTGCACTCTCACTATCATCTCCCGCTTACTCGCGCTTTCACTCACTAACCGCACCCCACCCCCCGCTCTCTATATCTCTCGCTCCCCTCTCCGCCTTTCGCTCTCTCTCTCTCCCTCTGCCGCGTGACGTGCGGGGGCATCCAGGCCACAACAAGGTTAGCTCCGGCCCCTGCCCGGCGCCGCAGGCGACGCTGCCAGCGCAGCCGGCGCCGCCTCACCTCAGGTGCCGATCCGTCGCACCTGAAACATTAAGACAAGTTGGCTCGCGAGATGAATATGAATTTTCTGGGTGGTTTGCACGTGTATGACGGAGGCACGAGAGATACCGCTGTTGGAGTTAGTGCTCTTCGTGTGTGTGTGTGTGTGACCGACAGAAAGAGAGAAGAGGGAACTAACTGTCTCCCCTGGGACCACCACGCGGGCTTATTCCTCTTTGAAAATGCTGTAAATTCGATAGGGAAGTGAGATATCCGCAATGCCACGGAACCGGCGCGCGAAAACTTTAAACCGAAAGTTGAGGTACAAAGTATTATACAAAGCGGTCGTCGAAGACGCCGTATGGTTCCTTGCGGAGTGAGAGTGCCTCAAGAAGACCGTGGTACCGGAGGGGGAGGAGAGGAGAGGGGGCGATTGAATTCCGAGCGGTCTAGTCGACCGGAGCGGCAAAGCCCTGGTGATCCCTGACAGGGCTGTCATAGCGTGGCGCTGGCACCGCCCCGCGGCCCCGCGGCCCCGCTGCCCTGCGGCAGTCCAGAGTCCTGGCCCTCGGCTTGGCCGGGTTCGGTAACTTGCCATTGCCATTACCACCCGGCCAGGCTCCGGCCGTCCGCCCACCATCCGACAACTTGATTCCCTGCCGCCCTTACTCCCCGTACCCGGGGCCCTGCCGCGGGGGGCTGGCGGGGGCCGGCGGGGGCGGGGGCGGGTGCAGAGGGTCCGGTGGGAGAGCTCGTCCCCGTCTCTGTCCGTCTCCCGCCCGCGCCGCTCCCGCCGCCCCCGCCGCCGCCGGGCACGCATCGCAGCACGCGGAGGCCGCGGGGCGTGGCGCCGCAACAGAGCCCGCGGATTAGCATACCGCGGTCGCTGCGAGCCGCGGTCACCTGCGGGGCCGCGGCGTGGCGGTGCCGCTGTCCGCGGCGGGCCGACCCTCCACGACGGCGCCTCCCGTCAGCGGCGGCGGGGGAGCCCCGGAGCCGCCGGCGCCGCGCGACGAGTCACCCCCAGCCAGCGCCGGCTCAGTTCGCGCGCGGCGGCCAGCGAGGCCGGGTCGGGTGGGCTCGGGGCGCTGCCGCAGGGGGAGGGTGTTGAGCTCGCTGCCGAGGCGCACGCCGCACGTGCCGGCCATGCCATGAGCGCCGGCCTCGGCCCCGGCCGCCCCGGCCGCCCCGGCTCCGGGGCACCCCGGCGGCCGCGACATGCCGCCGGCGGCGGCGGCGTCATCGCCGTCCTGGTCGCCCTGCTGCTGCAGTTGGCGGCCGCCGAGTCGGACGGCGGCCACGACAACCACTGGGTGCTGTACTACGACACGCCGTGCTGCGTCCACGACCACCACGTCCGCCACCACAAAGGTACCACCGCGAGGCCGTCGATGTGTCGCTGCTGACCCGTGGGCCTCCTACTCCCAGCAGATGCACACGCACAACTTACGGCGCGGCACGCGGCACGCGGCACGCGGCCGTGGCTTGTTCTAACTCACCGGTACACTGCGTTACCCGGGTGCCGGCTGGCTGCAAAAAGTTGTAAAGGAGCGCCCCCATCCCCTCCCCGCACACGCGCACATTTTAGGGCGCAAGTAGTTGTGCTGAGTTAAGAACCATTACCTCCACTCGGCGCGCGCCGCCCACCTGCAAAGTCACATGTATGTCGGAGCGCGGCGGCCCGGAGGGGAAACACGCCTGTTGCAGCCTAATCGTTTTCAGCGTTGCTCCGCGTTCACCGGAGGCATGTTGTAGTACTTGCCCCAAATTTAATTTAGAGATGAGAACTTTAATCTGTTATTTTTTTCTCGTCGACGCTCACGATTATTCGTCTTGCCCACTGGCCGCGTTTGCATTCTGAAATAATATGGATTTTTTTTCCCGGAAATTTCCCAGCAATCTTCGGGACTGGTAACAGCGCACGGCCAGCCGTCGGCCGCCTAATTCAAGTCGTAAATCCCGTTTAGCCGCGCCGGGTGAGCCGCCGCCGCGGGCCGCGGACGTTCCGGCAGCGCCACTGTGAGGTCCGCGCTGCTCTCAAAGTGACGCCCCGCGCTTCCGCTCCCCCCGCTCCCCCCGTCCGGCCTGACCCCGACCACGCCACGGCCGCGGCCGCGTCGCGATGCGCGGAGCTCGCGTGCTCAGTTAGCTGGAACGTCAACTTTTGCGCCGCGCGCACAACTTAACGCAGTTACAGCCGGTGTTCGGACGCTACGCAGCGCTAGTTGGGCAAACCGCATTAACGGGCGCCGCCGGCACACTCCTCCACCCCGCGGGCCCCGACCAGCCCTTTACTCGCACGCCCCCTTTTTTTTAAGCTTTCGCCAAGCTGCGCCTATCAGGCTGCTTGCCTCTCTCTCTCCCTCTCCCTTTCTCTCTCTCGCTCTCCTGCTCCTCTCCATTCCCCTCTCGCATCGCCGGCTCCTTCTCCGGGCTGATAAGTTTACAGCGATAATTTTAGGTTAAAGCGCGGGGCCGGAGAGAGAGGCGCCGTATATTAAACAGACTGTTGCATAAGGTGCACTTCGCGGCGCTGCGAGGCGCGGGCCGGGGCCTCCCCCAGTCGGGTCTTGCGTCCTCACCCACCCCGTCCTGACGTCGTGATCCTCGTACAGGATCCCCTGGTAGTGCAGCTTGCCGGGTGCGGCTCCTGGAGAGGCGCACTTTGACGGGCTCCTGGCCTGGCGGCCGGGGCCTGGCGGGGCCCTGATAATGGCGCGGGGGTCCTGGTTTCGCACGCGTGTGACTTGTCATCCCCTTCGCCGCCGCCGCCGCCGCCGCCGCCGCCGCTGCCAGACTCGCAAAAGTTTTGCCGGCATTTGTCTTCCCCGGGGGAGGGGTAAGTTCTGGGAGGGGGGAGGGGAGGGGCAATGACGCGTCTTAGTGGCGTGCTCCATCAAGCCCTTCGTCAGCGGGCGGAGTGTGTGAGTAAGAGAGAAGAGAGAGAGCTTGAAAAAAGGAGAGATTCCGATAGAGAATTAATAAAAGCAATATTTATTAATGAGCACACCGGCAGCCCGGTATGGCATGTACTGGCGTGACGTCACTTGCGTACTGCTGCCCCCCCCCCCCTTTCCCTTATGGCGACCGCTGCCGCAAGTGCGCCGCCTCGTTGCAGAAACCTATCAGAGCCTTCCTGCCCCGGACGCTCCGCGCGCGCGCTTTGCCAATATGCGGCGAGGCCTTTCGTGGCCGATATAGGCACGTGGGCCGCGGGGCCGCGGTGATGAACGATTCATCGTCGCGGCCGCTCCGTCCGCGCCGCCCCGCGAGCCGCCGCCAGCGGCCCCGTTTCTGCGCACCCCGTCCACTGCATTATCCAGGTCCGTCTGTCGCCACGCCGCGCCGTGTGTGTCGCGCCGCGGCGGCAGCGCCTCGACGACGGCCTCGTCCAACAGACCCACACACAAGTCCGCGGAGAGATGATGTCGATTTAATGCGCGTTTTGAATAGTGAAAGAATGCTGCTGTTTGTCTGTGCTCTCGCACGGATTTCCTGTTGTGCCGCGTCTTTGGTATTGCATAGGTTCGGGCAGCCCCGGCGGGCCCCGGCGGTGAGCGGACGGCTTTTTAATGCCCCCCCCCCCTCCCTCCCGCTCCCCCGCCCGCCCCTTGCATCCGCTCTGAGCTGAGCCGAGAGAGGGACAAACTGTCTGTTTTCTCTTGTGTTGCGCGTTGTTTGCTTCTTCGCGCCGACACAAAACTTTTGCGTTTCCCCGGGGAAAGGGGAGGGGGCGCGGGGTGGGGGGGGGGGCGACATATGTGAAGGAGGGGTGGCTGGCGGGCCCCACCGGACCACCCCGGACCCACAATTATTTACTCCTTAACGCTTTCCGCCGGCTCTAAACTTGCTTCAAAAATAAACGAGATCTCTTTGTGGTGCTCTCGCACCACCCCCCGCCGTACCCTCCTCCCTCGCAACACACACGCGCACACACACGCACTCACACAGACGTGGCGCAGAGCTTAAGCGGCGGAGCGGCGGGAGCGCAGCCTCGACAAATCTGAAGGGTATTATTGACTGGGGATCACGATGAAAAAAATCTCGGAAATCAATTAATTTACTGCAGCTTTTTTAATTTTTCGAAAGGTTGAAAAAAAAAACTGCTGACTATGATGATAAGGGAGCCCGGCCCTGCTGGGCATGGCCGGCCTTCCGTGATGCAGATCAGGGGTGCAAAGGGGCGAGAGGCGGGCGGGGAGACGAGAGGTTTGGCCTGTCGTGTTTTCATATTATTTTCCCCCCTTTCTCTCTCTCTCTCTCTCTCTCTCTCTCTCTCTCTCTCTCTCGCTATCGTTTTTTATTATTCCGTGACGAAAGCTGATGCGAAAGCTGTCAGACTCCTTGAAGGATGGGGCAAAAGCAACGGCCCTCCGCAACGCCGTCAGTCAGTCAGTCAGCGGTGGCGGACCGTGGCGGCGCGTGGCGGCGCGTGGCGTCCGACCCTGCTGCGCTGCCGCGGGCGTTGTCGGGCGTGGCAAGCGCGAGAGCAGCCGTGGGGCTGAATAAGTAGTCACCCTTTACGAGTGCTGTAAAGATCCCTCGCCATTCCTATTCGTGTATATGACGTCCTTCGCCGCAACCGAGTCGGTCGGTCCGCGGCGACGGCAAACGCCGGCCGGACCGGCTCCGCGTATTAAAAAGCGTAAAAGGTTATGGCTATGGCGACCGCCTCGCCGCGCCGCAACCCCTTTCCACCGCCGCCACCGCCGCCGCCGCCGCCGCCGCCGCGAATACTCGCGGCGCTGACTCCTGCAGTCGCGCGGCGCCGGGGGTCGTTCGACATGTGCGATTGCGATTCCAGTGTTTCAAAGGGGCTGTTAGCAAGTCGGCTGTCGTCCGGCCGCGCCGCGAGGGGACGCAGACCGATCAAAAATACTTTGTTGCATGCTCTCTCTCTCTCTTTCTCTCTCTCTCTTTCTCTCTCTCTCTCTCTCTCTCTCTCTCTCTCTCTCTCTCTCTCTCTCTCTCTCTCTCTCTCTCTCTCTCTGGCTTACGACTTCGAGTCACACTGTAACTGCCATGTAAATTGTTTGTATCACGTCCTGGTTCAAAACTGGATCATTTTTTGGGAACAATGACGTAGCCGCCGTACCTCATGGACTCATGGACCACGGGGAGTGGCTTGGTTGTGCGTGGAGGTATATAGGAGGCGGAAAAGGGTGGGACGTGGGGTTTGGAGGGGGAATTCGGACGGGGGGGGGGGGGCAGTGCGTAATATATATCGGATGAATCAGAGAGGGATGGGAAAAATAGAAGTACAGTGCTGTTGGAGGGAGAGGGAAGGGACGGTTACGAGGCGCGCGGCGGGCGGCGGGCAGGTACGCAGGAAGTGGGTCATGGGAAGCAGCGAGCAGCAGCCAGCCGCAGCCGCTCCCAGCCTCATGTCGCTTTAACCATAAATAAGTCGTAATCAGCCCGCATTCAATCTCCAGCACCAGCAGCAGCAGTAGCAGAGGCTGCGGGGATGGCGCGCTCTCTTTCTACGTTTTTACGGGGCGGCAGACGGAGGGGGTTGTAGGGTTAAGGGGAAGGGGGGAAGGGGGAGGGGTATCGGGTGGATTACATCGGAATAAGTGATCGTCAAAAGAATTCAGCCCTCTTTTCCCTCCCTCTTTTCCGCATCTTTTGCCTCCCTCCGATAGTTGCCCCTCCTCCTCACGCCGCACCCACCCCGCCCACGCCTTCCCCCCCCCCCCCCCCCCCCACTTTCGTGGCCGCACCATTTAAGGCGGACGAAATAAACGAACAAACAGGCTGCGCGGCCCTCGAGCGTGAATGGCGCCGCGTTCCGTTTCGTGCGTGAGGAGTTTCTCACCCAAGAATTCCCGAGATCACATTTGCTCACCATGTTTGGAAGAAAATAGAAAAAGAATCCTCGCGCCTCTCTTTTCTCTGTGGTTTGTTTTCCTACACCTCCGTCCGAATGTTTGGCAGGGCCGTTGGGACGGCAGCGCCGCGCTGCCGGCCTCGCCTGGCCTCTATAGCGGGTGAAATGAGGGCGTAATGCAAGGCAGTTGCAGATGTCTGCACGAATCACGCAGGCCAACGCTACGCCGCCGCGCCACGGAAACTGTCCGGTCTTGAGTGTGAGTCAGGCGGCAGGGCCCGGCGTGGGCCGGCCCCAGCGGGGGCCTTAGCCCGCACTGCAGCAGCATATACAACCCCGGCCCAGCACACTGCAGGGCGACCAGATCGCATAAGCAGTATTGATCAGAGAGATCTCGCAGCCATGTGGCTGTTCGGCGAAACGGTCCTGCACGGCAGCAGAAATGATAGGTTACCTAAAGGGGAGAACGTTGAACTTTATGCATCTGATCAGAGGCTGTGAGTCGTCAGTTGGGACCCCTCGCTTTTCTGGCTGCTGTGGCGGTCCGTCCAGCTCACCTGGGGCTGTTTTCTCAATCATAAGACAGCGTTTAATAACAAGACATATAGATCAGCCGCTTGAAACTTTGGCGGCCGCGCACCGCAAAAGTCGTCGAGCCCTTCTTCGGAGTGGAAAAAGTCTGGAAAGCAATTCCGGCAACGTGTTTCGGCGCGCAACACCGTCCGCCCCTGCCTCCCGCCGGAGGCCCGGAGGCCCGGAGGCCCGGAGGCCCGGAGGCCCCTCAGAGCATATTCCTCCCTGGCACGGGGCCCACATGTGACTGTACTCCGGGGGCCTACTCAATGGACACCATACTGCAGTGGCACTGACTCTGATTTAGGGCCGGCCAGGAGGCAGCGGCTGCTGGCTGGGGAGCCCCGATACAAGATTTTGCGTGAATTTCGAGAGGCGAGAGGCAGAGGGAGACAAGGAAAAAAGTGAAAAGAGGCAAAGGGGCCGTGCTGGGGGCGGCTGCAGCGGCGAGGTGCGAGCGTGCGCGGGGCGCCGGGGCAGGGGCTTCTCCCGAGCGCCCGCCTGCGCCTAGCGCCGCTCCACCTGTTTCTTGCCCGTTGCACCAAAAGTAATTTCATCAGATAGTGTGCCGAGGACGACACTGCCAAAGTCTCTGATCAGGCGCGAGAGGCGAGGGCGTCCCGCGTCGCGGCGGCGGTGTCGCTTCAAAGCGTCGCGCCGCGTCGTAGGCTGCTAGGCTGCTGAAAATAGGGGTCGGTAGAGAAAAGGGGCCGGCGTGCTTCAATACGCGGTTACCTGATGCCGGAGAAACAGTTTAGGTGGACATAAAACTGCTGCAAGGTCGGCCGGCCCCGCCGAGTTCTGGAACACGCGGCGGGGTATCAAATGCCACGCACGCACGAGCTTACGACCGAGTTAAGTCGGGTACCGCGTACATCTTCCGGCTCGTGCTCCCGGAACGCCCCCCCAGCGCTGCCGTCAGTCACCTCATACCTCATCCGGGTCGGCCGCGCGCCGCGGGCGGCTGCCGTGGCCTGCGCAACAACGCGGGGCCCCCGTCGTCCCCCTTCCTCCCCGGCGCCGCTAACAAGGTCGCACGCAACGCTAATATCTCGCAAAGCTGGAATAATATGGCATATAAACCGTGACGGCGAAATAACTGGCCGAGTCGTCCGGGCGCCGACCACGCTCCGCCACCACGACCGCCCGGCCCCGCGATGGAGGAAGGTATGTTAATGGGCGTTTCAAACGGGGGGCACCCGAAACGGGGAACACCTTTAACGGCGCAGGAAAAAAAAGATATTTAAGCGGTCCGCATAAATAGGTACAAAACATCAGTCTGCGGGAATGCATGTAGGGCGGCGTCTCTGAGATGCATTTCGGGTCGTGTTCTCAGCTAGCCCGGTGCGGCTGTAGTTGTAGCGGGCTGTAGCTCGCTGTAGCGCCTCATGTACTCTTGTGTCCAACTTTTATTGGCTGGATGCTGCGTTGGCCCGCTGCCACGGCCGCTCCTTCCCGCCTCCCTCTTCTCGCCCGCCACAATACGCCGCTCGCCCCGCTAGACGACGCCGCCACCTCGCACGGCACAAAATAACTTATTTTTTTATCTTTCTTCCTCGCTTTTCCGTTCTTATATTACTGTCCAAACCTTTAAGATGTGCACGGGAAACATAAATTCTGGGGAAAAAATATGCGGTGCGGTCTGCGGTGCAGAGGACGCGGTCATGCTCCCCTGCTGTGCCAGAGAGAGAGAGAGAGAGAGAGAGAGAGAGAGAGAGAGAGAGAGAGAGAGAGAGAGAGAGAGAGAGAGATTCCGCGAAACCTTTACCTAACTCATTCACGCTTATTTCTCGGAAGCAGTCGCCGAGGGGCGAGACTGCACGCGGAATGTTCTTGAAGAGAGAAAGAGAGAGAGGGTGAGCGAGGTAGGGAAGGTTAGAGAGAGAGGGAGCGGTGGGGGGGATCAAAAGAAAAGAAAAAGTAAGTGATTAAACCCCGGAAGGTGTTTCGCTCTTGGCCCGGACCTGCGTCAACCTCATCTCCTCTGCTGCAGGACCAGCTCCGGCAGCGGCGGCAGCGGCGCCAGCAGCGCCCGCCGGGCGGCACTTATCAAAAGAACGAGCGTTATTTGATCGAGCCAGCGAGGCGCCAAATATCACGCCCGCCCAGACCTTTTTCTCTATCTCTCTCTACCTCGCTATCTCTCTCCCTCACTCTGCTGTGCGAGAGCATAGCAGGAGCCGAAGGCTTGTTGAAGGAACGAATTGAGATATATTGGATGTACTGAGATGAGAAGGATGCCTGGGCCTAGGAAAAGGAGGGGGGTGGTGGAATCGACTTGTAGACGGTACACACCAAGTGTAAGTGAAAGAGGGAGAGAGGGGGGGGGGGGGAGTGCGGGATGAAGGCAGAGTCTGCTTGCTGTGTGTCGCCCCGCCCCATGGCCGCTCCCACCAATACTACACCTAAGCCCCCCACAATAACTCCCGTATCTCTGTGCCTAGGTCCGCCCCCCCCCCTTCTCCCAGCGGCCTCAGCGTCCTACTCGGCCCACTTCCCGATGCACCAGCGATGCGTCATGCCTTGCCGGCCCGAGCCTGCGGGCCTTGCCGCCTCTGCAGCCCCGCAGCGCGGCGCATTGCATTGCGGCCAACATTCTCCACCGTGCCAGACTTGATCGACCGCAACAAACACACCGTCTCTCGTCCATCTTGTCCCGTTGGAAGCTCGGGTACCCGTGGCGCCATAGCTACATAGTCCCCCCTCCCCGAACCCCCTTTTTTTTGGGCCTGTTGATGTATTTATTATTGCCGGTCGGAAGGGGCGACATACACAACATACGTATGGCGTCCATGTAGAATGTAGAGCGCACGTCTCGCCAACCAGAGCGCCGCGCCGCCGGTCCCCGTGGCTGCGCCAGGCAGGGCGCAGGGGTCGCCCATTACCCGTGGCGCCATCCTCCGGTTTAACATATTTTTCAAATTCATCCTCGTGAAATGTCATCGTAACGCACACACTCACACAATACACGCACAATACACACCCACATACCCACACCACTCGTTCTTTCTCTCTCTCTCTGGTCGTACACATTTTTTTGCACACGCCCATCACACCCCATACACACTGACTCATCCCTTCACCCCTCCCCCCTCCCCACCCCCACCCGACCGTCCTCTCCACAAAAAAGGGTGAAAAAAGGTGTTGCGTATTTGTGAGACTGTAGAGTTAAGAGGCACACACGCTGCGGGATCGCGAAGAGGTGCGGTGAGTTGTTACATATTAGTGATGGAATTACAAGATAGATGGTAGGTAAGTGGGGCAGCACGGTGGTGAGCGGGGTGGGAGGGATCTAGGCAAACACAGCGGGCTTAGGGAGGGGAGAGGCGGTAATGTGGGGGGGGGGGAGGAGGGCGCACTAAAAGGAATGGCTGCGCGCGTTTCGACTGCTCCTCGCTCCTCACAGGCCATAAAGCAGGACCGAGGGTGAGAATGATTTTTGCCCCCTTTGCTGTGTGCGGCGCGGGCCCCGGAGCGCTGCACTGTGTCTCCGGAATGCGTTAAACATGCGTGGCGCTGGCCAGGGCCCCTGGCTGGGGGGCGGGGGGCGGCCGGGGGCCTCGGGTGCCCCGCCGCCGCCGCCGCCGGCTGGGGCACGCCGATGACCGGGAAAATTTATTCAGTGGCAGACAAGGAGAGGAGTATGGGGGAGAGGGGGCGAGCAGCGTGCGGTGTGGACAAGGATAGCGGCGGGGGGGGGGGGGGCGGTAACCGGAGCAGCAGCCGATAAGCGCTTTCCATCAGCCGAAATACAAGGAGCCGGCCCGATACACGGGACGAGGGATGGGACGGGGCACACTTGCGTGACGAACGCCCCCCCTCCCCCTCGCCCCCCCCCCCCCACACACACACACCGCCCCTCTTCTCCTCGCTGTGTCGCCGTCGCAGCAGCGGCGAAGTATTGCTTTATTTCCTTTTTAAAATAATACTCGCCATAAAACTGGCATAAAAACGCGACGAGCAGGCGGCGGCCGGAGAGCGTGTCTGAGGCCGGCGGCGGGGCCGTGGGGGCGGATTCGGCACGCAGGCGGCAAGAGGGAGGGGGAGGGGGAAGGGTAGGCAGCGGAAGCCGGAAGAGTCGCAGAGAAGTGGGGACTTGGCTCTCGGTCGCACTGCCCAGGCGATACACTCACAGCGTTGTCTATAAACGCGCAGGAAAACCCTGGAAAAGTCTCTGAGCTGCGCGTAGCCCTCCGTAAGCTGAGGGGGGGCCGCGCCTGCGGCTGATCGGCCGCCGCCCGTAACATCAGAACGCGATGCGGCCGTGGGAGTAATTTCCGCGGGCTGAAGCTCCGCGGCCAGGGAGGCAGGACGCCGGCAGGCCGCGCGAGCAGCGAGCGCCAACCGCAGCGGCGGCAGCAGCTCCTACCTGCTTCCTGGCCTCCCACCCCGCGCCTCGTTCTCTCCCCCTCCTCTTTCCCCACCCCTTCTCCCACCGTCTGCCTGCTTCATCTACATTGTCTGCCTGCTCGACAATTGCCGTCGGCGTCGCCGCCGCAGTGCGTCCCACGTCCGGTCCGGATACGGCGCGCCGGGGTGCAAAAGAAAAGAGAGAAAACTGCGGAGGAACGGTGCAGACAGAGAAGGGGCACAGAGGGACAGGGGTGGGGGTGGGGGGATGCCAGTGCGGCCCGCTTTAACGGATCGCCTTCGGCCGCACAACAGGTGGTTCAAGGACTGGAGCGCGGTGTCCGGGGGGGCCTCCCGCCGCGGCCCCCCGCGGGGCTCCGCACCCCTCTGCTGCGCCCCCGGCCCCACACGTGCCGACGCGGAGGAACAAACAAGCTGGCCGGCGGGAGGGGAGCGCCCGCCGCCTGCTCCACCAAGCAGTGCAGTCTCCAGACCGCACCGAGGCGCACGCCGGCGAGCGCCTGGGGGGTAGGCAATGCCCGCAGAGCAGCGCGGCCGTGCACGCTGCCTACCCAGCGGGGCGCCGTGCCACGAGACTAACGTTTCTCTCTCAGCCCGTCGTACCTGGAGTGTTGCGACGTCGAATAGCAGCGTGTGCACCTTCAGAAGTATGTGCCAAAAATTTTTTTGCCGTAATGACCTATTTTGGACCGTTTTTCCGTGATCTTTTTTGGAGTTTCTCCAAGCACTCCGGATGATAATACGCGCGTTGGACGGGTATTTTAGAAGCTGCATTCCCTCGGTGTAGAATCCGCACACGAACGAACCCGAGGAAAACAATTTTTATCGCTCTAACGATACGTTGTGATGGCGAAGCGTTGCGTTTTCCCTCGTCGTCGCCGAGCAGTCCACTTGGGGGAGGAGAGAGGAGGGGGAGGGGGCGGTGCATACAGCGGGGGGCTCATGGCATGGCGTGCTTCTACCGGGGGGCGGGAGCTCGCGGGGGAGTGGTTTCGAGGGTGGCTATTATTTTACAACCGTCAATAAAGGAGTGCAAGGCAAGCACCCGGTGAGTCGGGCCGCAGGACCCTCGGCAGGACCTCGCACTGCCGCCGTAAGCACGGGTTCGACTGCCGCGCTCCGTCGAAATCATCGTGTTTCTTTTCAGTTTGCAGCAGCATTTGTTTGGATTAGGACAGTCCGAAGCGATTCGGATTTCCACAAAAAGAAATCGACAATTTTTATATTGTATTTTTTATAATAAATTGTATAAAATGTGTTGTGAATTTGCCTGTTGCAGACCACGTGCGCACCTTCTCTTGCGGTCGCCTCTACTACCGCTCCATGTACCTGGACGAGGAGCGCGACGCACTCTTCCTGGGAGCGATGTGAGTATAGACCCATCAAGCCAAAACTTGTGAGATAGTTTTGCCTTTTTTCTTCTCGTTCCTACACATTCCCACACAAGGTGTTACTTAAAGCTTTTTTTTTCGTCTAACTTAAGATGAGCTAACTGGGTCTCTTTGTGGGCGCCCACCTATCTCTCCCCGGATTGTTATTCCGCGATGAATCATCGTGCCGCCGTATTGGCACAGATGGCGTGCGAGTCGACTGTGCGGCCCGGCGGCGGCGGGCCACTTTACCACCAACCCTTTCCCCCCACCCCCACCCCCTCCTCCTCCGACGCCGCCCCTTTCGTCCGCCCTCCCTTTCGTCAGGCGATTGTGTGTGAGGGCCGGTGCGGAAATCTGGCCTCTGGGCAGCGAGCACTCGCGGCGCGGCAGCGGGGAGGGCGGAGGGGTATGCGGCACCCGCACACCGAACGCAATCATGCCGTCTTGCCGTGCGGGGAATGAGTGTCTAGGTAACGCAATAAAGCTATAACTCCCCCCTCTCCTTTCCATATCCCCCTCTCCGCCCCCATCGAGCTGGCGACCTCGCGGCAGCTCAATTTTTCCCCACCCGCCCCGCGCGCTCGGGTCCCACTCCACCTTCTCTACTTACATACCATCCATCCCATCTTCCGGCTATACGATTCCATTCTCAATACTCTGCGGGGTGTGCATGTGTGTGTGTGTATGTGTGTGCGTCTGGGAACGTGTCACGGGGCCTCACACTAGGTCTCACACCTTTCGCCCCCCGACGCGACGCCCCCGACCCTCCCATACCTTTCACCAGTGAGATGAAGTCCCGCATGGATGCCTGGCGACGGTGTCGCTGGCTGCGGCAGGGTCGGGCCGTAGGGCCGTGGGTCGAGTCGGGGTCGGGGTCGGCGCGCAGGGTCGGATTGGGGTCGGAGGCCGCCGCACGATGGGTCCCGCCCGGCAGTAGGAGGCTGTTTGTCACGGGCGGTTAGTCAAAGGAGGTTCAGAAGCAGGACGGCAGAGCCGAGGGGCCGCGCCGCCGCCGGATCATAGGCGCGCGTTGTGTAGTTAAGCCCTTCAAGGTGATAATAGAATTCAGTGGGTGGCGCGCATGCGGGCCGAGGGCTATCCAGGGCACACTACTCTCTATAAATAAAAGTGCGCATCCAGCAGGGCGTGAACGCATGCTAGGCAGGCATAAAAGCTGCAGTGGTTCGAGAGGGAGGGGGTACGTGAGTCCTTACTCTGAAGCGCGTTAAGCTATATTTCAATATTCTGCTGCGAACGAACTAACCGCGCCGAGCTGACGTTACGAAGAACAAGTTCGGTGCGGCATGGCGGCGTGGGGGGGGGGGGGGGGCGTGCCGGGCTGCGGTCAGTGTTTAGCGCCTCGCGTGTGCCAACCCTAACCTCGCTGCCGACACGCAAGGCGGGCGGGTAGCGCCGGCGGGCAACGCCTGCAGCGCCGCGCCGCGGCTCATCACTGTCCTATATTCGGCCGGCGGGGAGCGCTGGGGTGTGCAGAGGATGAAAAAGTAATCGCCTAATTTTAGCTTCCGAGGGGCTGCGAAAACTGGACCTCTGCGCCCGAGAGTCGCTTGTTGGGTGCGGTACTGTCCCCACGGCTTGTGCGCAGCGCAGCGGCCGCTGCCGTGACAGCGTTGCCGAGATCGTGCAGAGGGGCGGCTGCACCCGGGGCAGTGTTGCCGAGATCGTGCTAAAGCAGCGGCTCGCCCTCCAATTGCCTCGCCTGTGCCCACCCTCTTTCCCACCGGAGACGTTAATTGAAGGCAGGGAAGTAATCACATTTAAATCATTCCGGCTCACAATTAGAAAAATAAAACACAGACAAGCAAAGCAGAACTTTTATAATCCCCCGCTTCGTTCTGCAAGGGAGAGAGAGCGAGAGAGTACTTTTGTGTAATTAGCGGCAGCTCGTTTAACAAACAATCACGACGATAAGGGCAACCTGCTTGTTGTGAAATAATTTTTTCGGTAAGCGTTGCCGGGTTTTTGGCCCAACACCCGCCCGGCCGCGCCCCGCCGCGGCCCGCTCTGAGAGCCCCGCCTCGCCGCCGCACTCCGTTCGTTCCTCGCACTCTGCGTGTATCGCGTGTGCCAAATTGGCCGCGTTCGTAAAGGCGGCCGTCAGAGCTAATAAGAGACTCGCACAGGCCGCGGGGGCGGGCGGCCGGTTATGTGGCCCGACATCTCCCGGCGGCCGGCGTCTGATTCCGTCCGCCCCTCTGTCACCGCCGTGTTTTACAGGGGGCCGGTGTGGAAGTGATGGCATACCCCCCCGGGGACGAGGTGCCCCCCCCCCCCCCTTCCCCCCGGTCCACGGTCCAAGGGGAAAACGGTCCCTTCTGCACCGGACGCTCGTTTTCCGCAGCTCTTCTCTCGGACCTTCGCTCACCTGTGTGTGCTGTTGCCTTGTTCCAGGGACCGCGTCTTCAGGTTGAACCTCAGCAACATCAGCCATTCACATTGTGAGGTGAGAATCCGACTCAATAATTCATCGTTTGGTTGCGGTGCACGGCGGCCTCCCCGCACGGCTACCGTCTGAACCGGAGAAGGAAGGGGGACGGGAAGGGGGGGTCATGACCCCCTCTGCCCCCCCCCTCCCCCTCTGCTGAATTTTCAGCAGAAAATCATAACATTACAGTATGCTGGGAAGGGCATACGTGCGTCGGGGATATCCGGCTGCAATCGAGCAGGGCAGATGAGGATGGAGAAAATGATGTTGCAATTGGGGTCGGTTAGGGAGGGGACCGCTGGGGGCGGCCGGGGGTCGCAGCAGACGATCGGGGAGCGCCGCAGCCCACGGGCCTAATACGCCTCATCACTGGGGGAGGGGGCGGCGGCGGGGGAAAGGAGGATTATTACTGTCTGAGCCTTGGCGACTGCTCAAAGTATTGCCATCGATTGCGACGATCGACGGAGCAGCTGCGTCAGGAATACTTCGATTATCGAAGTTATAGAGGCAAAAAAAAATGTTACTGCAATGTTACGAATTTATGTCTTGGTACGACTTTTAAAATGCTTCTTTTATGATGATTGTCTTGTCTTCGATTCCACAGAAAGACTCCCTGCTGTTGGAGCCGACCAATGTGGCCAACTGCGTGTCCAAGGGGAAGTCCGAGGTACGTGTGTGTGTGTGTGCTGTGAGCGTTCGGGTGTGTGCGTGTGCTCGTGACACTGAAGGGCCCCCAGCCCGGGGGGAGGGCCCTTTCGAAAGCCCTTCTTGCCCTTTGGTCACGCCGGGACGGCGCCCTTTGTTGCAGCACTTCGACTGCCGGAACCACATCCGGGTCCTGCAGCCCGTGGACGACGGGCGACGCCTGTATGTGTGCGGGACCAACGCGCACAGCCCCAGGGACTGGGTCATAAACGTGAGTAACGCTGCCACTTCTCTTTTTTTCAGTACCCTAAAAGTCGTCAATTCTGAAATTTTCAACAGTAAAAAATTCCAAGATACTTTTGAAAAAAAAAAAACAGATTTAAAAAAAAAATCTGAAATATTATAGATTTTGTCCGCAAATTTCCTCGAAATAGAAACCGTAGAAAAGACGCCGAAGGGCGGCCCACTTCAGCCACGAGCACATTTAGTCGAACTGTTATTGGGGCCAATTTAGCCCGGCTTGGGACCGAAAATCGCTGTGCATCGATCGGCGTAAATATCTGCTTGATTCCAATGATAATGTTTGGAGAGTGGCGCCGCCGAGTGGCGCGGGGATGTCAGCCCATGGTGGGCCGCACCTATTAGGCCTGCCAGGGGCCGGCGCCGCGCGCGCATGGCCGGGGGTGTTATTCAATAAAGTAGCGTGAGAATCGGCAGGCGCGGCCGTGCGTGCATCGGGGGCGTGCGCGCGGCCAGCGAGAGTAGTTTTGGGCCGCCGCGGCGGAGGCGTTCGACCGTCCCCGAAGTACCCCGTGTAGTACCCCACGTAGTGCCGCGGGCAGGCGCTCCCGTGGTGCATGTATGTGTCCGGTAGGCCGCGCGCTCCGGTGGTGGTGGCAGCGAGGACGACGCTAAAATTAGAGCCAGCAAGTCACCCCTTGTACAGAGAGAGAGGGGGGGAGGGGGGAGGCCAGAGAGGAAGCGTCCATTCTTGCCATTAGACATGTTTAATGCAGCGCAATCGATTGCAGCGAGGCGGCAGACACTAGGCCGCCGGGTCCGGGCCGGCGGAGGCCGGCGGAGGCCGGGGTGGAAGCAGCGGCGCCCGGCCCCACCCCAACCTCACCTCCTCCTCGCTCGCTCGCCGCCGGGCCTCGCCGCACTTTGGCAGTCTTAATTTCCATCAGACAGGGAATGGCTTGGTGCCGTGTTAATGGCTCAAGTTTGTCACTTCCTTCTTTGCGTGGCCCTTTACTGCCTGCCTTGCGGCGCCCTCTACCGGCGGCCTGCGGCGCCCCTGCGGGTGCGGGCGGTCGCGCGCGCCTCCTCGGCCGCCGTCAACGCCGACGCCGCCATCAAGGTGCCGGTGAGAGAGCGCCGCTCGCGCTCGGCACGACTTTGACCCCGACCCGACCTAACCGAGCCCGACCGCAGCGCGCCAAGCGATCCTCCCCGCCGCCCCCGCCGCCCCCGCCTCGCGCACCCCAATCGCACCGCGCAGACAAAAATAAGACGCAGGGAAAAAAAACACCGTCGTTAGATGTCATACCCTTTACCAGGCCTAACCTAACCTCAAGTGTATTTTTTGAGCTATTTTTTTTTGCTTAAAAAAAACACCCACCACTGAAGTGTTAAAGTGGACACCCTGTTGCCCGCTGCAGCCGGCACGCAGCATAGCAGGTGACCATTACACCCACACCACAGCGCACTGCACCGCACCGCCCTCCTGCGAGAGCGAGAGCGCGAGGAGCTGGTCAATTATTGCGGGCTGTTTTCGGAATCGGAAGGGCAGGGGGAAGGGGGGAGGGGAAGGGGGGAGGGGAAGGGGGGAGGGGAAGGGGGGAGGGGAAGGGGGGAGGGGAAGGGGGGAGGGGAAGGGGGGAGGGGAAGGGGGGAGGGGAAGGGGGGAGGGGAAGGGGGGAGGGGGAGGGGATATGGGCTGCTGCGCCGTGCTGCGCCGCTGCGACGAGGGAAATGAAGGGGAAGCGGATTGGGTCCAGATTAGCGCAGTCCATGTGCGTGCGTGCTACGTACGTGTGCATGTGTATGCGTGCGTGTGTGCGCGTGTGTGCGGTGTGCGAGCCCGTCGGGTGGAGGCTCCCCCCTGCTTGGATGCACTGCGCCACACAGGGAGAGAGAGAGAGAGGGGAGAGAGAGGGAGAGAGAGCCGTGGCGCGGCGGCGGCGCATTGGAATCTCTAATTCCGATTTACTGCCCCGCCGTTACTCCTGGTAGGCCCGGCGCTGCTCCGCGCCGCTCGGTGCAGACCCGGCCGAGTCCGGCGGCGGCCGCCCTGATCCAGATAGCAGCGCGCCAGCCCCGGCCGGATCTCACTCGGGGCTCATTAGTGCATTGCGACACCTGGTCCCGCCCCCTCCCCCCGGTGCAGCCTCGCCGTCAGTCATTTGTTCTCGTGCTGCTGCTGCTGCTGCTGCTGCTGCTGCTGCTGCTGTACCGGGAGGGGCGTATGGCGTGCCGCCACCGCTGCCAATAGGCCGATGTGCAGCCGGTGTTTGTCAGGGGCAGAGTGTTGTACATCATCAAGGAATGCGGTGCTGTGTAGGCACGTCCAGCGCGGGTCGAGAACGGAAGTGAGCGGACGAACTCGGTCAGGTTATGTAAGCTAATGTAACCGTGAGATATTAAGTGTTAAATGGTGTTGCAGTGGAACCTGACGCACCTCAACCGGCAGCAGTTCGTGCCCGGGGTGGGGCAGGGCGCGGCCAAGTGCCCGTACGACCCGGCCGACAACTCGACGGCGCTGTGGGTGCGCGACGGCAACCCCGGCGGCCTGCCGGGCCTCTACTCGGGAACCAACGCCGAGTTCACCAAGGCGGACACCGTCATCTTCCGGTCCGACCTGCACAACATGACCACCGGCAGGAAGGAGTACACGTTCAAGCGGACGCTCAAGTACGACTCCAAGTGGCTGGACAGTGAGTACGCCACCACCCTGCTGTGGCCACGTCTGTTAAAACACATCAAGATGCATCCATCGCGCTCGCCTACTCGGATCAGCCGTGCGTCACTCTCGTACGGCCTTATCGCCACGACCGGACAGGGCGGGGACAGATACTGCCAGTGGGGGGGCACGCGGCGCGATATACCGGCACGCGACCGCCACGCGACTGACACTGGCGCCGCGTCCGCCGGACACGAGGGGCCCCCGCCGCGGGCGCGCGCACGGTGGTGAGAACGGATGGCGTGCGTCACGACTCGACTCATCACCCTGCAGGGGGGGGGGGGGGGAGAGAGTAACTGCGTCTTATTTTGCCTCATCAACCTCATTACGTCATGAGGGCGCCGCGCGGCCGGACTCATGGCGACTCACTGCCGCCGCTGCCACAAGCATGGCCAACACGCGTTCCTGGAAAAGCGTGCCATGGCATCCCCTGCGGCCCGCGGCCCGCGGCCCGGCGGCGTCCCGGCGGCGTACTCGCGTGTGTCGTATAGTCGCGGCGCGGGCACGGGGGCGGAGGGCGGCGGCGGCCGCGGTGGAGGAGGCAGGGGGTGTTTCCGAGGGGGAGGGGGCGGGGGGCGCCACGGCGCCATGTTTATCGCGAGCCGGCGTCTGCCGACGTCTACTCCCTGTCCCGGCGTCCCCGTCTCAGGAGACACAATTAACAGGAAGAGCAAAACCAAACGGAGCCCAAAAGTTGGTCTCTCTTCCCCGGCTGTGTGTGTGTGTGTGTGTGTGTGTGTGTGCGGAGCCGTGACGAGTCCGTTCTTGTTGTTGGCCCCGGACAGCCAGACCGAAGTCACGTATCGCCCTGCCATGGCCGGCCGGCCGCCGCCGACCTGGCTGGCGTCGGACCGCGAGTGCAGGCAAAAACTTTTTCCATTGTCGGCCGAGGTAAAGGATGGGTGGGTGGTGGCCGCGGCCGGGGGCGGATGGGCGGGTGGGGGCGGCGGTGACACCACACAGCTGCCCTCCGCGGCCCCTGCCGGCCCCTGCCGGCCTCAGCGCTTCGCCGTGGCTAATGGCCTGGCAGCTCCAGCCGACCACATATTAATATGATTGTTACTATTTCTGTTTCCGCCGCAGAGATGAACTTCTCGACCTTTCCCTCACTCTCTCTCTCTGTCTCTCTCCCGCAGAGCCCAACTTCGTCGGCTCGTTCGACGTGGGCGACTACGTGCTCTTCTTCTTCCGCGAGACGGCCGTCGAGTACATCAACTGCGGCAAGGCGGTGTACTCGCGGGTGGCGCGCGTCTGCAAGCGGGACACGGGCGGCAAGAACATCCTGGCGCACAACTGGGCCACGTACCTGAAGGCGCGCCTCAACTGCTCGCTGCCCGGCGAGTTCCCCTTCTACTTCAACGAGATACGTGAGTATCGGTCGCCCGTGGGTGTGTATGGTGTCGTACATAAACGGCTGCATAAAAGAAATTTTCAAAAAAAAATCCATATTTTGGTGAAAAAATCATTTTTTTTCTTAAATGTAATTTTTTTAAAATTTTGTAATATCTGAGATATTATGGATTTTTCCGAATTTCCTGACCGCGGCTGCGTTCGCATCGGCAGAGAGCGTGTACCGGGCGGCCGACGACCCCAGCCGCTTCTACGGCGTCTTCACGACCAGCTCGTACGGCCTGACGGGCTCCGCCATATGCGGCTTCACGCTGCACGACATCCAGGAGGCGTTCCGCGGCAAGTTCAAGGAGCAGGCCACGTCCACGTCCGCCTGGCTGCCCGTGCTCAGCAGCAAGGTGCCGGAGCCGCGGCCCGGCGAGTGCGTCAACAACACCGAGAGCCTGCCAGGTGCGTCTAGACAACGTCCGGACAACGGCCGGAGATTCAGTTCGGAAAATCTGTTTTAGAAATTTTCAACATTTTTTAAAAAAACATTGCGATCTCGTTTTTTTTTTCACCATCCTCACTAAAAAACAACTCTTTCCTCTTGCCTCAGACACGGTGCTCAACTTCATCCGGTCGCACCCGCTCATGGACTCGGCCGTGGCGCACGAGCACGGCCGGCCCGTGTTCTACACCCGGGAGTCCACCTTCACGCGGCTGGCCGTGCACGCCGTGCGGCAGGGCAGCGACCCCCACCGGCTGTACCGCGTGTTCTACGCCGGGACCGGTCAGTGGGCCACCAAACGACTTGTGCCGCGCCGTGTGACGCCGTACTGATCCCCGTGTTGCTTCTTGCAGCCGGCGGCCAGGTGTACAAGGTGGTGCAGTGGGGCGGCGGCGGCGGCGGCGGCGGCGGCGGCGGCGGCGGCAGGCCAGTCGTCGCTGCTGGACGTTTGGGAGGTGACGCCGGGCGACGCGGTGCGGCTGCTGGAGCTGTCCGAGCGCCACCAGTCGCTGTACGTCGCCTCCGACTCGCGCGTCATGCAGGTGAGCGCTTGGGGAGGCCCGCGTCAGCGCCTGCGTTCGGCGGGGTAGGCCAGCCCGCGCCACACCCGTGCAAGCAGCAGTCGGGGCTTGCCTACCCAGCACGGCGCTCGCGGGGCGGCTCCGGCACCGTCTGACCGTGGTCGCGGTGTTTCAGATCGGGCTGGCGCAGTGCGCGCGGCGGCACACGAGCTGCGTCCGCTGCGTGCGGGACCCGTACTGCGGCTGGGACAGCGAGGCGCGCTCCTGCAAGCCGTCCGGCGCCGCCGACGAGTAAGTCAACGTTCAGTCGCTGATTTTCCCGGTGCGGCGATCTCACTCTCTGATGGCGTTTCTCAGTCTGCTGCAGGACGTGGCGGGCGAGCAGCCGCGGCTGTGCGACGCCTCCGTGGCCCGCAAGCAGCTGACGGTGACGTGGGGGCAGTCGGTGCACGTCAGCTGCTACGCCGCGCCGCCGCCGGCGCACCGCGTCCCCGGGGCCGCCGCCGCTGCTGCCGCCGCCGCCGCGCCGCCGCCGCTCGTGTGGACGCACCGGGACCAGCCCGTGGCGCTGCGGCCGGACAGGGTGGTGGAGACGGCCTCGCGCGGCCTCGTCATCCTGGGCGTGACGGAGCAGGACGCGGGCCGCTACGACTGCCTGCTGGACGGGCGGCTGCTGTGCTCGTACAACGTGACGGTGAGCACGGCGCGGTGCGGCGCGCCCGGCCGGCCCCAGGACTACCACCGGGTGTACGCGGACTGGTGCCACCAGCTCAACAAGCACAAGGCGGCCATGCTCGCCTGGGAGCAGCGGCAGGCGGTGAGCGACCTCACCTAACCTCACTTCGCCGCCGCCGATACGGCGACCCTTCAGCGGCCGTTCCCTCTCATTCTCATTCTGTTCTGTTGGCAGCAATGTGGCGTGAAACACAATGAGAGCGTGCTGAGGAGCAACGAGATAAGCCCGTTCGCGTGAGGCACGCGGCCGTGCCATGGCGTGCCGTGTCGTGTCGTGGCGTGCCGGCCGCGTGTCGTGACGGCCTGCCTGCGGTGGTGACGCGCGGCCTGGCGGGGTCGCTGCCGCTGTCATCAAGTGGCCCGCCGCCCCGCCCTGCCCCGCCCTGTCCGCCCGACCTGCGACGCCCATCCGGCGCCGCTCCGACGGTAGATTTGGGTCTGACGACCTGCCGAGCCGGCGACGCCAAGGCACAGACGACGGCCCGACCACAGAAACTATTGTTCAGCAAAGGAAAACAAACGTCCAATTTTTTTTTTGAAATAAATAAAATAAGTAAGAATGCAAGGAGATGATTTTTGGTGGAGAAGTGATGTAGTCCAGACAATGTTTAATGCGTACTTTTTAGGTACACTTTTATGTACGAAAAGTTCTCAGTGTGTGCGTGAGGGAGGGCCGCATGGCCGTGCCAAAAGTACCTGTTTCCCAATTTTTTCCCCAACAGATGTATGTGTCGTGGAAGGTCGAGAGAGAATGAAATGTTAGCTGTGCAGTTTGTAATAAGTACTGTTGCTGTTATGTTGTTGGAAAGCTGTAAGCATGCAGAACTATTTTTAATAGCAAGGATAGGTTGAAAGTGTATTTGTTACATGTTCGGCAACTTTTTTCCTGGGTTGATAGTGGCCCAGCTATTTGTTACTGGCTTTGTACATAATTTTTTTGTAAATATGCACGTTGTACTATAAAATGCAAGCAATAAAAGTGTAAATAATTTAGGATACAAAATATGTGCGTTATGTTTTCATTCTTCAACCCCGTCACCGAATCCTTTTCCGTTATAACATGCTATAATGCATTCCAAAAGCAAGCGGTGCTGAAAAAAAAATAACGACAAACGGAACTTGACAGAGAAGTGCCCCAAAAGACTCAAGGAAAATACCCTAAAAAGAGAGGGCTGCTACTTTTGAATTTGTGTGCCCCTATGAGTTCGTTGAGAGAAAAAACAGACAATCACTTCCGAATTCGAAATGTTTCCGGGAGTGCGTCTCGTCCCGCGTACCTCCGGAGAACGAGGGATGCGGAGCGAAAAGAAAGAAGCGGCGGGGGGAGGGAGGGGGGAGGGGGGGCGGGGTATTTTCAAGAAAACAATCTGGTGCCTTCCGGTCCCGGCGACTGGCGTGCGGCCGAGACTCAACTTCCACAAGCAGCCAGAGCTCTTGGGAAATGACGTCCATGCGGGAACCATTTTTGCCCCGCTGTGTTTCCCTTCCTCCCGAGAAATCTCCAGTCCCTAATTACGTGCAGGAATTCCGTTACACTTCCCTCCTCTTTTTCCTCCCCGGCGCGCGGCTCGTCGGCCGTGCGACTCGGGCCGCGGGCCGCGCACACCGCTGGGCCGCCCTCTGACTTGATAATGGATGATGGTTCGCGCGGGACGAGCGAATGGGACACGGCGAGGAGAATATGGTGTCGGCCCCCTCCGGGAAGGAGGGAGGGAGACGTGGTGCGGGAGAGGGGAGGGGGGGCCGGCAGCAGTAGCCACCCACACCAACAAATCGCAGTTCCGAAAGTTGGCGGCCAAAGTTAAGCGGGGAGTCCCGGTGTCAGAGCGTCAGAGGACACACTGCGCCGTGCAGGGGGGAGGGGGGGCGCACTCGGCCAGGCCGAGATTGAAAGACGAAACGCCATGCTTATTTCGCCGGGCGACGCTTCTGACGGCGTCCTGACTGTCGTCCTCACGCGGCAGCGCGGCCAGAGCGCCATATAGCATGCGGTCATGTGCCCCGTGTCCCTCTCTGGTCATCCTCTCCACGTACTTCCGGTCTAGACCTCTCCGGAGTGCCCTATTTTCCTCTGGAACGACTGCAAGAGGTTTCCAAATTACGATGCGACAGATGCAACGCATTATTTCCGGCGAGATAATCCATCGTTGGGGGTGCGCGGTCACACAACAGCGAAGGGATATCAACCGGATCAGTCGGGGAAAGGTCGAGGGGACGGGGGAGGGGGGCGGGAGTAAATTTATGGAAACTAGCTGAAAAAGAGAGAGAGCGAGAGAGATCGAGTCACTCGAGAGGGGAAAGTTGGCGGCAAGCTTGACGCAACCCGATTTATTTGCATGCAAATTGACTGAGCAGTCAAGTTTGTAAGTGAGTTCCTTTTCTTTTCCGACCCCTTCTCGTCATCCTCACATTCGCCTCTCTCTCTCCCTATCTCAACCTCTGTCTCCGTCTGTCCGTCTGTCACTCCGTTCCTCTCGCCTTGTCTCTCTCACTCTCTCTCGCTCATTCCTCGCCAGGTGGAAGGTACGAAGTGTGTTCGCCGAGGAGCTGTCAGACGAGGGGCCAGCCTTCGCTTCAATGTCTGTGGGCTTCACGATCCGGCCGTGTCCCGAGGCAAGGGGGGAGGCCGGGAGGAGACTTGGAGGAGGCCGGGAGTGGCCGGAGTAGTTTGGGGAGGAGCGGGAGCGCACATCTCGCAGCGCTATCTGTCGGGGCCCGCATTAATTACGCCACGGTCCGCGCCGCGTGAGCGGAGATTTCCACCACGGGAGGTGCGAAGTTAGAATTAGATCCGCGGACGTTGATAACAAAAATACAACACTCAGAACGAAAAAAAGTCGCATCGGAAAACTAGCGTCAGTAAAAGAAAGTGCTTCTTTTCCGGTTTGTCCGCTCTGCAATTATTCGGAATCCATTCGCCTGCTAGCTTTCGGTGTGGTTCATGATGCACTTCCGCCTCCCTCCATTGCCGAATCTGCGTTGCATACACCCAAAAAGTGACGATTTAAAAGGACGGCGGTGGGCAGCAGGGCGGGGCCGGGATGGGCGGGGATGCGGTGTTCGATGAGCTGCCCGATGAGGTGCCCGATGAGCTGCTCGTCGAGGCAGCGGCCCGGGCCGTGGTGAGGGGGTGGGGGCGATCATGCGTGAGCGGCGTGTGAATGGCCGGCGGCAGCATCACTGCCGGCCACCCGCCCGGGGATCACGTCAAAGGCGAGAGCAGGCTGCCGGAGGCCGGAGGCCGGAGGCCGGAGGCCGCGCCAAGGGGCCGCGCCAAGGGGGCGCACGTGTGTGTGCACGCGCTGGAGGGGCGTCCACTTACCACGTAGCGCTATCCGATTCTCCCCCTCTCTCTCTCTCTCTCTCTCTCTCTCTCTCTCTCTCTCTCTCTCTCTCTCTCTTCTACTCACACGGGTTCCGTAAGGTGTGACAAGGACAGCGGCGGCGGTGGGCAGGAGGGCCCCGCACACTCGGTGATCGCTCGGTGATCGCTCCCCTGCCCGCTCGTCCCGCTCCGCGCTCCCGGAAGGAGATGCGATTAACCCCCCCCCCCCCCCCCCTCCTCCCTCCTCCCCCGACGACGCTGCTCGGCGCCTGCGGACGCCGGGGTAGGCCAGCCCACACGACACGCGTGCACGCAGCAGCTCGGGATTGCGCCTATGAAATCCCGAATCGCAGTCTCTCTCTCTCTGTCTCTCCCTCTCTCTCTCTCCCTCTCGCTCCCTCTCTCTCTCTCTCTCTCTCCCTCTGTTTGTTTGTCTCGGATAGTATTTTGGATCTTCGGGGACGTTGTGGATGCTGCAACACGCCGCCGCCACGTGCCTCGGACCCGGCCTGGTCAATTTATACAAATCCTTTACGCGTCCCGCTGTGCCGTGCCGCGCCGTGCAGCGCCCTCCCCAGGCCGGGCCTCCGCCTTCTCGCAGCCCCTTCGCAACCCTATCGGGCTGCCCCCGCCGCTGCCGCCGCCGCCGCCCCTTCGGTCCCCCCGTATCGCCGTTGATTTACGCCGCTTGTTTGGCGCCGGCGCTAGTAGCAGGCGCAGGGCGCGCGGGGCAGGCGCCACCAGGCCGGCAGCAGCAGCGTGGCGTCTGCGGAGGAAAAGCACTCTCTCTCTCTCTCTCTCTCTCTCTCTCTCTCTCTCTCTCTCTCTCTCTCTCTCCCTCCCTCCCATCGGAGAGGCCAAGAGGGGGTTGTCGCGTTGCCACTGTATCCAACGGCTATTAGGGCAATCCGACGGTGTTTAACAACATTTCCTCGCGAAAGTCTCTCGCGCGCGCGCCGTGCGGTGCGCGTTAGCGGCGCGGACTCTCGGCATGTAAACGCGTTTTAAGTTGGGCCGTTTGAACGGCTGCTGTTTCCTCACAGTTGCGGACGCTGGTGTCACGCGGGGGCCGCGGACACGACGGGCCGGACACGACAGGCAGCAGCGCTCGGACCGGAACCCGACCCAGTGTTGTGCCACGGTGTCCTATTGCAACCTCCGCGCTTGCTCTCTCTCTCTTCTCTCTCTCTCTCTCCTCTCCCTTTGCCCCCCTCCCTCCAGCCGCTTCCTTCGCAAACCGTCCCGCTTACCGCCTTATCGTCACCCTGTAAACATTTTACGGGCATTTTCGCATAATTATCTCTGGGCGTGCATAGGGTTAAGCGAATGGAGAGAGAGAGGGGGGGGGCGGCAGGAGAGAGAGAGAGAGAGAGAGAGAGAGAGAGAGAGAAGGGTTGTAAGGAAAAGGAGGGGGAGGGTGATTTCGGGTCGCAAGCGGAACGTCGTTCGTCGTCCGGAAGATCGGGAAGAGGGAGGGAGAGAGAGAGGTCTCTCTGCGAAGGGAAAAAGCAGACGACACTATACGCAGTGCTCATTGATGAACAAAGTGTCGTAAAACGGGGGTCCGGCCCCCCTATTCTGTGTCGTGACGTCATGGCCCGGAGCGGCCCGCAGTCGCGTGGGGCCGGCCGTGCTGCGCGGCGCTCGTAAAGCTTAAAGGCATTGGCCACGGCGCAGGGAGGCGGCCGAGGGCAGCACAGTCTTGACTCGGCGCGGCTTTTATGACGATTATTATTACGGACGCGTGCGCGCGTCTGCAAGCGACACGAATCCGTCGCCGTGACCACCATTCCTTTTCCTTTTTTTATTTGTTTTATTTCCTTCCCTATTATTTTTTTACATGTCTTTTTCTTCATCTTTTGGTGCTGTGTGTGTGTGCGGGTGGGGGTGCAAGTTTTTCGAAATCTTACGGCGGAATGGGAGATGGACAAAGGAGAACGAACAAAGCGTATTCCTCGCAATGTAACTCCGTATCGCGACGACAAACACGATTTGTTCCATTTGCATCTCACATCGCCGTCTTGTGGCCGCCAACCTTGTTTGCAAACTTTTTCGTGAGGTGTTGCGCTGCGGACCAGCCCCTCCGGAATTGAAATGCAAATGACACACACAAAAAAAATACCTAACGCACACTCCCGTACCACAGCACTGATCTCTCTCCGTGTGTCAACGGTGACACCTCTTTCCGAAATACTATGAATTTTCAACATTTCCAGCAGTTCTTTTTTGAAAAAAAAATGCAAAAATGGGTGGGCAATGCGTCGTCCCAGGCCTCCGCCTGGAACCCTCCTGCCTCACTTCGGTGTTCGAATGGGAACCGGTGTATCAGGTATCGACCGCCGCTAAGACACAGGCACAACGCAGCGGCCTTTTTCAGGGGCACGCTTTCGCAACGTTCAATGTAGCCCCCTCCGCCAGCCAGATTTCCTGAATCAACTCCCTTCGGCTGGCTGGTTGGTCTGTGGCACTGCGGCCACTCCCGCGCGGATTGGGGGGGAGGTAGGCTCTCCTATATCGTACACAGCCGAAGCTGCTGTACTTCACGACGAACCCTAGTCGCGACGGCTTGTCCTCAACTGCCAGATTCACAGGGAGCGAAAACGAAGGCACCGAACCCCAGGTACCTCCGTAGCATACACCCGAGTCTCCAAACCAAGCTTCCTTGGTAGACACAAAGCAGACACAAGAAAAAGTTGAAGAACCAGCAAGAGTCGAACCCACAACCTTCCAGTTGCCGGTCAGCCACTCCACCCACTCCATGCGGCCACAGAGCCACGAAGTCGAGCACAACGCGCCCCCTGAACTTTACACACCGTCGTCTTAGCTGAGCCGACAGAAAAATCGCACGGACAGGCGAAGAGTTGAACCGTCGACCCGCCGCCCACCAGTTGGACCCGCCAACCACGCGGCTATCGAGCTTCGGCGCAGAAAGATAGTGCGCTCCCGGTACTGTAGACGCCCGACGTGGCCGACTGGATATTGGCTGGACTTTGACTGGAGAGTGACTGGACAGGAAGGTACACTGCCTGGAAGCACTGGTGTACCCTACCCCTCGTGCAGACCCCTCTCAGAATGCACCTCGGCAGCAAACGCTTTTCTCTGCGTCTCTCTCGGTGAATGGGCCAACTGAACTGTGCCGTATATTTCCTCGAGGGCCCGGCTTAGCGCCGCCGCTGGTGTTGGCGGCACGTGGCGCCGCCGGCCGGCACCGCCAGCACGGCCCGGACGCCGCTGGCCGCCGGGGTGGACAATTGGCTCGCAGCGAGTCTGAAAGCGGGGCAGAGAGGGAGGAGGAGGTGGACGCCCCATTGACGGGCGTACTGCAGACACAATACCCCTCTCTCTTTCTTCCTTACTCCTCTCTCACCCCCTCCACCCACCCCGCAATCTCTCTGTCTCTCGCTCTGTCTCTCTCTCTCTCACACACACACATTCACTTTCCTGAATCTGGAGTCTGCGGGGGATCACCGACTGTCAAATAGTCGCGCTGTCGCTACATAGCTCGGGAGAGAGAGACCGGAGTGAGACCGGATTGAGACCGGAGTGAGACACCCAACACCGTCGGCGTGTACCTGCGCTGATGAGGAGGTGTGTGGGGGGGGGGGGGCTCCGGAGAGGGGCGTGCGCCGCTGTGATAGTGTTCCTCGCCAAAGTCCTCGCCGGTACGCCTGTAGATCATCCCTGGGCCGGACCCGGCGGCGGGCTCCTTCCAGGCGCTCCGGGGCCACCGGGTCTCCGGGCGATGGCCTTTTCAAACAGCAGCAGCGGAACCCTCCGGCGTCGTCCGCGTCAGAGGTCGCTTTCGGCCCCCCGGCGGCTCCCCATTCCTGGGCGGGAGAACGATAAATAACATCGGCTGAGAATTTCATGCTGTGTTGAACCTGAATGCCGTCCGGCGGCCACAGTGGCTATGCGGCCGGGGCGGCCGGGGCGGGGCGCGCCGACGACGCCGCAGTCTGCGGTTCGATCTCCGGCGCCGCGCGGCGCGGCGGCGGCACGGCGACGGCGGCGCGGCCCCGATCACCGTCGCCCTCCCCCGCGGCACTGGGCGCTGTGGCGCAAGGATTTTGGACGACCGCAAGCGCGGTGCTCTGGAAAATCCTGGAGATGTAAATGGGGCGCGGCCCCAGAAGCGACTCCAGGGGGGGGGGGGGGGGCGGTGCAGGGGTAGCCTGTGTCTCGCGGGCTGCCTACCTGTACAAGCAGCCCCGCGGGGCCGCGGCCGGGGGTGCGTTAGCATGCGACATGAGGAGGAGCGGCGGTTAAGAGAACCCTCCCCCTGTCCTTGGCGTCGCCGGGGATCCCGGGGGCCGCTTTTGATCCCCGTGCCAGCAACCGGCCGGGCGCGACACTCAACACAGCCGCGGCAAGTCAAGTAGTGCCTTCCAAAGGGCGTCTCGGCTAGCGGCGGCCTTGTCGTCCGACGGCCGCGGGGACACGGCACGGCGACAACGGCAATCTAGTGGGGAGGCTATCCGTCGCCGCAAAGGGGGGGGGGGGGGGCAGGAGCGGATCCAGGGGCGGCCGAAAGAGGCGGGGGGTGCCGGCTGCCGGCTAGCCACCCGATAATATGAGGGGCGCAAGGAGCGAGAGAGAGTCCGGCTGGAATGAAGCTTTAAAAATTCAAATAAAGTGAGTGACCCCGCCGCACCGCCGTGCCACGCCTGTGTATGCCGATGAAAGGGCAGTAGCATCTCTGACATGCAGAACCCTCGCCCTCCACTTACGCCGCCGCCCGCACTGTTCCCCCGCCTCTCACTCTCTCTTTTCCTCTCTCTCTCTCCCTCTCTCTCTCTCTCTCTCTCGTACAGCCGGCAAACGCTGCTCAGTACGATCTTCTCTCCCTACTCGCAAACCCTCCTTTCCTTTTCGCCGCCTCTGACTCAATTTGGCAATAAAAGCAAGCCTTGGTCCCGGCCGGCGTCTGCCGTGGCGTGGCGATGATCCCCGGGGCGGCAGCCTCCAGCCTCCGGCCTCCGGCCTCTAGCCTCCAGCCTCCCGCCTCCAGCCTCCAGCCTCCAGCCTCCAGCCTCCAGCCTCCAGCCTCCAGCCTCCAGCCTCCAGCCTCCAGCCTCCAGCCTCCAGCCTCCAGCCTCCAGCCTCCAGCCTCCAGCCTCCAGCCTCCAGCCTCCAGCCTCCAGCCTCCAGCCTCCAGCCTCCAGCCTCCAGCCTCCGGCCTCCAGCGGGATGGCGACGGCCGAACTAGACTCCGGACAGCACCTCGCCGACGTCCACGACCACCCCGCCCCCGGCTGACTTTGTATGCGCCTCCATCAAAAACAATTTTTGACCATAACGGATTGAAAAGTAGTCCTCTTCTAGCACCCTCAGCCGGTGCTACCTTTTGGCGACTGCCTTTGTGCGAGGAAAGTCTCGGGGATTTAGCGCTGTCTCCGGGCGGAAGCAGGCCGCCGCGCCTCCCTTCGAATGTAAAAAGAGAAGGCGGCGAAAGCGGCAGGAAAATAAAGAAAGGGGATAGATGGGGCAGGGGGGGGGGGGGCAGGCTGGCCGCCCATCTTTAACACAATTTAATAAAAAGGCGTCGCGTTTCACCCCCGAATTGAGTGCCTCCTCCTCGGCCGACGCCTGAGTGTAATTGAAACTTAAACCGTCACCGCTGCCACCACCCGCTCCCTCTCTGCTCAGCCCCGCCGACCAAGGCGACACTGCTGCCACCCACACGTGGGGTTTTACCAACTTTCAATTTTCTTATGTTATTTTTTTTTTGCAACTCGTAAAATACTTTGAAAGAATAAGGATACCACTGTCATTTTTTTTTCAGCCAGACCGGCCTTCTCGCGCGATCTTCCTTCCGTTGGAGAGCTGGGGCCGGCCGCTCATCCACTGCGGTAACGCGCCCCGCCCCCTCTTCACCTGTCCACGGCCCCGCCGGCCCCGCCCTATCCTGCCCTGCCCTCGTTCGTTTAGAGTGTTTACCTGCACTCCCCGCAGGACAGGAATACGAATGGGGCGCGCGGCCAGTCAAAGCCACACATCCCATCTCGGCCGATCTCTCCCCATTTCCGGACTGTCCGCTCTCCGTCCTCCGGCCCGTTTCATTTTGTCACTGCCTCCGCCTGCCCCTCGACTCGCGCTGCCATGTTGCCGCTTGCATGTGCGGGCCCCTCCAGCTGATGGCGGCGAGGATGATGTCAGTGACACGGCTGATTAAGCCTGCCGGGGACGGCCGTGCACGCCGACCCGCCGGCCCCGCATTCCCATTCCGATCACGGGTCGTCTGAGAGGGCGCCGCCGAGGGGGGCTGGGCGCGGTGGTGGGCGCCTGCGGCCCGCAGGGTAGGCCAGCCCGCAGCGCGCGGACGAGTGGCGGCGACAGCCTCTGCCTACCTCCCCGGCGGCATCACCCACCACCAGCCCCGGTGGGAGAGAGAGAGAGAGAGAGAGAGAGAGAGAGAGAGAGAGAGAGAGAGAGAGAGAGAGAGAGAGAGGGGGGGAGGCGTCTGAAAGGCGGCGAAGGGAGGGATGGGAAGAGAGAGAGAGAGAGAGAGAGAGAGAGAGAGAGAGAGAGAGAGAGAGAGAGAGAGATGGTGGTGGTGGTGCTGGTACGGAAACGAGCCGGAAGGCCGCGAGCTATATCCGGTGGGCGGCGTGACGGATCAGAACGTGCCCGCCAGCCCAGGAGAGCTGCTGCCGCGACACCGCGGGTTACGTCAAGAGCGCTCGTAGGGTTTCTAGTCCAGAAAATTTTCATTTAAAAAAAAAACATTAATTTTCAGAAAGTTTCACAAGTTTTCCGAAAATTTCGGAATTTTTGGGGGATGGCTCTATGAATTTTTTTTGAAAAATTGTGGAGAAATTTATTTGAAAATTTCGGAACTAGAAACCCCAATCGCTCGTATGCGACCCAACAGAGTTGGCTGCCTACGAACATTTTTTTTATTACTTGCATAGATCGCACCAAAATTTTATTGCGATAAGCGCGCAGCAATGTTCTCTGCGGCGAAAAATGATATCACGACAACTTTTGCTGACAACGTTGTCACTACTAGCTTCCCGAGGAGGAGGATGAGGAAGTGAGGGGCGGCAGGTCGGCCATGACATGGACAGGCAGCCGGCCCCGCAGCCCCGCGGCAGGCAGACACAAACTTTTGTTAATTTAAAACGCGCGCGCGGTGAGGCTGGGTTCCGGTGAGCGCCGCCGCTCGCCGCTCTGAGTGGCCGTGCCTACCGTGTCGTGCCGGCCGTGCCTCCTGGACGTGGTGGGCAGGGGGAAAGTTGCGGAGCGTTGTTGCTGCCGCGGGCCGGGTCAGGCCGGGTCAGGCCGGGCGGAGCCTAAGACAGTCCGTGCCGCCCCGCGCCGCCCAAGGGGCTAAGTGCGGCAGAGGAGCCGTATCAGATATCTGCCCCCTCCGTATCGCTTCTGCAACGCACACCAAGAGCGAGGAGCGAGACACATTTTTTTTTAAGTGAAAGTATGAGGAGCGAGACACATTTTTTTTTAAGTGAAAGTATGAGGATTGAACCCACGACCTGCCGGTTGCAAGTGCATCGACATCGTATTCAAACGTGAGATTGTGTTGTGACTATTTTGCTCCCACCCGAACCCTCGCCTTTTAACAGGCCTCGCTCGTATCACAAGAATGTGTGCAACTTAGATAGGCGAGAGAAATAGGGCGGGCGGATAGCATAGGAAGAGAGAGAAACAGAGAGCGAGAGAGAGAGAGAGAGAGAGAGAGAGAGAGACGGAGGGAAAAGAGGGAGGCAGAGCATGGGGAGGGGGCGCGAGTGCGAGCATGGGGTAGTTATAGAAGGGGAGGGGATGAAAGATAACCTGGGCGAGGAGACAAGAGGGGTCTGCGAGATCCGATCCGTCCGGATCTCGTGTTTAGGGGAGCTTATTTCAACAGCATTCCAAGGCCCGGCGCCGCCGCCGTCTCGGCTTTCGTTCCGGCTCGGCCTGCAGTGGGTGCAGCACGCCGAGGCCCACGCGGAGGTGCACGCGCCGGCCACGCGCCGGCCACGCGCCGGCCACGCGCCGGCCACGCGCCGGCCACGCGCCGTGCAACAGGCCGGACGCCCGTGTCACTTCTTCGTGGCCGCGCTCTACGTCCCCTTGCAGTCTCACAAAATTTATTATGTATTCATTCCTTTTTTATTTTAATGGGTTCCGTAAAAAAAAATATGTGCTCCGTGTCGACGGCAGAAATCAGGTGAGAATTTTGTTGGCGATACTTGCTAATAACTTCCATTCGCGTGTCACAGTGTGAGTCTCACCACCGGGGGGGGGGGGGGGGGGCAGAGGGCAAAGGGTGTCATTAAGGAATCGTTTAGGGGACCGCGGAATTCAGAGGAGGGGGAGGGTCCTGTCCGCGCCGGCCCGGCCAGCTGGCCTGGCTCTGACGCTCATTACACGTTTACATGTCTCGGCGGCCTCCGTCCACTCGCGTCGCGCGTTCTCTCCGTGCGAAATGGAAATGATGGGACACGAATGAGCCGCGCCACTGTGGACCGAGGGTGTGTTCATCTGAGGGCGGCGGCCCGCTGGGCTGGACCATGGACTTCACTACGATGACGGCCCATAAAACTCTTTTATCTGCGCGCCGCGCGCAACTGAACTGGCCTCAGCGAGCGGCCGCTGCTGCTGCGGCCCTGCACCCCGGCCGTCCTGCGTGTTTCGCATTGTGTTTCGCTGACCGCTGCAACATTAAGCCGAATTTTAATGACGTCGTGGGAGAGAGTCTCTCCGCTACTTTGGCCTCTCTTCGCTGCCCACTGATGCTGGCAACCCCCTCCCCTCCCACATCTCTTACCATCTCTCCCTCTCTGTCTCTCTCGCACTCAACCCCGCCCCTAACCTAAATCTCTCTCTCTCTTTCTCTCTCTCTCCCTCTTTCTCTCCCTCTCTCTCTCTCTCTCTCTCTCTCTCTCTCACTCTCTCTCACTCTCTCACACACTCTCTCCCTCCCCAGACAAACTGGACGGTCGGCGCATTCCTGAACTGGACCCTCGTTTTGCCGTTGCCGTCCCATCCTCCCCCACCGACCGTCGCGCTATACTCCCGTCGCGCGCGCGCATACACACGCATACACACACACGCACGCAGAGAGAGAGAGGAGAGAGAGAGAGAGAGAGAGAGAGAGAGAGAGAGAGAGAGAGAAGTACACACCGACGGCCCGGCCGGCCGAGTCCGTGGCTCATGTTGCCGCAATGCTCTCCAATTTGCTGGCCAAAATCTTCCCTCCCCGAACACTTAATCAAATTCATTCCACGCGAGTGCCCCTCCCTCCGCTCCCCGCGGCCCCCACGGCCCCCACGGCCCCCTCCACACACACGCGCACACGCGCGCACTCATGACATTTTTCTGCCCTCACTGGCGCTGTTTTGGTGGGCGGCGTGGCGCGGTGTGGCGTGGCGTGGCGCGGCGTGGCGCGGCGTGGCGGGCTGCTGGCTCAGCGCGGCACTCTCCTGCACCCGCCGAAACGCGCCAACCAGACGACGACTCTCCACAAACACAAAAAAAAAAAACTTCAGAAATTTTCAGCAGAAATACTGTGCGGATCTTAAATTTCCTCAAAATTTTCGGGACTGAAGCGTTTGCCTTTGGACAGCCATGCCGGCCATGCCCCTCCGACTCGGCCGCCGCCGCGCCCCCGGCCCGCCCCCGGCCCGCCCCCGGCCCGCCACCCTCCAGTCCAGGTCGGCGTTTGCCTAGGCGTTTGCCGGCGTTAGTTTCCAGCCTGGCATCGGCATCTCATTGCTTCCGCCCCCAGAACCACCCCGAACTCCCGAAATACGGCAGAGCGGCGCTGTTCGGCGGGGTCCCACGGCGGCGCTCCGGCCCGCGCAGTTGTTGGGCCCAACTATGCGACTGAGGCGTGTGCGGCGTGCGTGCGTGCGTGCGTGCGTGCCGCGGTCAGGTGAAGGCGGGCGGCCCATCCGCCAGTCTGGAGGGGGGAGGGCGGCCCGGCAGGGTTCACCTGGAAGGTCACCCGGGTTGCGCGCGGAGCTGTAACTCAGCTGGCCGTCTGAGGCGGGGAGGGAACAACGCGGGGGGAGCGGCGGCGAGGCCTTGGGGAGGGAAGCGCCGCATTCCTCGGGCAGCCCAACGGTGTCCGCTGCATCGCGTAGTTCGGCGCCTATAGTTTCCTCGTCACTGCGGTGGAGAGGCGGGGAGGCGGGGCGGGAGGGGACGATTACCTCACGAAGAAATATTCGGAATTCTAGTCTGGACAACCTAAAGTTAGAGGAGAAAACTCGTTGTGGCAACTGATTTTCAATAATAATTACTTTTATACCCCCCGCGCCGCTGTCGGTCCTCTACCGCTCCCGTTTGTTTCTTGTCCTCTCGCCCCCGCCCGCCTCTGTGTTTGCTCAGCAGGCTTCGCGGGGGGCGGGGGGCACGGGGCGTTGAGATCCCCATCAGTGCACCGACGCTGCTTACTCGGTCATTCCCGTCCGCGGGGCCCGGCGGGGACACACCCGCGCCGGGACACGCCCACCCACAATGCAATGCGAGACAGGGAGCCGGCCAGCAGTGAGCCGCGGGGGCAGAAGTGGTCGAGTCTGGTGGGAGGGTCCCGTCCCGAGCGCAGGGCGCAATCTGTTTTTGTGCTGTTTTAAACGCAGATTTGCCGGACGAAATTATTAGGTCTGCTGAGATTAAGGCCCGTAATGTTGGCGATAATGTTGCAGTGGCACGCCCCCTACCCCCTACCCCCCACACCCCCCACCCCCTCGCTGTTGGCGGCTCTGGCACCACTGGCACTGGGCAGTGCCGGGTCTCCACACGAGCAATTTGTCGGGGCGCTCTCTCTCTCCCTCTCCCCTCTCTCTCTCTCTCTCTCTCTCTCTCTCTCTCTCCCTCACCCTCTCTCGCTCTCTCCCTCTCTCTCCCTCTCTCTCTCTCTCTCTCTCTCTCTCTCTCTCTCTCCCTTGCTATCTCACTCTCGCTCTCACTCTCGTTCGCGTCCATTCGCCGCGCCCACCACCCCTCGGACACATTCAAATTGTTTTTCATCCCTACAGGGTAGGCTGCGCGGCATATGATGAAGAGAGAGGGGGGGAGAGGGACAGACAAAGAATGCGATAGAGCGATCCCGCTGCGAGTAGGAAACTGCTGATTTCACTATCTAAAGTCGGCACGGGTCCGGCTCCTGTCTGCTCGCGGCTCTGTGCAGCAGCGCTCTGGATCCGGTCATGTTCTTCTTGTCGTCCCCTCCACTTCCGGTTAAGACCTCACTGCAATACTCTTTCTCCCGCGCCGTGAACTTCCCTTCCCCCCCCCCCCCTCTCATTCGCGCACGGGTTCGAATCCCCCCACCCCCGCCACCACCCGTCCCCGCCCGAATCCTTCCTTGCCTTCCCTGCGTTGCCGGAAGCCTTCCGTCTGCGGGGTCCTCGGAGGCGCCACAAACTATAGAGCCCCTATCCGAGGCTCCGGCCGCCGCGCCCGTCTGAGATGGGCTCCGGATTCCCCAGCCCTCCCCGACTCGGCCCGTCCGGCAGGAGATATTTTCACCGTGACTTCTGTGCTGCAGCGCTGCCGGCCGCCGGGCCAACGGGCCAATTTAGCCGCAAAGCCGATTGCGCCGAGAATTGGACCATATCCTCGTCTCGGCCCTTCCGCGCCTCCCCCCCCCCCCCTCCTCTTTAACCCCGCCTCTCCCCCCTCCCTCTCTCCCTCCCGTCACCCGGTGCTTCTGCCTGTCTCCGCAATAGTGGAGTTCTGCGTCGGCGAAAGGAAAGGGTGCGAGCAAAAATGCATTTCACTGCTGCTACACCTCGTTTTCGCCACCATGGTGCCGTTGTTGCGGTTCCTTTTTCACTTTTTGCATCCGAAAAAAAAGCTGTGACGTTTGTCCAAATAATCTGTGGACGAGGAGGAAAGCCAGTTTCTGAATCGATTCCCTACGTTCATGATCGTCACAGTGGGCTAAAACACTGTGTTCAGAACCCTCTTTACTTGGGGCCCTGTATCGCGCCATTTGTGAAATAAATCTGACGTCGACAGTGAAGGAGGGGAGGGGTGTCTTCAATATCATCTCCTCGGTGTGTCTGAATGCTTTCTGCGACAAAGCGTTTGTAAACGCTCAAAATCAATCATACACATTTGTTTTAACATCAGAACGGCATTATTTGAAACATCGCGCCTACAAACGCGTTGTCCGAAACAAAAGAAGGAGAGAGCCTGGAGGGGGGGGGGCGGAGGAGGCGGGGGAGAAGGGAGGTGGGAGGTATGAGGTTAGGTTTTCGGTACTCTGTGTCGTCTGTCCGTCTCTACACCTTCGTCGGCCTCAGTATTTCTGTTATTATTGTCTTGTTCTTAATCATGTTTATGACATCGAAGCTGAGCCGAATTGTGGGTGACTCGGGGCGTGCCTGCAGTTTTATCCGCTCTGTGTACGAAGCTAGAAAGCTCGGTATTAGTGAAAATAAACTCCGCAGATCTCCCTGTTTTGTCGCACGGTGCTATTCGAGTGGCGAGGACAACCAAAACAAAAATGTCTCTCACAACACAGAGCTTTGTAAAGAAAACGACGACAACACCAGTGAAGTGTTTGATTTAGAAAAGGAACGCGACAAGATAAAAAGTGGTGATCTGTCAAAGTATAAAGTCTTCAAAGATGAAGATTCACCCATAATATTGGATGTCGAAGAGGAACGTTTACTCTCACAAACGGGAACATCTACCTCTGTTCCTCAGCGCAGCGAATTTGAAGGAATTTCTTTTGAGAGTATGTTATATGTGTTAATTGTTAGTTTGTCTTGTCCTTGTCTTTTTTGTACTGATCTTTATTTAAAGTGTTTCATTGTTATTAATATTTTTTCAGGAGGGCTCCATGGAGTGTTTGATACCGAAGAGCTGGTATCTATACTGAAAGATCAGAAAGCTGACAATATTGTTGTCATCCACATGCCACAGGATTTGGGGTATGCTGATCACATGATAATCATATCAGGGAGGTCAAGTCGGCATTTACTTGCCATGGCAACCTATGTCCGCCGAGTATTTAAAAAGAAAATGCACAAAAATGATAAAATTCCAATTATTGAAGGACAAAGAAACAAGAGTGAAGATTGGCTTGCACTCGATTTAGGTAGGTTTAGTGGAATAGCTGACATGTGCTGGCTGTGGAAACAGTAGTGCAATTATTTTCTGAAATCTTTTGTTTCAGGTAACATAGTCCTCCACTTATTTTCAAAAAAGACTCGAGAATTGTATGACTTGGAGTCATTATGGGCAGTTGGCCCAGAATTCGATCCCCACTTAAACAAAGATGAGGACCCGTTGTCTGATTTTATGAGTAAGCATTCGCTCTCTTTAGGAGACCTTCAGCCTGCTGATTCAAAATAGGCCACCCTTTTCAGAAGTTAAGCAAATAAAATAATTGTACTGATATGTATGTGATGTGCAATAAAAAGGAAGGCTATTTTCTATCAACTTATATATTTTATTCAATGTACATACAATAACAATCACAATCTAAAATTCATAATCTGTTTGATTCCTTCTCATAATTCTTTCTGAGATAAAAGAACATGATTCAAAATGCCACTCATTCTGGAAGTTAACACCTGTTACAATAATACTCTTAATATAAAGCCATTTTAAAAAATCACCACCTCCTTGGGGCACAATTTTAATTTGCAATGCAAAACAGAAAGTATAAAACAATAGTGATCAAACAAATCATAGCTCCATTCATAGCTAACACACTTATCAAATAAATGGCTTATATATAGTTTTCTGTACCATTAATCCTGTTAATTTCTAACAATGTTCAACCAACAGCTGATGTAACAAGTTCAGCAACATCTGGGTCACTAGCTCTGACAGTCAGTTGCATTGTGACACCATCAGCTAAAGCAAGCTTAGCTCGCACTAAAACATCATGACCGCCTCGGAAAATACCTGAAATTACAATAAGAGAAAGTTATAAATCCCAAACAAGAAAAAAAAATTTATTAATCAACATTTTACCACATACCAGCCAAATACAATGTATGAGAGCTCTTTCCTTCAGGCACACGTTCCGAACGATCTGCAGGCTGTAGGCCTAGGAACTGCACAATATTGGTGGTAGCTTCTTGTAAATTGCGCATGCTTGTCAGAGCATAAGTATCTTCTAGTTCACACAGGTTTGCCGCCTCCTCCCAAGCAGCACCCCAATTACCCTTCCAAACCCGCTGCACTTGGTCAGCCAGAGTAACTTCAATATCTTCAACCTAAAATAAAGCAAATTTATTTGAAGTTTGAATTAAATAAATAACGAACAAAATGCAATATAAACCACTAAATGTTTGATTGACACCTACCATATAAGTATCATCATATCCCTCATCAGAATCAGGCAAGCCAGTTGCAGGGTCGCAGTCCTTAATCATGTATGCTAATGTGGCACCAAATGTACCTAGAGGACAAGTTAATGGACATGAGAGACATGTTAATATCATTAACTAGACAACAGAATTCCTGTACAATTGTTTATAAATTTACCAGTTGATGCAGTTAGTTCCTCCGGAAACTCAAGTAAAGAGAATGCAGATGAAGTTTCATTGTAGGGAAGTCTGGGACAGGCTATTTCTCTTAAAACCTTGTAACCTTCTGCAGGCTGAAGGGCTACACGAACATTTTCTAAAAGCTGGTCACTTAAGGTGTTGAGGCATTCAAACTGCAAGAAGATTGGATGGGTTAGAAAAGCGGGGGTCCACAAACAAATTTCAACAATAGTTAAATACACAAACCTGAAGGATAATGTGTCTTGCAAAGCAGTGCTTGATGCATCGAACTACATATTCAGTCTCAGCCTCTGTAAGCTCAACAGGTTCTGAGGTACGGAAGATAGGTCCAAGCTGAGGCAGTAAAGCAGCCAACTCAGGAATGTTTGATATTGTCTCAAGAGCAGACTCTTCTTTAGAGACACCTAGCCTCTGAGGTGCTGTGTAACCAAAAACAATCAAAAAATAGCAGTAAAATTTCAGGAACAGAAACATAAGAGGTGATTAAACATTAAAGGGAAAACAAATTACCTGGTGTTGAGAGGAGAGTTCCCTCTGGCACACCCTTTGAAGGTATAATTTCAGACACCAGAGGTTCAACAGCTGCTAGAGGAACAGATTTCATATCAAATGGGGTATCTGTGACATTCAGAGTATACTGGTGAAGGGACCTTTCCAAAGCAGGAATTGAAACCTGAAATTACAATAGATTAACAACTTGAAACATTCAATCATATTTGTGGGCTCTCTAAATGGAAATACAATAGACTCACCTGCAGGCTTTCTGTGACATAACTGTTGTAAAGGGATCTGTTCTTGAGAGCAAGAATGGTGTGGTAGTAAGTGGCACGGTCGCGAACTTCATCATCAGAATCCATCTGACATCGGGCAAGCAGTACTTGAACATTCTCCAGCAAATCAGGACACTGTGCTCCGAACTGTGCCATTGCAGCAACGGCTGCACCACGCACCGCAGCATTTTCCAAAATCACTCTATTGTATATGAATCGAATGTACCTGCCATGAAAAAAATAAAAATAAATAACAATAATTTAATAAGGGCAATATTTTTTAAAAAAATTTATGGCTTTTGGCCAAACAAGCACCTTGATGGCTGCTTTGTTCTTGGTCCTTCTCGCCCTAAGAGATGTAAGATGCGTACAGCCAAACTGGTGTGCTCACAATCCTCAATAAATTCACACAGATGGGCCAGACCTGTTTTAAAGCGATATTGGCACATTAAAAAATTGCATGCAACATAAATATGTTCATGAAATGACCAACAGAAGTCAAGATTTACAAAAACAGAAGGAAATAAAAGGGAGCTGACCTGTTTCTTTGGCTTCTGGGTTGCTTTCAATTATTGTGATAATGGTGTCAGCTATTGATGCTTTGTAATCTAATCCACCCTCATCGCGTAACATAGCCGATAGGAAATTCATCAGCACACTATGCTTCCGTGGAAATTTGGTGCACAAAGCACGGATGGCCTGAAATAATAATAGATAACTCAATAGCAAGGAAACAATATTTTTTCAAATTAAAGAAAATAAGATGACCTCACAATATAGAATATAGAATGATGATCTTAAGTCACATACCTGGACCACAACAATTTTGAATTCATCACTAATTTCACTGACAAATGATGCAATCTGTTTCATGAGACGGTCTACTGATGATTCAGCACCAGTTTTCAACAATGTTGTTATAGCAAGGGTAGCTATAGAACGATTGGAGTCAGTTATTAAATTCTCTAAATCTAGGTTGCAAGCAGTAACAGCTGATGGGTGAGACATTGCCACCTTGAAACAAATACAGAGATTTTTATAAAATTAGCACAAAATAATTAGAAGCATTCAAAATGTACTAGGCAAGAAAGTGTACCTGATTCAGTGTTCGCACAGCAGCAAACCTCAGAGGAGGCTTGGATGTTGAACAAAACAGTTGAAGAACAGAGACAGCAGGAGCCAGCTCCCTGGCTGTTGTTCGTCGAAGATTGACCATAGCATGGGCTGCCTCATAGATGACAAGCTCAGTTTTGTGCCGCAAGCAACTTTCAATGAAAGAAAGTAGGGTTGAGTCAGTGCCAGGTGCACTGTCATCCTCCTCCAGTAGTTTACATGCAATTCTTATCTAAAAGTAAAAAGAGTACAGATAGGTACATGAAAAAAAAATCTCAAATGATAAAAATTTTCTGTATCAAAATTGCGAGAACAAATATATACAAACCAGCAGACAAACAGCAAATGGCGATTTCATGGATTGCTTGGTGAGCCTCGTTACAAGCTTGATCACAGCTAACCTGTCCGTTTTACGGATGTGATACATCAAACCAAGAGCATGGTATTGTACCATGACACTGTAAAATAAGGAGAAAAGAAATAGGAAGTTAACATTTTACCTAAGACGGTAGAGTACAATGTTCTTCAAAGGGCAACACATACTTATCAGATGAGAATGCTTCCTGGGCTTCATTAACCCAACGTTTGACAAGTTCTCCAGATGTTTTTGCTAGATGAAGGGAACTGACAAGAGCAGCGCTGCTGACTGCTGCATTTTTATCCACTATGGCTTGTTTCATGTACCGCTCAATGGCTTGCAACATAGTGACCTGTAAACACAAGATTGGCCAATATTGAATTAACAGGATGACATTTACAAATTGCATAAAATGCAGTGTAACTTACATCAGTGATAGAACAAAGTGCTCGGATTGCCGCAGCCCTGTAAAGAGCTTCATTCCCGGTCATGTCTTTAGTCAGAGATGAGGTCACAATAATGACATCTTCCGCAATTGATGACAATTCTCTAATGCCAAGGTACACCATGCGCCGCAAGACAACATCTTTGGACTGAAATAATTTAGTCATAGCAAAGAAGACCTCTGTTGCTTCAGTTGTGCCGAGCTGTTCGCCCTGAGAACAAATCAGAATAAGGGACATTAGAACCACAGAACAACATCATAACAACCACATTTCTCAATGAATAGCAAAGAAATATAATTACTTACCTGGTTCAGCAAATACAAAACTTTGGTAAGAATGTGTGTGCATTTTCGAGGATTGACTGATGTGTCATTGAATGCACGGGCTTCTTGCAATACAGAGGTCTTTTCAATATTTTGGAAAGGATTTCCACCTCCTGTTAAAAAATTCATTGAAACCAAATTATCAAATGGAAAGGAAAATGAAAAGATTAGGGTAACTGGGGTATCAATTAACCAATGAAGAAAATCATCAATTAATACAATTGTCAAGAGGTTAACTGATACAAAAATCACTGACATTGCCAAAGAGAAGAGCTTGGAAAGGGGCTTGTTTAAGAAGTAAGTGAAACAATGAACAAAAAATTCATTGTGGAAATACATAATTAGTTGAAATTCTGTTTGGAACTGACAGCTTGACATTCCGGTTGGACCGAATGCTTACAGTCTTAGACATACCGTACATAATCTATGACAAATAAAACACATGAGAAAAATCCCTACCATCTTCCTCCTCCTTTTTGTCCCTTTTAAACGCCATCACTATGAGAAACGAAAGAATTCACTGACGGAGCAGACAAGAAGTCTATCATAACCCAAAACAGAACAGGTCTTGAACACGTCAACTGCATCCACGCCCTCGCGAAACAACATCAGACTGCACCCATAGGTTTTGATTTCTGAAAGGCGGAGATGGGGGAGGGGAAGGGGGAAAGGGTAATGTGGCTGTAACCCGCATTTGGGGAAGGGGAAGGGGGAAAAAGAGGGCGGATGGCAAAACGAACTACTTATTTTTACAAATTGAACGAAAGATCAGCTGGTTCTTCGAAATATGTCGATTTTATTGTTCTCCAGTTAGGTATTGGTCAATGCTGTAAAAAGCAGCTAAACTAAACTCCACTATACAAGGTTTATATTGACTGTGCTGTACTCCCACTACCAAGGCACTACAGTGATGGCGTCAAGTGTCGTCTGCAGTGCATCAAAGAAAAGTTTTGATTGATATTTTGAACTGGGCTTTGTACGCACTGTTTTATTACAACTATGTAACGTTGACCGCGACTCATGGCGAGCAACGACGGAATAGCTCCTCAGCAGCACTTCGTCGAAAGGATTGACTATAGTGAAATTAAGTTCATTCGGGTAGGCTGTCAGCATTTTAGGCCTAATTTATTTCTCTAGTAAATGTTCGCGCTTAGTAATTTTACCTCCTAACGGTTTAATATTAGTTTATGTATGGGATCTACATCTCAATGATGTTTTTGTCATTGCCGTTTTACATAGTGCTTGTTTCTATCTTCATAACCTAATTTGTTTTTGCAAATCAACTATCGATGTGTTTATGATTTGTCTATGTAGTTTCCGCTGATGGATTTCTGTTATTTATAATGTTTTCAGGTTGTAGGCAAAGGATCATTTGGTGTAGTGCACAAGGGAATTTGGAGAGGCAACAATGTCGCTGTCAAACGCATTGAAACAGAATCGGAACGCAAAGCTTTTATGGTGGAGGTTCATCAACTTTCAAGAGTTTCACACAAAAATATTGTGAAACTTTATGGAGCGTGCATTGATGAACAACAAAAGCCAGTTTGTCTTGTTATGGAGTATGCTGAGGGTGGTTCACTTTACAATGGTAAGTAATTACAAAATATACAAAGACCGTAATTTATTTAAGGTTTCTGTAATTGTGTTCTTAATTACATTATCTGGTAATGCACACTGTGTTTCAGAACATCTTCTTTACTATGTGTATTGATGCCACGTATTTATCTTTTCAGTTTTACATGGAAGACCACAAAGAAGATACACTGCTGGCCATGCTATTAGCTGGGCTCTTCAATGTGCCTGTGGTGTTGCCTATTTACATAATATGAAACCTAAAGCTCTTATCCACAGGTTGGTATACTTATTTGTTTCTCATGGTGCTCCACCCTGATTTTTTTCCTCTTCATTTTCTTTTTTGGTTGGGATCGGAATAATAATAGTCGTTTTGATTACTTTTAGGGATCTGAAATCTCCAAATCTACTTTTGGTTCTGGGAGGTAAATTGCTAAAAATCTGTGATTTTGGCACTGCATGTGATAAAAGCACATACATGACAAATAATAAAGGCAGTGCTGCTTGGATGGCTCCAGAAGTTTTTGAAGGTAAAAATGTGTTAACTATAGCTCAGTTTAACTACTGTAAACTGTGCTGTAACTTGTGTACACTAATTATTCCTTACAATAAATTTCATTTCTTTACAGGCAGTCAGTACACAGAAAAATGTGATGTCTATAGTTGGGGTATTATATTATGGGAAGTTTTGAGTCGAAGGAAACCTTTCAATGAAAGTGGGAATGCTTTCCGTATTTTGTGGGAGGTTCACCAAGGCAGTCGTCCACCTCGCATTCAAAATTGTCCGAGGCCTGTAGAAGAGATAATGACCAGGTGACTTTTCATGTTGCTTACATTTTTTTTTTTTACATGTTATAGTATCTTCTAGTACCTATTATTTGCTCATAGTAGTGTGCCATTGCAAAATGCTTTATATTGTGTGGTGTTCTCTTTTCTTCATTTTAGATGTTGGGACAAGGACCCCAATTTGAGGCCATCTATGGACTATGTGGTAGATTACATGTCTAAACTTATTGTTTTCTTTGGGAATTACGACACACCTATTGAAGAATTATCAGGTTTGTTTTTCTTTCTCTATCTTAAGCCTGTTTTATAGTTTGTGTGTGTGTGTGTGTGGTTTTTTTTATTTTTTTTCTGGACCCATGTTTAGTTGTTCTATTTTAATGTGTACTTTCTGATCCACAGAGCAAGAACCTATAGAAGAGAATGATGAAGAAGAATATGATCATTCGTGTTTGTCTGATTTGCAAACTGGTATGAAATGTTCGACACAATGAATTACATATATTATAAACGGGAAAGGTATAATTTTCAAATAATTGTCTGTTCCAGGTGGATCAATATCCTCAAGTTCGAATGGTTTCACCAACACTTCTAGCCAAAAGAGGGTACCAACTTTGCCCTCAGTTGTGGACCCAAGCAAAATGAAGTCTCTTACTATAACTGTCGGTCCAGTACCTGAGGGGCCGGAGCTTACCTTTGCTGCCCCAAATCAATTTAACGGTGAAGGTGAGGCTCCTGGGTACATATTGAGCTACTGTGAGGAAGGGAAAGGGGGCTGCGCGTTGGTGTCGGTGGTGGGTTTTGACTTAGTTGCGGCCGGCCGGCGGCCGGCCGGCGGGTAGGCAGCGCTGCCGTTCGGGCGGTCCTCTGGCCTCGAGTGCGCCTCTCGTGTTGTTGCGCCTGGCGTGACCCCTGCGTCCCCTCTGCTGCAGGTGGTAGTCAGGAGGAGGTGGACAACCTGTACCTGGCGCTGGACAGCCAGCTGCGGCCCGTCGAGCCCGACACGAGCTGCCAACAGTCGGTGCAGATCTTCAGGGAGCACAAGCAGCTCGCCCAGGAGTACCTCAAGGTGCAGACGGAGATGGCGTACTTGTCTCAGACCAAGGAGGACCTGATGGAGAAGTTAAGCGAGGCGGAGGGGCTGAGCCAGCTCGACCAGCAGGACACGGAGCAGCAGCAGGAGATGCTGCGGAAGCTGACAGACGAAAAGGTTGGTTTTCAAAAGCAAGCCTTTTTTTTTTGTTCTTTTTTTTGTGATATCGTTTCTGAATTTACCGTTGTATTTCTAGGAGAACCTCCTCCAGCTACACCACAACCTGCGGCGCCAACTGGACCTGATTCGGGGCAAGCACAATGGGCAAGAAGATGGCTGGGTGTTGGTGCCACACCAGGATGCAGGAGCCTAGTCATTCAATGAACTGTCTCACCCTTTGTAAATTGAACCATTCCACTATTAGTAAAACTATAGTTTTAAGCAAGGCTGTCAGGGATCAATACTTGTATTTGCATTTAGGGCACCTAAAATTTTGATAAGGAACTGCTACGACCGCCCACCGAAGGCCACAGAGCAGCCCTGTGTACACCTGTTTCCTACGGCTGCATGGTTGCTATCACTGGTCAACCTTACTCTTTGCCTTGTTGGTTTGTTTCATACGTTGTGTGATAGGGAGCTTTAGTCTGTTCTGCCTTGGTACCTGACAAATTCATGACCGTAGTCTTGCCTAAGAGAAAATGCACGTCACTGATTTAACTTTCTAAATAAATTTCCTACCATTTAAAAGAAAAAGTTGCTGTGCATACAAAGTATCTTTGGGTACGTTTGTGTCCCAGTCACCCACTACCACAAACTGCAATATGTATTGTGCAATTGTTCATTTTCCATATAATATTTGAAAGAAGTTTTATAATGGTGTTTGGGGTGAACAAATCTCTTATTCTAAATAATTAAATCCTGAAGCTTCCCAAGGTCTGAGGGTCTGAGGGAAAGCATAATATCTGTAATCTTGTCCTTTACGAGGTATTGCAATGTAGTTGGAATTTTGTCAAGTCCTATCTTCTGATTTTCCTGACCAGATTACTTTGGGATAACATTAGATTTCATTGACTGCTGTATTGTTTATGTATAACTTGATGGGAGAATGTGTAATTGTGACTGTTGGTATTTTTGATGTGTGTTTACAATGTTCAAAGTATTTGTACTAATAACGTCTGATGCCATGCCAGTGTACGTTTGCCTCATAAGATTTTTCATAATTGTATCATGTGATTGTGATTCGTGATAATGACTTGTATGCTGTTTTAAAAAAAAGTGATGGAGCAGCAGTGACAAAGGCCTTTATTTCAGTGATAATATATGCTAATTTTATTTACAACTCTTATTTATTACTGAACCCAACTTCAAGCCAACATAAAGGTGTTTAAAAATACTGGAAGTACTCCACATTTCCCTTAAATACTGTGTGAAAACTTTGTAAAACTGGAAATTCACAACAGCATTATCAAGGGAAACATTTGGTTTAGCATCATCAAATGAAAATTACGGAAAGCAAAACACAGAATTTTATAAAATCTCACATCCAAATATAGCAGGAGAAATAAAAAAGGCGCGATGGATCGTGAAAAGTCATAGTACGCCCCCTTACAACCCTATGTTATCATTTAACCACAACGGATGCGAAACAGGTGCGGGCTCAGCGCCGAAGCTTGATCCGTGCTAGTCTATTTCCAAATATCCTACCGTCCTATCGGCCGACGGCTGACATAAGATATTTGACCCGGCACTGCCGGAACAGTATTTAGCGAACGGAAGTCGGTCCTCGCTGAGCGCCTGCGATGGCCAGGGTAGGCCGTCCCGCTCGACACAAGCGCGAGAAATTGCCTACCCGGCACCTGGTGGGCGCTCCCACGGCTCGGGTGGCTTTTCTCGATGCGCGGCCGGCGAACATGATGTGGGGAATGCCGGAGTGGTGTGCGGCGAACGCGAACACCACACTCCTCGACACGCTCGAGCTGCGAGAGCGTCAGCTAGAGAAGTAAGGTGGGGTTCGACCGCCCCCTCCCTCTAATGCTTGCTGCGCGCTGGCTTAGCTTAATGGTATTGTGTGACCAGTGATGCGTGTAGCGCCTCACAGGTCCACATTTCCCGCAGGTCCCCAGGGCCAGGCAGTGGCGGGCAGCTACTTCCAGAGGACAGACTTTTTATTGTACAGTTTGACACAGTTGCTACTTCGGGTAGATGAGCGAGTGTCCAGGTTTGCTTTAGGTTGTCTCTAGCAGTGAAGGGGTGGAGTGTCACTTGACGCAACTGCCTTTTTTTTGGTGCGAGCAGACAGACCTGACACTGGACGAGGTGTATCGACGTCATGTCGGAGTAGACAGCGACGGCCATGTGGTCCAGCCCACACTCGGCTTTGGTTTCGGCCGTGCTCACTCTGCACGTCGCCGTCCTGGCCGGCGCCGGCGGCGGCGGTGCTCCACCGGCTCGCGCCGGCGCCGCCGGCGCTGCGCTGCAGCTCTCCCGGGGCCTGGGCCTGACGACCACTTTCGGGGCTGATCTCGTCTCGAGGTCGTTCGCAGGGGGGAGGAAGTTGTCAATCTTCCTGATCGAGTTCTCGCACCGATACCTGGCTCAGCGGGGCACACGGGCCGGCCTCTTGGTGTGCGCCCAGGGGGCGGTGTTAGACACAGCTCTCAAAAGTCAATCTACTAAGAGAGGTAAGCAGGCAGAGAGAGGTGGGAGGGGGGAGATGCAGGCGGACCTGCCGAACACTTCATTGCCGTCTAGGGTCGGCGTGCTGCTCCCAGCCCCACATCGAGCTCGTGCCCGAGCTGATGCACCGTTACGGGCCGCTGCCGGTGCTGCTGACGTGCCCCGGGCACAGCTCGATCGCGGCCATCGCCTCCAACCACGCCGTCAACGTCATAGTCGTCGGCAACGCGGCCTTCGCTCGCGAGAAGGTGGAGTTCATCCGGCCGGCGGCCCGGCGGCCGACGTCCGGGCTCCACCTCCTGGTGGTGGTCGTGCCGACGGCGGGGGACGACGAGGGCTCCTTGAACGGCACCGTGTCGGCGCTGCTGGCCGCGCTCTGGGCCAAGGCCTTCTCCAAGGCGGTGGTGGCCGTGGCCCACGACGAGGCCGTGTCCCTGTACGCCATGGACCCGTTCGCCAACAACACGGGGCGGTGCGGGTTCGGCGGCGTGCGCGCGGTGCCGCTGGGCAGGATCCGCGCCCGGGACCTGGACATCGGCAGGATGCCGCCGCTGTCCGGCAAGCCGTTCGCGAGCGTGGTGCCCCGGGACATGCGGGGCTGCAGCATCATCGCCGACGTCTACGTCAGCCAGTCGGCGGCGCGCTGTGGAGGTTGGTGCCCGTGCAGTAGCCACTCGCGCGGCCTCTGACAGAACCCTCCCCGCGCTCGTGTGCCGACAGGCAGGTCTGACGACTGGTCCCTGTACCTCTCCAACAACATCCTCAATGTGGCCGCGCGCCGCCGCAACTTCCTGGCCGTCAGGCGGCGCGTCATGACGTACGACCTCCTCCCCGACAACCTGTCCTCCGGCAGCATGACTACCGGCCTGATGCGGATGCAGGCGGACGACGTGGACACCTCGGTGGGGCTGTACTTCATGACCCCGGACCGCGTGCGCGCCGTGAGGCCCAGCCACACCATCAACCAGCTGTCGCTGGTCGTGTACCTCCGCTGCCGGGCCGGGCTGGTGACCGACGGCCAGGGTCACCTGGGCGCCCTGGCCCACACGCTGTGGCGGTCCGGCCTGGCCGGGCTGCTGGTCGCCGCGGCCGTGGTCACGGTGGCGGCCCAGGCCGCCCTGGTGCGCTGCGGAGCCGTGCGAGAGGTGCCCTCAAAGACCCCTGAGGAGCTCCTGCGCGCGTGTCGCGGGAGTCTGACTTTGCGCTTCCGTGGTCAGGTGACGCGCGGGGATGGCTGGGCGCTGGCCCTCGCCAAGTCCGCCCTCCGCGCCTGGGCCGTGCTCTGCGAGGTGTCGGTCCCTAAGCTGTCGGGGACGTCACCCGCGGTGATGGCGGCCGCCCGCTGCGTGGCGGGCGCCTGGCTCCTGCTCACCCTCAATGTGAACGTGGTCCTGAAGGGGCTGCTCACGGCGGAGACCTCGCACGTCCGGCCGCCGCCGATACGGTCGCTGGGGGAGCTCCTCCGGCTCGCGCCCGACACCGTCTTCGGCTACAGCAGCCCCATCATAAAGCCTGCCGTCCAGGTCTGCTGCTCGGGGGTGGGCGGGGCTGCCGGGGTGCCGAACAGATCCTGTACGCCCGGCGTATGTTTCCGCAGGACGCTGGCATCTACAACATGTTCCTGTGCGAGGACAACACCTGCGAAGACCGGTTCAACAACGACTCGAACCGCAACTTTGCCATGCTGCAAACCAACTACATGCAGAGCCACCTGAAGTGCCCCAGGGGCTGCCACTACATTCTGCGGGACAAGATATTCAGCTTCTTCACCGTCATGTACTCGAGGAAGGCGCTGGGCGGTCTGTTCGACTCGACCATCCAGCGGCTGCACAGTTCCGGACTGATCAGCGCGTGGCTGCGCCAGGATAAGAGGCGCAGAGAGCGGCGGCCACCGGAGCGCAGGACGGGCACGAACAGCGCGCCGAGGGACGCCTTCCTGGTGCTGGCGGCCGGTCTGGCCGCGGCCGGCGTCGCCTTCGCCGTGGAGTGGGCCCGTCCCGAGGCCCAGCCGCGGCCGCGGCCGCTCCCGCGTGGGCAGGGGCGGCGCGCCTCCGTACGGCCCCTGTCCGGCTACGGCTACACCTTGCACTACCGATAAGGGCGGCGACGACGGCGGGAGAGTGTCAAGGAGTGGGTGCGGCCGAAGAAATTGCATGGCGAGACACGGTTTAAAATTACTTTAATTCCATTTCGGCGTGCATTTCGAAACAGAACAAATCTGGGGGGAAGGTACTGGTACAAAATATTTAGAAGCGAGTCGTCGGGACAAACTCGGCCGCGGCGAGGTGGGGGCTGGGGCCGCGCCCTCAGCTGTCCGCCGTGTCGGTTCACCGCGACTTGCCGTCCCCGGCGACGGGGACCTTGTTCACGCGCGCCCACACGTCCAGCTCCTGCAGGGCCGCCTGCACGGCGCCCGCCATGCGCGCCCCCTCCGGACTGCTGTCCGGCGTCTCGAAGCGGAGCGCGTGCGCGGCGCGCTGCAGCAGAGACCGCAGGTCCTGGACGGCGGCGGCTGTGGCGGCCGGGGTGGTCTTGGCGGCGGCGGCGGCCCGCTTCAGGGACTCGAGGTCGGCGCGCTGCAGCTCCAGCAGGCAGACGGCGGCGTACAGCTGGAGGCGGGCCAGCGGCGGGTCCAGCAGAAGGAGCACGCCGAGCACCTCGCGGCACAGCGCTGCGGGAGAACATGAACGGCAGGCGGGTGAGGAAGGAACGGAGTGACTATTCACAGCTGGTGGCTATGCTCGGCGGCAGGTGGACAGCCTCACCCGCTTTCCTCTGCAGCTGCTCCTCGGTCAGACGGCTCATCTCCAGGCCGGCCTGGCTGCCGTACACCTGCAGCAGGGAGTGCTTGACCTGCAGGCAGTGGTAGTGGTGCGGATGCAGCAGCTGGCCCAGCTTGGTGACGGTGTCCTCCAGCAGGCGGGCGTCGGCGCGGCCCACCCCTTCAAGCGCGCGGCCCACTTGCTCGTCCAGCGACGTCACCACCTGGACGACGTGCTCGACGGCGAGGGGCGCCGCGCAGCCGTCGCACCGCCAGTCCGCGTTGTCGTCGAGGGGGTTGTCGGGCAGCAGGCTCCCGGAGCAGGACAGGCAGCGCAGCGCGCTCAGCTTGGAGCCCAGCTCGCGGGGGTCCGCGCACCGCGGGCAGCGGCAGTGGAAGCCCTTGACGGCGTACAGGTGCTCGCGGCGCGCCATCGTGCCCCACAAGATGTGCGTGTACATGGTGGAGATGTGCGCGCCCCTAGGGAACAGGACCGTGGCGTGAAGCAGAGTGCGGGGCCGCGGCGCGGCACGCACGGCGCCGGCTGCAGGGAGAGACTCACTTCTTGATGTCGAGGGAGGCGCGCAGGGTGATCCGGAAGGCGGCGTCCTGGTCGGCCGTACTGGCCGCCGTCCTCGCCAAGCCGAAGGAGTGCCTGGTGTTCGGGACGCAACTGTGCTCCATGAGGTACGCCGTCGGGTACAGCGCGCACACGTCAGCGCCCCCGGAGCAGATCTGCGAATGGTCCATGAGCACGAGACGGGAGGGGGTGGGGGATGTGAGGTGGAGGCAGACAGAGATTTACCTCGAGCGCGTTAACATCGAGGATGGCAACGACGCGGTGCAGCGTGGCCTCGGAGCAGTCCTCCAGCAGCCCGTCCACACTGTCGGGGGTCGCCGCCGAGCCGGACACGATGACGGAGAGCGGCCGGAGGAAGTTGTCGCGGAGGTAGGAGACGACGCGGTCCTGCGTCTCGCGATGGACGTCGGAGCCCGGCCCGCGGTCCTCCATGTGGCCGTGCATGCCCTGCCGCGAGAAGCTGCGGTAAGAGACATGACAGAGCCGGGCGCGAGGTATTCGTACCCTTTCACTCTGTGTAGTTAGAGTCTGGCAACTAAGATGACGCCAAATGAGCAGTTTTTTTTAAATCTCAAACGTCAAAAATGTACAGAACTTAAGAAATCTCCCCCGTCCGATTCAGATTCTTTCCCTACCAGTTATTAGGCCCGTGCCCGGCACCGCTGGGCAAGGATGAATACAGGCTGACCTGCCCGCCACGATCGGCAGCAAGTCCCTGGAAGCCGGTCCACCAGGCCGCTCCCGGTATCGGAGTGACTTTATCATCTGGCACAGGGACTTGCAGGGGGCTATGTCCGATCGTGACGTGCCCACATTCCGGGGTCATCTTAATTGCCGTTGCGGCGCACAACTCGTAAAACCACGCAGACTCCTTGCCTGCAGCGTGCGCCACCGCTGGGGGCTGGTCTTCTGCAGCAGCAGGCATCGCAGCGGCAGGAGCGCGTCGTAGCGGAGGTCGTTCTTGAGCACAACGTGGCGCCCGGCCTGCAGCACGCGGCACTCGGCGGCGTGGTGGAGGGCGTCGCGCAGCCCGGGGCACTCGGCGGAGCACACCGGCCACAGGCACCCGGGGCACATCTGCACGGAGCGCACACAACTACAATGACTGCAGCGGCGTGGACGAGGGCGCAGACGTTTACGTTGTCGCCGGCCTACCTGTGAGTCGGAGGCCGCGGCCCCGTCGGCCAGGGGCTGCAGACAGCCCAAGCAGGTGGCGCGCGGGTTGTCGTGGTGCCGGGGCCCGACCACGAGCGGGCTCTCTGTCAGCAGCACGGCGTCGGCGGCCACGTCCCGGGTGGCCACCAGGTGCCGGCCGAGGTCCGCGGACGTGCTCACCTGCGGACACCACCATGCTCCACATTTTCTGGCAGACGAATGAAATCCCCCCCCCCCCCCCTGGACCTCCCCTCTGATTTTTCTTCGCGTACCTCGAAGGGCCGGCATGCCCCCTTGTGTGTCTTCCAGTGCTGCTTCTGGTGGTCCCGCGAGCAGTATGCGACCGCCTGACAGGCCGAGCACTTGAGGGGCGCCGGGGCGCTGCAGGTCACACACACCACGGCGGACATCCTGGACCTATGGCCTCGGGGGAGCGGAACGAAACGGAGCCTGTACTCGAGTACTATGCGATGCGAGCTCGCGCTGTTTCAGTGTAAGCGCTTTCAGGCGACGCGCCACCGCATTCGTCTGCATAAATCTGCGTCTTTCTCGCGGACTACCCCATTCGCACCTCAGCCCACGGTCACGACACGAACGAATTGCTTTCCTCTTGGTCCGATCCGATGCCTATGGAAGGTTGCTTCCCATGACTCGGGTGGGATCACGGTAGCGGCGGCACGGTAGTGCGGGGCGCCATGTGGCAGTGAACTGGCGGGGCAGTGCAACCGAAGGCGGAACGGGGCGCCGGGCCGAGCCCCTCTCCCCTAGGAAGTTTAATTTTGTCCTGGGGCCGGGGGAGCGGGGCAAGTGATGACCCCCCCCCCCCCCCCCCCCACCGCACTGGCCCCACAGGGGGAACCGCCCACTCACTCTCGCCCTTTCCCTAATTCGCAGAAAATAGTTGTAATGTAGGTGTGGGTTGATGAGGGTGTAAAAAAAATATTATTTTTTTTGTAATAATTTATTTTTCCAATTTTCAATCTGCCAACCGAAATTTACATCAAATTTTGTTCAACATTACAAGCCAGACTTAACATGTGAACACAATTAGATTATAATGACTTGAAGGACTGGCACAGCCAAATGTCCCAAACATGAAGCCTAGATCATAAATTTAGTTAACAAAACACTGGCCAAAAGCTATCTACTTCATTCAGTTACAAAGACTTTTCTAAACATACCATTGTAATAGTTTGATCTAGAGAGAATCAGGTGCAGAGCCAGGGTTCTCTCTAGTACCATCAGCAAGATGTTGACACAGAAAAATTTATTTCTCACATCACACCCAGCAAACTACAATAGTTCAAACATGAAACATAACAATCAGAATTAAAATATTACAATGACTTCATGGTGATAAGAAGAAAACATTTCAAAAAATTATATCTGAATATTTTGAACCATATGCTTTACAGAGACACTACATCAAAATGATTTCAGCCATTTATTTACAGGACCTTTCACACATACATACATACACATATCATAATCTACACTGTACAACAAGGCCATAAACGAATTTTAACGGAATGCTTTGAAATGCAAATAAAAAATGTCTAGTTAAAGGAAATGGAATTAAAGCATGATGAGAGCTTCACTCTACAAGTAACTTTCCAAAGCTCTCAGTTTAACTCCCAAACACAATACAGCTAAAAGGTCACACCACAAAAATTCAAACAGCTCTTAAAAATGAAACATTCTTTCAATACATGTTGTGCCATTGATCTACGTGAGGTATAATTAAGGTAAGTAATTTCCATGATATGACACAAACCTCTTCTTGAAATACTGAATTGAAAAATAAAAGTACTAAGTACATCATATCAGAACTGACTTTAAAAGGCTTCTCAGGGAAGCACTTCAATCTTTCACAACACTTGAACACAATACCTAGTTATCCTTCTTCATTCTTGTGCTTGTCATACGGTAGATGATTGAATCACGGCCGGGATCCATATCAGCAATAGCAACTGAAAACAAAATAAAAATATTAAGATGCAAAAAAGTAGAAATAATAACTTCACTGAAATTTGAGTTACTGCTGCAATGTACTCACCACAGATGGCAATAAGAGCAAATATCAACACAATTGAGAACCACAGAATGATGTTGAAAATTACTGGATAGTCTGGAGAATATGCACTTGGGGTGTCAGATACCTATAAAGAGAAATCAAAATTTCAACACATGGACTTCGCCCCATAATAGAAAATTAACAACTTATAAATAGTATTTACAGGGCTTTCTGAAGAGCTGTCCTGAAGGAGATCACGGGTTCGGCGGGTGTGGCTAGAGTCAGTTGCTACTGTGGCGACAACCACCTGTAAAATACATCAAGGGAATAGATGTAATTCACAAACAACAATTTAACTAATTTGGGCTGTTAAGGTGAGAAAGTATATTCATACCCGTCCTTCGTAAACTTTTTCGAAAGCCTGGCTCAAAGCATTTACAGCTTCAGCAACAATTTTCTTGGCTTCTCGGGTTGCTGGAGACTGAGCGCCATGGCGGTCGGAAACAGCATGCAGTCCACGCAACACAATCCAATACAGGTCAGGAAGGCCATCATGGGCAACGCCAAGAGACTCAATCTACAAAGAGAGACACAGGGCATGTTAGTAGATGGATAGGTTATTTCTCCTAAAACTTAATTATCATGTGCAAAAAGAAGAAAGAATTATAGTTTGAACTGATAAAGCACAGGTTTTCTTAACAAGTATTACCTTGTGAGCCAGAGCACGGATAACTTGGACCTCCTTCATCAGCTGAGCATCTTCCTCTACCTCAGGGTCAAGATATTCGTGTTGCTGAGCATCTCTTGCGATATGAACTCCATCCAAGAGGGGAGACTTTTCACCCTATAAACAGGAACATGCATTACTGACAATCAACTGAGGACCCAAAATTAATAACAGAACCACAAAACAGTAACATAGGAAAAGTTGAAAAAGTGAACAAGGACTCACAGAAACAATATCTTGGAGGTCTAATCGGTACACAGAGTTGTTGTGAACTTTGTGGGGGAACCTAGCATCGACTCGTGACCGCAAGGATTGCCAGGTTTCCTCCTCATGCTCAGTTGTTGTAAGAGGATACCGATGAATGTGAGGGAGCTTGGAGTCAAGAGATCTGACTCCATCAGCGAACACTACAGCAACAGCCTCACTGTACTTGAAGGGATCCAAGATTCGTAGACCCTTCCAGTCACTGCTCTATAATCAGAAGACAGGGAAAATGTTAGGCAATTGTACATATGAAGCTGAAATTTTAAAAATTGAAGAAATATCAAGCTCCTAAATATGAACAGACCTTTTCAATAGTAAATCCTAGACAAGCCGAAAGAACTTCTTTCAATGTGTCCTGTGATAGACGTTCATGGCCATGGAAATGCAAGGAATCCGTAGAACTTAGGATTTGAAGCTCGCCCTCTGCTGCAACGGCTGAAAAACGGGAGAGCACGTTCTATCAATGAGGAGAGACTCAATAAGAAACAAGGTGGAAAATACTGCGAGACGGGGCCCGTCCCTTAATAGAAAGTTTGGTTAGAGATAATATCGACGAGTTGCAGTCGCAAAACGGACATCCCGACGAGAAAATAACAACGGAAAAAGGAGAAATCAGCGGCGGTATCGAAATGATAAACTGCCACAAACTTACCAGCAACGCAGAGGGCCCCAATAATTGTTGTGATCAACATATTTTTAGCCCGATATGAAAGAACTGGGTCTGTCATATGACTGGAGTTCACGGGACCACGGCTTGTCAGATCTTTGCACTTTTGTCGTCTGCAAAGTGACTGTGCTACCAACGTGCAGGGCACTACACACGTAGTATTCTATGGAGAGTAATTCCGCATTTCGCCGTACCGGATATTCAAGGACGAGGAAATATCAAAATCATTCTAAAAAATCATTTAATACAGCTTGCCATTCCCCCTTCTTTGTGGGCGTGGTATAGTGTTCACCGAAGTTGGCAAATGAAAAGAAGAACAAAAAGGCGTTTCATGTTGGTTTTCGTCTGCTAGCTGCTAGTTTCTGTCACTGCACTGACTGTCTGTCAAAGTCTGAACTGAAGACCTGAAAATGAGATTAATTCTTTCAAAATGGAGTGTTTCTTCGTCTCAGACGTCAAGAGAATAGATTTGAAAATGCCGTTTCATTGTTGTCACAGTGAAGAGTTGGGGAGAGTGTCGGTCGCTCCAAAGTTCGTGTCAAAGTTTTGAGGGAGAGGAACGCCCGAAGCTTATGCATTAACGATACGATGTTGGGGCGAAAGCAAAGTCTCAAGGGGGAAACGCTCCTTGCTGACTATGGTCCTGATGAGTGTCTCAACGAAAGTGCGGATATAGAATGGGTCAACAAGGTAAGCGCGTTCATTTCTGTGAGGGTTTCTGTGATGCTTTTCAGCACCAGCTTAGGTTAAGGGCTGATCAGAAAACACACTGCATAATCGTTTGAGCTAATTTATGAGCGCAATCGTCAGGCTCGATGGCACGAATAACTGAATGTGTCTCTTACCTTTCAGATTTGGGTGAGGCGGGTGATGCGAGCTTGTGCTCTCCTCAGCCTGATCTCTGTCAGCCTCAACACTCCAAAGACTTTTGAGCGACATCCACCCCTTCAGTATGTCACATTTGTTACAGACTTAATTGTCTCATTCCTATATACCGCTGAGATGGTGGCCAAAATGCACATCCGTGGCATACTGAAGGTACGAACAGAACAGAATTATGTGTAGCATTCTTCACTTTTGGTGTATTCCGAAATACTGAACTAACGTGTGTGTCTTTTTGTGTCAGGGTGATAGTCCATATCTCAAAGATCATTGGTGTCAATTTGATGCAAGCATGGTATTCTTTTTATGGGTCTCAGTCATTCTTCATACATTTGAGATGCTGGGCATTGTTCCACGTTTTAGTTATCTATCCATTTTAAGAGCTCCAAGACCACTTATAATGATACGCTTCATACGTGTCTTCCTCAAGTTTTCCATGCCAAAGTCTAGGATTAACCAAATTTTCAAGTATGTATTATTGCTTCATTCAAATTTTGAAATTTATGTGACTATTTGAGATAATTTTGAACCTTTTGCTAAATTGTGTGACCTTTGTTTGTAGACGGTCAAGCCAACAAATCTACAATGTAACATTATTCTTCCTGTTCTTCATGTCATTATATGGACTGTTGGGAGTTCAGTTTTTTGGAGAACTGAAAAACCATTGTGTTCTGAATGATACTGACCCAAGGTGAGTGGAGATTTTTCTAATGACTGCTTTGGTTTTTTTGCTGAAAAGGGAATTGTTGCTTACAACACAGCTGATTTTAATTGTACTTTGTTTCCAGACACATCACAATCAACAGTTTGGCCATACCTGATACATTTTGCTCTACTGATCCCGACTCTGGATATCAATGCCCAGTAGGAATGAAGTGCATGAAGCTTGAACTTTCTCGTTATACTATGGGATTTAATGGCTTTGATGAATTTGGTTGGTTTTCTTCCTTGACCTTGTGCTGTTTTCTAATGGTGTTCAACATATCTGCTCTTCTGACCTAAATTTTCTGATTGAATTGTTTTCCAGCTACTAGTATTTTCACTGTCTATCAAGCTGCATCTCAAGAGGGTTGGGTTTTCATTATGTTTCGTGCCTGGGACTCATTACCTAGCTGGCGAGCTGGCTTCTACTTCTCCACCATGATTTTCTTCCTGGCCTGGCTGGTGAAGAATGTTTTCATTGCTGTTATTACTGAAACTTTCAACGAAATCCGAGTGCAGTTCCAGCAGATGTGGGGGGTTCGAGGTCACATTACAAACAAGACTGCATCCCAGGTAAGATTTGTGATGCATCATGGGATTTTTGTCTTATTTCATAACTTGGTATGACTGATGAAAGCTGTGCACTTTTTTTTAAAAAAATCTACATTTATCATAGATATTGACGGGTGATGATATGGGATGGAAACTAGTTACATTGGATGACCACAAAAAAGGGAAACTTGCCCCTGAAGTTTGCCAGATTATTTTGCGATCCGCATGGTTCAGACTACTCACTATGGCAATCACCCTTAGCAATGGGATTTGCATGGCCACCATGAACTTCAAGCACGATGATCGTCCAAGAGAAGTTTTTTATGAACACTATTATTATATTGAGGTACATTTTGCTTTTAAGTTTTGTCCAGATCAGTAGTAAGAGTGAAGACTGACATTCATCTCATTATCGATTTTTCTGTATTTTTCTACAGGTCTGTTTCACATTTTTTATGAACCTGGAGTGCTTATTCAAGATCTGGTGCCTTGGATTTGGAGCATACTTCAAACAATCTATTCACAAGTTTGAACTGCTTCTCGCCATTGGCTCAAGTCTTCATATTGTTCCATGTCTATATCTTACAGCCCTTGCATATTTTCAGGTTTGTTGAACATTACAGTTTTTGTATTACCCTGTTGCTTGTTCGTCTTTGTCACAACGTTTATTTTTTTTACTTTACAGGTATTCCGAATTGTGCGTTTGATCACTGCTTCTCCTATGCTGGAGGACTTTGTGTATAAGGTCTTTGGCCCTGGGAAGAAATTAGGAAGTCTGATCATCTTCACCATGTGTCTCTTAATCATTTCATCTTCAATATCTATGCAACTGTTTTGTTTCCTATGTGATTTTACCAAGTTTGAAAGCTTCCCAGAGGTAACGTTGAATTAACTTTAATTTAATTAACTTTAAAGTATTCTTCATTATTCCAATCTGTACAATATTGGTCTCTTCATGTTTTTTTGTTAAAAACTCACTTTTTTTCCCCTCTAGGCATTTATGTCTATGTTCCAAATTCTTACACAAGAAGCTTGGGTTGAAGTCATGGATGAGACAATGCTTCGAACGAGAGAAACTCTTGCACCGCTTGTTGCTGTTTATTTCATATTGTACCATTTGTTTGTGACACTGGTGAGAACATTACAATTGGCTCTCCATTTGTCCAGGCTTTGTTTTCCCTCCACCATGCATTTCAACTTTTATTGTGTACCTTTCTTTCAGATTGTGCTCAGCTTGTTCGTTGCTGTCATCCTTGACAATTTGGAGCTTGATGAAGATATAAAGAAGCTGAAACAGCTGAAATTTAGAGAGCAGAGTGCGGAAATTAAAGAAACTCTTCCTTTTCGACTTCGAATATTTGAGAAGTTTCCAGATAGCCCTAAAATGGCTTGCCTTCATAAATTGCCATCAGACTTTTCCCTCCCAAAGGTAAAGCAAATAATTTACAAAAAAAAAAGGATTAAATTTTTGATGGTTTTTAAATTAGTCTTTTGTGTTCATGATATACTGTACTGTGCTGTGAATCACCAGGTGCGGGAAAGTTTTATGAGGCATTTTGTGACTGAGGTTGAGGATGATGAAATTGAAGGCATGAAACGAGCCAGTGAAGCATTTGATTCAAAGGTTGTGTACCGGAAACAAAAACCCGTTCACCTTCTCACCTCCACGCTGAAAGTAAGAAGTGTCAGTGTGGATCTTCGCAAGGCAGCCATTGCTTATATAATCAAGTGAGTTATAATTGTTGTAAAAGTGATATTTCAATTGATTTATCGAAGGATGTATCTTACTTCTTTTCTTCAATGTTTGATAGTGATTCAAATAACCAGCGACTGATGCTAGGAGACTCTGCAGTGATTGCTGTGCCAGGAAAAGGGCCCCTTAACCCACAGGGGACCATCAGTAGTGCAAAGCAACTTCGTATAGACCAGAAAAAGTAAGCAAACGGAGAACTCTCACGGCACACAACTTCTTCATTCATTATTGCCCTATCATCTGTTAAATTATTCGCTAGTCACCAGTTTTATTCATGCTAATGTTGTGATCATAATATTTGACATCATCATGATGCTTCCATTCTATCAAATTGATCTACTGTAAATGCACTGTAAATGAAGAAACCTTTCTTACAATTTTTAACAGCAATCATATTCCTATCTTTAGGGTTTCTTGGCTTTTTAGACAGCTTCTATAAAAATAATTGTAATTTCTTCTAAGGTATTCTGAGGTATTTTACATTAGTAGAGTAAAAACTTCGAAGGTGACAGTTTCCCCCAACACATGCTTAATACAATACAAATATGTACTTCTGTATGTCGAGATGAAGGTAACTACCAAATGCCTGCTTTCTGATTTCATTCAAAACATTAAGCATGGATCTTTAGAAACATACTTAGTATTCATTCAGTAACTACTAAAATTATTTTAGTTTGGTTAATTGCATAGATTGCTCTATAAGTGCTGCGAGCTCGACTTATATTACATAGTCTTTACTTAGGTGACCTAAAATTACCCAAAAGTGACGGGTTGCTTTTATCAAGTGTAACTAAAGAAAAAATAAAGCATGCTAGTGAAGATAAAGCTAAACTAATGCCTGTCATAGAATTTTAAACCTACCTACCTGCATGTATCAATGCAAGGCTTTGTATTGTGATGCAGTTTTAAAACTTGCATACCTCGGCTTCGAAATTTTAAGCGTGCGTATAATGCCACTAGTAAATTAAAATTTGACTTGTACATTGTAAAACATTTTTACATCGGACATTTCCCCTTTTTAAATATGGCAAATAGTTTTCTTTTATCAATTACTTTCCTGCTTACATGTAGACCCGTAATGCTGCAAAGCAATCGAGATTTTGGTGCAGTATAAGAACTGTGGGTAGTGTTAGAGTAGATGATAGCTCATGGCAAAAAATGGTGTACAGCCCAATTTTTTAAATTCTTTAATGACAATGTCAAAGCAATATTGTTTTAAATGGACTTAAAAAGCTAAAATTAATTTATGAATCTAAAAGTAAAAATAATTTAAAAGAATTGAAATTGCAGCTGTCCAAACTGCTGTGGCCAGTGGCATTTGAATACCTTACCTAATTTTTTCATACTTTTTTTGGCTTTGTAACAAATGCTGGTTACTTATATGATTTTGGTTATTTTTTATTTTATTGTGGAGACAAACATCAAACATAGCATGGAGAGGTGTCCTGTACACCTGTGTGTAATCAGCATTGATGGGCGTGTACACCAGGCAGAGGTGTGCATGGAGTTGTCAATGATATGCAGCATGCGATCCAGGTCTATTCGCCGCAGCGTTCGCAGTGGCTCCATAAAGCTGAAGCAGACGTACGAACACCTCATGGAGAACGGGGATATCGGCGCCATGAACCGAGTCAGTGCTACCAGGGCGAGGCCTCATGACCTGGACATCAAGCTTCTACAGGCGAAACGTCAGCAGGCAGAGATGCGAAGGTAAATAAACTAGATGTGACATAATAATTTTTTTTTCAAAGGATTTATTTACTTGATATTTGTACCTTAATTCCAGAACTCAAAGAGAAGATGACTTAAGGGAAAACCATCCATTCTTTGACACACCTCTATTTGCTGTCCCAAGAGAGAGTACATTCCGTAGGATATGTCAGAGAGCTGTTTATGCTAGATATGACGCAAGATTGAAAGACCCTTTGACAGGGAAAGAGCGGAAAGTTCAGTACAAACGGCTCCAGTATGTCATTGATCATTTTTGTTATTTATTCTAAGTATTAAGAGGTGTGATCGAAATAGGAAACATTTTATGCATTTCATTTTCAGCAATTTCCTGGGTTTAGTCACTTACTTGGATTGGGTGATGATCTGCGTCACAACATTGTCCTGTCTTTCAATGATGTTTGAAACACCAAAATATCGAATAATGGATTCGCCTGCTCTACAAGTCACAGAGTATTGTTTTGTTTTTGGAATGAGTGTGGAGCTTGCCCTGAAAATTCTAGCAGATGGCCTGTTTTTTACACCAAAAGCGTATATGAAGGATGTGGCATCCATTCTTGAAATGTTTATCTATGTGGTTAGTCATTGTACTTCCATATGCTACTTATTTGCTTGACGTGTTTTGAGTATCCTTATTTGGGCCTTTCCAATTTTCAGGTGAGCTTATCTTTTTTATGCTGGATGCCCCAAAATGTACCACCGGCATCAGGTGCTCAAGTACTCATGATCCTGAGATGTGTTAGACCATTGCGGATTTTCATTTTGGTTCCACACATGCGAAAAGTTGTTGATGAATTGTGTAGAGGATTTAAAGAAATTCTTCTGGTACGTGTGTTTCTGTTTTTTGTTTATCTTGAAAAAAAGGTTTAATTTTTTGCATATTTAGTTCTTGTAATGCCTATTGTTCTTTTTGTTTATAGGTATCGACCCTCTTGATTGTTCTCATGTTTGTCTTTGCAAGTTATGGGGTCCAAATGTTCGGTGGGCGTCTTGCAAGATGTAATGATCCTACAGTTCTCCGTCGGGAGGAGTGTGTCGGTGTATTTATGAGACGAGTGTTTGTTACGAAAATGCGACTGCATCCGGCAGATAATGAGAGCTATCCTTCGATGCTGGTACCTAGGGTTTGGTATGTAATTTCTCAGCCGTCATGAGCTGCTCTGTTTTCTTTTATGATACTGGAAAATTGGAGGTTGATCCCTTAATACTGTGATGTTTAATTTCAACTAACAAATGCTTTAAATTTGTGGTGATGATCCAACTACTTCCCTTTATTCTGTTGCTAACTGAACACCTCCAGAAGCACAGCATTCTTATTCTCTTTTTCTAAACTTCCTTATATCCGATCAATTTTTTTATGCTCAACATGATGGGTAAGACTTTTCAATTTGATGTTTAGGGCCAATCCTCGACGATTCAACTTTGACAACATAGGTGATGCTATGTTGGCACTGTTTGAAGTTCTATCATTCAAGGGTTGGCTGGATGTTCGAGATGTCTTAATCAAACAGTTGGGACCAGTAAGTCCAACACCTCTATTGTAGCAAGCATGTATGTGTTCTCATGTGGCTACAATGGCCTGGTGTTCTGGACAGAAGTAGAAAAACAGGAAGAGAGGGAAAAAAAAGCATGTGCTGCTTCTTAACCATTCATTAAAACCATTAGGGTTGCCTGAATATTTCTGTTCTTGGCTCAAGGGATGTTGTTAATTTTTTTCTTCGTAGCTGTGTGCAACGAAGATTGATTCTGATGTGCTTTGTTTTGATTGGCTCTTAAGACAGTTTTCAGCATGACCAAATTTTCATAGAGTGGCATGTATGGTGTAGGTAGTGTTAGCTATCGACTCGGTACTGCTTAACATGCTTTTTCTGTTGCAAGTTAGCAATGGAGCCACAATGACCTTGACAAGCTCCTAGAATTGTATTGTGCAAGTGTAGTAGGGTCCCCACCTTACTGCTTCTGAGGTTGCAGTAGTACTTAATGTGGGGCCCTTTAAAACATCAAACAAATTAGGTTTTCAATTTTGTTAGTTATTGCAAATCTTTTCTCTGCATGGTGTAGTTTTGATGGGTCTGAATTTTTTTCTTGTCCTATTTTAACATTCAGATATTGATACATTGGTTGGTCATATTAATACAATTTTATTATTTGCAGATCTATGCCATATACATTCATATTTATATTTTCCTGGGATGTATGATTGGTCTCACATTGTTTGTGGGTGTTGTTATTGCTAACTACTCAGAGAACAAAGGGACTGCCCTCCTAACAGTGGATCAGAGGAGATGGTAAGATGTGTTCTGAATTGACAAGTAGCTTGAGCTCATTGCTAATTTTCCTGAATCTGATAAAAATATGGTTCTGTGCTCCTCAGGTGTGATCTAAAAAAGCGTCTGAAAATTGCCCAACCTCTGCATTTGCCTCCCCGGCCTGATAGGCGAAAATTCCGAGCTTTTATATATGATATTACTCAGGCTCTTTCTTTCAAACGATTGATAGCCATGACTGTCATCATCAACAGCAGTTTGCTTTGTGTTTCGGTAGTTTTCATCTCCCTTTCAGCAAAATTTTGAAATGGTATACTTTGGACAGAGTAACTGAGTCTTTCCTATTCTGCACAGTGGCGTGAAACAAATCCAGCTACCGACTACCTAGCTACTGTCAGTGCAGGCTTGACATGCATTTTCCTCATTGAAGTCATTATGAAAAATATTGCCTTCACTCCTCGTGGCTATTGGCAGTCAAGGAGAAACCGCTATGACCTCTTTGTTTCGGTTCTTGGTGTTCTTTGGATTATGCTGTACTTTTCCATGCAGGTTTGTTATAATTTTGATCTGTTTTTCTTTTTCTTTTTTCAGTGTTTACTAATTTACTTAAATATTTTTATTTTTCACTTTCAGAATGATTTAGCCTATACAGTCGGTTACATGGTTGTTATTCTACGTTTCTTTACTATCACTGGCAAGCATGCAACCTTAAAAATGTTGATGCTCACTGTTGGTGTGTCTGTCTGCAAATCATTTTTCATCATTTTTGGCATGTTCCTCTTGGTATTCTTTTATGCCTTGGCTGGAACAATTTTATTTGGAACTGTGAAGTATGGGGAGGGGATTGGCAGGTGTGCATCTCCATTCAATTCATGTTACTCATCTGCATTTAAAAAAAAGAATTGATCCATCATGTATTTTTCCTCCCACATACGCAGGCGGGCAAATTTTGAATCTCCTGCGACAGGAGTTGCCATGCTGTTTCGAATTGTTACAGGCGAGGACTGGAATAAAATAATGCATGATTGTATGGTCAGCCCACCTTACTGCACACCTGCAGATAATTATTGGGAAACTGACTGTGGCAATTTCAAAGCTTCTCTAGTTTACTTCTGTTCATTTTATGTAATCATTACATACATTGTTTTGAATCTCCTTGTGGGTGAGTGATCAAAGCATAATTTTATTCCTGGAGCTATTAATGGAAATGCCGTGTTTGCCTAGCCTAGGTTTATATCCTATATTGATGTATTATTTTTCTCGCAGCTATTATCATGGAGAACTTTTCGTTGTTTTATTCGAATGAAGAGGATGCTCTTCTGTCCTATGCTGATATTCGAAATTTCCAGAACACATGGAATGTTGTAGATATTCATCAACGAGGTGTTATACCTGTTAAGCGGGTTAGTTTCTGCTTTACATTGTGCTTTAAACCCATTAAATTTCTCTCTTAATTCTTTGCTGATATATTTCATTACTCCCCTTCAGGTAAAGTTTATTTTGAGATTGCTCAAAGGGCGGCTTGAAGTGGATCCACAGAAAGACCGCCTTCTTTTTAAGCATATGTGCTATGAATTGGAACGCCTACACAATGGAGAGGATGTCACATTTCACGATGTTCTGAAGTAAGCTTATATTATTTTGTGTTGCATGTGATGAGAGCTATAATGAGGAAAGAACAGAACACTAATCGGTCTTTAACTTCTTTGCGTCTTTTTAGCATGCTATCATATCGATCCGTTGACATCCGAAAAGCACTGCAGCTGGAGGAGCTCTTAGCCAGAGAAGAGTTTGAGTACATTATTGAAGAAGAAGTTGCCAAACAAACAATTAGGACATGGTTAGAGGGATGTTTGAAGAAAATAAGAGCTTCTAATGTAAGTATGATGGCATGTTTAATTATATTTTCATGTCACCTGGTTTCTCACTCATTGTCTTTTAATTATTTCTACTTCACTTCATTACAGAAACAGCAAAGCAGTTTAATTGACGGTTTACGAGCAACCAATGAAGTATTACAATTGCCTGATCATCATACAACTGAAGACAAGAGCAAGGAAAGCAGCCTTGATAGAGATAGTGAAACAGAACACAAGGTGAATTAGCAAGTTCTATTTTGAGAATTTTCTTTTAATGTATTGAGTCTTAGCGTTAAACTCAAATCTTAAATATTTCCTAGGATTTCGAGGGCACTCGTCATCGCAGCAAAAAATCCGTAAATTTACCTCGCTCAGACAGTGTTGGCAGTGGAAGTGGACGGAAGTACCTTGCTCCAACTCTATCTGATCCTGCTGTTCGTTCTGACAAAGATAACCAGCGAAGTAAGAAAAGGAACAACAGAACCCAAGGTTTGCTTCCATATTTCAATTTGGAAAAAAAAATTTGGTTGAGGTGCTTTACTGTATGGCTGTAAATCTTATCTTTTGCTACTTCAGGTTCAGCAAAGAACAATAGTTTGCCTCATGTCACTGAAAGTGCAGAACCTCTTCGATGGCAGAAAGATGCCACAACTCTACCTAAGGTTTCTTCGGTTACGACAGAAGTGCATGATTGGTGGCATGAACAGCTAACATATAGTAATAATTCAAGTGAAGATGAGGGTTAGAAAATAACAACTTGCTTTGTTCTGTCAAATTTCTATTGAAAAGACCAATATTTTGAGCTTATATCTCATGTTTAGGACTAATTGAAATAAAAATGGAGTGACCTCATTGGGTAAACGGTCCCACCAGGTATAATCCCATCGGGTATAATATCCACTGGGACTGTTTACCCAGTTCAGTGCTCTCATAAATATGATTTATAGTTAATTTCTAATTGTGCTCTTCAAGTTATGTTCAAATTGTTGGAACGTAGTATGGAAGGGCCTTACAGGCAATTATTTGTTTGCTTTCTGCCCTCCCTCCTTTTCTGGGAAACTTTTAACTAAAGAACTCAAAGGAAGTAATACCAACCCTTTTCTAAAGCTGCCAAAATAAAATGGTTGGAAGGGAACATTTGTATCTTATATTTGTTATCTTCTTCAGTTTTCATTTTTCCTTCTTATCAACTCATGGTCAAATAAATTGTGTACTAATTTAATTAAAAATTCAACCCAGCGAAGTTTTGATCAAGATATTATCTCTTGTTTAATAGTTAATCATCTTAAACCTGCTTTGGTTTAACCCGTGAAAATGGCATTCAGCAAATGAAAATCTTGTATTTGCTAGTTGTTCCAAAGTGTGTTCATAGTTACGTTGACACATTAATGTGATTCTGTTTTCTATATTTGATAAAATTTTATGGAAAGTATGTTCCTGTGCCATGATGTATTTTGCCCAGAAAATTGGGTATGAGTGAACAATAATTCATTTTTCTGTCCAAATTGGGACTGTATTGTGTGTGGTGGGCATCCACATGTGTGTTAGTATGTGTGTATGCATGTGTATGGTAAACGTAGAAAGGTGTGTTTAACAGGGGCAGGTTCTCCTAAATGCTCACAAAGAAGGGCTAAAGCAGATTCCTGTCTGAAAGCATATGAAGCCTTGGTGTCTCTTAGTCCGTAGATTAGATTGACTTGACTGAATTGTGTAAAATAATATTTAACATGTCAGTTCATAAAGTTGTAAAGTGTCAGAGTCACTGTTTCTGCCCGATTCCAGTGTACGTGGTTTCAAAAGTGTTTGAATTTTCATGTCACTTTTAGAAATTTGGGCAGTGTAAGCCAGGTCACCTCCCCAGTCTTTCAGCTACATTTTGAAATGTAAATGCTCATGTATTATCAGGCATTATAGTTTCTGTCTTTTACACAACTTATTTTGTCAAGTTTAGTTGTTAAAACCAAGAAATTTCAAGAATGCGTTGTTAGAAATCATCACTAATTTTCAAAATCTTTTCGACAGGCAGTATCAAGGTAAAATTTTGAAATGTCAGCGATCTCTTCATCATACTTGTAAAATGTAATAAGATTTCTAATTTAGATTTTGTTTTTCTTGGAGTGAGAGTGTTTCCCACATTACATAATGAATGGGAAAGTTCACAATTAAATTGTTTGAAAAGTCTGAAAATAGATTTCTTAGATTTCCTAGATAGTATTGTAGCTTTGTGGAAGTAGCTTCCTTACTTTAGTCAATCACACTTAAAATTTCAGGTGAACAAGTTCACAGCTTAAGGCCGTACTATCAGATCGAGATTCTCTCTTTTTTTTTTTCATTAACTTATTTGTCTTTCATTGTGTTTGAATCACTATCATAATTTTGTTTTGCAAAGTCTCTTCTGGTTTGCATTTGAAACGCTTAGGAGATGCTTTTGTGTTTGAACTCTCAATTTAGATGTTGTTAATGACTCTGGAGTACATGTCCCAACTTGGTAACATTATTCATTTGATGTGATTTCATGTTAACTTTAAAGTGTGGTACTTCGTTTGAGCGCCCTTGATTCTTTTGTAATGGGCTTTTTCTGTACGAAACAATGTATTTAGGTATTGTTGTTAAAGGTGTTGAGTTGTATTTTTAATGCTAATTCTATGACTTTGTTGATGGTAAAATATATACAAGAACTAGCACTCTATACTCCTGTCTTTTTATTTCATTTCAAATATAATCCTATAAGAACAAAACAATACCTTATCTGGAAAAGCTGAAGAAATTTCTCTCAAATACATATTAACTTACACAAACAACAAACAAAGTTTATTTACAAAAATAGAATGAGTGGTAGAATTTACTGGAGAGATTGAAGTCAGAGACAATGTGGTATAATGTGAGAACAGAACCCTTTTTTAAAAAGTTTCTGGAGTTCTGTAATAAATAGAATTCATCACAAAATATGATTGCCATTTGGGGCCTTATCATTTTGTACCTTAATTATCACATGGTGCAGAAAAAATAATCCTAGTGATTACCATGTATCAATCACTCTGTATATGGTATGGACCGTCACATCTGATAGTGATCTTATTTTAAATTACTCTATGTTCCTTTGCACACTTCATTAAAAATTGTCATTATATTGTCTCTTCTTTTACATTGTGTTGAGCAAGAAATAGTTGGTGTACTCTTCAGGTACCCAGTATAATTTAAAGAAGGAAAAAAAACACCTGCTAATCCATGCTCGAAATGAAATAAAATGTTTGCCTTAAGTAATAGGGTAGCTGGGGGATGCTTTAGCCCTCCTCAGAGTGACAGACTAGAAAATGAAAACGTTCAAAGCTTAAAGCTAAAAGTTTGGAACAATCATTGCATGGAATTTTAATGTGACCTGTCATACACAACTTGTTATGGCTGAGAAAATCAGTTGTGCTTAAAGCTTATTCAAAAGAATTGTCTATTCTAGTCCAACCAACTAATTTTGTATTTCTTTTTATATTTTCCACGTAGAGGGGTATGGACAAAAAGAGAAGGAATGGGGGGGGGGGGGGAGTGATATAGTTTTCATCTGCCTCACGGATCATCCATACCCTATATATGCCTAGTGCAATGATATCGCTCCATGGAAGCGAGAGAATGGGGAAGAAAACGCCCCTCTATGGGCGTTTGCCTTTTAATTTCACAGCCATTGATTGATTCACACCAACAACCAGTACAAAATAAGAGCACGGGCAAACTCTATCCCACACACGGCCAGAACTCATGAGTAAACGCACACACACACACACACACACACACACACACACACACTCACTCGCTTACATACACACACGCTCGCTCATCACTCGAACGACCTTTGGGAGAGGCCGAGTCCACTTGTCATATAAACGTGTATGGCACAGCGCCGGTCTGGCCACGCCACGGCCACGCCTCACGCCTTGGAGATGTTGCCGTGCGGGAGGGGGTGCGGCAAGAGGGTGGTGGCCTCGGGAGAGCCAGCTCCCGCCCCCGCCCCGGTCCCCGCGCCGGCCTTGGCGCCGGCCAGCGGCGTCGGCGAGCCCGCCCGCGGGGAGCCCTGCTTGCTCTCCGGTATCCGCGGCCTGGTCGCCGCGAGCACCTTCTGCAACAACCGCGACGGCATGTCGCCGGTCAGTGCACCGCCGTCGCTAGCAGTTTTCGGCCACAGCAATGCGCGTCCTCAGCACCCGCCCGAAAGCTGGCTGACGCGACGCGCCCGGCTCACCTGCTTGAACGTGTCCCCCTCGGCTTTGATGATGGCCACCACGGCCAGGGCGGGGATGGCGGCCAGGGACAGCGAGGCGATGCCCCAGCCCAGGGCCTCGCCCCACCACGGGTACTTGTAGTGGCCGTTGTCGTACGTCGCCGGCTCGTAGTCGATCAGGAAGAACACCCAAACCGCCTGGAGAAGGGGAAGACAGTGCTGTACAAGGGGCTGGGCGGGACAGTGCGGGCAGGTACTCAGAGCAGGCCAAGGGGGCGACTTACGAGCAGCGTGGCGGGCGAGATGACCCACCAGCAGGCGCGCATGTAGAGGCCGGGCATGGTGCCCGTCATGTCGCGGACGTTCCTGGCCAGGCGGCCCGCGCCGTACAGCCACGCCACGCCCACCACCTCGAAGAAGGCCAGGTACATGATGCTGATGGAGGCCGTGTAGTGGTCCACCAGCTGGAAGAAGTATATGCCGCCCTGCAGCGCGCAGGAGCGGGGTGAGGATCTGTGTAGTTAAGCCGCATGCATCGGATGGCCCCAAATTAGCAGGCATTTTTTTTAAAAAAAAATCTCAAACGTCAAAAATACGAGGATCCTAGTACGGGACATCAGAAATTTCACCCACTTCCGGAGGACAGTTGCGCTCCCTGCTCAGCACCACTCCACCCTGTCCGCACTTGGGCGATGAGCGCTGGCTGATCAGCCCTTCACGATAGGACACAACCCCCACCTAGTCCCTGCGAGCCGGTCCATCAGATCGCTCTCGGTGTCGGGGTTACTTAATTATCTGGCACATTTTTGACGTTTGCGACTTTAAAAAAGCCTGCTAATTTGGCGTCATCTCAGTAAGCGGGGCTGCGGCAGGCGCCGCTCCGGCACTCACCTCTGACACGTATGGCAGCCCGAGCAGGAAGGAGATGACGCAGATGAGCAGCACGAGCACCTCGTGGCTGTTGAGGTGGCGCTTGATCCAGGTGGAGAAGCCGTCCTGCAGGGACGTGGCCACCACCTCCACCATGGCGAACTGCGTGTTGAGTCCCAGGCACAGCATCATGAAGAAGAAGCACACGGACCAGAACTGCGCCGCCGGCATCTTGGCCATGGTCTGCGGGTACAGGACGAACACCAGCCCCGGGCCTGCGGGAAGGGTTCAGAGGGCGGTCACACGTCTGCTCCGGCCGGTCGGGCCCGGGTCGGGGTAGAGGGGGGGGGGATGTGCTGCTTGCCGTCAGAGAGCACGTCGTCGACCTCCTTGCGGAGCAGGTGGGCGATGTTGCCGATGGTGGCGAAGGCGAACAGCCCCACGAGCATGGAGGACAGCACCGAGATGGCGGACACGGCCAGCACGTCCACCAGCACGGGGTTGTCGTAGCGGTTGTAGCTGCTGAGCGACACCACGGAGCCCAGCGCCACCCCGAGCGAGTTGAAGTTCTGCGCCAGCGCGTTCACCCACACCTGCGCACCAGCAGAAGCAAGTGTCGGGACCAGAAACCCTGGCGGCGGGACCTTGGCAGGGGGGGGGGGGGGGGCGCTTGCCGTTACCTTGGCGTCGCCCAGGTACTCCCACTGCGGCTTGAAGAAGTAGCGCAGGCCCACGTCGGCGCCCTCCAGCGTGAGCGCGCGGCCCAGGAACACGAGCACGAGCACGAAGGGCAGCGTGGCCGTGAGGTAGAGCATGCGCCCGGACGAGCGCACCGACTTCCACACGGCGAAGTAGACGAGCACCCAGGCCACGAGCAGGCAGGCCACCAGCTCCCAGCGCATGGCCCCGGGGTCGTCCAGGCCCGTCGATATGCTCAGCACCTTCTGGCTGCAAGGGAGGGAGCAGGCTTTTCTAGTCCCGAAATTCTCAAAGAAATTTTCAGAAAAAAACAACAGAGTTTTTCAGATTTTCTTTTGGAAAATTTCTAACATTTTCTGAAATACTATGGATTTTTTCTTGAAATTTTCCTGGAAATTTTCGGGGCTAGGAACTCGGCTAGGAACCCCAGAAGGGAGTCGACGACGTGGACGTCAGAGACAGCGGGGCAGGTTGGGGGGGGGGGGGGGGGGGGGGCGTCCCGATTCCCGACCCCTCGGCCTCAGAACCTTTCGGCGTCCGTCGGCCTTTGCGTGGGGCGGGGGTCTCCAGGCGGCTGTGCCGGGCCGAGCGGCGGCAGCGGCGACAGCGGCGGCCATGGCGGTGCCCTCCAGCCCTCGTTACGTGGACAAAGGCGCCGTTAACCAGCCGCGCCTGCGGCCCGCCTCGGATGGCGACGGACCCACTGGCATTTCGTCGGTTCGGACCACCCGGCTAACGTGACGGACCTCACGGCCCGCCCCCTCCCCCTTCCTTAATCAAACTCTTATCCCCGCAGGCTCGAATCGTTTGCAAACACCATTCTGCCTGTCTCTACCCCTCTCTGTCTCCCCCTTCTCTCTCTCTCACTCGCACCGCCTGCATTGCTCACTCGAAGAACTCCACGGCGGGCGTCCTGTTGGCGCAGTCCGGGGTGTTCCACCGGTGCCCGCACGAGTTCCACGGCAGCTCGGACCGGAAGGCGGAGAAGAGGTAGTAGAGCGAGTACGCGATCAGCACGTTGTAGAACGTGCTCATGATGAAGGAGATGATGACGCTGGACACGCCCGCGCCTGCGGCAGACACGGTGTGAGAGGCTGGCGGTGGTGCCAGGGGCGGCCAGGGCCAAGGGTTGTCAGGGGGGCTTCGGGGCGGCGCTGTCAGAAAGTAGGCCGAACGCGCGGGTGCAATGTTGGCGCCCCCCTCTGCCCTCCGCCTGCCCACTAGGCAACGCCTGGCCGCGGCTGCGCTGCCGGTAGTCTACCTATGCAGCGGGCGGGCGGAGGCAGGCGCCGACATTACCATGCCGCGCTGCTTCGGGGGGCGTGGCCGGCTGCCACACACATCACATACAGTACCTTTGAACAGCGGGCACAGCATGGAGAGGGCGCCGATGGGGCCGCGCCGCGTGAACTGTCCCACCGACATCTCCAGGTACAGCATGGGGATGCCGAGCAGCAGCAGCGTCACGAAGTACGGGATGAGGAACACGCCTGCGCACATAACCGGACAACGACGACCTTCGCTCATCAAACATTTCACCGGGGGAGCCCTCCATAAACAACGTCGTCCATCTTTAAGCCACCTGACCTGAACATAACTGTACTAACGAAAATTGCGAATTTTCATACTTCATTGGAATGGTGCACAACCGCAATTCTCAAAGTTGGCGTCTACGGCGTCGGTATGGTGACGCGCCCGTCCCTCGCGGGGCAGAGGACGGACGCCGCGCGGCCGGCCGTCGCTGGCGGCGCTGACGGGCAGACAGAAGCCGAGGACCCCGCCGGCCCCGCGCGCCGCCCCATGCACTTGTCACGGTGCGAATAACAAGCGGGCGCGCAAGTAGCGCCGCTGCCGTCGCCGCCTCCTTCCTAATGATATTTAAATTGCCACCGAACCGGACGTGATGCTGCAATCGGCGGGCGCGTTAACGCCAACAGAAGCGCCTCTCTGCCAGTCCCTCCGCGCCGCCGGCCGTGCCGTGCCGTCGCGTCCCGGGGGCGGCGACGGCGACGGCGAGGCCGCGGCCGGGGCGCGATACGCCGCTGTCGCTGCTGCAGCTGCTGCAGCTGCATGGCGCCCCACTTTCCTGTCAATCTCTTCCCGAGTCTTCCAACTTTCCCGGCCTTCCACGACCTGCCTCACTACTGCCCCGTCGCGACGCGCGCGAGAGAGACAGACAGACAGAGGGAGAGAGACAGAGAGGGGCGTATAGGGGGAGAGACAGAGAGAAACCACACGCGCACACAACCACACACGCGCGCGTGCCATCTGATTCCTAAATCCCTCGCTCCGCGCCCGAGATAAGCGCTCTCGTAATAAACTACCGTCCGCGGAAAATAAATCCGTCTCGCTCTCACTCTCATTCTGCATAGCGATGTATCCCCCTCTGTCTCTGTCTCTCTCTCTCTCTCTTGCACTCTTACAGGGCACCCCATGAGTGCGACAGAGGCAGAGCTACGAAGACGGTGTTCTGAATGAGCCTGCCAACGGCACCGACCCGCCCCCCTCTCGCGGGTCTGGCTGGACCCGCGAACCCACTACCACCACCATCAGCACGGTTCCCACGTTCAGCCCGGGCTGACCTTGCCCTGTCCTGCCTCGGGGTCTTTGGCCCTCTTCTGGTGGCCCCGGGCCTTCGACTCCGAGCCAGTGCCAGCGGGACCCACGGGGGAGCCCACGGAGCACGCGGGGCCCTGCGCCACACGCAGCGGCGGGGCGGCAGGGCGGCAGGGCCATTCCGTGGACTAGGCGGAGGCGGGGCGAATGCCTGATTGCGGGCCGAGCGGTACAGTCTTACCTGAGCTTCGGCCGCTGCTCGGCTCGCGGCGCGGCTCCCTCCGCGCGCGCTCAGCACCACGCTTGTTGGCCTCGGACGCCCCCACTTGAGACCCCAATCACCCCCCTCTGCATGGCGAGTCCAGCCAGCTTCCGTCGGAGTGTCGTAGCCCCGGACGGGGAAGAGGAGGGGGAGGATGATCATGATTATGATGAGGAGAAGAAGAAGAAGAAGAAGAAGAAGAAGAGGAGGAGGAGGAGGAGGAGGAGGAGGAGGAGGAGGAGGAGGGCGGTCAGTGGCCATGGCGGTGCCCACCTGTGGAGCGCACCTGTTCGGCCACCATATCGCGGTAACGTCCCGAAAAGGCGTTCCGTTGTCCACGCCGGCCACTTGGCGTCGTGGGAGGCACCAACACTCCTCCCGGCCGCCCCCGCCGCACCTCGCCGCCGCTAAGTGCCGGGCCGGCTCGCCGTGTAAAACGCCCTTGTTCCACTTGCCGCGTTGCCGGGGGACTCGACTTTTATCATCAATGGCGTCTGCCGCGGTGAGATCAGCGCGGGGCGCGGGGCATAGCCGGGCCATCGGCGATAGCGCGCGGCAGCGGCGCTGAGCGGCAGGGGTGGCGTACGCTCACCGCCCGGGCCCGACCCGATCCCGGGGAGACAAGGCAGTCACGGCCAATTGAGCGGCAGAGATACGCGGCGCGGCAGAGGATGGCCAGTGCGTGCCGCCCCCGCCGTGGCGAGCGCCGTGCCGTGCTCTGCTGCTGTTCAGTGGCCGCGGACCGGACCGTTGTGTTGGGTCAGTTTGGGCCCCGCGGCCCGACGCGCTCTGCTCTGCGCTCACGTGCAACCCGAGACGTCACGCCCCCCCCCCCCTCCCCTCCTATCTCCTCCGCACGCCGAATGTCGATCAGCTCATGCGGCTGCGATCCGCCCCGGGCCGGCAGTGGCAATGTCACCCAAAGGTGATTGCTTCTTTATCTCCGTGGGCGGGCCGCGGGCCGCCGCGTCGCCTTTGGCGGCTCCCGCCCGACTTGTCGCGGCCGTCACCGGGGGCCGGCGGCACCCCCTCCCCCCTCGTGCACCGCCGCACCCGCACGTACTCACCCCCGTGGCTCTTGTAGCAGAGGTAGGGGAACCTCCAGACGGTGCCGAGGCCGACGCAGTAGCCGACGCAGGCCAGCACGAACTGCATGCGGTTGGCCCAGTGCGCGCGCCGCGTCGGCCGGTGCGGGGCGCCGTCGGACACGGAGCTGCAGGACGAGCTGCGCGACGAGGAGTCGTACTCGGCGTGGCTGCAACAACAACATCGACGGCAACGGTCAGGAGGTGCGGGCCGTGCGGATACCGCGGGCCGCGGTCAGTGCCCCCGGCCGGCGGGGCCGGCGGGGCCGGCAGGGCGAACAATGACGACAATTACGGGGACAGGATGTTAATCAGCACCGTAAGGACTTCAATGCCGGCACCGCACCGCGGCGGCCCGCGTGGGGCCCCGGGTGAGCCTGGAGGCCGCAGGCTATGCTAGGCTAGGTCAGAGTTTCTAGTCCCGAAAATAACGAGGAAATTTTCGCAAAAAAAAAACCATAACATTTCAGAAAATTTGACACGTTTTCTTAAGAAAATAAAATTCTAGATTTTCCCGAAATTTTCTTTAAAAATTTTGGGTCTTGGAACCCTAGGCTAGGCCAGGCTCGAGTGCTAGCTGAGCTAGGGTAGGCAAGGCTAGGCACGGCCGGGGCACACAGCAGCCGGCAGCATGCCGCTGGCTTGCATGTCCCATCCCACATGTCCCTGGGCGGGGCCGCGAGCGCCCGCGGCCGATCCGCCCTTGGAAACTGGAGTCGCAAGGTCGACACGCCGCCGCTGCTCTGTGCGGCGGTGAGCTGCACGCGCGGCACTACTCCAACGTGGCCGGGCGCGGGGGCGCGGGGCGGAGCGGTTCGGGGTTCAAATACCGGGCGGCGGCGGAGCGCCAGGTATCCCGCGCCGCGCCTCTCCTCTTCGAATTGCGCCGAGCGGAACGGAGCGAGTGGCACTGCGTGCCGCCGCGTGCGCCGTTCAATTGCCTGGCGACACGCGACTGGGTGGGGAGAAGGGGGGGGGGGAGTGAATGGCAGGGTAGAGGCAGGCGGCTGCCGCGGCTCCAAGAGCTCAACGACGACGACAACGTCGACGACGGCGTCCTCTGCCCCGTCCTGCAGGGCGATTCCGACGAGCAGCTGCGCCGGCTGGCCGCCAGCCGCTGGCTGCGCCGCTGGCTGCGCCGCTGGCTGCGCCGCTGGCTGCGCCGCCCGCGCGTGCCGGGGTAGGCCGGCCCGCACGACGTGCGCGCGCCACGGCCGGCGCTGCTGCCTACCCACCCGGCGCGGGGCGCGGCCAGTAATGCAGCGCTGGCTAATCGGGTTCGCCGCTCGGCGGGGGGTCGCGGGGCCGCGTAACGAGCGGCACGTGCCGGCGACGGCGCCCGGCGCCCCGCCCGTCATCTGGACCAGTTTACCTAATTGCAGCGCAGCCCGCGCATGATCGTTCTGCAAGCGCATCGTCGTCGCATGCCGGCCCAAGTGGGCGGGCGTAAGGGGCCATTCACATGACCTACAGGAGGGGGGGGGGCGGGTCTACAAACAGGTTAGGTTAGACAAGTCACGCATTTTTTTAGATTACGTGGTATATAAACGGTCCATATAACGCTGGCAGCCGAGCCTGGACGTCTACTCACTACAGCGGGTGGCTGTAGCGGCCCGCGCGGCCCTGCTGTGCGACGGACGCCGGCGCCGCCGCGCTGGGGAAGGAGAACCTCTGGAAGGCGACGCCGTCGGCCTGGTGCTGCAGGCGGCGCATGCCGGGCAGCTCCTGCAGCTCCAGGGCCTCGATCACCTGGATGGAGGCCTTCCGGCCCATGGCGGCGGCCGCGCACGCGAAGTCCTTGACGTCGTGCAGGGTGGAGGAGACCCGCCGCGTGACGCGGCAGCCCAGCTCGGCGATGGTGATGGAGGCCTCGCGGGGTGCGCCGGCCGCCGCCACCGCGGCGATGGCCTCGCTCATGCGGCGCACCATGCGGCCGGGGCTGCCGGGGGAGCCCGGCGGCGTCAGCAGCCCGCCCTGCGACGGCCGCCGGTGGCTGCCCGAGAACGGCGAGAAGGCCGCCGGCTCCAGCTGGATGCTGTCGTCGTCGTCGCCGCAGCTGCTCGTCGTCGTGCTGGTGGACGACGTGAAGGAGCACCGGTCCACGCAGACGACGCCGTCCATGCTGCCGCGGCTGCCGTAGCTGCCGTGGCCGTCGACGCGGTCCATGTGGGCCGAACTGCCCGTGTCGGCGAAGCTGTCGTACCTCGCCATGCCGGCGTCGCCGTCCCCATCCCTGAACTGTCTCTCGCTCTGCACGCGTTTCATCTCGGGCGCGCCGCGGGCGCCACCCTCGACGCCGGCCACCCGGGTGAACGCGCTGCCGACGCCGCGGGCGCCATCGAGCCGCCCGACGGGGCCCAGCGGCCCGAGGTGGCCGCCGAGGCTACGGAGCCGGCTGCTGCGACCCGGGCCGCCGCGCGAGGCGCCCCGGACGCCCAGGCTCCGCGACGATGAGGTGCTGCCGAAGTCCACCTCGTCGAAGCCGTCGTCGGCAGGGCCGAACCCCGCGGCCGTCAGCGGGTCGGTGTCGGTGCCGCTGTCCATGGTCCATGGACCCGAGGCTCACGACCGGGACGAGGGCGGCGCGCCGACTGCCGGCGGACGCGGCCCCCGGCCCGCGGGTGGCGCCTGCTGCGCCCGCGTCGACCGCCGGCGCCTGACCGCGCACATTTGGCACCCCAGCGGCCACCTCCTCTTAGAGCTCGTTGGCACCTGGCCGTCACGCCCCGCCCCCGCGCACAGTCGCAGCGCCCTCAACCGGGCCGCATCCGGTTACCGGGTCACGCGCCGATCCGGATAGAAGGCGAGTCTGTTTGGCACTTTCGATTTCAGCCGCACGCCACACGCACCGCACCCCACGAGCCGCTCGGTGCGGCGGAGGCCCGAGCGCCTGCGGTCGCCGGGGTAGACCAGCCCGCACGACACGCGTGCAAGCAGCGATGCGGAGTTGCCTACCCGGCGGGCGCCGTCTCGGTCCAGACGACGGGCCGTCGTCCCGGCGTGCCGGCCGCTACGCTGCGCCGCGTTGTCCCCCGACATCTGCCGACCATCCGCAGGGCAGAGAGAGAGAGAGAGAGAGAGAGAGAGAGAGAGAGAGAGAGAGAGAGAGAGAGAGGCGTGTTTTCGGTCGGCGGAAGTCGTAAAGCGACAAACAAGCCGTGTGCCGCGCCGCCGTGTCGTGTCACCCGAGGTGCGGAATTATTAACTGCTCGTCGCGCCTTATCTGAGGAGGAACTCGCGCCATAGGGGCGTGCGGCGATCGACGGGCGCGGAGGGCCACGCCCCCTGAGGGCCACCCCTCCTGAGGGCCACGCCCCCTGAGGGCCACGCCTCCTGAGGGCCACCCCTCCTGAGGGCCACGCCCCCTAAGGGGCACGCTCCCTGAGGGCCACGCCTCCTGAGGGCCACCCCTCCTGAGGGCCACGCCCCCTAACGGACACGCCCCCTGAGGGCCACACCCCCTGAGGGCCACGCCCCCGTGCCCTCGCCGCGCCCCGCAGCACCCGCAGCACCCGCAGCCGTCGTACCGCGTGTACAAACGGCCGACCGACTTTTCGGCGAATGAAGAAAAAGCGAAGCTAATCCGTGAGCCGAGCTTGTCGCGCCGCCACGGCGATCGGGGCGCACAACACAGGTGCCGGCGCTGATTACAGCCCGAGGCGGCCGCGAACGGGGTTTATCGCCGTCCGTGACGAGTGCGCTGCCAGGGGAACCGTTCGGAAAATGTCCCAGACGAGGAGAGTATATTCTATCGGTAGTTTAATAAACTCTTTGTTTGTATGTCATGGTGCCCCACCCCCTGGAGGGTCTGTCCACTCCACTTCACGCCAATGACGCGGTCAGGCTGCATGAGGACGGACCGCGTCGTTGAGGCCCGCGGCGCGCGACCCAGCGCGGGCGGACGTGAACAAGCACTACTAGTCGGCACGGCCAGCCGGACTTGGGGGTTGTTTACGGCATTTTAACGAATCCTGACGGTCCTATGCTGGAGGAGACGCCGGCCGCTTCCCGCGGAGCAGTGAGCGCTAGCGGTCGCGTCCAGGTCTAGTTTGCTCGAGCCACCGCCGGGCCTCTCCGTCCCGCTGAGTCACATATTCGCCGCCGCCGCCCCGGTCAAGTGCTTTAAGCACGGCTAAAGCCGCACTCCCTCCCGCCCCCGCGCTTGATTAGATTAATCAGCGTCATGGCCAATTAGCCCGCGGCCTGCTGCCTCTTCAAAGTCCTTTTATTAACGGCCCCCGAAGGACCAACAAGTTTGCTTTTGCGGAAAGCCGCCAAACGACGGGCCGGGGCTGGGATGCCGCCGTGCCGTCCTGGAGAGCAAATCTGTCGTGGTGTCGGCCGCGCTGCCGCAGGCCTCGCTGCAGGCTGCAGCTGCGGGCCCGGCCCACCTCCCCGCCCCGCTGCACTCCTCTCTCCACTCCACCTGACGGCTGGGCCGGGACGGCATGGGATGGGACAGCCTCCCTTTCGGCGACCACGTGCTCTCCCCCCTCCCCTCCCGTCCTCCCCGGCCCGCGCCCGCCCTCCGAAACCGCGAGACCGCTTGGCTGCTGCCCGGCGGCGGCGGTGGGGCAGGAAGGAGCTGATTGTGCCGCCGCCGCCGCCACCACCGCCGCTGCAGCCGCGCTGGAGCCGCGGCCGCACTGCTGGATGGCGCGGCAGCGGCGGCAGAAACAGCCGTCTGCAACCACTGCAGCAGTTATTGCTCTGGTGCCTTACACACCTCGTGTTTGGCGTGTTGGCCTCGAGGGGCCGGCGGGACGGGTCGGGTCGGCGTGGGTCCGTAGGCAGCCCAACCGGTGGGGGGCCGCCGGCCCGCGGGTGTGGGGGCAGACGGCCGCCGGTCCATAAACATTCAAATGCAGTTGTTCCGTTCGCAGTCAGCCGGGGGGCCGGGGGAGGGCATGCCGATTTATATATACAGTATACAGGGGCCGGGCCGGGCCGGGGTGGGCCGGGGCGCGCGCCTGCCTCTGCCAAACCAGTCCCTTCCTTTCCTTGCCCCACACGCAGCCGTCGGCCGCCCTGTCCCTACCCACCCCACCCGCAGTGCGGGGCCCCACGGCCCCGGGGCGGCAGGGTGGCGGACGGTGGACGGCCGCACAGCGCCGCCGACCAGAGAGCCAGCGTGGCGCGAACACAAGGAGACAGGTTGACGCGCGGCGGCGGCGGCGGCGGCGGTGTGGTGGCGTAGGTCAGTGCCGACGGAGGGAAAGTAGGCCTCGCGACCCCGGCGGCGGCCGGCTGAATCCGAACGCTGCCCTCTGTGACCCCGTCTCCGTCACACTCTGTCACACTTCGTGAGAGAGCGACGGAGGGGTCCGATAGGTGACGACGGGGAGGGCCAGGAGCAGAGGGTCTGGCCTGGAGTCAGGCCGACGATGGCGCGGTGGCGGCACGCGACTTTACAGGGACGTCCGCAAGCACGACCCGGCAAAGGTCACCGCGGCAGTCGCACAGAGTCACCGGGCCGGATGGATCCGGACGCCGCTTTTGTTGTTTCTGTCGCACTCGTCGGCTGCTGCATGACAGAGAGAGAGAGAGAGAGAGAGAGAGAGAGAGAGAGAGAGAGAGAGAGAGAGAGAGAGAGAGAGAGAGGGAGGGGGCGAGAAGACAGCGTTCGGAATCGTTCTGCAGCCACGACCATCGCACCCGCCGCTAGGAGCCGCCTTGCGGACGCCGCCACAGTTGCGGTCCCCGCTCGGTTCAGCAGCTTGGCGGGAAGTGATTCACTTGTTTCCTCTAACCGGATGATCGGCGGGTCGGTCGGCCCCGGCGGCGGCCGGAGGAAGAGGAGGACGAGGAGGAGGCGGGCAAAGGCAAGGCGGGGGATTCCGCCGCGGCCGTCGGCAGCCTTGGTGTTTACTTATGACGCCTCGCTCAACCAACATTTTGGGTGCGATACAGGCGCGGCGGGGCGGGGCGGGGCGGGGCGCTGCGTGGACCCGCGGCATGAGTCACTGCACGATGACGGGACACGGATTAAAACCACCTGACACTACCTCCCTCTCTCTCTCTCTCTCTCTCTCTCTCTCTCTCTGTCTCCCTCTGACTCTCTCCGTCACATTGTGTCGCACCGGCGGATAGGAGAGCAGGAGAGGAGAGGAGAGAGAGAGAGAGAGAGAGAGAGAGAGAGAGAGAGAGAGAGAGGCAGCAGCAGCGGTTGTCGTGAATGGGGGTGATAAGAGAGGCAGATGCGGCACACGGTTACTACTACTGGTGCCTGACGTGAGTCACAGAGGACATCGGCACGGTGGCCATGACATCTCTGGGGGTGCTCTCTCTCTCTCTCTCTCTCTCTCTCTCTCTCCCTCTCACACACACACACACACTCACACCAAGCTAGGTAATTCCCCGTAGAGCCACCTTGGCTCTCTGGCCAGGGCTGCCCGTCGACCCGCCAGCCTGAAAGAAGTGCGAGCACATGGCCTGCATGCAAAATAGGCACTTCCAACGAGGCCAGAGAGCGGAAGTTGGGAGAACAAGAATACTTCCAGGGCGGGAACGGGCAGTACGAGAAATCGCACGGCGAAGAATATTCCTCCGACACAGCACCATGCGAGTTTTCGTAGGACACCACCTGTCTCCGCCCTGGAAGTTTGGAACAGACGAAAAGGAAATGCGGAAAATGCAACGAGCCTAAAACAGGAGTCGTAGTCGGGATGACTGGTAAGAATCGTAGGGTTTCTCTCCAGTGTGTGTGTGTGTGTGCGTTCGAAGATGCATTCGCAGCGCAGCCATCCCCGCGGACCCCGACGGTAAGTGCGGAGAGCGCTCGTATATATGCCTCACAGAAGCGTGACACATCGCCAGCGAGAGCTAAGCTTGCGCACCCGCGCGGAGATACTCTCTGCCGCGGTGCCCCTCAGAATATACTCCGCGTTCTAGACACGGCCATGGTCTTCTTGACATCTCCTCCACTTCCGGGCCCACCCTATTTGCCACAGAAACGTAGGGTAACAACGGTGGGAGGAGGAAAGAGAACGTCACGATGGTTGGTTTTAGCGTACTCGGCAGGGGTCTTGCCGCGACGCGGTCGCCATGGTGCAACCGTGTTTACCTCTGAGATACTACATAAGCGCGACTCCACTTTCACACTGCGAATAACGCTATAGCGGTAGTGAGTCACAGATGCATAACACATTATGGACAGTCGGCAGGCCGTGACAGGCTGCGAGACTTGGACGAATGGCGTTCCTCTTTTATTGCCAATTAAAAGCGACGATATTAACGGAAGATCCCCGCGCGCCCGGATTTCCTCTCTTGAGGTCGAATAATGCAGTGCTTTCGCGGCGCCTTGCTTTATCTCAACGGAAAGTTTCAGAACCATGATAAATGAATTTCTTAATTGAAACGGAACACTTAATACGATCCGCGGCTCTCAGCACTACGTCATCAAAATCCGAGAGAAACGCATTGAATTCCGCAACAACTTTCTCACGCTCAGCATGAACTGGTAAAACAGCACGGATCAAGCAGCGAGTGCGGGGGAAGGCAGCAGCGGAAAGTCTAGGCAGATCAACTTAAGATAACTGCGGCGCCGCCAAGAGTAAAGTTGTCACCTCCCGTCACCCCATTATCAGCGAGTAAGGCGGTAAAACGCATGCCTCACACCGCCCCGATGTCACGTGACATAACGGGGAGTTGCCGGGGCGGGCAGGCGGAGCGCCGTCAGGAAACAATAACCCGCGCGCCTCTTAAAAAGACATGAAAAATAGAAACTGACAACGTCGCAGAATGAGCGTTAATCTCTGACTTTTCTGCACCCCTCGCCCCTCGGTCCGCCATATCATTCCGCCATCTTTTGTGACGGCTTGCGCGGGTGATAGCAGCGACAACTAACAGTCGGAGCATTATTATAAATTCCCTTCAACATAAGATCGACTTCAATAATAATCGAGTACGACGAAAGTTTTCTTTGAGTGTATCGTAAAAAAGAGTACGACAAAAAAAGGCTAAAATTTGCTTGTTTGAAGGAAAGTGTTCCATGGGTGGTTACCGCTGGGGACCGGGAAAGAGAAAAACTTGGCCGGGACCGGCTTTCTATTATTATTCCTTGTGCCAAATGAGCTGGAGGCTCCTGGAGGCTGCTGGAGCTGGAGGCCCGGAGGGGCGCCCCGCAATCACCTCCGGGCCGGGATAGGAAGCAGCAGGAAAATGGTCGAATTATAAGTCCCGTTATCGATGTGGCAGGTCGGCCGAGAGCCGCGGCCCCACTAGATGGGTGCTTCATTAGTATAGACACGCGCCGCGAGCGTGTGTGTGTGTGTGTGTGTGAGAGAGAGAGAGAGAGAGAGAGAGAGAAAGAGAGACAGATAGAGGGGGGGGGGGCAGGAAGCTTCCGACCAAGTGATCTTCTCCCCTCTGTACACACATCTCCCTCCCCCTTCCCCCAGCAAACCTTGTCTAACTGTGCCCCCCCCCCCCAACGTGCTTCTATGCCTCTTTCAGCCTCTCTCGCTGACTGGAATGTCGTGACACTTTATATCGCAGTAGGTGCCCCCCTTCCTCCCCTCGTCCATTCTCGTTTCTGGCACGTGGCTTCGACTACTGAGTTTCTCACCTGGACACGAGCTCGCACGCCGGGGGGTTCGCACCTGTCCACATACACGTGCGACGCATCTACGCCAGTGGCCGATTCTATTAGTGCCGTTCACATTTCCAAAGTTGTGCATTCAGAGCCGGTCAGAATTTTTCAATCTATACATTTTAAAAAAAATTATTATTGGCTGCGTCTGCTGTGGAGTCCGTACAACCGTGCCTCAAAAGTGTAAACACTGATTGTTTTACCTAATTTTCAGAATTTTTTTTACCAAGTCCTATGCGTGCGGTGTTTGGGTGCCTCCCGGCGCCCTCCCGCGTCCGGCCACGCGCGCGATCACACCAACACATTATCGCACCGGGCAGGCGCTGCTCTGGCTTGGCATGGCAAAGGAATCCCCTCCCCTCCCCGCCCCGCCCCTGCCGGAAGCAGCCGGGAGGTGAGTTGTCGAGGTGAGGGGGGGGGGGGGGGGAGCAGCGCCGCCGAGCAGCTCCGGCAACAACGGAGCGGCGGCGTTCCAAAAAGCGCGCGCGACGCGACGAGCTCCTCGATACCTGCAGCCAGCAGTATAGCAGCGCCCAGGCCGCTGCCGCCGCCGCCGCTGCGACTGCTGTTGCAGCGGTAGCGGTATGGCACGAGGCGCTGCCGCATGGCCGTCCGTGTCACATGGTAGCGGCCTCTCTCTCTCTCTCTCTCTCTCTCTCTCTCTCTCTCTCTCTCTCTCTCCGCCCCCTCTCGTACCCCTTCTCCTCCCACTCCTTATCCTGGTCTGTTCGAAGAGAGGGAGAGAAAGAGAGAGAGAGAGAATCAGGAGGGGAAAAATAGAGAGAAGGATACATCGCGTCTGATCGGCCCCCGTCCGTGATGGCGCATACATACGATCCGGCGCGCCTTATGCGCCGCGCACTGGAACGGCACCTGGCGGCGGCGCGGCGGACTAGGACGTGTGCATACCGCCTCGACTGCCTCGACGCCCACGCTCCGGCTCGCCGTTCTTCTGCCCTACCCTTGGGCGCGGCCGGGCCGGCAACGCGGGGCAGCCGCCCTTACAGAGCACCTTAGAGTGATCCGGAGTCTCTCTCTCTCTCTCTCTCTTCTCTCTCTCCTTCTCTCTCTCTCTCTCTCTCTCTCTCTGTCACACACTGGCACTGATTATCCTTTCCACCGTATGCAGCGTTCGGCTCGGGACGCGGGTGCTGCTGATCTGCAGGTGCGATTGTGGGCGGCGGAGCCACACACAACTCAAGGATCGACGACGGACGGCCGGGCGGCCCTGGTCGGAGGCGACGCATCTCTGTCTCACTCTCCTTCCCGTCGGGCCGCAACAACGCGCCATCTCACTCACTCTAGACCCAGCAGTGGAACCGCCATCGGGGAGAGCGGAGCAGCGGGCGCCTGCCGAGTGCGGGGTAGGCAACCGCGTCGGCTCCACGCACGCGTGTCGTGCGGGCTGGCCTACCCCGGCATTCGCGGGCGCCGTGCCCGCCTCGCCCCGCGTCGGGGTGAAATCAAAACCTGCCCGTTGTTATATTTATTTATCTTTCGTCCCCTGGATGACGCCAGGGGTGTGCTGTGGGCTATCGGTGCCAGGTATGACCGCAGCCGTCAAGGATCCGCAGCTCGAGTGGACCGAGTGGCCCGGCCCGCACTACATACTTTCGTGTCCGCCCAGAGTGCCTCCATCTTCAGAGAGCGGCATATCAGTATCAGTGTCCAATTACTGGCGGCAGCGCCTTGTTAATTTACTCTTTACAAGCGGAGGTGCGAGGACGGATGCCGCGGCGGGCGGAGGCCGGCGGAGGGCGGCCTTCGGCGGGGGCATTAGCGGCATTAGGACGGCAGGACGAACCCGAAGCCCGGCGGAGGCGGCCCGGACCTGGGGAGGAGTGCATCAAGGGCGGCGCGGGCGGCGTCCTCCGGCCGCGGCAGCGACGGCCGCGGCGACGGCCGCGGAGATGGAGATGCACCGCGCCGACGACACCCGACCTGACCTCACCGGCCGCGTCCCGCACGGCGGCCGGCAGATGTCAAGGCAGTGCGGAGACGGGACGGGTGGGCGGGGCGGCAGGCGGCGGTCCGAGGCACTGCGCGCGGCGTCGACATTTTTCTCAAAACACGGAGGAAGAGGAGGAGGAGGTGGTGAATCGACGGCGGGAGGGCCGACGGGGGAGGGGAGAGCGAGCGGACGCGATAAGCCCAGCCCGTCCGTCAACCGTCTCAAAACAGCTGGCGTCCCGGCAACGCGCCGCGCCGCGTCGCCCGGCTGCGCCCGGCTGCGCCCGGGCCGGGCCATCCTCTTGCGCACCTCTCCGCAGAGAGGTGTTCGCCAGAACGACACGCCGCGTGCCCGTGTGTGTGTGTGTGTGTGTGTGTGTGTTTGTGTTTGTGTGAGAGCGAGAGAGACGGAGCTGCGAGCACCTGTTATGTTATGTCGCGCCCTGCCCTGCCGTGCTGCAGCGGAAACAAGGCCGGTCAGAGTCGAGCGTAAAGCGGCGCCGTGGCCTTAAGGAAGAGAAGACGGCCGTTTCCGCGCCGAAATTCCGTCGGGACGCGGGGTGAGGGTTCGTGTTTTCACGGTTCGTTTGTTCCTGGAAGGCTTTCGTAAATTAGGCGGGAATGTTGAGGGCGCGGCGTGCAGTCCGCAGGGCGCAGGGCACGGCATGGGCGGGGCAGGGACCGGTGAGGCGTCCCCTGCTGTTACTCACATTCGCGTGCCGTTCATGGAGTAGTTGAGCAGCTCGTTCGGGGAGGTGGGCACCCGGCGGATGGTGAGCTTGCGCCCGTCCGTGGACCCCATGCCGATGGAGGCCAGCGAGCGCACCGAGGCCGCGTCCGAGAGCAGGTGCCTGTCGTGGCCGAGGCCGGGTCCGAGGCCGGGTCCGAGGCCGGGGCCGGGGTGGGCGCCGAGGTCGGGCCCGAGGCCCAGGCCGTGGCCCGGCAGCTGCATGGAGGCCCACGACGTCGGCGACAGGTTGTCGTCGCGGAGGCAGCGCATGGACCGGAACCGGTGTCCGGAGCCCGGCGTCCACGTGGCCACGGGACCGCTGGTGGGCGTGGACGTCGGCGGCGGGATGGGGGCGGGGCCGTTGGGGGCGGGTGCCCTGGCCGGGGAAGTCCGGACGCCGTCGCTGCTGGGACACCGGCTCAGGCCGAGCGGGCTGTCTCCGCGGGGGTGGAGGACGGGCGCCGGGGCGGGCGCCGTGGGGCCGTTGCGCTGCTTGCGGGGACCCTGGTTCTGGGCCAGGACGTCCAGCTGGGGCACCGACGGCACCGAAGTCATCGACGTCACCGACGGCACGGACGTCATGGAGGGCGTGGACGTCACCGAGGACAGGGAGGTGCCCGACGGCGCCGACGTCACCGGCGGGTGCGGGCGAACGCCTGGAGCAGGCAGTGTGGGCTCCATCCTCTTCGCGGCGACATCCACTGCAGGCTTAAGAGGCAGCGCCTCTGGGGTCGGCGGGGTCACCGTCGTCGTCACGGTCCCGGACACGAGCGTCGAGGGGGGCGGGGCGGGCGTCGGCTGGGTCTTGGCGGTGGCCGCCGGCACGATCACGATCTTCTTCCCGGATGACAGCAGCTTCTTGTCGTCGCTGAGCTGCCCGCTTGACTTGAACACGTTGCCCAGCTTAAGGCCCTTCTGGAGGTTGGCGCCGTTCTTGGGCTGCGCCCGGGGTGACGCGGGCAGACTCCTGGCCGACGGCGTCACCGGCGGCGCGGGGCCCGACACAGCGGTGCCGTCCATGTCGCGGCTGGGACTGCGGCTGCGGCGCGGCTCCGGTGCTGCGGGGCGGCCTTACGCCGACTGGCCGTGCCGCCAAACCGCGACCCGACCGCGCTCCGCGAGACGCGACGGAACGCGAGACACTGAGGCCCGGCACGACTTGGAGGCGACGCTACGCGCTACGCGCTGCGCGGCCGCGGCACGGGCACGACGGGCTGCTACGCGATGCGGCGAGACAACGCTCTGCTTCTGCCTGGCTCTTTTGCTCAGCGCTCAGCACTGCCAGCCGCGCCGAGCCGAGCCGCAGCCTGTGCCTGACGCCTGGCTCGACTCGCGGCTGAGCGCGGGCCGCGGCGGGCCGGCCGCGGGGGACCTGTGCCTGAGCTCCATGCCTGCTCTCCTCTCCTCTCCGAGCTCGCCCCTCCCGCCCCCCTCCGCGCTCCGCCATTCCCTGCGAAGCTCAGCTCATGCCAGCATGTGGATGCCCCGCTCAGGCCTCGTGCCACGCCATGGCACGGCGCTGCCCCGGTCCCGCCTCCCCCCCGGTGCGGCGCTGGCGCGTCGCTACGCCACGCCACGCCGCCCACAGGGCAGGCACTACCTACCGGCCGCTACCTCCGCTGCCGGACGAACGAAAAGCCTTTCATTACGCCTCCCCCCTCTCTCCCTTCCCGCTCTTGGCATACCATCCAAACCGGAGCGAAGCGTGTCCTGCCCCGGTCCTTCAGTTGGCCAGCCCAGAGCGAGTCCCCCGGCACACCGGCCGCTCTCTTATGTTTCTTAAAGCTTTCTTTTAGGATTTGATAGGATCATCAAAATAATTCGAGAATGTTAGTTTGTAAAATTTATTTCCACTAAGTGTGAAGGGTGAATATGATACAATATGGATCTTCAGATATTTTAAAAAGAAATGATGAAATGACGGAGAAATGGAACAGAAATGGGTAATTACTATAATAATTATATTACAACAATGGAATACAAATTCTGATTTGTCAAACATAGTAAATGAAATTCCTGTCCAGCTATACAAAAATTAAGTAACCATTAATCTTGGAGCAATGTTCATTGACATTAGTTCCTGGAATAACAGTTTGGCAGCATACGGAAGACGAACTTGAGAGATCTGAAAAGAAAAGAGAGAAAAATAAACATTTAGACCCACAAGTCCTAATAAGGGTCAATCAAAATTGAATAAAAGCGTACAAACAACTTTTCCTACCTGAGTTTTGTTTTTACAGCCTTTGCATTCAAATGTATTGTTGCGCAAATTAGCTATGGCAATCAGCCCACAGAAATTACAGACATGTATGCGGTAAGGATCAGAAACTTCAAATAGACGCTCACGAAGGAACTGAGCGGCACCGTGGGCTATTTGACAATCTCGTTCCATCTCACCAAATCGAAGCCCTCCATCACTTTAAGAGAAATGAAGAAATAAATTATAAGCAATGCTATTCTAAAGCATATAAACAACTCTGAATACATGATAAATCTTACCGAGCTCTGCCCTCCATAGGTTGACGAACCAGAATCTGAACTGGTCCTCGAGCCCTTGAGTGGATCTTGTCATCCACCATGTGCTTGAGACGTTGGTAATAAGTTGGACCAAGAAAGACTTGGGCATTAATTTTACGCCCAGTATGACCATTGTACATAACTTCATTGCCTCTCAAGTGGTATCCATAATCCTGTAGCAGCTGAGAAATTTTTTGTACATTCACAGCATCATTGAAAGGTGTAGCATCACCAATCTCACCCTTATTTGAAGACACCTACACAAAAGGACAGCAGCATACATTATTAATGTATCATGTATAAAGTGCACATCCAATATAAATATTCAGTCAACCAACCTTTCCTTGCAAGCATTCAATCAAGTGACCAATTGTCATTCTTGAAGGAATAGCATGAGGATTAATAATGATGTCAGGGGTCAGGCCCTCACATGTAAAAGGCATATCCTGGAAATAATCAAGTTTACAAAAGTAAAACCAACAGAACTATCAAAAAACTCGATGTACAAAAAAACAACAAGAAACAGTACCTCTTGTCGATACTGCACACCACAAGTACCCTTCTGACCGTGACGGGAGGCAAACTTGTCACCAATTTGAGGAATTCGAACTGACCTCACCCTAATTTTGCAGAACTTGTAACCCTCAGAGTTTAATGTGAGCATAACTTGGTCTACGATACCAGTTTCACTGTTACGTAAGAAAGTACTAGCGTCTCGCTTGGTGTGCCGCCGGGTTGTGCCATCAAGCTGTAATAAAAAAAGATGACCCCAGTGAGAAGCTGCAGAAAGATAGGCAACCAATATCCTAGGTTCACTAGAGAAACGGACACTTGACTAACTCACATCATCATCGGTCTCAGGGAGAGTGATTGTCTTTCCAATAACCACATCATCACCTGATACACGTAATCCTGGAGCAATGATGCCGTCATCATCCAGCTTGTCATATATGGCATTTCGCATACCCTACATTTAAACATGTATCAATGTTTTTAAAGAAGAAAATACCTTACGGCTTCAAAAAAAAAAATTTTAAAAATCTAACCTGGCAGTTGTTTCTATTAGGTTTCTCAAACTGCTCTTCTTGGTCACCAATCCTCTTTGATTCTGCATCTTTGTAGGATCGGTAAAACACAGAACGGAAAAATCCACGTTCCACAGCAGTAGCATTCAAGATGACACTGTCTTCTTGGTTGTAACCAGTATAGCACAAAATAGCTACAACTGAATTAATACCAGCAGGAAGCTCTCGGAAACGAAGATACTCCATAGAGCGGGTTGTTACCAGAGGCTTATGAGGATAGTAGAGAACATGAGCTAGTGTGTCCATTCGCACATGGTAGTTGGTGATATAAACTCCCATAGCTTGTTTACCCATAGCACTCTGTAAAATAAATATTGCTTAACCAATATTTTCAATAAAATAAAGCACAAGTTATTTCAACAGATTGGTAGTGTACCTGATATGTATTACGGGGACTCTGATTATGATCAGGGAATGGAATAATAGAGGCACAGACACCAAGAATCATAGCTGGGTGAATTTCACAGTGAGTGTAAGTAGTACAGTAGGCATATTCCTTGTCTTGACGGAGATCATCAGGAGACATAGCAATCATCACTGTCTCTTCCTCTAAAGTATCAATGTACTCAACAACACCACTGGCAACCAGCATCTGCCACCTACAAATAAAAGTTCTCATAAGAAATGAAATCGTCTCGAAAACAAGGTATATCTGAGAATAGTAGTTTCTGTACTTGCCCATAATTGTTGTAATCTCTCTCTTTCAATTGATCTATATTTCTTTTCTTCAAAAGCAGCTGCCCATTTTCTACAATCAGCAAAGGTCTACAAATTCGGCCAGCATCAGTATAAATACGGATTTCACGATCTCTGATATCTCTAATCATTGATACTTCTGACACAATAATGTCCATCTGACGTCGCAGTTTCCTTAAAGTTGCCATCAGCTGTTCTGGATCTCTATGAATTCCAACCTTAACATAAGAAGAAAAAATTGGGGCACAAAATTAAAACCGATGGAGTTGTTTCCACAGCAGTAAATGGACAAGACAATCTCTGGGAACCTACCCAACAACCATTGACAAAAATTTTAGTGGCATCAGCAATAGCAGATGGAGCAATTTCTTCCAAGTTTTCCATACTCCATTCTTCCAAGAACTCAAGAATCGGCGACGGTTGAGATCCGACAGAAATATAAGCCATAAGGGCTAAATTCTTTACAAGACCGACAGCTGCACCTTCTGGAGTCTCAGCAGGACATACCATACCTAGAGATTAAATTTGAAATGGCTTAGAAAAGTAAAGCTTTGAGTTGTCAGTGTAGTTCTATAGCAATTTAAGTACTCACCCCAAAGAGTATTGTGTAACTGACGAGGCTTAGCCAATTTACCATCTCTACCAATAGGAGAATTGACACGTCGGAGATGAGACAAAGTAGATGCAAAAGTTAGTCGATTCAACACCTAAAAACAGAGGGTAATACAAAATTAAGCTATAATGCTATGACTGACACAAGTAGAATTCAACCATGACTATAAGTACCTGAGAGACACCAGCTCTAGCAAGATGGGCTTTTTTCTGATCGCCCCAGTTTCCAGTAGCTAGAGAATATCTCAAACCATCAGTAATGATCTTGGTCTTAATTGCTAGTTCAAGATTGAAATCTTTTCCTCTGTCTATGAATTTCTGTGCATACATTCGGACTTCCTTCATCAAGTTTTTGAAAAGTCTGAACAACCACAAAGAACAATAGTGTTAACTTCAACGAGATAGGATGCATACCCTAGCATCAGGTTAAGTTAAACACGTACGCTCGGAAAAGGAATGCTAGAAGGGGACCTGCCAGATCGAGGCGCTTGTTTCCATAGTGATCACGGTCATCCAATTCACGCCGACCAAGAGCTGCTAGGAGTAACCTATGCACCATGTATCTACAAAAAAGTCCAGAGAATAATTACCACTACCACTAGAATAAAAAGTTAAAACAACAGATAACAAAAAAGAAAAGGAGAAAGAAACAAAAAATGGTAAGCCATACTGACCCTAGGAAGTAAGCTTTCTTTGTTTCACAGAAATCTGAGACACCAACATGAGGCAACATTTCCTTCTGTAAAATTTCTTTTGCATATTTGATACGTTTTTCTTTGGTTACTCCAGGCCGAGCACCACGAGCACCAATGAAATTGAGAGCAACATTTTGTTCTTGAATAACGAAAGCCTCATCTAAAGATGGTTTTACCTACAAAGAAAGGAAAAAAGTAGAAACAATGCTGAATTAGTGACAACACTAAGGGGCTTCCAAAATCAAAATTGCTTATTATGCATAGATATACCATTTCCATCATCTCCGGATCATCAAAGTCATAAATAATATGCTCCAAGATATCTCGATCAGCAACAAACCCAAGTGCACGGAAAACAATCATGATAGGGATTTCTTGTTTGATGTATGGGAGAATGGCAATGATGCGCTGTCCAATAGCTGACTTTTTGATGCTCTGAAAAGAGAAACAAGAATAATAAAATGGCGCACCAAGACAGAAAACATCTCAATATGTATGATGAAGTTGGCAACAAACCTGTCCACCTCGGGCCATCATGTTGACCCACAATGTTGATGTTGGTCGAGAAGAGTGCTCCAGACATGATCGAATTTCACATTTGTAAGCAAATTTGCCATCTTTCATTGAGAACACATAAACAGTATTGGTTGCCATCTTCTCTTGAGCAATAAGGACCTGAACAATTTAACATAGAAAGCATTAAAATGTGGTAGCCCCAGCTCCTATGTATAAAAATTAATTAAACAAAATACTTACCTTCTCAGATCCGTTGATAATGAAATAACCACCAGGATCAAGAGGACACTCATTTAATTCAGTCAAATCACGATCAGTGAGACCATTCAGTAAGCAGTATGTGGACCGAAGCATGATAGGAATCTTGCCTATGGTAAATCAGTGATAATCAATACAAAATATTGAAAATTTCGATTTCACTATAATGTTAGGGGAAATAACAACTTACCAATAAAAGTCTTGGCATGTTGAGTCTCAATGGGTTCTTCTCCATCTTTCACAATTGTCTTTGTGATATCGACATACAGAGGAGCAGAGTAAGTGAGATTCCTCAATCTTGCTTCATTAGGCATCATGGGTGAAGGAGCACCATCTTTTTCCCAATGTGTTGGCTTTGACAGGTAAATTTGTTCAAATTTTAACAAGTACCTGGGCTGCAATTGGGTAAAAAATAAAAAAGTTGTATACCTTCCATATAAAAACCTTTTGACACATTTTTTTTGGTACCCCAAAATAAGAAAAGTCAGTAGTAAAACTTCATACCGGTGTTTCAATTTCACCCGAAGTGTGCTGAGCTTCTGCCTGAAGATCTATCTGCGGAGAATCCTCCACAATGCGCTGGACTGACATTTGGATGAATTCATCGAATGAATCCAACTGCTGCCGCACCAACCCCTTCTCATCGAAGTAGGCGTTGATGACAATCCAGCAAGCTTCCTGCCAAAGTTCTGAGGATATTTCCTCCAGCTCCTCATCTTCAAAGTTATCTGGAAAAGAGAAAAACAACAAGTTACACAATATTATAACCTAACATTCACGACACCTTGTCAATCGAGTCGACAGCATGACTGCGAGCCGGGGACGAAAGGCAATCAGGCAATGAAATACGGAGAAGGGGAATACACCAAAAGGTCGGCGAGTCAACTTTCAATTTCAGTATTTCCCGCAGCCGAAATTTATATCTGGACCGGAGAAAGCCGCTTACCGTCGTCAACTTCATACATGGTGATGGGGGGTAGATTAGCCCACTATAAAATATATTTAACTTCAGGATGCTGCAGAAAATGGTTCCACAGCTTTTAGTCGTCGCTTCCCATCAAATCTGGGAGTATTTTATCCAACCACACAAATATACACAGTCGGATTTTGTCCAGTTCTCTCCAAACTCAAAACGCTTGCGCTTCGCAATCCTCCATTCGATTTTCTTTTGTTCAATGTTTGGGTTGGGGAAGTTGGAGTGGGTTGGGGCGAGGCTACTATGACAAACTTGTATCACCTTGCAAAAATAAAATCATAATAAATTGCTCGCGCCGAACGGTTTAAATATCTTATGTTGCGGTTTTGAACCTTCTCTTACAAACAGACCTTGTCATCCTATGTAGCTTGAAGCTGAAGCTTGTAGCTGAAGAAGTTACCTCCTGATAGCTGTATGGAAATAAGATTTGATCTTGGTTGCAAGTTATTTGCGATAATCAGTAGTAGCGGACGACTTGGTGACAACACCTGTTTCTCATTTGGGTATTGTAGATTTTGAACTGTCAAACTTTGATAAACAATTTGTGCTTTCACAGACATTTTGCTCTATTTTTTTTCTGTATTACTCTGTGGCTGGACATGAAAATACCACGCAGAAAACGATTTACTCGGCCCAAACGCTCCTCCTACCCACAGGTATGTGAAGTGTTTAAATTTGCATTATCAATTATAGTGCGATAAAGTGGTGCATTGTCATGAGAATTATTCCATTTACCGGAAAAATGAATCTAAATGAATTTAAATTTTGCCATCAGTTGGGTAGGAAAGAGCCACCCCTCTGCTGATTTTTTTGTCGTTGCAATCGTGCCCCCGTGGTTAAGGTTTTTGCTGCCTCGGTGCGCTTGGTGCGATGCCTAAGAAATCGAGGAAACGATTGATGGTCAGGAAAAATAAGACCTGGTACGCGAAACAGGTACATAGTCACGGGTGACACTTCTGGGTTCCTGAGAGATATGAATGAAAAACAAATTGCGGTGTATTGTTTCACTTCCTGTACTCTCTCGTGCCAATGATGGCGGGTTGCGGGTTTTAGTTGGAAATTGTGGTCGGGGCTGTTAAATTTCGGATGATGAAGAAATTGACAGGGAGCAATTGGGCCGTAGACCAAAGTTCGTCCGCGGGTGCCGGGTTTTATCGGTAGATGCGAGCCGCTCACACGGGGCGTATTTTTCAAAACTGCGAAAGACTGAAGAATCGACCAAATGCCGAGGCTATCTTTACGGAAACGTATAGTCTTTCCCAAAGGATATTTTGTGGTCAGTATATTGAAGCGGGCAGGGGTCGATCTAGTCAGGCGTGTCGCGTCTCCCCGAAAATATGGGTCTTTCTCTAGTCTCCCATGCCCTCCTCCCTTTATGCCCCAACCTCACCTAGGTTAGGTGCTGTGTTTTGTAAACAAAGCATCGATTTTGGTAAACGAAATGTATTTAATCGCTTTCTGTTAACGACATTTTTATCCTATGTTCAGAAAAAGAGGAAGGCAGCCGAAGCTGCTCGAGCCCTTGCCAATCGTGACGAAAGTGGGGTTGGAGATGTTGCGGAAGAGCAGCGGTTACAACCCACAGATGCCGCTCCAGCCCCACCTGCCAATCATGGCGAAAATAGGGTTGGAGATGTTGCAGAAGAGCAGCTGTTACAACCCACAGATGCTGCTCCACATCCGCCTTCCAACCTTCTAGAAACGGGTGTTACACATCATACTGGTGAACCGCAACCTGTTGTAAAGCAGGTTGTTTTGCCCATTGATAATAGTTCCGAAGACATTGGAGACGTCATTGTTTTGTACCACGATAGTGCTATTGTGGAGCCCCTTCCACCGACAGTGGGAATTATTAGAAATGTATCTCATTTTAAAGATCGTAGGAAACAGGTGTGTACCTTTACTTGCGTTTATCTATTATATTCTGTACTTACAATTGCTCACTGACTACCATCAAAACAGTACTTAATTTAATCAAAGAAATTGTTTGAATTCTGTGACATTGTCATTTGGCTATTTAATTGGGAATTGTCTTTGCATTTTAGGATCTGTCGGTGGCTACAACAGCTGCAGCAGATGTTGTAGCAATACCCCCTCCCACAAAGACTTCTGGTATTTTTAGAGTTGGGGAGCAGCCTGGAGCTCAAGCTTCATGTAATCCTCCAGGAGTATTCAAAGTCAGCTCAATGGTGCTGGAGCTTGATCAGGTAGGTTTTTTCGGTAAAATGCCAGTTCATTTAATATTAATAATAATTCTAATATTTAAAAAAAAAAAAGGTTTTGTATGCTTTTTTGTTTTAACCTATTTTTTCCCTTTTCAGCTTAGTGATGCTTCTGAAGAGAATAATGGAGATGCAACAGTAGCACCAGTAGCTTCAAATGTACAGCTAGAACCTTGTACAATGAAGGATGTTGAGAGAGAAGTGACAAGACTAATTAGTAATGATTATTGGACCTGTATAGCTAGGGGAGACACGATTGTCATAATGTATGGGCCCTTTGCCACACATAATATTATAGTTCAACGAGCTGTGACAGTGGACGCCAAAGGTGTTGTTTCAATATCTGTGCACAATGAACCACTACCACCAAATCATGACATATGGGGACGTTTACCACCAGTTGTTTGTTTGGAGGGAAATGACCCAGGTCCATTTAGTAAATATGTTTCTTATGTTGTAACTATTATTAGATGGTATGAGATTTGTAGAGGAATACCTGTAGAGGAAAGATATGCTCCATTTGTTGATGAAAATGGTTTAAAGTTAGATTCCAACCCTTTTCAGGAAAAGCGGTACACCACAGCTTATAGGACACCCGGGTGTTTAAAATTAATAAATGTATCTAAAAAACAGCTTTGTCATAGTTGTAAAGGTGTGATGAATGTTCTTGACAGAAAGATTAAGAGACGAAGCGAGAGGGAGGGAAGTCCACCTGCTAACACGAACTATAGGTTTCTGAGTCCTGCTCAGAGGTTAGAAAGAATGGAAAAGAAAAAGAGAACACGCCAGGCATATTATGTGAAAAAGAAGATTCAAGGGCGGGCGGTAGCTTGTCACATAATGGCTGAACAAATTAATCACCACACCCCTAGTGCGACTAAGAAAAAGAAGTCACTAAAAAAATTGCCCGAGGTTAATCTGAACATGTGTCATCCTGGAGCCCTTTTGGATTCTATCATTTAACTCAAGCAAAACCGATCTTTCAACTGTTTTCTATGACTTTGTACGAGCTGAAACATCGTGTGCCCTAAAAACTTTGTGGTTTGATGTGAGGGATGGTGTGAAGCATGGTCTGGACCTACCTGAGTCATTTTGGTAATTTTATTTTAAGAAAAGGGTGTAAATAAAGAGAAGAGTGTTGAATGTACTTTCCTGATTCCATTAGTTTCCCCTTGTGTCCCACTGCGACTCGTCGCTAACCGCGCCGACCCGGAGTCTGTAGTTAAGTCGTGCGCGCATGCAACGGCAACTAAGATGATACAGAACTTCAGAAATCTCGCGCGTCCGATTAGGACTCGTTCCCCGATTAGTAATATAGGGACAGTACCGATGCGCTCTGTCTATGCTCAGGGCAATCAGCATATGCCAGGCTGACCGGCCCTCCACGATCGGACGTAGCCCTTTTCAAGTCTCTGAGAGCCGACCCACCGAACTCCTCCTCTCAGTGTCGGGGTGACTGTACTATCAGGCACAACCCCTCCCGTCCCCAAAACGGACTGCGAAGCCGCCCAGACATATCATGGTCCGGTCAGAACGTATCAGCCGCGGGCACGGCGCGCGGCAGTTGCACGGTGGCGCGATCTAGCGGCGCTGGGTCGCAACATCCATGAGGTTTGGTGTCGAGGTAGTCGTGTAAGACCACCAGAAACGCGCAGCGCGAGAAGTGGGCTGAAAGTTTGACGGGGGCGCCCACTGGCGGCGGCCAGCGGTACAACTCTGCTGACGTAGTTACAGGTGGCCGCCGCCAGTGGGCGCCCCCGTCAAACTTTCAGCCCACTTCTCGCGCTGCGCGTTTCTGTTGGTCTTACACGACTACCTCGACACCAAACCTCATGGATGTTGCGACCTAGCGCCGCTAGATGGCGCCACCGTGCAACTGCCGCGCGCTTTGCCCGCGGCTGATACGTCCTGACCGGACCATTATATGTCTGGGCGGTTTCGCCGTCCTCTGTGTGGGCGCGAGGGGGTATGCCTGGTAATAAGATCATACCGACACCGACACCGAGAGCGGCCTGGTGGGTCGGTTCCGAGGGATTTGCAGGGGGCTGTGTCCGATCGTGGAGGGCCGGTCAGCCTGTATTTATCCCTCCCCAGCGGTGCCGGGCGAGGGCCCGATAACTAGTAGGGAAAAAATCCTAGTCAGACGGGGGAGATTTCTGAAGTCCTGTACTAGCATTTTTGACGTTTGAGATTTTAAAAAATGACAGCAAAAGTTGCCATGGCAGCAGGTGATACTATGTTAAGAACTGTTTTGTGGAAATTATAAATGGTGTGAGTCTTTTAGACACCTGCGGCGGATTGTTTTCTTTCTTTGCCATTTAACGGGCTGATTTAATTGGGGGGACACGCGGGGATGGACGGGGGACGAGCAGGCGTCGGCCACACCCGTTGTTCTAACCCTCCGTTTACGAAGGGTGACGCCTGACCGGTCCGTAAGGATATGTGTACCGAATGCCCAGATTCTGGGCCAGGGGAATACCGCGTGTGGCGGCGGCAGGCGAAGGCGCTCCGCTGCAGACCGATGCGCGCCCCACGCGCCATTCTCGGGTTCATATGTTGGGTGTTTTAGATCGCTCTAGGTTGATCGGATCAGAAAGCTACGAATATTGCCGAAAAGCCCAGACGTTGTACTACAATCGCCTCTCTTACACCCACCATCTATAACCAACCGTTCACGAGCTACGGCTTGACAAAGGGTAACGTCTGACTGGTCGGGCGCACTTAGGGCGCTCTAGATCGCTCTAGAATGGTCGGATCTAAAAGATATGTGTACCAAAAAGAGGGAGGAGGGGGAGGCAAAGGCGCTGTTGCCGCCCTGGAGAGCCCCGCCGCTGCAGGCCGATGCGCCGATGCGCGCCCCTCGCGCCGTTCTCGGGCACACATGTTGGGTGCTCTAGATCGCTCTAGGTTGATCGGATCAGAAAGATACGTGTACCGCCGAAAAGCTTAGACATTGTACTAAAATCGCCTCGCTTACACCCACCATTTATAACCAACCATTCACAAACTACGGCTTGGCAAAGGGTAACGCGTGACCGGTCGGCCGCCCATTGGGCGCTCTAGATCGCTCTAGAATCCTCGGATCGTAAATATATGTATACCAACAGAAAGCCTACACTCCGTGCTAAAATCGGCTCGCTTACACTACCCACCTAAACCCAACCGTTCATTAGCTACGGGCTGGGAAGCGTGGCCGCCCGTAGCTGCGCGTGGACGCAACGGTGGCGCGGGCGCGGGCGCGGGCGCAGGCGCGCTCGTCCCCAGGTAGGGCCGGGCGGCCTATATATGTTTAGCTTGGCGCTCGCTGCCGCATGGGAGTAGAAGCCGCTGATACATTATCCTGACGTTGCAGATAGTGTTATATGTATCACCTGCTAAAAAAATTCTGCTAATTTGGCGCCATCTTAGTAAACCCGATTGCTGATGCCATGCCCGCGCACGACTTAGGTGCACAGACTCCCGCCGGGGGATGCAGTAGATGCAGTGCGGCCGCGAGATAACTGGCTGGGCCATACCCGCCGGGGCGGAGGCTGCCGCTGGCCCCGTCGACGAAACGGGTCGCGCGCCGCGGCAAGAGTCGGCCTTGCGGTTTACGCAGCCGCACGCGCGTTTCCAGTGCGCGGCCCTTTCTACAAACAGCGTTCGCCTCCCCGCTCCGGGCGTTGAGCCGCCACCGCGGCGCGGCACGGCACGGCGCGAGGGAAGCCCGTGCCGCGCCGCCTGCGGGGCCGCAGCGGCGGGCCGGCAGCATCACACTTGCAGTCTCATCTCGCTGATCTGCTTCGAAAATGTCTCGGCCGCGAACCGCGGGTGCCCGCGGGGCGCGGCGGCGACGTGCGGCACTTACAGCAGAAAATCCCCGTGCGAGGCGACCCGACCTGACCTGACCGCAGAGGGCGCACGGCGGACGGATCGCCCGCGGGTGCACTGTACCGAGACGGCGGACCGTGGCCGGCCGGCTGTGCGGGGTATCGCCGGGAAGACCCTCGACCGGAGGCAACGCCGCCGCCCGCGACGGCTACGTGCTCGGGTTGCCTTCCTACGCGGCGCGCCCGGCTGGGTAGGCAACATACGGGCCTGCGACGCACGGCTGCCGTGCGGGCTTGCCTACCCCTCGCCCCGCAGGCGCTGGCCCCGGGACGCGGCGGCAGGCGACGGCCGCCGGTGCAGCGTAACGGCAGACGACTCGCTAACGACCTCCGCAAACACGAAGGAAGGGGCGGGTGCGCGCACGTCCGCGCCGAAGGACCTATGGCGTCACGGTCACGCAGTGTCTCCGGCATTATGCACACGACATGCATCCCGACCCGCGCGCGCGCACGGCTGCCACTCGGAGACTTCAGCCCACATTTGGGGCGTCGTTGTCGTCTGCTACGGCCAAGGATCCCGGCGGGGCGGGGCGGACCTCGGACGCCGCTGCCGGGGCTGCTATCAGTAGCAGGTGAGGCGGTGGCGGTCTAGACGCCACCGGCCGACTACTCCGAATAGCGACTCGCGCGATCCTGACTGAAGGTCGACTATCCGCGGGGGAAGGCCGTAGCGAACGCCACGGTATCACCGGCGCTGCATCTCCAGCCCCGCCCCGTCTGCACACACACACGCACACACATGCGCACACATCGCAAGCCCCCCGCGATTAGGAACAAGACAGAACCAAACACGCCGTATCTGGTGCAGAACGGCACAGCCTCGGGCCGAGTTCGAGCTGCAGTGTGAACAAATGCGGGCACGAGTACGCGTTACACGCACGCGTATTGACGGAGCGGGTGCCGCGTGCCGCGCCGCGCCGATTCTGTCGACAGTATAATCGGTGCTCGACGCGGGGGGCTGTACAGACTTTACGCTCAGTGCGGGCAATTCCTTTGCGGTAATAAAAAAAAATGCAGAAAAAAAGAAGAAATGTTGGGTACCAAGTCCCCTGCTTTCATGATTGCGCTGTTAACTTTCTCCGCGTGCGCGCGGCCGCCGCTCGGAGTACACCGGCGCGGCGGCACGCCCCGCGCCCCGGACGCCCCGGACAACGCCACCCTCCTCGCAGGGTCCGCGTGGACGAGGAGAGACGCGGCGCGGGTACGCTCTGCCGGCTTTTGAGGTGTCGCTGGCGTTGCCACGAAAGGTACCAGTTCCACGGGCCCACCGCGACCGCGCGCCACAGCCGGGCCGCCGGGCCGGGCCGCCGTGCCTCAGCGCCAGCTTTCAGTCCAAAGGTTCCTTCCTCAATGTTGGAGGTGGAGGCAGCCGGCGCCGAAGGCCCCGCACTGCTGCCGCTGTCACACCACGGCGCGTTGCCTATATCTTTTTCGGCTCGGCCTCCGCGAGTGCGAGAGAGACGGAGCTTATACCAAGACAGTGTGCGGAATCGGCCGGCCGGCCTCGTCGGCGACGCCCCGCCCGATCGGGCCAGGCTAGGGGGCCGTTCACAAATGACGTCACGATTTTTTGGCCGATTTTTTTTATCACCCCCTCTAACCTAACCTTCCAATGCATTTAAGACAGGGGCGTTACGTGAATCTCGACCCCCCACCACCACCACCCGCTCTCTAAGAGCGTGACGTCATTTGTGAGCGCCCCCTAGCCCGGGGCCCGGTAGGCCCGGCGAAACCGGCGCGAACTCAACTGCCTAGTCATCCTAGCCGTCAGTCTCGGCGGTCGCGGGTCGCGGTCGCTCCCGGTCCCGACCCGCGGCTCCTCCTGGAACCTAACCAAAAACCGAACCGAACCGAACCTCGCGTGCTGGAACTGGTCAGGCAGTGTGTACGGGGCCGCCAACTACTGTGCGCGGAAAGGCGTGCCACGCGGGAGGCGTTTGCAAGACGAGGACTCAAAATTATAGAGCAATCCGCGTTCGGTACGAAATGAGAAGTCCAAAGGCTCCCCCGCATGTACCGCAGTACAGTGCCTTGCTAATTCGGGGCTGTCGCCGCAGCGGACGATTCCGAATGCACCCGACCTGCCGGGCCGGGCCTACTGGAAACGGACCGACTCTACGCTTTGCCTTGCATGTCTGGCGCGAGGCCCGCCCCCCACCGGGTGCACCGGGTGTGGCGTTGTGACGGTCCGGGCGGGCGGTGCTCGCCTGCCCGTCATTTGTTTCAGTCTTCTTACTTCCGTCAGCTTTTCCACCTCTGCGCACTTACTAAGTGCACCCCGCTACTCGGCGGGCGGGCGGGGCGTCGTGAAGTCTGTACACGCCGTGTCGACGGCCCATGTCCCCCGCCCCCTCCCGCCGACGGCCCGCCGTTCACACGCAGTCTGCATTCCGGCCACCCTCGCTCCGCATAATTAGAGTGGAATGCAATTCAAATAAGGTGACGATAGCCCCCACCCCCCCACCCCGGCGGTGTCTTCTCTGTAAATTGTGTGAGTGTGGGGGGGGGGGGATTCAGTCACAACGCGTCGGCGGCTAGACGTTTCAGGTGATGACGATAGACCGCCGGACGACTCTGCGCTGAACGCGGCCCTCTCCCACTCTCCTCTCTCCTGCTTCCGGGGAATTCAATTATTAAGGCAATTACCTCCCCCCTCTACTTCTCCCTGCGCCGCGCCGCCGGGCGGCAGACACACACGCGTGCGCGAACGAACATAAGACTGTCGCCGAAAAAGACCACGCCGGCGGCGGGTGTGGCGGCGGCGGCGGCGCGTGGTGGCTGCCTGGGGGCCCCCTTCTTGCAAGGCAACCGTACGCAAACCCCTGACCGCCACACTTTCGGCCTGCGATGTGATAGCAGCGCCCGCTCTGCGACAAGTACAAGAGAGACGAAGCGATCCTTCGGCATGGGCTCGCGCAGTGATGCAACCAGGTGCAACGCCGCGGTTAGGCGGCTGCGCTGCTGAGCGGCGCTGATACAGCAGCAGCGGCAGCAGGAGGGGAGAGGGAAGACCAGGTGGAGGCGGGACAGGTGTAACAGCAGCAGCAGCATCGACGGCGGCAGCAGAGACCTCGGGAAAGAGAAAAGCGTCAACCCGCGGAGCCCAACTTAGAGCCTACACTAGGCTGCTGCTTGTCGCAGTCGAGCCTAGTACAGTCCCCGCGGTTTATTCTCCGTTTCGCTTTTAAAGTCCTGTGGCGGCGGCGGCGTTGACGAGGGAAAGGGGGAGGGGGGTGCGGTGCGGTGTGCGGTGTGCGGTGTGGTGCGGGGGGGGGGGGGGGGGGCAGGCTCGGGCCGTTCGTGAAGTCCACAGTCAAGTCAGTCAGCCCCGGCCCGCCCCGAGCCCCATCAGTCCGCCCGTCTCCGCCGGGGCTCTGTTCTGTTCTGTTCCGTTCTGTTCCGCTGGGGCCAGTCAGTCCGCGCCCGTCCCCATCGCGGCTCGTGTCGCGTCACGGCCCCAGGTCCCCGTGGATCGGATCCCACCACCCCGCCCCGCAGCCAGCCACCCCTCCCTCCCCTCCCTCCCCCTGTGTCAGTGTTGTGCTGTGTGTGTGTGTGTGTGTGTGTGTGTGTGTGTGTGTGTGAACTGCTGGGAGGCCTAACCTGTCCCCCTGTAAGCAGAAGGAAAAGGCCGACTTCCCACGTACAGCATTAGCGCCGGTGCCCTCATCCGGCGAGGCGTTGCGGCTGGACTCGTCAAGTGATCCGTTTCTCGAGGACTTGGGCCTCACGCTCCAGCCATGGCTCCGAGTCTCAGCAAGCTGGGCAACACGAAGACGGTCGTGGCCGTGTCCTCCACCGCCGTCATCCTGTGGCTGATCCGCCAGCTGACCAAGGCACCGAAGAGCAAGTAAGGACCAAGGGTTCGCCTGTCGACCCGGAATTCCGTCCTCGCGTCTTTGCCGATGGACAGGGCGAGGGAGGACCCTGCAACACATAACCTGTAAAATGTTTGGAGCTTGCTGTCAATTCAGTGCAGAGCCCTGAACGTAATTGATTTGTGTGTTGTGTGTGGCAGAGGGCTCTCTCGGTTGTGTCATTGCATTTTCTTCGCCTCTGCCTCCCTTTTCTTTGCCCAAGTTACCTGTCTGTCACAATTTTTATGCAGATTACATTTTAATTGATGAATTATGCATTGCTCATGAATGTACCTTAATTGTTAGGCTGCCTTAGATGTGTGTTTTAACTGAAGTCTCATGTTGTTTCAGGAAAATAGATCCAAATGAAATCCAGTACATGATAGGAGAGGTGAGATGTTTACTTTCACTCATTCTTCCGTCTTATACTTCTTTTCCCCCACTTTTTCCCCATTCATTTACATTTACTTTGTCTATCTGTTTCATCACTAGCCATAAGAAGTTTATGGCATTTTCTCCTTGTGATATTTACATTTTAGAAATATTTTATTTCAGAAAAAGCAAGCTAAATCTAAAGCTCAGGTTGATGCAGTTTTCTTTGCGCAAATCAGAAAGCTTCTTAAAATCATCATTCCTGGATGGTTCTCAGCTGAGAGCTCATTTTGTTTTTTGGTGGCTGCGTCACTGGTGGCTCGCTCTTTTTGTGACATATGGATGATTCAAAATGCCACCCTTGTGGAAACGTAAGTTCTTGTCACTGCAAGTTTTAGATATTTCTATGAGTTTACCTTAAATGAAATATAGAAGGAAAGGTCTTTTTAGTGAGGAAAAACTGCAGGTTAGACAGCTAATTTTTGATCTGTTTATGTTTCAGTGCAATTGTTGGCATGGACAAAACAATTTTCGTGAAAAGATTATTGGTTTTCTTTGCGGGCATGCCATTGGTGAGTCTTTAATTAACCAGTCTGAGTTGACAGCTAGAATCAAACGAAATTTAATATGTTTTTTTTTCTCCCCTTTAGATTTCTGTTGTCAATAACACTCTGAAAGTAAGTTCCTGACTCAACCAGAAATGTTTGACTTTGGCAGGTAGATTGAAGTTTAAGTTTGTATTCTAAAATTGACTTGAATTCAAATTTACAGTGGAGTTTAGGTGAATTGAAACTGCGTATGAGGACTCGCTTGACTCATCATTTATATGACCAATATTTAAAGTAAATATTAATGTTCTAATTCAACTTATCATCACTCTTCTTCTCTTTAAACATCTATCACTATTAACTTATTTCTTTTTACAGAGGCTTCACTTACTACAAGATGAACAATTTAGACACACGCATTGCCAATGCTGATCAACTTTTGACACAAGATGTAGACAAGTTTTGTGATTCAGTAACAGATCTTTACTCTAATATTCTGAAGCCGCTTTTAGATATCTTTATCTATGTATACAGGCTCACCTCAGTATTGGGAGGACAGGTATGAGTGCAGATTATGATGATCTCATAGCACTTAGCATTCAGTATGCTTTACCATGATTTAATTTTTTGCAGACACCAGCCACCATGATGGCTTATTTAGTGCTGTCAGGCACCTTCCTGACATATTTGCGCCGCCCTATGGGTCGTATGACAGCTGAAGAGCAGAAATTGGAAGGGGAGTTCCGATACATTAATTCCCGCTTGATCACCAATTCTGAAGAAATCGCATTCTACAATGGCAACAGCCGGGAAAAGCTGACTATGCTTGCTTCCTTCAAGAAGCTTGTAAGAAAGGACTATTCAGCTGAACTCTGTCTTATCTAACTCCTGTCAATGTATTGAAATTTTATTTTTTTCAGACTGATCATCTGCGTAAATTCCTTGAATTCCGAACCATTGTTGGTGTTGTGGACAACATTGTGGCTAAGTGTAAGCAAATTTATTATTCCTTTAATATATGTACATGTTGTAAGACATTTTTGTAATGAATTTTAATTTTTCCAGACTTTGCTACTGTTGTTGGCTTTGTGGCATTTAGTGTTCCTTTCATGAACACTGAACATGTGTACCTTTCTAAAATTACCCAAGATGAAAGGTTCAGGGTGAGCTTCTATACTTAAAATTTTGTCCCTTAGAAAATTATAACTATTATTTTAATGTGTTGTAATTTGTTTTGCACAGTACTACTACACATATGGTAGAATGCTTGTGAAACTGGCAGAAGCCATTGGTCGATTGGTGCTTGCCGGCCGAGAAATGACACGACTTGCTGGGTTCACATCAAGAGTTACTGAACTGATGTCCGTTTTGAAGGATGTAAATGAAGGACATTACCAACGAACCATGGTCAACAAAGATAGTGATGGCAAGGCAGCCTTAGATGGCACAGTGGGGCCATTGATTCCAGGGTCAGGAAGAATGATATTCCAAGACAACATCATTCGTTTCAATAAAGTACCCTTGGTTACTCCAAATGGTGATGTTCTGGTAAAGGAACTCACATTTGAAGTTAAATCTGGAATGAATGTTTTGGTGTGTGGACCAAATGGATGTGGAAAGTCATCTCTATTCCGAATTCTTGGAGAGGTAAGGGAATCATAATATATTGCATTCTACTGTACCTAGAACACAGCATGCCTTTACTTATGTGTTTGTGTCCTTCAGCTGTGGCCACTATTTGGTGGTACTCTCACAAAGCCTCCAAGAGGCAAGCTTTTTTACATTCCCCAGAGACCTTACATGACTTTGGGCTCATTACGGGATCAAGTTATTTATCCACACACTCGTGATGAGATGCAACGCAGGTAAGTATCGTTCCTCAATTAACTTGAGTTCAGTGCTTTATTTTTTTCTGCAATGCCATGTTTTCTTGTTCCCCCTTTTTACCATTTTACCTTAGTTTCCAACTGTATTTTGCAGGGGCAAAACTGATGCTGATTTGACTAGGCATTTGGAGAGAGTCCAACTATCATACCTTTTAACTCGGGAGAATGGCTGGGATGCAATTGCTGACTGGATTGATGTTCTTTCTGGTGGAGAAAAACAACGAATTGCTGTAAGAATTTTATTTTAATTCCTTTGCAGCTACTTGAGATCTACTGTAATTTGGATTTAACAATCTTTTACTCTTTTCCAGATGGCACGTCTTTTCTACCATGCTCCTCAGTTTGCTATTCTTGATGAATGCACAAGTGCAGTCAGTGTGGATGTGGAAGGATCTATGTATGACTATTGCCGAGAGGCGGATATCACGCTTTTCACTGTCAGTCATAGAAGGTCATTGTGGAAGCATCATGAGGTTTGTAGAAGACTGCATTAAAATTTTGATGACTGATATCATTATGCACCTGCTCTACTTTTAATCTTTTTAATTTTTTTTCAGTACTACCTGCAAATGGATGGGCGAGGTTCTTTTGAGTTTAAGCCTATTGATGCAGACACAGAAGAATTTGGATCATAGTGTCTCATTTAGACTTAAATTAAAGCTTTGGGTAAAATTTTCCCTCAATGTATTTGTGCTCAAATAATTGAATAACAAGAAACCACTCTAATTTTGTTAGGTGATTATTTTTGTTTAGTTCCATTAGACTTCTTTCAAGATGATAAGATCATGTTTGTATAGTTTTCATACATCTTGATAACTTCAATCATGTTCCTAGATTGTATTACAAATATCATTGACAAGGATTGAGTTCCAACAGATGTACCTGAACTTTACTCAGTGTTGCTGTAATTTACATATTTCATTACTCTTTTAGAGCTTTTGAACAACCTTCTGACACAGTGCTGGGTCATATTGCTTTAAGTGTATAAATATTGATGTGTCAATGCTGACTATTGATTTTCCCAGTGACTTCAATTCTATTTTGTCCAAGGCAATGGTGTGCTTTGTTTGCTTTCATTTGACAGTGAAATTATTAGCAATAGAAATACTTATTTCACTGACTTTTCCCCATGAGCAGATAGAAGTCTTTCATTGCTTGTGCCTGACTTCTGATTGTAGTATTGTTTGGGGAAAAAATATGTGATAGTTAGATTTGTGTTTAAATGCAGGTCAGTGAATCTCTGTTTTTTCTTGTCATGTACCAAGGACTTTAAAAAAATTCCTGTTTTTACATGCATTTAAAACTGGCATTAAGTTGTTTGTTTCACAATGAATGTTAGTGCAGGGAACATTAATGAGACTGTCTCAAGATTAAAAGACATTTTCATTTTGATCTTAGTAAAGTCAACTGAATTTTGAATTATTCCTAAATCATCACTGTGAGAGGCCCACGTTATGCTGTGTTCAAAGGGATTACTCTAAATTTTAAAAAAATTGCATTGGTTTTCACTTTTTAATGTTTTACCAAATGTTCATTCATATTCAACTTGTTATATGCTTTTATGGTCCTGGTACACCTTTGACAAGAAATATTTCTTGTCCCTTCTAGTGTTGAGCCTAAAACTATTTGTAAACCGGGTGATTTATTTTTTCCTCTGAAGATGCAGATTTTTTTTGTTATCTATATATTTATACTATTGTAGATGCAATTTGCATCATTTTTTTTCTTATGGAGAGAGGGATCCATTGTTGTGATAGCTTTGAAGGTAAAACTGTTATATGATTTTGTTGCCATGTTTTAATTTGTTATACAGTATATACTTTAAAGGTTTGTGGAACACCTCTTTTATATGTTTTTCCCTTCCTCTTTTTATTTTGTTATCGGAATGTCTAATCCTGATTGCTACTTTTAGGTACACGGGGGGACCAACTTACTTGAGGAAAAAAAAAGATAGTTAATAAACACTGTTCTCATCTTACTCGTGCTTTACTCTCTCTTCCCACCCTCTCATCCTGCACGAAGCCCCCGCCAGGACCTGCCTGCGCCGCCGTGCCGGCGCGGAGCGGAGCTCGCGGCACCGTTCACGTTTTTATCATAATTTACGCGGCGCGATAGTCTGATCTGGTGCCATCCATCGGCCCGTTAGGCGGGGCGGGCGCTGCGCCCGGCCCGGCGGCACTGTCGTTGCCGATGAAGGCGAGAGTGGCTCGGCCAGCTAGGCCGCGGGGGGCGTTAGCGGCGCGGTCCTGCGCGGGGCGTATCGCAATATAGGGCACGATCAGAACCCGTTTTATGGGACCTCGCGACGCGGGGCCGCGCCACTTGATGTCTCTATATTGACCCTTGCCGCGCGGGTGTGCCCGTGGAGTCGTACACCCGAAGCGGCGGCGGTGTCGCGGGCCGCGGCAGGGGCGGGCGGGGCCGGGGGGAGGGGATGGCGCTGACAGCCGCGCCCGCTCCTGGCCACGGCTGCCACGGCCCCGGCGGCTGGGAGCCCCGCGGCCTGTCTGTAAACTTACTCTCCGCTCTCCGCTCTCGCATCGCCTTTACCTTTGCTTCCGTCGGATCCGACAAAACTCATGAGCACACCTCAGCTCGCGGCGCGCGGCAGACACGAGTCTCGGGGGGGGGGGGGGGGGGGGGGACGAGGCTGAGCGCGGTGTCTCGGTAGGTCTGGCCTGGTCTGGGGCTGACGCTGACGTCTCACCTCACGGCGCGGGGCGGTCGGGGCTCCCGCACCGGGGGTGGAAACTTTCCATTGCGCCCCGCGCTGCCCTGCGCCCTGCGCCCTGCCCCGCGCTCCGCCCTGCGCTCTGCCCTGCGCCGGGCAGGCCAGGCCCTTGGGCAGCCGTCCCTCGGCCACGCCAGGCCCTCTGCGCGCGCGGGGCAGCGCATTTCCTTCCCCATTCCCACCACCGCAACCCGCGGGGGCCGCGGGGACGCCGTGCCGTGGCAGCCGTGGCCGTAGCCACCGTCTTTATGAGGCAGCGGCAGGGCCGGTGAGGCACAGCACAGCACAGCACAGCGCAGCACAGCACAGCAGCGCAGCCCTGGAGTAGAGATTAGAACATCAGGCGAGACGGGTAACTTAGCCATAATGCTCTCAAGAGGCAGGTGCGCGCCCCGCTGCCGCTGCTGCTACTTCTGTTGCTGGCCCCGCCGCGGCTGCGGCCACCGCGCCGGCCTCCGGTCGACGAACCCGCGCACACAAAAGACCGTGTAAAGGCTTTCAACAACGCAAACCAACGACGCTGTTTACTGCGGCTCTACGTTTCAAAACCACGAAGAAAATTTCTAAAACCGGAATATAGATTTTTTCGGGGTGGGGGGGGGGGGGGGAGGGGTGATTGGGTCTCATACACTACTACCACCACCACCACCACAATCCTGCCCCCCTCCCTACTTCCCACACGAATAGCCTACCCAACAGAGGGGCGCGTTAACCGGCGGGAATGGCGCATAAAGCACTCCATCGCACCGCATCGGCATCGGCCTGATCGGGCTGCGGCCCGACCGATCCCTTGTGCATGCTGCCGGCCCCGGGGCCCCGGGGCGGCAGGGCGAGCAGGGCGAGCAGGGCGCAGACCCTGGCCACGGCGCCCGTGCAGACCTCTAGGCTAACTCCCCCCCCCCCCCTCCGCGCGGACCATGACATGACCATCATGATGGACCATTTCTCCCCAAAACGCGTTCGCGGAGCGCTAAACAACAAAATGAAGCGCGTCGTACGTCCGCGAGGGTGCGCCCAGAAAACCTGGGCCCCGCTTTTTAATATCCCTCCCTTTCTACTACACACATATGTAATCAGGAGAATGAGTCTCTGACGAGTACGCGCGCGTGCACGCGTTTCGGAGATATTCGGGGCACGGGTGATGCGCGAGTGCGTGTGTGTGTGTGTGTGTGTGTGAGAGAGAGAGAGAGAGAGAGAGAGAGAGAGAGAGAGAGAGAGAGAGAGAGAGAGAGAGAGAGAGAGAGCGAGTGGGAGACAGAGGGCGGCAGGGACGAACTGGTCTGCCTGCAATAGTAATAACTCGATTCACACGGTGGTGCCGTTGCTGGGGGCCAGGAGCAGGGCCGCACAGTAAAACGGCCGCGCGGGTCGTGTGCACGGTGTGTGCACGGTGTGTGCACGGTGTGTGCACGGCGTGTGTGTGTGTGTTGTTCCACAACATAAACGAATTCCACTCAATGCCGCTTGTCCGGTACGCGGAATCTGGGCGTGTTTTGCTCACCAGCAGCCAGCAACTAGCAGCCCTGCCAAGAGTGTGTGTGTGTGTGGGGGGGGGGGGGGGGGGGTAGAGGCGTCCAGGTCGGGTCGGAGGGCTTCAGGTTTCGCACCGTAACCAACCACCCCCTACACATGACGGCTCGAGGCCTGCACTGCCCATCGCGCGATCTGCTCTCCCCCTCCCCCCCTCTCCCCCCCCCTATCCCTCTCTTTCTGATATGAAAATTAAAAGTTTTGCCCCTCTTCCTTGGGATAAAAAAAATTGAGGGGGGGGGGGGTTAAGCTTGGGGTTGTGGTTCTTGGCTCCGCCCCTCAAGGTGGTTAAGTCGCCAAAGGATTGAAGCAAGAGGAGCGAGAGGGGGTGAAGTAGGGAGGGAGGGGGTGGTGATGAACTGGCGGGCGTCTCGGTGGAGAGGGCGGACGCCGACAAAAGAGGGAAAGAGCGGGAAATTGGAGAGAGCGGCGGCGGCGCGGGGAAGCGGCGGGAGCTGGGGTCGGGCAGCGGCGCGGGGCGTCGTGGCGTCCGGCCGTCCGGGGCCGGCGGAGCGGACCCCGCCGAACGAGACCGTCTTGGCGAGGACCTCCATCTCGGTTCGGGCTGGCCGCGGCAGGAGGGAGGGAGGGATTGACTTGGCGGCGTGACTGCGCTGATGAGGCGCTGAGCGCGGCGGCGGCGGCAGCGGCGGCGGCGGCAGGGCACGGCCACGGTCAAACTTTGGGATTAGCATCGGCCGGGGCGGGGCGGGGACGCGGAACAGGGCCACAGATAACACCGAAACCAGCGCGGGCGGAGGCGGGGGGCGGGGGGGGGGGGGGGGGCGGCGGGGAGGGTTTGGACTCACCACCAGAGCTGCCGCCCGCTGCCTTGCGATGAGAGGGAGTACGGCGCGAAGGGCCCGCGAGAGCGAGCCCCTCCCGCGGTGAGACGCTAGAGAACCTGCCGCACCGCGGGTAGGGGAGCTGGCTATAGGCCCGGCGCCGGCGCCTTCCTCCGCCATGCGCCCCTCTCATCGCGTCTCCCCTCACGATGAGTTTCTGTATGAATGGTCAGGCCGGGGGCGGCCGGGGGCGGCCGGGGGCGGGGCGGCGGCCGGGGGGCGGACGCGAGCCGCGGCCCGCAGCATCTTCCCACCCCGAGGCCGAGGCCGCCGCTGCTGCTGCTCCATTCAACGTGAGCGCATAGCACGCAGCCACGCGGGTTGGCGCGGACTGGCACGCGAGTGCATGGGGGGGATGCGCTGAGCTCGGCACAGCTCGGCACGGCGCGCGCTCCAGGCCCTCGGCCCAGCCCGGTTAGTATCGAGAGTGGCTGCAACGCGTGCGGAGATCGACAGGCGGTGCGCCTCCATCCCCGCAGCCCCGCAGCCCCGCAGCCCCGCGGACCCGCCGCCGGTCGGTTGGTTTAGGGATTTGCGAATCAAAGGGAATTCCTGAATTCAAACCGAAAGTGAGGCCGCCCGGCGCGGCGGCAGAGGGGAAGTGGGAATGGGGGAGGGAGGGGGAAGGAGACGGATCGACGAGAGCGGGATAAAAAGGGAGGGCTGTGCAGTGTGCGTGTGTGAGAGAGATTGAAAGAGAGACAGAGAGAGGCAGAGAGAGAGAGAGAGAAAGAGAGAGAGAGAGAGAGAGAGAGAGAGAGAGAGGGAGGGAGGAGCGCGGCACGTGGGACGCAGGCACAGGCAGTGCCGCACACGATGACGACGCAACACGACACACGCGGCTCCTAAAGCAAAGCGGCTTTGAGAAAACCGCCCGCTACTGCGACTACACAGCGGCGCAGCGGCGGCGCGGGGGGCGGAGTGTAGGCAACCCCGACGAGTGCTGCCGCTGCTGCCGGCCTCTTTCCGCCCCCCTCCCCTCCCGCCCCATTTCTCCCCCCCCCCCCCGCTTCCACCCCACCTCCCCGCATTGCACTGCTACTGCCCCCCTCCCGTGGTGAGTTTACGGACGCCCCCCCCCCCCCGCTTATTTGCGGTACAGCGAACGGCAACAGTGAGTTGCGTTCATGGCGATGCCAGTGTGTGCGTGTGTGTGTGTGTGTGTCCTGGGTGGGTGCCAGCAGCCCAGGCAGACAGGGCAGCACCGCCGGGCACAGACAAAGACAGTGCGTGCAGTCCGCGGGGGTGTACGGGGGGTGTACGGGTCTGTCCGGGGGTGTCCGGGACCGCCGCACGCCTGGCATATGCTCGGAGCGACTGCCGGCCAGCACCGCCGGGACGTCTGGGCGGCGGCAACAGGGACACACACGACCCCTGCGTGTGGAAAGAAGAAAAAAGTTTCATAACACTGAAATTCAACTTTAACTCAATCATTAAATTCACAATTGTTAAAAAAATCTAAATTCTTTCAGGAGAGACGCAGGGCGCGATCCCCCGCGGCGGGTGGTGGTGGTGGTCAGAGGGTACGAGGTACGACCGACCTAGCGAGCTGCCGCCGCCGACGGTTTCCGTATCCGGCATCCGTTTCGTAGAGCTGGTGTGTGTGTGTGTGTGTGTGAACTATCCCCCCTTTTGTCCGTTTTTATTCGGTCCCCGTTTTATGTAGGTGGGGCCATTTGTTTTGTCCCCCCTTCCCCTCCCACCCGGGCCTGGTGGTGGTGGTGCGCGGGCAGAGCTAGCTGTTGTCTTACTCGCCGTGCCGCGTCGCGTTTCTTTGTCGCACTCCATCCCTTTACACACCTCGCCCCCTCGCCCCGTCTCCCTCTCACCCCCCCCCCTCTCTCTCTTATTTGCACGGTGCGATTATGACACTCTTGGTGTGGCCTAATTAATCGAGTACACAACAGCTCCGCTGGGCTCGTTAACAACTCGCGATTGTGAGAGCATTCTTCTCTCTCGCGCCGCGGGGGAATTTTTAGGAGTCCCAGACTGCAAACGCACCATCTCCGACACAGAAACCATAAATGATCCTGAAATTTTCATTCCAGTCAATGGAAAAGTCCGGTCCTGTCCCCAGTCATTGCACACCCGTCATGAGGTACCCCTCGGGAACGGTATGCGCCACAACAGCTTGTATCAAGTTATCACGGACAGGCTATAATTATCGACTTTCCTTCACGGCACATTTTCCCCTCCTAAGCCTGCTCTGTGGTTCCGACTCGTGACCGTTGTTCTGTTCATGGAGTAGAACAGCCTCCCTGCTCTCTCTCCTTGTCGTCCCCACGATGCACTGTGCGCGGCCCCGCTCCCTCCGGCTTAGCCCCCCCTTTTCGGACACGCCCCTGCGACGCCCCTGCGACGCCCCACCCGGCGGCGTCCTGCCCGCGGTGCCCTTTACTCACATCGCCCTGCCGCGCCCCGCCTTGCACGCCTCGCCTGTTAATGGTCGCAAATGTTTGGACAAGTTCTAAACTCCACCCCCTTCGCCGCCGCCGCCGCCGCCGCCGCCGCCACCGCCTCCGCCTCTCGATTTTAGGCCCCATTCCGTTCTAAAGGGGTCGCTGACCTCCCCGAGACCGAATGTATATACGGGTCTTGCACGGGCCGTCCTCTCCCTTTTCCGCTGTGGGCGGACGGAGGGCGGACCTCTAAGGCGTATGCCCCCCCCCCCTCAATATCAATACAACGAGCGAGCCCGAGCAGATATATATATATATATGTGTGTGTGTGTACCGGGGCTTTGCGAACGCATGTACTCCGTGCCACTGCCCCCGGCCTCCCCCGGCCCTCCCACGAGTGTGTCTTGCACCCCCACACGTGTAGTCGTGCTAACTTGGACAGCCGGCGGGGGAGGGGCCGGGGCTGCGCACAGCCGGGTGCCCCCCACACTGACCAGATGGTGGGCGGGGCAGCCGGGGCCAGCGGCCGGGCCGGGCCGATCCGGGGGCCGGGCCGCTGGGCTCTGGGCTTGCTGTGCAGCAGCTATGCGCGGACTGCGCGGACACAAAACTTCGCTACTCCCCCTGGTCTGGTCCAGTCTACTCCTCTTTTCCATTTATTTTTTTTCCCTCCCCCCCCCCCCCCCCCGCCCAAGTTTACTCTACTCGTTCTCGAACTACGGCGCATTTTTGTACAGCAGAAGAACTACACGTGGCCTGGTAGCAAAAGCAACAGCGTCGCGCCGACGTCACCTCCCACATACAGTACACGACCTAACGCGGCTACGGCGCGTGGGGAAAACATGAAATCGGAGGGGAGGGGGTGTTTCTGGAAAGGAGAAATTAGGAAAAGCGTCAGCGAGTTTTGCAAAGGGCGGGCAAAAGAGGCGCGGCGCTCTCTCCCAGCGAGGCTGTGTGTGTAGCGGGCTGTGGCGCCTGCTTAACTGTACAGCTACAGCAGCCAGGCCGGATAGGCAGGGCGCAGAGTAGCGCCGTAACGTGCCCAAAACACTGCAGCTGATTATTGGGTCACCGGGGCTGGAGTTAAACTCGTCCGCCGACTCTCGTCTCTTCTCTCTCTCTCTCTCTCTCTCTCTCTCTCTCTCTCTATTCTCCCCGTTTTTCCTGAGAATTGAATCGGATACCCTTCCCTCCCCCTCCTCTTCCCTTCCCTATATATCTCCCTCTCGCTCTCTATCACTGCCCCCTCTATTTCTCTCTCTCACTCTCTCTCTCTCTCTCTCTCTCTCTCTCTCTCTCTCCTGCGCCCTCCCTCCCAATTCGGCTCGAGGCGTTGTCCCGTGAAAAGAGAGGCATGGGACCGGGACTAAGAGAGGAGGAGAGGAGGAGGAGGGGGTCTCCGTTGTCGCGGGGCAGGAGGAGGAGGAGGAGGAGGAGGAGGAGGAGGAGGAGGAGGAGGAGGGTGGCGGGGTGAGCATTTGTATCCTCCATACCGACTTCACTTCGCACTGCACCTGATAGGCCACCAGTGATAGCTAAGCCCTGTGTGTTCGGCGCGGGACTTTCTTTAAAGCTCTCTCTCTCTCCTTTTCTCTCCCCTTCCCTTGCCCCCGCCCCCCCCCTCTCTCTCCGTTCAGGCTGTAAACGCCCCGAATAACTCCGGCGCGGCTGGCTGGCCTCGGCTGGCCCGGACAGCAGCTCGGCCGGCACAGGCGGCAGCGCTGGCGGTCAGTTGGTGGGACTCGGCGGCGGCCGCCACGACGGCTGCCTCCACTCGGCGGGGTCCCCCCTGACCCGGGACACGGCCGGGGACAAGGCACGGGCCGTTGGCGGCCGTTGGCAGCCGGGCAGCGCCGGCCAGTGGCAGCTCGTGGCAGCGGGACGGGAAGTCACTCCCCCGTTAAATTGGCCCAAGTTCAAACTTATTGCCGGCGCCAGGGTCCCTCGGGGCCGAGCCTTCCCTTTGGGGGCCCCCGGGGGGGCGGCCAGGCATTGGCTGCTGGGCCCTGGGACCCGGCGGGGACCCGGCGGGGAGCCGGCGGGGAGCCGGCGGGCCGCACCACACCGCCTGCATCCCCGCATATCTCAGCCGGCGACACTCGCGCGCCCGGGATCGGAAACGGAGGCGGAGCGACGGAGACAGACGTCGCCAGGGGGGCTCCGGCCGGGGCGAAGCCGCGGGTGGGAGGGGGACGGGAGATACCGAGTCGGAGCTAACACCTTTGCCTGGCTATGATCGATGAGTCTCTCTCTCTCTCTCTCTCTCTCTCTCTCTCTCTCGCTCTCTCTCCCTCACCCCCATCACTTAGTGGCCGTCAGTGCTGGGGTTCAGTGCCCTGCGGACCGACTATTGACTCCCTCCCAATTGGTACCGCGGGGTCCCCTCCATATACTCCCGGAGCCCCCTTCAATCCCCCCGCGTCGGCGCGCGTCTTCAGCGGGGGAAGGGGTGGGCGGGTGGCTCAGCCAAGGCGGCCAGGACCATCAGTCTGTTTTAAAAAATACACCTGAGCGGAGCCGTGGGCGGCGGCGGCCGTCTGCTATCGCGGAGCCCCGCCTTTTAAACGCGCGGCAGGACTTGAGAAGGCTGGAAATGTATGCAAACTCGCAGTGCGCGGCGCGGCGGCGCGGCGGGGGATCTCTGTGGATCATCCTTGCGGCTTCATTAGGCCCGAACCCCTTTTTTCCTCGTCCTAGGACGAGCTCTCGCCCACCTTCCTGCGTCTTCTTGACGGTGAACATATATTTATATATACATGTTTATATAAAGGAGGAAGAGGATAAAACATGCAACGAGTTAAACAAAAAAAAATTGGACTCGGAAAATGGAACTTGGGCAGTACACCGGCACTTGCTAGAACGTCGACGTCATGGTGAAAAAAAAGGGTCGACGCAAAAAGCACCTCGCTTTGGTCACGCTCCAAAAAGAAAAGCAAAAAAAAAAACTTGGAAAAAAAATGGAACACAAAATTCTTTTACAGAATGGATCTCGTTATATTTCCCCATTTCGTTCGTCAGAGAGTCCCTCTTTGCGCGTAGAACGCTGCGTGATAAAGCGATTTACTTTTTTTTCAGCGCGCGCGCCGCGTCCCCCGCGGGTCCCCGGCCGAGGCGTGCGGTTCGCGGCTCCGGTCCGGCTCCGGTCCGAGGCGGGCCGTCGTCCGTCACGCGGAAACGCCCTGCAGACGAAGAAGCACCTCCAATTAAACACGAAACAAAACGAATAATTAAAGCTGACAATTTACTGATGTCGCCGCCGCGCCCTTCCGACGGCGCCTGCTGGGTAGGCAGCCACGCTCTTCCGTGCCGCGCGGGCCGGTCTACCCCAGGTCTCACAGGCGCTCGCTGCCGCCGCTGCCGCCGCCGCTCGCCGCGCGGCCCTTTTTTCCCTCTCTGCAGTACCGCGGCTCACGCCCTCACGCCCCCTTCTCCCCGCCGCGCCGCCGATCGGACAGAGGCTGGCGATGGCTGGTGTTCCGCGATAACATCCCCCTTTTGTCTCCCGGCAGCAGCAGGCGTTTTGCCTCCATTTGTCCCTTAAGATGAGCACCGCGGCCCTGCAGACGTCGAGGGATTCATATTTCATCGCCGCCGCCGCCGCTGCAGTGCTCCTTCGGCGCGGCGCCGCTGCCCGCCCGCCTGCCTCCCCAGCAGCACCAGCCCGGCAGCGGCCCGCGGCTGGGATCGCGCGCTGTAAAATCTCTCATGTCTGCCTGCCATCGCATCGCAGCCCTCCCGTGATCCATCTCCTTCGCCAGCGCCGGGGCCCGGCTGCGTAGGGCCCCGCCTTGGCCCCGCCGTGGCCCCGCCCGGCAGCGCACTGCCAGACTCATCGGCCGCCGGGGCGGGCCGGGGCGGGCCGGGGCCGCGGGCGGGGGACAGAAGTTGTTGCTGTGCACACACCCGCCCCGCAGACCGGGCCGCCGCGGGCCCGGCCACTGTCTATGGCCAGGGCAGCCGGGTGCGGGCTGCGCGCGGGCTGCTGCCGTTGGCTGCGTTATGTGGAGCTATTTACATGTTTATGGTGGGCTCGTGTGGTCGGTTACGATTGCCGGGACACACCCTTGCAATACAACCCCACCCGCCGCCGCCGCCGCTGCCGCCGCCGCCACAGCCGCCCCTCCCAGTGCGACATGGTGCACCCCCAGCAACCCCCCCCCCCCCCCCCCCGGCGGCTGCCCGGATCCCGGGCCGAGTGGCCGCCAGTAGGCTCTCGCCGGGAGCCTGTTTGTCAACACGGCCACGGCTTCACTTGGGCTAATAATATACGTCGGCCACCCTGGGAGTCCCCCGCGGACCACCCTCCCCCTCTTTCCGGGGGGCGCCCTTGCCATGCCGTCTGATTCTGTCCTTCGAAATATCATCGGCAGTCGCACTGGGCGCAGCTCGCCTCCTACCCCATCCATGGTCCATGGCCGCTCCGAGCCCCCCCCCCCCCCCCCCCCCCCCCGCGTCCCGTCATATGCTGCCGGCCCCGCCGGCTTCCTGCCGCCTGCGCTCCATGGCAGCCCGCGAAGCCCATGACACCCATGCCGGTGATAAGTGGCACGTCCCGGTCAGAGAGCACGCACTTTATGGCTATCAATGCGCAGTAATATTTCCATAAATTGTCAAGAGAGGACGGGCCGGCGGCGGGTCCGGAGAGAAAGAGAGGGAGAGAGAGGCCCCCAAAGTGGAGGACCCACGGAGGGGGGAGGGGGCGGGGGCAGGGGTGGAATAGCCTACTCGCGTTCGATCCCTTGTGTGCTCCTGATCGAATATTCAGGGTATGGCGTGGCGTCCCGCGCAGCTCCGCCGGACCCGGCCGGACCGCCCCTCCGGCCGCTGCTGCAATACGTCGCTCACGGCTCCTTTCCGGACCCCACCGCCGCCGCCCGCGGCGAACGTCGTGCTTGCATATCGGCCATTGCCCTCCCCACCCCCCTTCCCGCTCTCTCTTACACACACACACACCCACACACTCACAGAGACACGGCCGCCCTTAAAACTCGTTACGAATCACGGGCTGCGGGCGCGCGCCCATGGGCCTTTCACTCTGCATTTGACAAAGCGCGCGGACTGGGTTTGAAACCCCTTTCGCTAGAGGAGTCTCTCTCTCTCTCTCTCTCTCTCTCCCCGTTTAAAAAAGTTTAGTCCCAGAATCGTGCCGAAACAAGCTCCGATAAAGCCCGGCGTACCGCGGGTTACCCCGAGAACGGCCCGATGCGTATTCGGGCTGCCCCGCTATAAGTCCGGCAGTGCATGGGTTGGGACTGGATCAGCCCGAAAACAGCCCCGCCTATTCTGGGGCTGCCCGAAATCGGCTCCGCCGTGGACCTCAGTTCCGGAACAAGCCCGAGGCGAGATTGCGGGCCACTGTCGGTGCTGTCCCACCTATCAGGACTTAAAAATTTTTTCGAATCTGTGTTAATATTAGTGAATTTAGGTACCTAAAGCCGAATAGAAGTTTCAAAAATTGAATTTGGTCCCACTGCACCTATGAAATTTGCATTATTCTACACGCAAGTGTCTAAAAAAAGTGCAATAACTAATCTATTCTTTCTTGTCATTGACCAGCTACGGACTATCGCGGCAGACGGTGTGGGAGAAAATAGTAATAGGTTACGTCAAAAATTGTTTGTTTGAAACGCGAGTCAGAAAGTGTCCACAGGAGCCACTGATCAACATATTCAAAGATGGCGACAGCATTTTGTGGGATCCCCCCTCTCACACGCTGCCCGCAGGGACTTAGAATCGTTTCGCCGTGTGTCCTGGCGTCGAGTGGGACCCCTTCGGCTCGCCCTCTCTCACAAGCGAGGCGCGCAGCCTAACGGATAGCGAGCGAGGTTCGGGAGCGAACTGTCTGCGGAACGAATCTCTACTGCTTTTATTTTTACCCTGGGCCGGGAGCCGATTTCGGACTTCGGACTCATTTCGGACTCACCCGGACGGGGGAGCCGGGCTCTCGGGCGACACCCGAGAACAGTGCTGAATTTGTAACATTCTGGGACAACGCGCGGGCTAGTCCGACGGAGTCGTTTTCGGGCTTGTTCCGTGACGGGGCTGTTTCTGGGGCTGGAAATTTTTAAACGGGTCTCTCTCCCTCTCTCTCTTACACACACACTTCCCTTCTTTGTCCCGTGCACTCATAATATTATTTCCACAGAGCACACTTTTCTGCTTCTAATGCATATGCCGCCTTGCTGCCTCGCCTCGGCGCAGACACCGGCGCGGTAATGAAGCGAGAGAAACACACGACTTTTTCGCGTGCGGCGCCGCGGCCACGCGAAGAATAAAACTTGTACATTTTTGCAGAATCAATCGGAGTCGGGGTGCCGCGGCGGGGAGAATATTAAAACTCATCACTCCCGCTGGGCATCTCATTCCCCCCTCCTGCCCCTGCCCCTCCCCCTCCCCCTCTGCGCCCCCCAAACTCCACCCTTTCCTACGAAGTGTCCTTAAGAGCGTCTCTATTTTAACGGCCGGGCCAATTACGTACAACTGGTGCCCTTGCCTTCAGCACGGATGGTCGTCTCGAGAAATCCTCTTTCCCCCGCGCGCGCGCGCCCGCCGTCGTTCCCAGTCGCTTCTCCCTTTCTCTTTCCCTCTCACGGCCCCGCCCCGCCCCCGGCGGCGCGCCTTGCACATCTCTCTCTCTCTCTCTCTCGCACTCGTTTGCCCGACGCCCCCCGTGTTCGCGCTCATCCTGCCGTCATGGCGGAGCGCAGGAGTCGCCCGGCCCCGGCTCCGGCCGCGGTCGCAGGGCTCGGCTCGGCTCGGCTGCCCCAGCTCGGCTCGGCTCGGCTCGGCTCGGGACACGCTGACACTGTTCTGCATGCGGCGCGGCGCGCAGTGCACCCAAAGAGTTATCCCCAGCCTGCCCTGGAATGGGCACTCGCGGGACACAAAACTGCGGTGCTCTCCGGGCCGGCGCCAGCACAGACACGAGTCGTCCGTTGTCCTAGGAAGGCCGCGGCGATGGCTCGTCCATGGTCACGGTCCTGCCCCCCCCCCCCCACACCCCGGCACCGCCGCGGCCGCGCAGCGGGTGGCTTGCGTACTTTCCGTTTTCTTTTGTCCCCTCAACATCCCTCATGTGATACGTTCGGTCCGTCACCCCTCCCCCCTCCGCCCCGTGCTCCCAAGCCTCCGCACGCCCCAGCCATATCACCCCCCCCCCCCCCCACCTCCCTCTTCCCATTTGCCCCCTTCAATCCCTGAAATTCCCCCGTTCCGCTCCGGAGCGAGAGAGTTTGCTACTGCTGTTGTCTGTGCGGAAGGGACCGGGCTGCCGAGCAGCGCGGCGTGTCAGTTCAAGGCCGCTGCCCCCCCTCCCCCTCCCCCCCTCTCTCTCTCTCTACCCCTCTCTCTCTCTCTCTCCAGCTCCGCTCCAATCCCACATTACTGTCGTTACGTCAACATGCGTCATCCGTTATGTGTCCGGCCGCGGCGGCGGCGGGGACGCGCTGCGCGAGTGAGAGAGGGCGAGCGCGCGAGAGAGAGAGAGAGAGAGAGAGAGAGAGAGAGAGAGGGGGCGATGAGGAGGAGGGGAAAATTCCAGCGGCAGCAGCCACCAGCGTCGCCGGCGCTGCTGCGGCCCCGGAGCGGCCTGGAGGCGGCCTGGAGGGCTCTTGGCTCTGCTCTCGGCTCTGCTCTTGGCGTTCCCGTCCCCGCCCACCCCCTCCTCGTCTTCGTCGCCGTCTTCCCTGACGCGCTTCCTGCGCGCTCCGGAAAGGCATTCCCGTAAGACTGTGCACTGCTGGGAATAAACCTTTCATCGGTTATACACACGCCGCCCGCGCCGCCGCCGCGCCTCAGACCCCAGCGGACTGCAGCCCAGAAGGGGGGATGAGGGGCAGGGGGCGGAAGCCAAGTCCCAGCGAGGGCCGGCCGGCAAGGGTCGGAACAGCTCAGCTACCGCCGTCGAGAAAAAAGAATCGTACAATATAATGTTTCCATGCCTGTCCACGATGTCTACCGCAGGCTGAGTTGGGAGCGCGCCGTGCAGGTAGGCAGCAGCGGAACAGGGCGGCGGGAGGGTTGCCTACCCCGTCGGCTGCAGGCGCTTGCCACGCCGCCGCGCCGCCGCGCTACCGCCTGAACTCGCGACCACCGTCTTGTGCCCCGTCCCCTTGCGTTGCAGCTGCAGCTGCAGCTGCCCCCCCCCTCTCTCACTCTCTCTCTCTCTCTCTCTCTCTCTCTCTCTCTCTCTAACGCCCCACCGAACCTGAATCAGGATCACGGATCCAGGAGCCGCGGCCGGAGCAGGCAGGACCGCCCCCCTCCCCTCCCGCGGAGAGCACACGCTTGCCGTGCGCCCGCTGCTATGAATCAGAGCTAACAAAGACTTGGAATAAATCAAGAAAATGTAGATTCCCGCAGGAAGACGGGGTGCCCCTCTGTGTGTGAGTGAGTGTGTGAGCGCGCCGCGCCTCGCCCGCGGGGAGGGTCATGGGGGGATTGGGGTTCGGGCTCCAGGGGATCAGAAGGTGGAGGTTTGGGGGGGGGGGGGGGGGCGGCGCGGGGGCAGTCTGGCGCCCATACCGCAACGTCGGCCCGCGTGCGGTCGTATAGTGCCCGCACGTGCGAAATACATGGCCTGGCAGGCGGCGGCCGGCGGGGGCAGGCGGGGGCAGGGATAGGAAGGGTCTATGCAGTGCGCGCGTGGAGCGTACAACTTCCGTGTTCAACTTCACGCACAGTGTTTGTGTATGCACACGCACGCACGCACGCACGCGGGCGTACACGCGCAGGCAGACACCACCGGCATCGGTTTTCATTACGAGGCGCGCCGCACACACGTTCCGGCGGCGCGTCGGAGGGAACAGTATCGCAGAGAACACGGCGGCTCACAGTGTGGTGCGGTGTCTCACCGGGCTGGCGGGTTGGGCAGGCGACCGGAAAGTTCCGAGGTTCGAGCCACGTCGTGACCGTTCGCTTTTCGTTTTCGTTTTTGATGTGGATTGCCTCGCAGTCGTGTGCAGTTAGTGCGAGCCGCGGCCGCAGCCCCATATAATAGATGCGAAGTGTATTCGGCCCGGGCACGCGAGATGCCGAATGGCTGGGAACACACCGCACCGCGGCCGCCGCGGGGCACCCGGCTCGCAGTATAGTCGTTAGTAGCGCCCGGGCCGGGCGGCGGCGGAGGGGTCGCAGAGGGCGCGGCGCCGACAAAATGGATCGGTTCTATTCAGTTTTTGTTGTTCAACTTTCCACATTATGAGCAGCTGTCCCTAGCTGCACCCGTCCTCGCCTCTCTCTCTTCCCGTCTGCTAGCTGCCCCCTCCTCCTCCTATCTCCCCACTCTCAAAGACGCTATCGCTCCATGGGGCACCGAGACGTCTGCATCTGACAAGGGCTATGCTCCCGCTGCCTCCCCTCCCGCCCCTGGGCCGGCTCCCTCCTTGTCCGGGGCCTAGTACAAGGCCGCGGGGGGCAGGATTTGAGCCGCTGCATGCCTAATATCCGAGGCCGAGAAGAGTCTGCTGGCCGGCTGCGGGCACGGCGGGACGGCGCAACTCCAGGGCACTCCAGGAAGGCTCCGACAGGCTCCGGACACGAGAGAATTTAGCACACCAACAAATATGTGTCTTTTTGTATGATTCGTATAAAATGATAAAATATCAGAAATGCTACTTCTTCCTTTCCTTCTTGTGTTCTTTGTCACACGCTCTTGAAGGTCTACGATTCTCTCTCTTTTTTTTGTCGTTTAGCGTTTTCTTACTCGCTTATACTTAGATCGTCTGAGATCTTTTTTTTTCCCTGTCTTGTAGCGAAGGAGGAGGGGCCTCTGGGCCTGAGGCCTGCCGCTGCAGCCGGCAGCCGTTGTCTCCGCTGCGCGCGCGAGGCGGGACCCCCTCCCCTCCCCCTTCCCCCCGACCCTCAAACCTCGTTTCCCTCCAACATCGGCCTCTCATATTCCGCCCGAAGCCCGGATACAAGCGAAGCGAAACTATCAACTGACGTCGTTGCTGCTGCGTGTGCAGCCTGTTCGCCGCGTCGTTGGCGCCAGAGGCGCGCTCGTCGTGCACGTATGCGTCGAGCGTGTGCGTGCACGTGCGTCGAGCGTGTGCGTGCACGTGCGTTGAGCGTGTGCGTGCACGTGCGTCGAGCGTGTGCGTGCACGTGCGTTGAGCGTGTGCGTCGAGCGTGTGCGTGCACGTGCACGTGCAGCCGATGCAGCGACGCTGTGCGCGCAAGAGCAGTGATGAATTGCCTGAGAAACGGGAGCCACGGGGGCCGCACCTCACGGGGCCGTATTTATGAAAACTAGGAGGGCGCAGGAGGAGGACGGGGAGGAGGAGGAGGAGGAGGAGGAGGAGGAGGAGGAGGAGGGCAGGGGGGGGGGGGGGAAGACAGTCACACGCAATACACACTTGGCTGCAGTTATCCCCAGGCACACACACGCAAACTAACAGCCAACACACGTCGCTTCCGGTAGAGGGAGAGGGGAGTGAGAGAGAGAGACAGAGAGCGGAGCAAGTGAGAGAGGGAGAGAGAAAGGGAAGGGGGAGGGGGTGAAGGAGGTGCAGCGATGCAGAACAAAACGCGACCCCCCGGACTTGGCGCAGTACAACACAATGCAGCACAAAGGGCGTATAACGCCATGAGTGGCATCTCATGCATTACCAGAGCGAGATGGCGAGAGTGAGAGAGAGAGATAGAGAGAGAGATAAAGAGAGGAAGAGAGAGAGAGAGAGAGAGGGAGAGAGAGAGAGAGCGACGCAAAGGGAGCCCTGGCGTGAAACTGGAACGTTCGTTCCCTCGCTCTCGTCCCCAGCCCGGCCAGGCTTCGATGTTGTATAGCGAAGAGCGGCGAAGCTCCCCGTCCCCTTTGCTCCGGTATCCCCGTCTCTCTCTCTCTCTCTCTCTCTCTGTCTCTCTCTCCCACTCGCCATATCCCCGCCGGGCACATAATGAGGTACCCGCCGTGAGTGAGTGTCCGACGGGGTTCGTTCCCGGTACTTCACAGCGCGGCACGTGCGACAGGGGGGCGGGACTCTCACAGCAGAGTTCCAACAGAGTTCACCCAAACGGCACCCCTTTACGTCTTCTTAATCAAGCTGAAACCACGTTTGGTCTGCCCGCCGCAAGTGAGCGGGAAAACGGGTTCAAAAACCCGCTTCGTCATACGGACGGCCTTTTCCTACAATGTCGTTGTAGCCGCGCTGTGTATAGCACCGAACCGCCGGAAAGATAGACCCCGGTTCGAACCGAACACTTTCTCATTTTTACTTTCATAAAATCGTTAACCTGCTTTTAACATTGGAAATCCTGACCCCCGAGGACCACTCAGCGGTTTTGGCGCTGGAATTTTTTTTTAGCCGTCACGCTTGGCCCTGTCCCGTCATCCACAGACAAACAAACAAACAGACACGGGCCGCTCACCCACGCCACCCCCACGCCGCACGCGCCGTGCGCGATCACTCTCGGAAGGTTTTACAATGGCCGTAAACGGAGAGTCGTAAGGAAGGTCCGAGGCCGGCCGGCAGGGGGCGCCACAGGGCGCCACAGGGCGTGGTGTGGCGCGGCGGTCCCGGACGGACCCCGGACGGACATTCCTGCTGTCTCTGCCGGGGGGCTGGGCTCTGTCCGAAATAAAAAGGGTGCCGCCGTCACCTCCGCGCCGCGGGCTCCGAACTGCCATGTGGACTCGGGCCTCTCTCTCTCGCTCTTTTACAGCGCTCCACACGAGTGCGACAGCGACAGAGCGATACCAAGTCGGCACGCGGAATCAGGCGGCGCGGCGCCTCAGCCGCTACCCGGCCCGGCCGCCCGCCTCCATCCCCCATTCGGAACGGCCCGTAACCTTGGGGCGCCCTGCCTGCTGTTGCTGCTGCCAGCCTGCCCTGCCGCCGGCCCGCGCGGCGTCGTGTCTGCCTGCTCGGTCTGTCCGGCGGGCCGGCCGGCCGGCCGACGCGCTTTGCAGCGCCGACACGTCCGGCCGAATGTTTCATTTGCCTCAAAGCCCAAAGTACCGATTCGGCTCGACGGGGCGCAATGCAGCCGCCCGTCCCGGGGGCACTTTGGGGGCTGAAAAGGTGCTGATTCCGGACCACGCCTGTCGTCCTCTTTTTTTTTTCGTCGCCGGACAGGAGCAGGGGGCCTCCCATTCGCACGTGAATACCACGGGTGAGGGAGCTGCTGGGCTGGGCGCGGCGGCGGCGGCGGCCGGGGCCTCGGGCGCTGCTAATGGACGTACGGAGGAGGGACACAGTGCGGTGGAAGTCGGCAACATACAAGTTTGACTTGGCGGGCTGATTTAGTCGGATGAAACAACATGGCGTTTGCTCGGCCTCCACAAGGCCCAGCGGCAGCAGAGCGCCGCCTCCCAAGATCCGCCCCCCGCCGCATACGTGGGAAGGGCGGGCGGGGGACCGGGAGCCAGGGGGAGGAGTAGGGAGGGGGCACTCAACATATTTCCACTATTAGCAGATTTCCGATAGTTTCTCGTGTTTAGCCAACACGCGGGCGGGGGCGGCGGGGTTGTGCCGAACAAGTTGCTGGTCTCCGATTTCCAGCAGCCTCGCTCCGGCCACGACTCCATGAGCCGCCGCCGCCGCCGCCGCCGCCGCCGCCACCGCCGCCACCCTCCTCCTCCTCGCCGAGTCGCATGTAGAGGGTCCTTCATGAGGCGCCCCAACGCCATCGAGGCGGCTCAGCACTGAGGGCCCCAACTCTGTGCAGGGCGGGTCCTAGCCGGTCCTCGCCGGGGAGGCCCTGAGGGCGTCCAAGAGGCCCGCGGGGGCGCGGTCACCCGGCAACGATGTCCAAACCCTAAAATGACGGTCGCTCAAAAATAATAAACAAGTTTTCTAGGGTAGGAGCTAGGGTTTGTAGTCCCAAAATTTTCACAGAAATATTTCGAAAAAAAAAATTGTTTTGAAATTTTCGGTACTAGAGATGCTAGAGACCACATAGTAGAAGCAAGGGATGCCTCCACACCTACGGATCTATGGTGTGCACTCCGTAGTGAGAGTGGACGACCGCTTTCCCCATGTGGGCGGAACCATGTGAGATTACGCTATCCGCGAGGTTCGGCTCCCAGCGCGCGGAGTGTGTCTGTCGGAACTCGGCCGGGCCTTGTGCTGTGCGCCGTGGGTGCCTGCCCGCCTAGCCGGGCCCCCCCGGGGGCGGACAGCTGTTCCGGCGCACAGCGCAGCGAGCCCCAGAGAGGGGGGGGGGGGGGGTCGGCGGCGGCAGCGGCGGACCCCGCGATGGGTGTGGCAGCATCCTGCTCGAATTTCATCGCGAGGGATTATGCTAACAGATGGGGATCTGCATAGAGGGACACACAGACACGCCCCCCGTGTACACACACACACGCACACACACAAACACGGTGATTGATTCGACGGAGGCAGCAGCGGGGCGGCCCGGTCGCAGCACTGCCGGCCGGCGTGTGGGTGCGTCTGCTTCCGCCGTCAATACGCCGCCAGCCGCCGCGCTGCCCCGCCATCGTGGCCAAACTCAGCCTCACCTAACCTCGCCCGATGACAGCCACCTCCAAGAGGGCGGCCCGCGGCAGGAGTGGAACACGTCAACGCCGACGCCTCTGGCAGGGTACGGCCGCGCCATGTGTGCGAGTGTGTGTGTGTGTGTGTGTGGAATGCCAGAGAGAGAGAGAGAGAGAGAGAGAGAGAGAGAGAGACAGAGGAGGGTGCCTCTTCTCGCTTGCCGTGCCGTTCGGGTCGGCCTCCTCGGACTGTTTGTTCTAGCCATCGACAGTTTGCTCAATCGAGAGAGAGAGAGAGAGAGAGAGAGAGAGAGAGAGAGAGAGAGAGAGCATCTGAGCGTTGAAAGCATCTGCCCGCTTCGAGCCACAGAATTAAGGATTTGCTGTGAGAGGCGCGGGAGAGATTGAGCGAGAAAGCGGGCCGCTGCGGGAGTAATACTGTTTCTGCGATCTGTTCGCGGCGCACAAGAAGCAGGTGTGCTGGCCGCTAGGGGGTGTCGTCCTGTGCGCACCTCCCCCTGACCCCCCCCCCCCCTCTCACCCCTCCTCGGAAGTTTGGCAGTTCTTTTTCGTTTGCAGTGTTGTTCGTGCGTACGCGACAGTTGATTGATTGACTGGGGTCATTTTGCTAGGTGGCCTCCCCCCCCCTCCTCTATCTTTCTCTCCCACATCCGGCGCCTCCCCCTCCCCTTCTCTCCTTTCTCTCTACCCTCGCTGCTACAGAGGGCCTCCAGGCCATGCCAAACCAACCTCCTACTCCCCACACCATCACTATCTCCCTCTCTCCCCTCGCGCAAAAGGGGACAGTGGATAAATGAATCACCACAGACGAAAATAATAACCCTACATGTGTAGTGGGAGAGGGGAGCGGGGAGCGGGTGCGGTAGAGAAACATAAAGGATGGGAAAGGAAGAGGAGAATGAGGAATGGAGAAACCAGGGACGTCGAAGCTTCCGGGGCGCCGCAACGTTGCAGTGATACAATGTGTGAAAATAGAGAAGCCACTATGTAGTAGGTGCGGCGGCGCCACAGCGGAAACACAAAAACCCCAGGCTGGGACACACCCTGCGCGGGGCACGGCTCGGACCGCCGCGAAGAGCCCGGAGGAGCCGTGACGCACCGATCGGTTATCGTGACGGAAGACATCGTTTTCCGTTTCGCACGAACCCGCGCCGATAGTAGAAAAATAAAAAAAATCGAAATGATAACAGATAAAGAATGATGATGAAAGGCGCCCGGAGACGTCTGGAGGGGGCTCTGGGCTGGGGGGTCCGGCGTGAGGGCCTCGCTCAGGGCCATCGGACGGAATATGGATATAATCAGCCCGTCGCGCCTTGAGCAGCACATCCCCTGCAATTCGGAAGTTAAATTAATCGACTTGGCAGATTGCTCAGCGGCCCTTCCCTTCCGGGCCGGACCGGCGGCCTAGCCCTGCCGCTGTCCTGCCGTGCCGCCAACGCCAGCGGCCGCTGTACCTCTCCTAATCTCTCCTCGCCCCAAACTCGGATTCTTCGACAGCGCCGGCCATCGGGGACCCGGCGAGCGGCGCCAGAGGCACCAGTGCTCGCGACAGCGCCCATGTAGCCGCAGCCGGAGCCAAGTGGCGGCGGCGGCGGCGGCGGCGGCGGCGGCGGGCGGCGGCAGTGTCCGCTGCAGCAGTTGGAGGAACGCCGCCGACCGCCCAGCGCGGCCCCGGCCGGCCCCAGCCTCACAGCCGCGCGGATCGCCGTACAATGGGGCTTCTGAAGTGTCACGCCGCTGACATGGCCCAGCTATCGGCCGCGCGTCGCTGGAACGAAGCACACACACACACACACTCACTCACACTCACACACACTCACACGCACACACGCACCCGCAGAGTGACGTTTGTTTGTCCGCGGAGCAGTATGGACTGGACACACACACGCGCACACACGCTACATACTGTGGAATTTCGCGCTCCAGCAGGGACGTAAAAAAAATATGTATAAGCCGTAATTTGAGCATGGCGTCGTGCGTGGCCGGGTTTTGGTTGTTGTTTGCCTCCCCTCGGGGGCGGCGGCAGCGGCGGCGGTGAGGGCGGGGACCCAGCTGGCCGACGCTCGCTGACGCTGCAGGCCCCGCTGCCGCCGCGCGGGACCCGCACGCCCCGCCCGGTTGACCCCCTTCCCCCCTCTCCCCGCCGCCCAACACTAACAGATGAGAGGATTTGAATCTCATCACCAGAGCGCGCTGGCTGTTATGTGTGTGGTGTGGCCCCTTCCACCGCTGTAATGGATTGGTGGGCCGCCGGGCTGCGCCGGCCCGCCCCGTCCACCGGCAAAACCCTTTCGCCAAACCGCACCCGAGGGACACACGCACACATACACACACACACACACACACTGGACACAGGCACACAGAGGGCCCGGCCGGACTCTGCCGGTGCCCGAAACTTGAGTACGGCGATTCGTAACGGTCGTCAAGGATGGCGAGGGTGACGGATGTGAGGTGGGCGGCGACGTCCGGCGGCCGCCATCGCAGCTTCCTGGCGCTCCGGCAGCAGACCTACCGCAGCCAGGACCTCCACTCCACTCTCTTGTATCCCAGGAGGTGCCAGCCACTGCCGATCTCAGTGTGCACTTAATATTTATATTTTAATTACTTGAATATTGATGATTATTGCGGTTACTTGTGGCCGCATTCGCCCAATCTAAAAGCGCCATTTTTTTTTAAACACGAAAAAGATCACTCCAGCGCCATCCGGAGGGGCCCGCCAAACGTGGGTGATCCGTGGGCTGTGTGTAATATTTTTCTCCCCCTGAACAGTACGCCGTTTGGTTGGCTGCTCTGCTTGACGTACCGGCAACATTCCCTCGCCCTGACCTGCCCCTGCCTCCCCCCGCCCCGTCCCGCCAGGGTGGCCGACCCTTGCCGCGTCGAGCCCGGCGTCGGCCCGTCCTGGCGGGGCCGCCGGAGCCCGGCCCAGCAAACCGTCATCTGAAACAACGGGGATTACTGCTGCAAGCTACTTAGCCGCTCATGCAAATCTGCGGTCTGGTTAGATGTCCCACTAAGGTTCAGCTCACGGTGCGGCGTCGGGGAGGGGCGGGCCTGACGAGGGGCGGCGCCGAGGCCCCGTGCCCCCGAGCAGACAGACGTAACGCCCGCAGCGCCACCGCCACGGTCCACAACTCGGGCCGGCGGAACGGAGACGCCCACACATAATCTAGCGCGAAATCCTTTCTTCAAAGAAAAGACACGAGAGATGAACGCGCACGTCTGGATTCTGTAGGAAAGCCTTACGTTGGGCCGCTTTGTTGCGATCAAGGAAGGACACAAAGTCCTTGCCTCCGGCAACGCAAAGTTACGGTATTCAGCGCTCATTTTTAGCTCTGAATAAAATATAAACACGGCGGGGCGTTGCCCTGCGTAAACCTCGTCTTCGCCACCACCTCCCTTTCCTCGGGAAAGCTTCAAGCTCTCCCAAGGCCCCATTAAAGTAAGTCTTGAAGCGTTCACCAACTCCACTTCCACTCCGGGATCACACCCTGTTTGCTTTCATAACACAACGCACACGAGTTGTCCAAATAGACGTGCCCGGCGAAAAAGAGCACCCGGCTTCATACCACTACACATAACCACACTCCGTAAAAAATATGAAATTATTATAAAAGCTCTCAAAATGATTGGCGCCTGGTTCGGCGGCAGCGCGTGCTCTAGGGGGTGATAGCAGACGACGCGCCGCGCGGACTGGAACGGCCTGGCCGGCCTCCTCCGCCGCCCAGCAGGCGGACCGGGAACTGTGCTTTCGGGCTCTGGTTTCCTGATGGTGTACCGCAAACTTTGTTGTTCGGAACGAACTGAAGATTGGAGTCGGGTGTAGTCGCTGTGGTGGCAGCGGCAGCGGCAGTCGTCGCAGCTGCAGCTGTCGTTCCACGAGGGACCCGTGCCAGCGGGCCCGGTCCCTGCCGGTCCCCGCCGCCCCCGCGCGGCCCCGTGCCCAGGCGTGCCTCTAACGCCCCGCCGAGGCCAAGACTGTTGTCCGGAAGCACCACTTGCGGCGCGGCCGAGTGCGCCGTCGCCGCCACCTTGACGACCCTCACTCAAAATTACGCCGCCGCCGCCGGGTACACCGCGCTCAGAATAACTTAGCCGCCGACTGAGACGCACCCGAGCACAAGTAGTCGCGACACCTGGCTGCGGCCGGCTGCGTCCGGCTGCGGGCCCCCGCCCGGACATCCACGGGGCCCGCAAAGGCCGCCCGGCCTAGCCGAGCCCAGCCCTTGTCTAGGCCGCCGTGTTTGCTAATCCTCTTATCGCCGGCCAAACATCTGGAATGGCTCAAACAACTCTCCAAACTGCGAGGCACGTCTTAAACAAGCCCGGCCCCCCGGCCCCCTCAGGCCGGACAGTCCCGGCCGGGCTGCAGGGGTGCGGACCAGACTACTTAGAGGGCCCTCGGTCCTGTATGGGGTCCCGTTGCGTGGGGCGCAGAGAGAGCCTGTTATGTTGTAAGAGTAACGTGGGCCGACGACTTCCAACCTCCTCCCTGTTCTCACTGTTTGCGTGTGGGCCCCCGGCCCCCGGCTTCACCCCCTCTGCTCGACAACTTGTGATGAAAGTGCATGTTTGTGTAGCTACCGCTGCGCGGTCCGAGCAGGTAAACAAGCGTCCCGTTGTCGTCACGGAGAACATTTGCGAATCATTGGGGCTTAAAGACAAACGGAAGAGTGGCTCGCTGTGCTCTGCAGGAACGCGTGCTCCACTGCCACATCTGTCGCCCGGTGTCGTGTTAACGCAAAGTCAGCGGTTCGCTTCGTTTGCCACCGTGTCTCTCCCATCCTATGCGTACCACTCCTTGCCACCGGGACTTGGGAACCGACCAACCTGTGCACCTAGTTATAGAGTTCGAACAACAGCCAAGTTTGCAAGAAATTCTCTGGGTTATTAGGAAGTATTCACTGTTTGCGGGGGCGGTTGTGTCGACCACAAGAGGGTGCGATGAAAAGTGATGAGCAAGCAAAGCTGCTTACATCGCTGTAGAACACATCTCCTGTTCCCGTGTCTAGTTTTGTAAGGATCGAAAAAGAAGAGCACTCTTTACCGATTTCGAATATTTTATTAATAGTAAGTTGTATTTACTTATTCATACATTTCTTGGTCAAGAATCGTTCCAGTCCTCTTGTGGTAAAATATATAGGCATGTAAAACTCTTAACTGACTTAGCTCCCTCAATGCCAGGGAACTTAATCTGTATACAATTTTCAAGAAATTTGGAACGACTCTTAGCCATTAACAAATTCACAGTCAGTACTTAAAATGACACAACTTTGAAAAATATCCTTGGTAACTGGGGAAAGGAACAGCACAAATAAAATACAAAAACGCAAATAGAAATGGTTGAAAAGCAATTGTCAGCAGTAAAAAAAAGACGAATAAATACAATCAATAAGACTAGAAAAAGCGAGTATTTCCATTCTCACCTTATATCATCACTATATGAACGCAAAGGCTCAAAACGTTATCAACTTCCAAACAATGAAAGCGTACGGAACATTTTTCCAACATAAAAGATATAATTCATTCCAAATTAATCCACCCTAGAAAGGAAAATAGGCCTGGCCGTCAATGTTTTCACAACGCACCGCAGTTTGCAGGATGTGCCTCATTAATCGTGAACAGCTGCTAATTCATTCTCTTTCACGTGAACTGAATCCCAGATATGCATCAACACAGTATAAATGGCCGCAGAGACGCACACGCATCTCCTTTATATGCTAAAATTTGTTTCTAACTGATGATTAGACCTTAGAACGCATTTGAATGCCCAATGGCTGTGGCCGGAGGATCGACTATAATTTACAATCGTCAGGACACCGAAACATGTATCAAGCAGAAGATCCGTTAAACAAACATAGATTTGGTTTCACTAACTATCTCGTATCTCCTCTTCTCGCTTACGAGGGCGTCTCAATTTATATCAACAGCCATAATAGCTTTTTGGCACTTTCGATAGCAATTTGATTCTAAACAAATCACCACATTCTCACTCCAGCCAAACTTAAAATCAAAAGGAAGCAATAGTAAACAAAATAGAAGAGGTCTGGCAAGAAAAAACAAAATACATTTTCACCAAACCTTAGACAACAATTGAGAAGAAGCAACTAATAATCTCAAATTTCATCTCTCATCTCTAAATTTTCAAAGCCGTGCAATCAAGTTTTTGATGGACAATTCATCCACTATTGTGATGCACTCATTGGATGTGTTATTCTTACAATTTATGTTAATCACATTTCATAACAAACGCTACAACAAAAAGAGTATTCAAAAGAAATATACTTTTTACAGGAACATACCACTTACTCTATCCCGAACTATCTCTGCTCCAAGATATTCTCACACCATACCGTGCGGAACGAACCGTCTTGACATTTACATTTATCTCTGTACAAAAATGTTTATTACTTCATATGTACAATATTAACCGACAGCTTATTTCAGGAAAAAGGAAACGTGGAGCATGGCCTACTTCGCTGGCATTTGCAGTTAGCAGGGCTTTTATTTACATGAAATCAAAGCAGCAACGGAAGTGCACAATCTCTCGACAGCTGTGCGGTCGTTCCGAGCCACCGTCTTCCAAACCAAAACATGGAAGCACATTTATGCATGGTAGTCTTCGTTCGACATTTCGGTACTGAACAGCCACAAGTCGTATTATAATCATGCCAATATTCTGTGCGCAATTGAAAGAAAATGAAACGCCTACAAAACGAAAGAAGGTACACTGTTGTTTTTTTCTGGCCGGGCCACAGCCGCGCTACGCCATGCGAAGCCTGCCGGGGCCCACGACGAGATATTGTTTTGCTTCTCCTCCATTGAGGCTTTCGCCGGGATCAACGTCTTCCCATGCCTCCCCTTTCCCATACGCTTGGCTTGAAGCAGAATCCAGAGATGCGCGCGGGGGAGGAACAAGTGACTCGGATATGACGGTTCTCTCCCTCTCTTTTTATCCATCCCAATTTTTTTTTTGTCCCGGGGAGAAAGTCAGAAAGCACGCCTTTTGCTTCTGTGCGCTGTACGAAAATGTGACTTTCGTTCTCAATCCCTTGGGACCAAGTAGCCAGGATGAGAAGGAAGAGAGAATTATCTGTGTGCTGTCTAGCAATAAGTTTACTGGTTGTCATTCTTCCCTTGTGGAATTTGGCATTGGCATAATACGCCTCGCAGTGCAGCCTGCACCTCCTACCATGCAGCGCGCGGCCGCACCGGGGCGGCACACCTGCTCCCAAAGTCAAGCGCCGTATTAACAGCCTATACAAGTTATGTATTCACAGTGCGTCGGTCGCGGACCGCCAAACAGAATCACCGTTCCGCTCCCCAGAAGCGGTCTCCGACACGGTGGGGAGCGGACACACAGAAAAGACGACAAGATTCAAAATACTGTTAATTTCAATACAAACAAAAGAGGGGGGGGGGACACAGAAAAGGGAGATGGGGCTGAAATGAAAGGGGGCATGTTTGGTGGCGCACCGCGTCGCGCATCGTCATGCTGAGCACTGACACAGCAGCCTGCGACTGTCCGGGCCCGCTCACAGAGCTTCCAGCGAGTCCAACCCTCCTCACCCCCGCACCGTGTCGACACGCTGCAGTCTTCATCTCCTTCTCCTCCTCCTCTCACTTCTTCTTCACTCTTCACGAAGGGACGAGTAAGTGTCGCCGAGGGTGCGCTGGGGCACCGCCACACGCACACACACACGCGCGCACTAACACACACACACACACGCACTACCACAGTGTCCTCGCGCCGACTTTGAGCAGCTTGTCCGTTTGGGCGAGTCACGCACACGCGCACGCATCGTCACAGGGTCGCCGTCGCCGTCGCCGTCACCACGCCGTCATGGCCGCCTGTCGGGGGCCGCCTGGGGGGCTGCGCGCTGCGCTTAGGCCGGGCCGTGGTGCGGGCCGAGCAGGCTTCATAGGCCCGCGAAGGCGAGCAGGTTGTGCACGGCCGTGAGCAGCACCACCATGGCGCACGTCTGCCGCGGGGACAGCAGGCTCCGCAGGCCCAGCCCCACCGACATGTGGCCCCACCAGCGGCCGGGGATGGGCGACGCGCTGTTCTTGCCGCGCTGCATCGCGGCCGGGTGCTCCCCTGCAACAGAGTCGCTCAGTCAGGTGGCGCCGGGCGGACACTGGACGACACCGCGCCGCCGGCGCGCGCCTCGGCGGGTAGGCAACCCTCGGCTCATGCGCGCACGCGTGCCCGGCAGGTGGCCTACCCCGGCGCTCGAAAGGCGCCCGCACGTGCCCAGCGCGGCCTCGGACTCACCGTTGAGGACGTGCAGCAGCACGCTGGCCGAGTCCAGGTTGCTCGGCGAGCACGTGTAGTTGCCCGAGTCCTCCCGGGTGGCGCCGTACAGCACCAGCAGGCCCACCGTGGTGTCGGCGCCGGTCCGCTCCACGCGGATGTCCTTGGTGCCCGGCTTGTAGTTGAGCACCCGCTCGCCGTCGTGGTACCAGAAGATGTACGCCGGCTCCTCCAGCGACTGCGTGATGACGCACTTGAGGTTCACCGTCGAGCCCGTCTTCACGTAGATGTCGGACGAGCCCAGGATCTCGATCTTCGGCACTGCGGGGGGCACACAGAGATGACCGTGGTTAATGACAACACCAACGCCACAAAAACCCGGTGACCTACATACTCTCTTCCGCTCCACCACTTCGAAATTTCCACAATTCCACAGCGATGATAACCGCACCCCTGCCACCGAACCCCTTTTACTGCCTTCTTTGCGTCGCGATTTCAATCTCTTACGCTCTCTCTCTCTCTCTCTCTCTTTCTCTCTCTCTCACACACTCTCTCTCTCTCTGCGCCCCCCCCCCCTCCCCGCACTTCCCAAAGTTTTGTTCGTCTGTCGCGGCAACGATAGCAGATTGCAGCGACGACTCCGTCGATGCGCCCACTGACGCCGCGCCTTAGTTAGGGAGATGGCCGATAGGCGGCGCTCAGAGAGCGCGCGCGTGCCCAAAGTTTTGGGCGTCAAAGAGGCCGCGCGCCGGGGGGGCCCCGCCGGGAGGCCGCCGCGCCGGCCCGCCTCGCCCCCCTCCCCCGGCCCCGCCGCAGGCGCTCCGCAAAGACGCCGAACTCGGCGGCGGCCGCTGCGGAGATACCCGGCCCCGCCGCGCAGACGCAACGCAGGCCACGGCCAGATCAATGTGCGTGCGGGGGAGAATTAACTTGGGAACACAGGCCGCGGCGCGGGCCAAACTATGGATGTGCCGGCAGCGCCCGGCCCAGGAGTTGTTGTAGAACGGAACGGGTGTGTTTGTGCGGTGGGGGAGGAGAGGGGAGGGGGAGGTGGGGGGCGGGGGGCGGGGGGGGGGGGGGGCGTGTAAGGTAGTCGGTACAATCATGGTCCGCGCCTGCCTGCAAGCTGTGGGGCACCACGGTAGAGGCGTTGCAGCGAGAAAAGAGAGCAAGAGTCCGCCACAGAACAGAGAGAGAGAGAGAGAGAGAGAGAGAGAGAGAGAGAGAGGGGGGGGGGGGGGTGGAAACGCAGAGAAAACCACTCCTCGGCTACAGGCGAGAGGGAATCGGACCGACAGAGAAACAAGCAAGAGGAAAAGTGGAAGGGCCAGAGAAAGGGAGAGAGCGATGGAGACAGAGAGAGAGAGAGAGAGAGAGAGAGAGAGAGAAGGGGCGGGGCGGAGACAGAGGGAGGGAGAGAGAGTGACGGAGACAGACCGAGAGAGAGAGAGAGAGAGAGAGAGAGAGAGAGAGAGAGAGAGATGGACAGACAGACAGTCTAATCCCCTCGGCAAGCCTTGGGACACAAAACATCTTTCCGCCAAATCCGCTACCGTCACCGAGGCCCCCCCCCCCTCTGGAGCCTCTCCTCGCCTCTGCCGCTCGCATAGGAAGTGTCTTCCGCCGCGCTCGCGTATCGCGCGCCGCTCTCCGCGGGCAGCGAATAATGACAGGTGGGCGAGTGCAGGAGATCTCGACGTCTTTGCGCGTTTTCGGTGGCTGTTTTTATGGCAAGTTCAGAGGGTAGTGAGCCCACGGCACGGCACAGTCGGCGGCGACGGCGGCGGGGACAGCGGCGGCCTGCATGCGGCGCGGCGACTTGCCCGGGGCGAAAACTGGGTCATCCATATGGATGTGCCCATGAGCATTTGCCATGGGGCCATGGGCGGGGACGTGACGCGCCGAACGAGACGCAACTCGTCGCCGTCCCCGAGAGAGAGAGAGAGAGAGAGAGAGAGAGAGAGAGAGAGAGAGAGAGAGACGGAGAGAGGAAGGGGGTGAGTGTGAGAGAGAGAGAGAGAGAGAGAGAGAGAGAGAGAGAACAAGGGGGAGCAGCAGCAGCGTTTCATAGACGAAGGGTCACAGTCACAGGAGGGCGCTAACCACCCTAGCAGCGTCAGCGCCACCATTATGGCCTTCCTAGGACGAGAACACAGAGTGTAAGGGAGAGAGAGAGGGGGGGGGGGAGAGTGGAAGAGAGAGAGAGAGAGAGAGAGAGAGAGCGTAGTGGAAGCGTGTGCGCGAGTGAGGTAGAGGGGACGCGTGTCAAGAGAGGAGCATCAAACAGCGACAGTGGGGGCCGACAGTGCTGCTCCGCCGGGCCTCCCGCCGGGCCCCCGCTGCGTGCTGCACTTTCTGCTGCAGCCCCGCTCTGTTTCCCGCAGGAACGGACCAAGAAAAAAAAAGTACAGAAAGAGGGGAAGCTGAGACAAATGATTGGAGCCGACAGACACTATCCTGCTGCTGTGCACCGCTCCTCCTGGTGCGACGCGCTGCTCGGCGGCGGCGGAGGTGGCCGGAGCTCTGCTTCCGGGAAGAGCGAGCGAGACAGAGAGACTAGGCGAAACTGCTGAGCCCGCGGCCCCGGCAACGACTCGGAGTGAGGACGGAGGCACTGAACATGCTATAAGCCCCGATTTAGACTTTCGCGTTTTGCGTATAGCGCCATAGCGCTGAGGGGAGGGGGGGGGGGGGTGCTCGGTACGCGGCGCTGTCGCGCGGTTCTCGCGTACCTCTCTAGCCAATAAAATAACATCGCTCCCCTCAGTGTGTGCAGCGGCGGCGGCAGCGGCGGCAGTAGCAGCGTCCTCACGAACGCGCCCGTTTGCTCACCGACCATTTTGCCGATACGGCAGAACGCCCCACATCAATTCATTCACCGACCCCCCCGCCCCCTCCATCCCCCCTTACCCCCTCCCCCCTCTTTTCGTCGACGGCGTTTATTATTGGCTTGAATCTCGTGCGGACGATAAACGCAGCCGTATCGCCGCGAATGTGTGGGCGTGTGTGTGTGTGTGTGTGTGTGTGTGTGTGTGTGTGTGCGCGTGTGGACGTAGCGGGGAAGAAGAGTGGATGGGTGGGCCGGGCTGCCGGACTATAGCGTTTCACCGACCGAATGATTTGAGCGGCAACGTGCGAATTTATATCGGCGCGGGGGTGTCGCGGCGGGCGGCGCCGCGCCTGCTGCCGTGTGTGTACGCGGGCGGGTGACGCCGTCGACGCAGTGATACGGTGGTTCGATTCCCCGCGCCACCTGTGCGCAATTTTTTTTAATGTCTATTTTTAAATGCGCGTCGAGGACAAAAAAAAAACCTGCGACATCTGCCGCCGGTGCCCGGCGCGGACGGGAGCCCGAATAGGACGGAGCCTCGAACCGCAAAATCCCGTTTGCTCCGCTCCCCGCGCTCCCCGCGCACGCGGGCCAACCTAGCCGACTGTGAGTGCCATACGCAGTGCCGCTGCCAGCTGAGGCTCACCCTCCGACCCTCCCCCCTCTCCCTCCCTCCCTCCCTCCCTCCCTCCTTGCCTCCCTGCCTCCCTCCCTCCCTCCCTCCCGGCCCTCGGGCAGGGGGGGCGACCTTTTGTCGTTCCGCGATGGTTTATGACCACCTCCACAGTCTATGCGAGGCCTGTGTGCGTGCGGGGGCCGCGGGCCGGACCTCGCCACACTATTCCTGTGTGAGTGCGTGTGCGTGCGTGTGCGTGTGTGTGCGTGTGTGTGTGCTCTTTCGCCCGCACCATGCCGAGGGCAAGGTATACCACCGCCACCCCCCTCACACACGAAAAAACAACCTCATAAAAGTGTGAAATTGTTTCACTTTCTAGTACAAGTGGTGATTCGCTTTGAAACCAATTACCGAACACTGCACTCATGAAAGAAAAGAAGAAAAATAAACTCGATTGCTTTAGTTTGTGAATAAATAAAACAGCGGCGGCCCCGTGGGTACGGCCGCATTATTTCGCCAACGTCCCCCTTTCCCCTACGCTCTCTCTCGCCATCCGCGGACTTGTAGCCGCTATCGTCACGTGACGGCGTCAAGGCGATAGTCTCTCCTTGTCGCACGCCCACCTGCTGCCGCGGCGGCGATGGAGAGCGAGAGAGAAAGTGAGAGGTACAGAGACGGAGAGAGAGAGAGAGAGAAGGCGAGAAAAGAGAGAGAGAGAGAAGGAGAGCGCAGCCCGAGGAAGGCGCGGCAAAGAATTGCAGGTGGAGTGGAATAGTAGCACTCTTCCTGAATTACCCCCCGCTTCCTAAATTACACCTAGTTGAGGGCCTCTGGAAATTCAGGCGAAGGTCGGGATTTCTCTCTCCCTTTTCGTGTTCCGCTTTCGCTGCCGCTCCCCGCACTTGGCTCTGGCAGGGGGGTTGCCGCCGCCGCCGCCGGTGCAGCGAGAGCGGCTCTGACGCTCCCCGCCGACGGCCTGCTGCCTGCTGGAGGACCCCGGAGGACTCCGGGATGGCGGCTGGCTCCGGCCCGGAATGCAGCGGCGATACTCTTTCCGGTAAACTGAAAATGCAGCCAAGCCGACGCGCCTCGCAGCACCGCCCCGTCCCGCATCGCATCACATCGCCGCGCTTCACTTGGCTGTACGCAGCCTCACGCCCGCTCGGGTTTTATCTCCATTTCGAGCTCACAACACGGTCCGCGCCGCGGCAGGAATGAAGACTGCGCGCCAGCCAGCCAGCACGCCAGCCAGCACGCCAGCCAGCACGCCAGCCAGCACGCCAGCCAGCACGCCAGCCAGCACGCCAGCCAGCACGCCAGTCAGCCAGCACGCCAGTCAGCCAGCACGCCAGCCATGCCGCCTTGCGGAGCGCAGCCAGACGGATCACGTCACGGATGCCAACCTTGAAAATAACGTCTGTGTTGCGGATTTTCTCGGGCTAGGTCCTTGCCAAGAAGGGGCGAGGGCAGGCGAGCGGAAGGCAAGAGGCAGAGGGAGGAGGGACGGAGCGAGCCGAGAGCGAGAGAGACAGAGAGCGAGAGAGGAGGGAGAGAGATGGGGATATGGAGAAGGCCGAAATAGCCGCGGCGGATTTCAATTGTTTGCCGACGCTTCACTTAAGATCATGGTGTACTTGTGGGGAGGGGTAGAGATTTCGAGACTTTGACACTCACACGCGCGGCCACCTCCCGCTGTACTAGCAGCCCCCCCCCCCCCCCCCCCAGGAGAGGCATACTGGGGACCGCGGCGCGGTCAGCCCCGGGACCGGACGAACAGTCTAGTAGTTTTTCCTGACCGCAGAAGAATGGAGCGGAACCTCGACCGACCGCCACGGGGGTTTCGGCGGCAGGAAGGGATACAGCAGGCGCCGAGGGGGGAGGAGGGTGCGGAGGGGGCGGAGGGGGCGGAGGGGGGGGGGGGGGGGGGCAGAAAAAACACAGTGCAATGTTGCCAGAGCGAATCGACGCGACCACCCATCATGGTCAAGGGTTACGCGAGATGGCGAGCGACCGCAGAGAGAGAGAGAGAGAGAGAGAGAGAGAGAGAGAGAGAGAGGGGGGGGGGGCGGCCTCTCCCTATCTCTCTCTCTCTCTCTCTCACTCCCATTCTCCATTTCCACCCACCATTCACGCCTACCCACCTCATGAAAAAACAAAAACTCGGTCTCGCGCTCTGTCATGTGTCCGCGTGCTCGGGGAAGTAGGGGAGGAGGGAGGGAGAGAGAGCGAGAGAGAGAGAGAGAGAGAAAGAGTGTGTAAGAGAGAGAGAGAGGAGTGAGTCGCAACTCTTCAGAAGAAACAGCAAAGGCCCTCGACTAACGCTTCCTAAACAAGAACAGATCACGCCAAGAAGTTTCCGTTCTGTCGCCGCGCGGCGACGGCCAAATTTGGTGATGGTGGCGCGGGTAGCGGCGGGTGGTCGTCGCGGCCGTCACATCGCACCGGAGGAAATCGGTTTCCGATGGGGAGAAAAATGTTTGTGCTTTTGCCGCCCGGGTGTGACCTCATTGTGCCTTTTTTCCCTGCTCCCCGCGCGCGGGTACTCGATGTATTATTTTTTTTTCGGCCCAAATATTTCGCCGGGTAATTCCGACCGCGAACCGCACCGCCGTCATTTGAAAGGCAACCGAGTGCAACTCCGCGCTGTCACTCTGCTCCGTCACGCCCCGCGCACGGCGTCACGCACGCTCTATGTTCGCTCAAACAGTCTCTCTCTCTCTTTTTTTAACACGCGTCAATCAATCAATATGACCGGACCGCGCCCCTTGCTTCGTTTTTCCTCCCCCGCCACCCCTCGCGCCACAACCCCTACTCTCCCCCCCCTCACACACACACACATACGCGCGCACAAGAATGATGGCGGTCAGTTTTTTGAGCAGGCTTCTCGCCATTTTTCATCCCGATAGCTCTCTCTCTCTCTCTCTCTCTCTCTCTCTCTCTCTCTCTCTCTCTCCCTCTCACCGCCCCACCTCCCCTGCGCTTTCCTCACTGCTCCACACCTTTTCATCCATTGTGTCATCTTCGGGTGCGCACACACAGACACACACGCACACACACACACACTCAACACACACACTCACATGCTGGTGCCGTGCTGTCATCGGCGTACAGTCACCGTACAAAGGGATACAGGGGCCCGTTGGCCCGGTGGGCCGCGGCTTCGCGGTCCGCCTTCATCAGCGGTGCCCCGATGACAGTCCACGCGTGCATCGGGGAGCCGCACAGCCGCACGCCGCCCTGCCGCTGGCCCCGTTTTTCCTCGTGCGCCCGCAGCCCCGCGGCAGCCCCCCGCAGCCCCGTCCGGTCAGGATGGATGGCCGGCCGTGTCCGACAACGCCACGCCCTAATTGTTTCGGGCCGGCCGGGAAACAAAGGCGGCTGTTTTCTTTTATAATGCCCCAGTTTTACTGCTCCGTACCGCAACACGTCGTGGCCGCGGCCTGCCTTCCACCGGGAGGCCACGCTCGGCGCGGGCGCCGTATAAAAGAAAACCGTTTGGAACGTGCTGACAGCGGGCGGTAAACCGCCGCCACCGCCGCCCAGACGGCCCGCCGCCCTGCCACCCGCTAACCCCACCACCACCGCCGCCACTACTACCACCACTATTACAGCCGTCGGCCAATTTGATGCCCCTTTGAAGTCAGCGCCTTTCAATAAGGTCGAAAAGAAGTCGCGACAGGGCTGCGACTCCACCTCGCGGGGCCGCTGCCTCGCACGGTGGTGGCTCCGCCGGCCCCGCGTCGGCGGCGGGGCTTATTCGAACACTCCACCTCGCGGGCTCGCTCTGCCTCGCAAGGGCGGCCCGCGACGGCTGCAGGGCTTCGACTCCACCTCGCGGGGCCGCTGCCTCGCACGGGCGGCGGCGGCTGCTGCTCCCCCCTCCCAGTAATAAGCCTACATTATGAGAATATTCATGTCTAACGAGGCTCCTTTCAACTAGCCGAAACTGCAGCGCGCACAAAGGAGATATCTGCCGCCTCAGCCTCGCCGCCGCCTTCTCTAACGAGTGTGTAAAACCCCTTGCGCCCGCGCCGCCACCCGCGCGCCAGAGTTCACCGCCCGCCTAATGTATATAGTTTCAACTTTCCCGCGCGCCGCGCGGCAGTTGCGGCGGCATCCGCTGTTCTGATATCGTTTCTCTCGGAAAGAAGCCGCGGAGAAAGCGTTACGGGGCGCTAAGATTTTACAGACCCGTCCCATTTCCCCTCTTTTTTTTTCTATCTTTAAAAAGGAGAGCGAGTTCTGCTCTGAGGAGGAAGCGGAAGTCCTGATGTACTCACCGACGACGTTGAGCGAGACGAAGTGACTCATCTTGGGCTCGGTGCTGACTTGGCATTCGTACTCCCCTTGGTCTCTCGCCTGGACGTATTTAACCTGCGGCACCATCAATACAGAGTTGTCAAGGTGGTTTCATATCTGTTCAGTATTTTAAAAAAAAGTTTAAACGTGGGGATATTTTAAAAAGACGTTTAAAGTGACGCACCTGGAGTGTCCACGTTTCCGAATTCTCGACGAAGAAGCTCTGAAACCGCTCGTCGGCGATGAAGGTGTAGTGGTCCACGGTGAGGATGTGCGCGTCCCTCTTCCGGATCCACGACACCTGGAACAGGGCGGAGACACACGGCGGCATGAGCGGACAATCACTGTTGGACTGCGAGAGGTGGGCTCCCCGAGCCTTTCCGGTCGGTCCGCGTCGAGGCTCTCTAGGTCCGCGCGCACCTACACACACACGCACACACACACACACACACACACACACAGCTGAGGGTGGCAAGTTATAGCGACCAGGGCGGGGAATGAGGGCAGCTTAATCGGGCCGGACGCCGCGGACCGGAGCCGCCCCTCCTCTCCTCACCGGCTCACCGGAGACTGTCCTCGCCCTCCAGACCACCGCACTGCACGTCACACCCTAAAAAAAATCTGTTTGAATTTAGCATATTTGAGATTTTTGCTGTCAGTTTCTTGAATCAAGCTTACGCATTTAGCTCGAAGCTTGATTCAAGCATTGCTCTCAATGCGCAAGCTTGATTCAAGAAACTGACAGCGAGAACCTCAAATATGGTAAATTCAGACAGATTTTTTTGAGAGTGCACCGCGGCCGCGTACAATTCTTGTGCGACGCGAGGTGCCGCGCCGCCGGCCCGTCGCGGTGGTTGCCATGTGTTTGTAGTTTGCGTTCGCACGGCCCGCGGCCGCGCAGTGTGTGTGTGTGTGGGGGGGGGGGGGGGTTACAGCGCCCTGCTCGGCGGCGCGAGGCCTTGCTGCTCCGGCGATGTACGGCCCGGCAGCGCTCCGCCGGGAGACTTCCCGTGCTGGCAAGCAGCCAGAGCGCGCTGCACCGCGAGATAACAAAACTTCACTATTTCACATGATGTGTTTTTTTTTTCGCGGAGGAAAAAAAATTGTCCGTCACAGCTGAGCCGTGCTGTATGGCCCTCGCCGTACGTCCCGAGCCGACGTGACGGCTGGCTCGCGCCCCGCCGGCCCTCCAGTCCAGACAGCCAAAGTCCAGAAAGCACATAGTCCCATTCGCAGCCCGCCGCCGTAGACAGCGATGCGATGAAACATTTACGGAAATCACATCGCCAACCCTGGCAACGCACTCAGCGGTGTGGTTCTTTGGAGGATGGCCATGTGTGTGTGTGTGTGTGTGTGTGTGTGTGTGTGGGCGGTGGGAGGGGGAGGGGGGGGGGGGTTAGGGCGTGTGTGGGGGTGGGGTCCAGGGTGTGAGTGGGTGGCTGGGTCGGGGGGATAGGGTGCACGCGGGCAAGGCCGCTAGCACCATTGTTCTGGGGGAGAAGAGGAACAGAAGGAGAATGGCTAACCGGCCGGGGAATGAATGAAATTTTTAGGTAACAGATGGTGAATAAAATAAGGAGGAGATACGGCGGCGGGTGTGCCGCGGGGGTGGAGGGGGGGGGGGGGCGCAGCCGGCTGTGCAGACTTCTAGGGTTCCGGGGCTGAGTTGTGTGCGTTAGGCCAATTCGGCCGGCTGAATTTGGGAACGCGCGGCTGCTGCAAAGCTGCTGCTCTGTTTTGCAGCAAACACTTTCCATCGAAGAGGAAAGCCAGTGTAAAGTTCAACACCCCCCCCCTCCCGCCCCTGCGCGTTTGTAAAAATAAATGAATCAATAAATAAAAACGGGTCAGGCAAGGGATTCGGGGTGGGGGAGGGGAGAGGATTGCAAAGGATAGCCGTATGCGGATGTAGCGTATATGTGCGTCGCGAAAAGGTCCGAGGAACAAATAATTTTCTGCGCTCCCCTTCCGGTGTCCCTCCAAAGTCCGCCCGCGCCGCTCGGCCGGGTCGCGCGAGTCGCGGCTCGGGTCCGATACAACGCCGTATTTTTGCACATCGCGCACGGGCCAGCGGGCCAGCGGGCCGGCGGGGCGGGCAGGGCGGGCGGGCGGCGGGGCGGCGGGGGCGTTTGTGATTTATACGGACACTCTGCTGCCCTCGCTGGGCCCCCAGGTCCTCCTCGACGAGCCCCGCGGTGCGTGCGAGCCGAGCGCCGAGCCGCGGGCGGAGCGCAGGTGGCGAGGACCCGCGCAGGACCCGGCGGGACCAGCCGTGGTGACAATACGGACCAGCGCAGCCCGCTACACGTCGCGGAACTGGGACCGAGTGGGGTTTCTTGTTGCAAAAATTTCAGAGAAATTTTCGAAAAACAAAACATTAAAATACTTGTGAAAATTTCACAATTTTCCAATTTCTTCTCAGAAAAACTCTACATTTTTTTGAAATTTTCGGAGGGGAAGGGCTTGACGCCGTTTAGAGTGCGGTGGGTTAGCCAGACCCACGCTCGTCTCCTGTCCTGTTCGCACCTCTCTGTGAGGCCGGTGAGTGTAAGAGAGACGGGAGATGCGCCCCGTAACCCGCGCGACTCCCCTCCCCGTCCCCCGCCACCCCCGGCCCCCCTTCCTCCGCTAGTCACTGACACTTACAGGGCCGACCAGTGCATCGACCAGTCGGCAGCGATTGTCTCAGGGGCGGATGTGGACAGGCGGGCGGGCCGTTGGCGGGCGCTGGCGGGCGTGAGCCGGTGGAGGCGGCCATGCATACGATGACGGGATATCCGCAGGCGAGGGGCCGCTCCTCTGTGCGGGCACCGTAAAATAGGGAGGGGCTCTTCAGTTCCAATGTCCACACGGGTCCGCCGGGTCCGCCCGGTCCGCCGGCCGACGAGCTTCACCCCTCCCCCGAGACGCCGCTCCCGCCGCCGCCGCCGCACGCATGCTTCATATGTGGCGATCTCTCGGCTGTATCTAAATCTTTCTCCCCCCTCATATGTGGGGCTGAGCGGGGGGCTGGGCCGGCCACAGTGTTTATAGAGCCGCCCCCGCCTCCTCCCCGGAGTCCAGTCGCCACTCCAGCAGCGCAATAGTGGCCGGGCCCGGCCGGCCGCGCCTCGGGCAATAAGAGGCCGGCCTCAGACGCCACCGCCGGGGCCGCCGGACTCCGGCCTCCTCCGCCGCTGTTGACGTCCAGCCAACAGCAGTCGTCACTCGAGTCCCAACGTTTTCAGAGGCCGTCCCCAGGAAGAGGGCCGAGGCGGCGCACCCCGCCGCAGCCCACCGGCATTAATACTGCGTCATGAACGCCCGCCGCCGAAACGCGAAACAAAATGAAAATCAAACACGAAAAGAAAAGGGAGGAGGCGGCTACAGGAGACACACACACACGCGCGCCACTTTTGGTGCGGGAACGCCCCACGGAGGGCTCACCCAGGAGCTGCCGGGTCCTTATCTCAGGGTGAAGGGCGGCCAGACTCATATCCGGCGACAGAGACGGTCCGGGCCGGGCTGCACACACCGCCGCCACGCCGAGGCTGCCGGGGCTTGTTGGGGCCTCTGTCACCTGCTGCGAGGGCAGGCCAGGCCGCCCCCGCCGCCGCTGCTGGCGTAATGAACCGCACCGCATCCTTCCTGCTCTCTTTGCGCTGTTTACGGCACGGCAGCGCCAGCGGCGGCACCGAGCTGCGAGTGCGCCGCGCTGCCGGCCGCTCACGACGGCGCCTGCGGTCGGCGGGGTAGGCAGCCCGCGGCGCAGGAGAGGCGAGCGGGCCTGCCCACCCTCCGGGCCGCCGCCTCCGTTGGCGGCCCCGGCCGGCGGCGGCGCGCTGCCTGAGCTGCCTGAGCTGCGGTGCGGCGCTGGGCCTTTGGTAAATTGAAGCGCGCAAGATAGAGGGAGGAGGTGGTGGGGGGGGGGGGGGGGAGGCAGGGAGGGTGTAGGGTTGAGCGGCGTCAGTTTTCAGCAGCCCCCCCCCCCCCCTCCGATCCTCCGGTCCCTTCGGCGCCCACGCGGCGGTGGCTATCGCGCTCTCGGGGTCGGGCTGCACATTCCGGCCCCCGGGGGGAGGGGAAGACGACGGCGACACTGAGGCCGCCGCCGGCCGCCGCCGGGAGGACGATCGAGGATAATGGAAGGACACGCGTTGTCTCATTCCGCCTCGGCAGCCCGCCGCGTCGATTCAATCAGGCCTATTCCGTGCGAGGAAAAGCAAAGGGGGTGGTGGCTGTAGTGTGTGTGTGTGTGTGTGAGAGAGAGAGAGAGAGAGAGGGGCAGGGGGAGAGAGAGAAAGGGGGTGGGGGAGAGGCCTCGTAAACCGCTGGGCGTGCGGAGGGCCCCCGTATGGCAGGCAGGCAGGCCGCTTCCGGCCGGGGAGTCGTCTGGCTGTTAATTTTTGCGTTGAGCGCGCCGAGGAAAATGAAGCAAAACGTGCGCGGCAGGGCGGCGGCCTGCGCCGGGGGGCCGCCGGGGGGCCGCCAACCTCTGCGTGTGGCGTAAAAGCGGCTGCCGCCGGCGAACGCATCAACCAGCCAAACAACAGCCGCCACCACGACGGGGGAGAAACAACAAAAAAAGAAAACAAATAAAAAATAAATAGAGGAGCAGGTCAATGGAGTGGGCTGGGGCGGCGCGGCGAGAGAAAGGGGCGGCCAGAACTTCCACGCAGCGGAGGAAGCGGCGGCGGGGGCGGCGGGTGCGGGAATAACGGAAGCCAAATCTACTGCTCTACACATGCACACGGCACGCGAGCACTGAAACAGGACAGGCCGGACTAGAAAACAGGGGTGGGCAGTGCAACGTCCCGAACAGCGCGCGGGGCACGCGAGCGGCCACGCCACCGGCGCCGGGACACGTCCTGACGCTAAAGGCCGATGGCTTGCGCGACGCGCCGCGCATCGACTGGCGTGTCACGTGGCGTGACTGGTCACGACAAAAGCCAGCCCATGGTGGCGGGCCGTGGCGGGGCTGTGGCGGGGCCGTGGCGGGGCTGTGGCGGGGCCGTACCGGCGGTGCGAGTCGTGTTTCGACAGCTCGGAGTGCTCGCACGCTTTATTTCACTACCTTTTTTTCGTGTTTCTCGCGTCGCTTTTCTCCCCCCTCCCTTTCTCCCTCTATCTCTGTCTCACTCCCCCTCCATCATGAGCGGACAGGCGGCTGAATAATATCCCGTGCTGCCCTCACCGACAGACAAGTCACAGTCACTCACAGACAGTCGCACATCCACATTCACGCTGTTGAGAACGCACGCATCAATTTTTAATTTCTTTTCGTTACTGATAAATATACTATTTGCTGTCATCTGCGGGGGCCATGATGCCCGCCACAGCAAGGCGGGCTCGGAGAAGCATCGTCTTGTCTCCGCAGCCGGCTGAATTCCGAAGTGTCGTTTCGTCGCTCTGTCTCTCTCGCGCGCTTATGGGACGGCCCACGAGTGCGACAGAGACGTCGCGTCGCGTCACTTCGGAATCAGCCTGCAGTGGAACGTCGTCGTTCTACGCTCCTTGTGACAGCAGCAGCGGCAGGGGCGGTGCACGGCAAGCCACGCCGCGAGCGAGCTGCCAAGGAGGCTGCCAAGGAGGCTGCCACAGAGTCTGCCACAGAGGCTGCCACGGAGGCTGCCAAGGAGGCTGCCAAGGAGGCTGCCACAGAGTCTGCCACAGAGGCTGCCACGGAGGCTGCCACGGGGTCCGCGCGGTGGATAAACAAACAATGCAGTCAGCAGGGAGCTCATTAACCCCTGGCCCCCGGCAGCGGCGGCGTGGGCCGGGCGTGGGCCCGTGCGCCTGGCGGCAGCTGCAGCTGCGACAGCGGCCCCACAGCAGCAGACGCCGCCCTGACTGCCCTGCCGGTGTTACCCAGCAAGGCGCGGGGAAATATATAAATACATATTCCTTTTTTTTTGCCGGGCCGCGCTGCTGCTGCCGTTTTACTCATCGCATTACTTCGACGCCGAAAGGAGGTCGGGTCGCCCGCGCACCGCAAAAGTCAAGTTTTCTTCTCCGTCCCCTCCAAACTACCCCTCTTCTCCGCGTCTGGGTCGTCTGCCGACCGGCCGCCGCAGTGGTAAAACGGGAGAGCGACCGCATTATTGCAAAAGCGGGTTTTGTTTTTGGATGCACAGTTAGAGAGGGAGGGAGGGAGAGAGGGAGAGGTCAAGAAAGAGAGAGAGAGACGGAGAGAGGCAGTGGTGATAGGCGAACGGAGAGGAGGGAGAGAGAACGGGTGTTTGTGCAATAAGTCGGACTCATCACTCGGCGCGCAGACAAACTTTGATGGGACTCGAAACTTTTCATTCTCCGCCGCAGCGCCGTCATTACGGCCCGGAGTGTGAGAGGTTGTGAGTGAGACAGGAGCACGTCGGAGAGGGCGAGAGAGAGAGAGAGAGAGAGAGAGAGAGAGAGAGAGAGAGAGAGAGAGAGAGAGAGAGAGAGAGAGAGGGGAGGGCGGAGACAGAGAGAAGGCAGGAGAGAGCTGGTGTGCAAGGGAAACGGCAGCGAGAGAGAGAGAGCGAATATCGGTGTGAGAGAGAGAGAGAAAGAAAGGGAGAGAGAGAGGCTAAGTCATGTGGGCCGTGAAGGGCTCTTATGATCAGTAGTGGCGCAGTGGCTCCATGGTTAGGTACAGATGCGCCTGTACGTCATACACGGGTGCAGGCTCCTCTCACACATTTTTTTCTCGATACTACATCCGCGTACGCTCCCCCCCCCCCTCCCGCACGTGTGTGTGTGTGTGAGCAGGGGGCGCATTCTGGGGAGGCGCTTACGCGCACATCTCTTGCCCGGGGCGTAAAGTTCCGTGTCGCTGGTGATCAAAGGCGGCGAGTGTGTCACCTGACGCCTTGACGACGCACCTGGACGCACGCGCCCCCCCCCCCCTCCTCCTTCTCCTGCTTTAATATTTTGCACGGCGCGCTTTGCGTCCTGAATTACGCCCGTGCGCTACGTAAGTGTCCGCCATATTTCAGCGGTGCTTCTCCATAGGTGGTCCCCCCCACCCCCCGGTGTCTGCCTGTCCGCGCGCTCACGCCTGAGTTTCATTTCCTAACATTTGCTTTACGTTTCGCCCGGCCGTCGTGTGTCGCTTCTTCCCCGCCGCATCCCTTCTCATCCAGCAGCAGTCATCCCGGCTTTCGGGGTAATTATGAGCCCCCCCCCCCCCCCCACACGGCGCGCGGCCTCGGGCCCACGGCGCCGCGTACATCACTTCCCCCCACGGCGCCCGTAAGGCGCCGCGCGGCAAGCAGGCGATTGAAAAAGAGAGCGAATCACGGCAAGAAGCAGAGCACACACTTCTGTTGTGAAGGTGAGCGAGCGAGCGGGGTCCGGTCCGGGCGGGGAGGCTCCGGGCCGCGCCAACACGCACCATTTCATCCGACTTTATCGTGTAAAAAACGAGCCTTTCGCCCGCTTGCCCTCGCGGTTTTTCCTCTTTCTGCCATCCACACATATGTGTGTGAAACTGCCTCTCTCTCTCTCTCTCTCTCTCTCTCTCTCGCCCGGCCTTAATTCTCTCTTCCCACGTCAGGTCGAATAATATTCAATCCGGATCCGACGCGCCTGCCTTCAGCAGCAGCAGCAGCAGCGGCAGCGGCAGCGGGGCGCCCGGGGGGTAGGCGGCGCCGCCGTCCCGCCCGGCGTAGGTGTGGCGCCGGCTGCCTACGCTCCCGCTGGCAGGCGCTCGCCGCCCGCCAGGGTCTCTCTCTCTCTCTCTCTCTCTCTCTCTCTCTCTCTCTCTCTCTCTCTCTCTCTCTCCCCGGCCCCGGGCCGCGCACACAGAGGCCGCGGTGGCCACGGCGGCGCGCTCCACTCCCCCGAGTCCAGCCCGCGCTGACTTGTTAACCCAATTTTCACCGCCTAAGCCCACGTAGCCGGCGCACGCACAAACAGGTGCTAATGAAACAGGGACACGCGCGGACCCACGCACGCACGCATACACACACACAGCGCCCTCTCAGCCGCTGCCGCTCTCCGCTTAATCGCGTGAAGCCCACGTGAAGTGCCCCTCTCCCCCTCCGCCCAGCCTCCACCTCCTCCCACCACCGCCGGAGGATTGATAGGGGCGGATTAAAATTTCCAAACTCGTATACCGTCTCCGTCATACCAACACAATAATCTCAACCCCTTGTTCCCGCCCCGCCTCATTCCCCCTCTCTCGTCTCTCTCTCTGCTCTCCCTTTCACCCCCAACCTCTCTATCTCTCTCTGATTCTCCTGCCCTCTCTGTCCGTATAAAGAAAAGGCGCATGGTAATCCGTGCTGCCCCCCCCCTCCCCCCCGGTGCCCCCGCTGCTGTGTACCGCGCTGAGGACGCCGCCACCGCCGCGGGATTTCTCATAATAAGAGGTTGAAGGACGTGGCTCGGGGGGCCGCGGCGCCGCAAGCCCTTGTTCCACCGCCGAACTCATAGCCGGCCCCGACCTCATCTCACGGCGAGCAGGGGGCGTGCCGCCGCCACAGCCGCAGCCGCCACTGCCGCCGCCGCCACAGCCGCCACCGCCACTGCCGCCGCCGCCACTGCCGCCGCCGCCGCCGCCGCCGCCGCCAGGGTGTCACCTGGTGACGACGACGCCGGCGGGGTGGTGCAGGGGGCGACCCCGTCTGCTGCAGAACGTGTGTGTGTGTGTGTGTGTGTGTCATGTCGGCGCGCGCAACACGACCCCCCTGCCCCCATCCCCGCCGTCGTCGTCGGGACAGCGCGCACGTGCACCTCGACGGGGAACACCACCACCACCACCGCTGGCGGCGGCGGCGGCGGCGGCGGCAGCTCTTCCTCGACGGCCACCTCCGGCCCGCGGGGGGCACGGCCCCACGGCCGCCCAGGGCGCTGATGTAGTTACCCGCCATGTTAACGAGCCCGCCAGCCTGCACCGCCGCCAGCAGCACGCGGCAGCGCGGCGCAGGCCAACAAGGGGCCGACGGCAATCACCGGGACGGACGGGAAAAGGCGAACAAGATGACTCCCCCTGCCGTACCCTCCTCTCTCTCGCTAGGTCGTCCGGGTCGGTCGGTCCGGCGGTGGTGGGGTGCAACGCCAATATAAACGCGATGGACTACATGAGGTAAGGGGGGCGGGGGGCAGGAGATCATGTCACTAGACGCGGCGGTGGCGGCGGCTCACGTCGAAAAATTAATATTTACGGACGTGGCGTGTAGCGGCTAACGGTGCGGCCCCGCCCAGTCAATTAACCGTTCACGCGGCCGGCGGACAACCCGGCGACGAGCCCTGGCGGCGACCCCCCGCCACGATTTTATCCAGCTTTATGTGCGATTCACATGTGTGTGTGTGTGAGAGAGAGATAGAGAGGGTGAGAGTGAGGGGCGGGCAGGGACAAAAGGGGCGCGTGAACACGAAAGTTTGTCCAGGCAGAGGGAAGGGGAGTATATTGATTTGAGCGCGGGCTCAGGTGGGGACGGCGCCGCCTCCGCGCGCCTGCTTTGGTCAGTTGCAGGGTGAGTGAGAACAAAAAAGAGGGGAAAGTGTGTGAGCGGGAGAGAGAGATGGGGAGGGGTGAGGGCAGTGAATTCCTACGTCAGGAGTCGTGTACAGTCGTTAATCCCCGTGCGTATGCAGGCTGTTCCAGGAACAGAGGGGTGCTGTCAGCGGATGGGTGGGGCTGCGGGTGAGAGAGAGAGAGAGAGAGAGAGAGAGAGAGAGAGAGGGGGGGGGGGGGGGTCCCGGGGATATCCGGGCCATTGCGTAACGGGCCGAGAGTTAATTCAGGCAAAGGACTGTGTCACAATGGATCGCTCGGTGGGATACGATCTGTGGGTGGACGGCCCGCCGTGCCGGGTGCTTGCGGGGGGGCCTCCGGGGGCCCCCCGAGGGGTGCTGGGAGGGGGTAGGCAGCGCGGGGCGCGGCCCTGAGGGGGGGGGGGGCGCTGGCAGGCAACGCGGAACATGAATAAAAGAGGACCCTCTGTCTGACTCGCTCGCGTTTGCCTGGATGATGCAGACGTGCAGCTGTAGAGGCCTCGTCGGGATCAGCATGGCAAGGGAGCGGGTATCTCGCACGCCCTGCGTGTGTGTGTATGAGAGAGACAGATAGAGAGAGCGAGCGTATGTGCCCGCACCGAACCCGCACCGTGCCATACCGAGATTACAACATTACCAACGAAAAAGAGAAAATTAAAAAAAAATGCCACTCGATGGTGCGCGCGAGTTTCGCGTATTCCGCAGCCCGCACCCGTGCCGTTCCCTTCCGTCCGCTGCTTTAAATGGCCCCGATATCTAATCCGCGTCGCGCGCCCGGCTCTCGTCCCTGTCACGACTGCGCGCGGAGTGAGTGCGCCAGGCAACACTCTCACGTCCCCCCCTCCCCTCCCATATCGACTTGCGCCCGAAAAATAAATGGCACTGATGCAAGATTGATAGTCCGCTGCTACCCCGCCCTTACGTCACGGGGCGCCGCGGGTCGGGGCGGGGCGGGGCGGGGCGGTGGGCCCCACCTGGTGCCAACTTGTCGACCAATTTAGAGGTGACATATGCAGGAAACGATGGTCGTAAGGGTTCGGCCCGCCGCCGCGGCCTCTGCGGCACGTTTACATCTCTATCCTCTCTATCGTGTCAGAAGGGGACGCGGCGGGCAGGTCGGCATCAGATTTTTTTGGGTCCTATCACGGCTGTGATTCAAAACCGTCATCAGGTATTTGACTTTATTCGACACTTTTTTGTGTCACGATTTTTTTTCTACCGCACCGCCTGTGACAAAAATTTCAAGAAAAAAAAATATTCAAAAGTACAGCAGATCTATTTGTGACGGACTTAAAAAAAACAGAAGTGTATTTTTTTTATGGTTTGCTCCAGAGCCCCGGGGTCAATTATTGTTTCGCGGAACGCGAAACTTTGATGCTGCTTAATGCGCTACGCACGGTGCGCCGCTAACGGCCGCCGGCCGGCCGCCTCCAGGTATAACTCACCCTGCGGGCCGCAGCGGGCCGCAGCGGGCCGCAGCGGGCGCCCCCCGTTCTCCCGCACACCTTCTTCGCGTTGTGATTAACGAAAATGAGAACAAACATTCTTCTCGAGTGATGAACGGCCATTGCCTCCCCTTTTTTTTCGTCGCTGTTGTTTTTGCTTTGGTTGCGTCGTCGCTGTTGTACTCACCGACTTGTTGCCCAGCTGCTTGACCTTGCACGGCAGGTAGCCGTGGGTGCCCAGCTGCGTCGTGATGTTCTTGGGCGAGGCCGGGTCGAAGTAGGGCCCCGTGTAGAGGCCGCCCGCAGAGAAGCGCTTGTGCCGGTCCAGCGCGCGCGCCGACGCTGCCGGCGGCCCCGGCGGCCCCGCCGTCACCGCCGCTGCGAACAGACAAGCACGCGTCGCTACAGCTCATGCGCCTCGGCCTCCGGTATCAATCGTCAGCGCGGCCGCCCCCCCCCCCTCTCTCTCCGCCCCTGGATTTACAGTGCGGAGCAGCCATCTACATCCCGGCGGGGTGCGGCCGCAGGACGGATTGCCCAGCGGCTCCTCCGGGCCGCCGCGGGCCTCCGGCTTCGATCCGGGCCCGGGGAGCGCGCAGAGAGCGGCGCGCGGAGAGCGGCGCGCGGAGAGCGGCGCGCGCCCGCCGCCCGCCCCGCTAATGAAGTGCACCGTTACTGATGGCGATCCGCCCCGGCGGCGATCCATCGCTGCGAGTGCCCGCGCGGCCGGAGCGTGTCAGTCTGGCATCCGCTGCCGCCGCCGCCGCCGCGCTGTACGCGCTCACAGAAAAGCACGTACGGTTTTGCGTTTTTTTTTCCTTCCCGTTTCCCCCCCCCCCCCCCCCCCCTGCGCGAAAGAGGACGACAGCCATGAACAACGGCAATACCGGGAAGCCGTATTTTTCGACGACAGTTAAAATACGTGGGCGCGCGCGCGGTGAACAAAGTGTTACCGCTAAATACACATGCAACTTCCGAAAAGTTGCAGAGCACGAAAGAAAATAAAAAGAGCACGTGTGCCACTCTACAGCTTGCGCGGTTCGAGCCCCTAGACCGCGATTCAACTCCGACGTGACACCCGAGTCGCAACAGGGCGGGATTTCACCCCCGTACCCTCTGCGCGGCTTTATTACCCATACGGGAGGACTCCTCTTTTCTGACAGTGCGTCCAGAAATGGGGACGCGGCGGTTTCAGGGCCAAAAAAGGTGCAGTTACAGTCTGTCCTCGGCCTGCCTGTCGTCGTTGGCGGTGCTACAGGCAGTGGCGGTCGGTCTGAGCGAGACAGGACGACCCATTTGACCACGGCAGTGCGAGGGAGACGCACGGTCGGGCATCTCTCTTGCACTGCGGCAGTCAAATGCGGCACCCGTCTCACTCGCTCTGCTAGGGGTCGCCGTGTTATGAGAGCCCTGCCTGGTCAGCCGAGGTGGCCCGGCCCCGCACGGCTCTTCTTAATGCGCCTCTTTATCTCCGCTGTTATTGCCAAGGTCGCGCAGGGTCGGCGGCGGCGGCGGCGGCGGACGGCACACGGCGGGTACAACGTTGACGTGATGGAACGGCCACCCATAACTCCGACGGGACTTGTACCCGTCACGCCGCGGAAATGTATTTCACACTCGAAGGAGTTGGGAAGGGGAGAGAGGGCGAGGGCATGAGGCAACGGCGAGATGGAGAGGGAGAGAGAGAGAGAGAGAGAGAGAGAGAGAGAGAGAGAGAGAGGAGAAATAAAACCAAGGGGATGGGGCCAAGTTTTCGTGGAGAGATGAAATTCAAATTAGCAGATCCATTTCCGAAAGGGATACCCCGGTGTATGGGGGAAAGAGAATTTAAGACTGTATAAGCGGGGGAGAAGACGGCAAAAATCAGCTTGAATAATGAATCCGCTTGGCCCTCGGCTCCGGCCACAACATCCATGGAAGAGAGGCGCGCAGAAGCGGCAGCAGCAGCAGCAGGCAACACCACCACCAACGCCAGGAAGGGCAGGTCCGATAACTCCGGCCCAGACCCCCGGACCGTGATTGAACTACTTGTGCGGGTCAAGTTTCGCTGAAATAAACAAACTCACCCCGCTCGGCCGTCTCCTGACCCCTCCCTCCTCCCCTCCCTCCTCCCCCTCTGGCCCTCTCTAACTCCACCACACCCTTCCGCTCCCTAGCTGCCCCGTCTTTCTCTACCCCCCAACTCCCCCTTCATGCAAAGGACAGTGTGCGTATTGGCACAGGGGGAAAAGCTTGCTCTACCGGGACTTTGTACGTGTGTGGGGGAGAATGTACGTGTGCCTGTGTGTGTGCCTGTGTGTGTGTGTGTCGCGAGCGCGGCGCGACGGGCCCCCTGCGGTTTTGTAGCGGGTGCCTGCTGCGCCAAAGTTTTGCCGAACGGCTTCAGGTGTTGCAGACGGTGGGAGGGCGGCCGCGGGGGCGGCCGCGGGGGCCCTGCAGGGCCGGCCTAAGCCTTCGCTTATGGCCGCACTTCCGGGTCCTGACCAGCACACCTGACCAGAACCCCTCCCGGCGGTCCCGCGCCAACTTTCCTCCTGTGACGGTCGGTTGCGTAAAAAAGAAGGGAGGAGACCACCCCTCCAAGCCTCCTACGCAGCAACGCAAGACTCGCTGCCTAGGCAGGGTCGAAACAAATATCTTTCGAATACCTTGGCCATCGTTGAGTGTGAGGAGAGATACAGACAGACAGGCTGAGGGGGAGAGGAGAGGAAAAGTCTTGGAAACGGACATGAATCTGTGCGCAGTAAAACTCTGGACGCGAACTGCACACGTCAAGTTTATGACCCCCAGGCGGATCGGAAGAAGGAAATAACAGCCCTGATTGTATCAATAGAGCACACGGTCTGTTTGCCATCAGGGCTGCCGGGCGAGCGGCGAGCGAGAGCGAAACAACGAGGGGAAAGGGACGGACAAGGAGAGAGCGGGGGAAAATCATGAGTTGAAGGAGTGGCACAGATAGCTCTGGGCAGCCCGGAGGTCGCCGTCGGCCACCCGGTCGGCCCGTGTCAGCCCGTTTTCATGACCGCCGTCGAACAAACCGCCGCCATCGACCGGGCCGCCGGCACGAGGCCCCCGCCGCCCCCGCACCGAGGCCCGCTTTCCCTACACACCGGAGCGGACGATGAAAACGGCCCCCCGGGGTCGTAAACGAGAGTAGATTCGACTTGATTCACCCCCGCGGGCCGCGCCGAGCCGCGCCGGGGGTCACACGGCCCCCCGCAGAGCGCAGAGACGCAGGGGTGAAAGAAGTGCAAAGCTCGCGGCCGCAGCCGGCAGGTCAGCGAACGGCCGCGGTATGACCCGTCAGCAGGACAAACAAGTCGCGGGGCCACAGCGCCGTCTGGCTGAGTGTGTGAGAGAGAGATGCTTTATTTGACTGCGGCAGAGCGAGAGAGATGTCCGGTCGCCTGCTGCGCGGTTCGGGATCTCTCTTGCACTGCCGCAGTCAAATGGGGCGTACCGTCTCACTCAGACCCACACCACCACTGCCAGCGGGCGCAGTTTGGAGAGGAACATGGCTGTGTGTGTGTGTGTGTCGGAGAGAGAGGGAGAACGAGTGCGCGCTAATCCATTCACGCACGCTTGCTTGCTGCTTCGTCGCGTTCTGATTTTCTCCCCCTCTTTACCCCGCGTCCGGCGCTGCCCGCACATTTTTTTTCTCACCCCTGTCGGGTGGGGTTTGTTTGGCACGGAAATTGAATTCAAAGACAAAAGAAGGAGGGGAATTTGGCGGAAGGAGGGAAAATGGGCTCGCTGTCAGGTTATCGAGGTTATGGTGCGCGCCCGCAGTAAACACAGTCAGCCAGGGGTGGATGAAGGAGCTCGCGGGCCGGGCGCCACCGGCCCCGCAGCGCCGCGCCACGCGCTCCGGGGAAGTTGGGGCGCGGTCTGAAAGGCATGGCCGAGTTTCAGCTCTGCCAGGGAGGAAAAAGCGCCATTTGTACTTGCGGACTTGGTGTCCCCCCTCTCCCTCCCTCTATCTGTCGCTCTCTCCCTCTCCCTTGCTCACTGAAGCCACGACACTCGGAACGTCAATTTTGGTCGCCATGCAGCGCCGCCGCCGCCGGTCCGCGCGCACTTTCCACTTCAAACAAAAATCCTTGAGGAATATAATATCCCCGCTGCGCTCCCCCCCCCCCCCCTTCCGCCCTCCGCAGCCCGCTGCAGAGCTCTGCGGATTTAATTGAGACGAGCGGCAGCGGGGACGCCCAACGCCCAACTCTCTGAAAGTATCACAGGTGAGCAAATCTGAGCGCTGCCCCCCGGTGAGTGCGCCTCGGTGTACGGCGGCGGCGGCCGCGCGGCGTGTCGTGCAGGGCTCTCAGCCCCTTCCGCCCCCCGTCGGCGCGCGGCGCGTCCCTCTAAAACATTCATTTTGCTGTCGCTGCCTCTGTTTTTGCCCCCTTCCTTTGTTGCCAAACTGATGGGGTTTGGCGGCGGAGGCGGCGGCGGCCGGGGTGCTCCGCCGGCACCGCGGGGAGCGGGGCGACGCAGCAGCAGCAGCAGCAGCGGCAACACCTGGGCGCCAGCGTGCACGTCATTAGCGCACCCCGCGGAGCGCGCGAAAAAAGCAAAGAGAACGGCTAGGAGGCCGCGCCGGGGCGCCGCGGGGGCGCGCCGGGGTGGGGGAGGACGGCGGCGGCCACACAATTTGCGTCCATCCGTCCGGCGGTGTTTGACGTGCAGCGCCTCATTGTTCCGCCATATGCCGGCCGCGGCGGGAGAGGGGGGGGGGGGGGGGCGCCAGCCGCGCCACGGCAGCGCTCCGACAACATCACTGATGTGAGAATGAACGAGGCGGAAAGCTTCTCCGAGGCCGCGCCCTCCTGCCCGCCTCGCACGTGTCAGCCGGCGGCACTGCATCCGGCCCGGCCGCGGGGACCGTCACTGCGTCCTCTGCGACGCGGCACCGCCTGGCTGGTTGCCTGGCTGGCTGGCTGGCTGCCTGGCTGCCTGGCTGGCTGCTCCTCACGTCGCTTAAGCGACGAGCCGCAACGCCACCGCGAACCCCGCGTGAAAAATGTCCTCGGATAAATGAAGCGAGAAATTTCATGGCGCCGCTCTGCCTTCTTCACCTGGCTGTGGAGGGCCCCTGTCCCCCCCCCCCCCCTCCACCCGTACGGGCCTGTCGCCATCCCTGTGCCTTTTCGTTTGTATCTGTCGCTGCTCGTTTCTGAGTCACCGCCGCCTTCGGCCGCCCCAGCGGCGCGAGGCTAGCGGGGGCCGGCGTATGCGGTGGCCCCGACGGGGCCCGCTGCGGGGGCTGCGGGGTCTCCGGGGTCCCCCTCTGAGGGGGAGAATGACGAGGGGCCCCCGATCAGGACGCTGATACCGTCAGACATCAGGGCCGGCCTTATCGTCTCCTTTCTCTTTCTCGCCTCCTTGCCCACCGCCTTCCAACTCATTTGCTTATTCATTTCCCCTTTCTACACTCAGAAAAAGAAGAGAAAATATTCATGCCTCTCTCTCTCTCTCTCCCTCTCGCATTTCTAAGCGGAGACCTGCATTAGTCTCCAGTCACCCGCCGCGCCATATTCGTACACTGCGCTCATAGGAACAATTTCTATTCGTCTGCGAAAATCGTGAAAAAAAATGCCAGAACCAAGTTACGGTGACAAGTACAGATAATACTAACTGATGGTCTGGATGGCACTAACGTGACGGTTTAGAGGGTCACTATGCAACGTCAAGAGTAAAACAAAATACCTCACAAAAGCAAACAAACTTGGTAATACTTCTCGCTCCGGGATCCGCAGCGGCCACGGCATCCATCAATGGGGACGCCGGCGAGGCGGCGGGTCAAGCCGGCCATGCAGGGCGTCCCGGCGTCCCGCGCGTCCCCCTCAAGGACGGCTCGTGCCGTGCCGTGCCGTGGGGGAGGGGGCCTGCCTGCCGCCCTGCAGGGCCTGCAGGGGGCGCCCGGGCGGGACCGTCCGATTCCTTCCGAGGGCTCAGCTTCACAGGGCCCACCATCAGTTTCTGTTAAGAGACGGCGTCGTACCCGCTCCGGGCGGGCCTCGCCTCCGCCCGCCCCCACCAGTCACGGCGGCCGCCCCCGCGGGACACCCCGCCGCCCCCGCCGACCCCCGACCCCGTGATGCCCGGGCATTCAAAGTAACTGCCACGGCGGGAACGAAGACGAACGACTGCAATTTATACCGGTAACGGGCGCCGTTTATCGATCGGTTTCGCGATTTTGAAAAGCTACCCCCTCGGGTCGGCCGCCCCCGCCTCCCCCGCAGCGTCCGGGCCCGCCCTCTCCGGAGACGACGACTCGCCGCCGCCGACCAGCCCCTCACGAGTCACTGGCGACGCCGATCACGACGCAGATAAGAGATGCAGGCATGCGCCACTAGATTTTGTGCAGTGCACGGCGCCCCCCCCCCCCACCCCCATCTCCCCCTTTTCTTTTGCTCTTGAATGGCACATGTAAAGGGGATGCAAAAAGGGCATCTGCTGTGCTGCTGCTGCTGGTTGCCTTGCACGTTGACAAAACACACGCCACGGTCGCTATCTGTCCCTCCCCTAACCTTGAGGGTTTGTCGTCCATCTCTCTCTCTCTCTCTCTCTCTCTCTCTCTCTCTCTCTCTCTCTCTCTCCTCTCCCCTATACCCCCCCCCCCCCCCCCGTCGTGACACTTCTCGTCCCGCTTGGCACAGTGACACGGTGGCGTCGGGCGCGCAGAGCCCCCCTCTTTTCGCTTGTCAGGGATCTCTCTGCTCTGCGAGAATGTGTTTCCAATCGGCCGTGATTCAATAGCCATGTCCATAATGCCGGGCTGAGCTTTGTCTCCGCTCGCTGGAGACGGGGGACGGGTGGGGGGAGGGGGGGTCTGAATGCGTACAGCAATCGCAGAGGAAGGGGTGGGAGGGGGAGGGGGCGCGAGCGCAGGGGATCCTTCACTGTCCCGGGCGGTGCGTGCAGCCCGAGATGAGATGAACGGCCAAGGTGAAGCCGGAGGGGGGAGGGGTGGGAGGACATGACAGAAGGAGCTGGCGAGGGCGGGTTTTCGGAGGGGGGTGCTGACCTCATTTGTTTGGTTTGCCAATGAGACCTCCCTCCCGCCCTTACAAACAGCGAATGAGAGATCGAAAGAAAATTCCGCGGACTGAATGAAGCGCCATGGAATAACTGCGGAGGCCACAGACATGAGTCAATGGAGATCGCTGGCCGCGGGCCAGAGAGCGCGCATTCACACACACACACAGCCCATGGCTGCTGACCAGCCTGATTGAGAAGGTCAAGATCACAGCGATGGTCAGCGAGTCTCCGGCGAGCCGTCACCGCAGGCGGCACCGCCAAAACCAGTGAACAAAGTCACATTTTTTAAAAGCAGCTTAAAGCTGTATAGAATTGCTATTATATTTTAGCCACACATTTCGCATAACATTTTTGCCGATTACGATGTATGTCTGAAACTGAACTTTGTTGAGTACGTTTGTAGTATACTTACTTCGTTGTGACAACTCATCATTTTACTGTGTGTACAACAGTGGTGGCTTGGGCTCGTCGCGGCATGAGTGTGTGTGTGTGAGTGTGTGTGCGTGTGACGACTCCGCCACGTATTCGCTTGTTAATTAAAACTAAAGGCACAGTGCCTGCGAGGTGACGGGGGCACGCTCCTGCGATACCCCTGGAATATTAGTAGCAGCATACAGCAACTTTAACGTGTCGGTGAAGGAAAGAGAGGCGGAGCGGGGGAAGGAGGGGTGTTCTTCTTGCGACAAGTTCGTGCGTTCCCGCGCGGCGCGGGTTGGCGAAGAGACGAGCAGGGAGAAGGGAGGAGTGACGAAGAGAGGTTAAAATGATGAAGGAGAGAGAGAGTGGGAGAGATAGAGTACCGGAGAGAAAGAGAGAGAGGGAGCACGGCGCAAACTAGAAGAAGATGATGATGACGAAGAGGAAGAAGGCGTTTGCGAGAATGCTGTGCTCGGAGTGGGGCGGGCAGAGGAGGTGAGCGGGAGAGAGACGGAGGGAAAAGGAGTGAGAGAGCGAGCTGCTGCCGCCCGCACCGCGCCGTGCGCCGCCATGCGCCGCCGTGCGCGCTGTGAGGGGTAATTCAAAAGAGCAGCGGCGGCCCGTCAGGGTGGCTGGTGCGGGCCTAGCAGGGCACAGCAGGGCCTAGACACCCCATCACCTGCAGCAGGGCGGCTCACGCCTCTGGGCACCCCGCACGGGGTAGCCGCACCGCCAAGTGAGGCACATCACAAGTACTGCGCATGTCAGTTTCTGCAGAACTTGCGTGGAGATATCACAACTTCTTTGTTTTTTTATTGTTGCCTTTTCTCACGGCAACATGACCGTTTTGAATATCACATTCCGCTCGGGAAGGCAAGCGGCATGCCGAGCTCGAGGCCCGCCGCACACGGCACGCCCCGCGCCTAATGCAAATAAAACATATCGTCCGACGTGTTTGGCAATCGACTTTGTCGTTTATAAGACTTTGTAAGCCTCGCCCCTCCCCTCCTGCGGGCCCCCTAAGCTCACGAACAACACCAGCACCACCAACGCCTTGTGCACGCCCCCACCACCACCACCACCACACCATCACAAAATTATCCAGCGCAAAAAAAAACTTTTTTGTATGTATTTTTTTTACAGAAGGAAGGACAAATTCTGAATGATGATTTCCCTTACCGAGCAGGGCAGCGCACCACACAACGACGATCCTCATGTTGTCACCTCCCGTGACCGCGCCTGGCTTTACGGCCTCGGAGGGTTACCTGAAACACGCAGAGGAAACACAAGGCGGTGAGTACACACGGCGCGGTGCTCTCAGAGAGGGCGCTGCGAGAGCCTTCGCCAGCCTCCGTGATGGTGCCGCTTACGTGGCGCCCCTAACGTGCCGCGTCTCATCCCGGCCTCAATCAGCCGGCCCGAGGCCTATGATGGACTGCTGCTCCCCCGCCATGCACCAGCCGGCTCGCTGCCAGCCCGCGGGCCTCTGATGGCCCAATTTGTAACAAAGGTCATTTGCCGCTGCCGCAAACGCTCTCTCTCTCTCTCTCTCTCTCTCTCTCTCTCTCTCTCTCTCTCTCTCTCTCTCTCTTCGAGCCCCCCTTTTTCCAGCCGCGCCGGGGGAGAAACACGCGCAATAACTGCATGTCCATTACGGATCCCCCGCCCGCCCGCCGGCACCCTCGCCCATCTGTTTCGCCCGGTATTTTGTAAAAGGGTTATTCCTGGCCGCCACGCAGGCGCCTGGAGCGGGCTGGAGCGGGCTGGAGAGCGGCGGGGCCCTGCCGCGCGCGGGAAGCACGCCCACACACGCGACACACAAAGTAGCTATACGGTTAATTAGACACTATGTGTAGGCACAAAGGTCTCCGCCACACGCTGTTGACACACACACACACACACACACACACACACACCGCCACACACACTCGAGCCGTATGTGTGTTTGTGTGTACACGCAAACGGCAGTTGGTGTTGCTGCCGCCACAGTAATATGGGACGGGTCCGGCAACGCAGTGTCAGAGCCCGAGGGCCCCGGGCCTCTAGCCAGCGGGGCCTCGGCCGATCGGTGTGTATGTGTGTGTGAGAGCGAGAGAGACTGAGAGAGAGAGAGAGAGAGAGAGAGAGAGAGAGAGAGAGAGAGAGAGAGAGTGTGTGTGTGTGTGTGTGTACGGCACGCCGAGGTACGGCTGAAACTTTTCACGTCTGATGTTGTCCTGTAGCGCCGCCATGCGAGCCGCAGCGCCGCACACCCCCAGCGGACCGGAGAGGAGGCCAGCGCCCCCGGCCAGCTGCACCCCCGGGGCGGCTACAGTACCGGGAGCGCACAGCTATCCCGCACCGAAGCTCGGTGGCCGCGTGGTTATCGAGTCCGGCCGCCGAGCGGCTGGTCGGGGGTTCCACTCTTTGCCGGTCCGCGCTATTTTTCTGTCGGCTCAGCCAAGGCGACGGCGTGTCAAGTACCGGGGGCGCGGTCCGGCTGCCATCGCGGCTCTGTGGCCGCATCAGTAGGGTGGCTGGCCGGCGACCGAAAGATCGTGGGTCTACCAAGGCAACTTGGTAAGGAGACTCGGGTGTGTGCTACGGAGGTACCTAGGGTTCGGTGTCTTCGTTTTCGCTCCCTGCGAAACACACCGGTTCCCATTCAAACACCGAAGTTAAGCAGGAGGGTTCCATGCGAAGGCCTGGAACGAGGAAGTGCCCGCACCCATTTTTGCATTATTTTTTTCAGAAGCATCCACAGATTTCGCGCAAAACAAAAATATTTTCGGTTTGAGTTTTGGTCACGGTAGGAATGACTTCTTAACCTATTTTGGGGTCGGTGACAGCTCAGAGCACAGAAGCCATAAATGATCGTGAAATTTTCATTTCATTCAATAGAAAAGTCCGGTCCAGTCACCAGTCAGTGTACACCCGTCCGTGAACTGAGGCGCCCCTCGGGGAGAGCGATATAATGGTGAGGACGCCGACGAGACCAGCCCGACGACGGCTGCCGCCGCCCGCCGCACCGCAAAGGGCGCTCAACTTTGTTTCCCGCATCGCGCGCGCCTCCCGGATGCCGTCGCATGCGGAGAGGCCGCGCGGAGCAGGGCAGGCGACCGGTTTTGGGAGCGGCGGCGGCGGCCGGGAGCGGCGGCGGCTCGGCGGGGATTTGCAAGGGTATCTCATGAGGGCGGAGCGGAGAGCCTTAAGGCGCACGGAAGGGCGCCGCTCGGCGGCCAAGATGGCGGCCGCTGAGGGATGAAGGGGCGTCGCTGTAAGCCCTAAAACAACATACCAGCCAACCAAGCGACCAATATTACGTCGCCTCGGTCTGCTGTAGTGCGGCCCGGAGGAGGAGGAGGAGGAGGAGGAGGAGGAGGAGGAGGAGGAGGAGGAGGAGGAGGAGGAGGAGGAGGAGGAGGAGGAGGAGGAGGAGGAGGAGGAGGAGGAGGAGGAGGAGGAGGAGGAGGAGGAGGAGGACGTAAGGAGGAGGAGGAGGATGGGGAGGGGGAGGGGGAGGAGTGGAGGAGGAGGAGGGGGAGGGGGAGGGGGTGGAGGCTGGGAACCGATTTGCGATCGCGCTGCTGCTGCCGCCGCTGCCTCTCGCCCTCAGCCGCCGCCTCAGCCGCCGCCTCCTCCTGACTGGTGATCGTCACTCAGGCTTTGAATTGAACGCGCCGCAAGTCGAGGGCCCGTACGAGGCGCGTGAGGTTCCCGTCCCGCGGCGCGGCACCTCCGCCTCGTGTCTCTCTCTCTCTCTCTCTCGCTGCCTCTACCTGTCTCTCTCCCGCTCTCGTGCCCCCGTTGCGGATCATATTCATCCCCCGGCCCCCCACAACGCGCGGAGAGCGGCGGCGGGAGGTTCGTGGTCTTTGTCGTGGTGGCGCTGTCTGTCTGCGCGCCTTCTTGGCTCCGAATCACAACAAGAAAGGGGCCGGCAGAGAGAGACAGAGGAGAAAGCAAGAGAGCGAGAGAGAGAGAGAGAGAGAGAGAGAGAGAGAGAGAGAGGGCGGGACGGGGTGGGTTGGGGAGATTGAGGTGAGGTGTGGGATGTGTTTGATTTGGGGAGGGCGTTGGCTTGGCTGGCTGGTTTCGTCTTTGATTGGGCAGCGCGCGGGGCAGGGGAGGAGGAGGGAGGGGACTGTGGGGGGGGGGGGGGGTCCTGAGGAGTTTCTCGGGGTCGGGAAGGAGCGGCGGTCCGGAAGCAGAGACAAGAAACTACACAACAAAAAGGCTGTGCTGTGCCGGGCTCTCAGCGGCAGGCCCGGCAGGCCCCCCCGCGGAGCTGCTGCTCCTCGGCATACAGCGTTGATGGCCGTGTCGGAGCATCGAACTCATTCGGGTCCGAGGGGGCTCCGCGGCTCTTGGCTGTGGGTTTCCTCGGGTTCAAATTACGGTGGCCTGCTGTAGTCCTTTGTGAGGGCCTGCGGGGGCCGGCGGGGGCCGAGGCCGGCGGGGGCCGAGGCCGGCGGGGCCCGCAATCCGGCTCACCGGCAGCAGGGCCTTGGCCGCGGCGCCGCGCTGTGTATGTGGACGCGGACAAAGCCAGTGCGGGCTGCCCGGGCGGCCCGGCGCGGCCCCGGCGACCACCAAGACGCCCTCGTTCATCAGCGCCCCGCCACCCGGCCTCTGCGGCCGCCAGAAAGACTTTGATGAAAGACGCAAGAGGCACTCCGTCCAGAGGCGGCGGCGGCGGCGGCGGCGGCGACGCGACGACGGCATCTCCGTGCACCCAAAATTACTCCACTCTTTTTTGTCAACCGAGATTAGGGGCGGCCGGTGAGGCCCCGTGCACGCGCGGCGGCGCACGGAGGAGCATTTCCATTACGCCGGCCCGTGGTTGACTGCAACAGCGCGGCTTCTGTTTGACAAATCCGCCGGGTCCGAAGGGAATCCGCCGGCCGGTCCCGCGGCCGGTTCCGGCCGGAGCCGCCGGTCCCGTGAGTGCTCCACTCCCCGAAACACCGCGCGCCGCGCGTTTTTACTCCGCCTCTTGTTTACTCCGCCACCGCTGCTGGTCGCGCGCTTTAGAAGTCCCGCCGAGCACAACTGCGAGCGAGGACCGCCCTGCACTGCCGCGGCAGCGCAGCCACCGCCACACCGCACAACATCAAAACCGTAACGGTCTGCACGCCCTTGAACTTTTCATATGTGCTCTGTAACAGATTCGCCTCTGCATCCGGTAAAAAGAGAGAGAGAGAGAGAGAGAGAGAGAGAGAGAGAGAGAGAGAGAGAGAGAGAGAGAGAGGGAGAGAGAGAGAGAGAGCGAGAGAGAGAGAGAGAAGGCACTGGACATTTCGGCGAACACCGTACTCTCTAGCCCTCGCTCTCTTTATTTGCTCCGGGGCGTGCGCGCGCGTCGTCCCCCTCCCGACCGTCTCTCTCTCTCTCTCTCTCTCTCTCTCTCTCTCTCTCTCTCTCTCTCTCTCTCTCTCTCTCTCTCTCTCTCTCTCCCCCCTCCCATCCGATCCCAATGTGCGTTCGCTGTCGAAAAACGAGGGGACTTATCATTATGTCTGCGTGTTTGCACGGTGGGGGCGTGGCGGCCTGGGGGGGGGGGGGGATCCAGAGCCGCCTCCCGCGGGGCTAATCCCGTCCACAGCGCTTTAATGGGGAAACGCGGATGGACATTTTGCTCGATATTATGGACTCGTGTTACGCATATCGCATGTAGCTCTCGCCGATGCCAAATCACTTCCGCGATGGCCCCCCCCCCCTCCCTCCCCTCCCCGCCCGCTCTGGGTGTACATTAGCGGGGCGCGGCGCGCTCCGTCCCATTCACTTAGAGCGCACCGCCGCCACCGCGCGCAGCAGCAGCAGCAGCAGCAAGCATTCCTCTGGTAAAACCGCGCGCCAATCCCTTTTCCTCATTCTCCGATTGCTAAATTGCTTGCTTAGTTTCTGTGTAATTGGAACGGGCTGTTGACACAGCTGCCTCAGGGGAGGCCGGGACCGGCTGCGCCGCCGCCGCGCCGCCGCCGCTGGCGGCCACCACGTAGGCCGGGATGGTCCGCAGCATTCAGTGCCCCGCAGCCTCCCCCCCTCCCCCCCACGGTCTTATGAAACGCACGCGAGACCCTCCGAGCGGGGCTCCGAGACTGGCCGCCTACCGTCTTCGATTCGATACATAGTCGGCGAGCAGAAGCCTGAGAGCGCACAGCGCCTGCCGGGTAGGCAAGCCCCGGCGCCGGCACGCACGCGAGACGTGCGGGCTGGCCTACCCTGACATTCGCAGGCGCTCGCCTGCTTACCGCCTGCGTATTGCAGGTACGGTTCAAGAATAAAATCGACGCCGTGGGAGGAAATGAATTCGTTAAAACTGAAATGCAGCATGATGCAGGACGATAACGGTTTCTAGTCCCGAAATTTTGAAGAACAATGTGGAAAATATCTTCTCGGAATTTTTTTCTGAAATATTATGTTGTTGTTTTTTCGAAAATTTCCGTGAAATTTTCTGGATCTGATACCCTAAATACGCTACAAAGTGCAAAATTTTGGGCGTCGCGGTACAGATTGTGTCCGTGCTGGGGGATTAAACGGGCCCCCAGACTGACGTCGCCGACGACGCTTTCGCGCCGGGCCGCGCGTCAGCGGGGATCCCGGGGGCTCCGGGGGGGAGCTCACCCCCGGTAGTATAGTTCTTTCGGGCGGAAACGAAGGGCGGCGGGAGACACAAAATTAAAAGCGCCACAAGGCGGGCTGCGCCGCGCTGCTCTGCTGCCGCTGCTGCCGCTGCTGCCGGGGACACGACCCGAATCCCGGCGGGCAGAGACGCTGCTGCCTAACCCCCGCGGGAGTGGGCCGAGGAGGGCGGAGTGGGCCGGTGCGGCGGAGGGAGTGACCCGCCATGAAAACGTCGCCTGCACTCTTAACAGCTGCGATGTGCCGGCCGACCGGCACGGAATACCGGTATTCCACACCGGGCTGCGATGTGCCGGCCGACCGGGGGTCTTGTCCGGGGAGCACAAGGGCCGCTGCCGCCGCTGCCGCTGGGCCGCTGCCCGCCCCTTGTCCCGCCCGCGACTACACCGGGCAGGCGAGCCTGACGTCGTGTTTTGCCCCGCTTAACGCGCAGGAGCGTGTGTGCGGAAGGTCTCCTGTCCCGCAACGTCAAGGCCTCCCTGAGCCCCCCGCAGCGCCACGCGGCTCCCACGACCCGCGCCGCGTTCGTCTTCGCGAGTTGTTCGTGTCTCGCGTCGTCTGCTCCCCCCCGCGGCGCGCATCGAAATTTCTGTGACGGCTAATCCTGCTGGGGAGATCACCGTGGCCCCTAAGATTATCCCACGAGAGAGAGAGAGAGAGAGAGAGAGAGAGAGAGAGAGAGAGAGAGAGAAGAGAGGGAAAGGAATATAATAAAACGTCCCCCTCTCTTTCGGGGCGCGCCGCAAAGCTGTTCTGGAGACATGGAGACAGGCCGTACTGGATAATGACAAGCCGATAAATAAAACGAAAAAAGGGAGTAAAACGCGGGCGAGGAGAAGCAGGGGGCTGGGCAGGAGAGAGAGAGAGAGAGAGAGAGAGAGAGAGAGAAAGAGAGAGAGAAAGAGAGGGGGGGGGGGAGAAGACAAGGACGAAAACACGGGGCGCCCGTCTCTGACAACGCACACGAAAAAAGAAAAGATGAGAAAAATAAATCAGGCGGGGCAGTGGCAAGCTGAAGAAGACGAAGTGGTGGGGGGAGAGGAGAGAGGGTGAGCGGGGGCGGGACGCGGGGCACACAGCCACACAGCGTCGGGTGCGCCTCCAGCCGCTCCAGCCCCTCCAGGCGCCTCCAGCCGCCTCCAGCCGCCGCCGCGGTGTGCGCTCCGGGCGGGGATCACCTGGCGGCCGCGCCGGGCCGCGCCTTCATGTAATCAGCGAACGTCCTTTACGTAACGTCAGCGCGGTTGACTCGTCGTCGGGGCGGGCGCCTTCTGACCAAGTTTGCGGTGACCGCAGGAGCCTTTAGCGTGACGGCAAAGAGAATAAAAACACGAATATAATCCTGTAGTGCGACAGAGCACTGAAATCGCGTGGGAGAGGGAGAGAGGGGGGGGGGGCAAAAGTCCGTGTGTGTGTGTGTGTGTGTGTGTGCGGGAGGAAGCGCGGCGGGGCAGAGGGGGCGGCGGGGGGCGAATATATCCAAGGGAGCGCGATGGATGAATAGCTGAGCAACAAAGCGAGGCCGGGCTCGGCACAATGGGGGAAACAAAGAGCGTGACCCCTCGCCCCCCCCCCCCCTCCCGGACCCCTCGTTTGCGGGCACCGGCGGGCACCGGCACCATGTTAAGCACAAGGCGCCCCCGCACGGCACCGGCCCAGCGGACTGCTGCGGGGCTGCGGGGGCCACGGAGGGGGGCCCCAGAGGGGGTCCGGGGCGTCCGCACCGCAGCCAGCCAGCGGCAGCCACAGGACCCGACGCCGACGGGACGGCTCGGTACATAGGTTGGCCACAAATGGCAGCGTTCCGCCCGGCCGCTCCGGCTCAAACAGTGCGTCTTGGGCTGTGGACGGTGTGCGGTGCTCCGGCCGGACTCGGGGCTCGGTGTGCAGGGCCGGCCACCACCGCTGTCGGGGCCCTGCAGGTGCCAGGACCGGCACAGCGGCAGAATCCCGCCACTGCTGCAGAGGACAGAGAGAGTGAGGAGGGGGGATCACGACAAGAAGAAGGATCGACACTGCGTGCCGCCCCCTGATGTACACGGGCCTGTCGATGGCGGCCGGGGTCGTATGGCTTCCCCCGCCTCCCCCTCCCCCACCGCCCTCTCGGCATATTGCGAATCGGTATTTCGTCACAGGGCGGCGGCAGCGGCGGGCTGCGTCGCTGCTGCCGCCCCGCCGCCGCCGCGCCCGGCAGCAGTTGAGGCTCCACATCGTCCCGTTGTGTTGTGAGCAGCTTTACTAGTTCATTATAGATTTTCCATCGCTCATCCTGACGCGTCGTCTGCCGGGAGCAATGTGTGTGTCACGACTCGAGCGTGCGGCCGGGCGGCGCGGCCGGGGGACGGCTAGTCGTGTCACGCCCGCGTCACGCCCGCCTCACGCTGCGTCACCGCCCCCGACCCTCATTCTGTATCCTGGTTTTGCATCGGGAGTGAGAGAGATAGAGGGAGGAAGGGGAAGGAGAGACAGAGAGAAAGAGAGAGAGACAAAGAGAGAGCGAGAGAGAGGGAGAGAGAGAGACCGCTGCCTGGTACTGTACGCCGTCAACAGTGGTCTCACCGAGAGTTTTTCCACCAACAACAGATGTCTCTCTCTCCCCCCCTCCCCCCTGTTCGACGGCGACCCGCCACACCGGGCCGCGATCCGCTGTATGTACTCGGGGCTCGTGTCGGACCTCGTCCCTGTCACGGGCCCCGATCACAACCACTGGCCTGGCCGTGCTGCTGCCGCTGCGGCCTGGGAACGGCCGCACACTTGTCCGGGAGACCTCTCGGCCGCGCGCTCGGCCTCGCCGGCGACCTCTGCGCTTCGTCACGCTGACCTTGCGGGGGGCCACATGGGGCCTACTTATCATTTCTTCGCAGTTTCGGGATGATCTACACGGCGGGGGGCGCAGCGGTGCCCCGGGCCGGGCGGCCGGCCGGGCGGCACCGCTTGAGGTGCTCCAAAGAGCCGCCCGGCCGCCCAAAGGGGACCGAGGGACCGCCGGGGGACCGACGAGGCAGCCCCTATTCGAAGACGCGGCGGCCGTCCCGTCCCCTCTTTTTTTCGATACGCTGTCTGGCCTGTCCGGCCCGGCCCGCCTGCTCTGCCTCTGCTCACACTCCCCCGGCTCCGCAAAGCTGTGGCACTCAGGCGGCCCGGGGCGCCTACCACCATGGCAGCTGCTCCCCCCAGGAGGACCTTCATCCACCCCTGGCGGACGGCGCGGCGCGGCCCCGTGCCTCCCCCTCCTCACCTCGCCTGCTGCATACTTCTTGCGCGCCCGCCCAGATATAAGGCTGATACCGCTGATGAATTCCGCCGCCAAGACGTCGGCAAAACGAGCGAGCTGCCCCCCTCCCTCCTGCTGCTTACCCGTGAGGAAGTGCGCGGGGAAGGGGGGGGGGAGGCACAGATAAGGCAATCGCCCGGCACAACACCTGTAGCCAAGCAAAGTGCGCCAGAGATGAGAAATTTGGACGCGAGTCCGTAGGAGGGTAGGGGGGATGGGGGGCAGATGAGCGGCGCGGCTGTCACCTCACGGCCCCCACAGCCTTGACCCGCCAGGGGGGGGGGGGGGGAGTTGGCTACACGGCGCGTAAGGGATGGCGGCACAACCGGAATAATGAGTCGGCAAAGGCCGGCCACGGGCCGACGCCATGGGCCGCGGGCCGCGCCATGAGAAGCCACGAGGAAACGGGCGGCCCTGGCGCTGTCCCCGGCTCCGCAGGGCTCCGCAGGGCTCCGCAGGGCCCCGGCTTGCCCGGCGGCCTTAGGGTCGCCCCCGATGCCAGGCCGTGTGTCAGTCCGGGCCTCCGCCTCCGGCTGCCTCCGGCCGGCCGTGGCGACCGGAGCCGGCCGGACCCGAGGCGAGGCACACAGGACTGTTGCCAGTAGTAGGCCGTTGCCAGGCCAGAGGACGGAGCGGCGCGCGGCCGTGCTCAATGCCCGGGGATAAAATAACAGTCCGTCATGGTGTCGCTGTGAGCGGCCGTGCGGAGCGCCGCTGCCGGCCGGCCGGACCGTCAGTGCCACAGCTTTGGGGACCGCACAGCCCCGTCAGAGTAACACGTGCGCGCGACCGTCTCCAGCCGGCCAGAGCAATGACAAATGAAAACGCGGCCACTGAAATCACAGAACATTAATGCATTTCATCTCAAAGAAATTTCCCAAAAATCTCACAAAGAAAAATTCTGAAAATTTGATTATCTTTAAATTCTGTATGTTTTCGATGTTTTTTTGAAAGTTTTAGAAACCCCTGACCTGTGACATGGACTCGCTTTCCCAATACCAAGAGAGCCTATCTCAAAGGGTCCGTCCTTAAATGGTGTACATGCAATGATTTTCTTTTCGATGGCCAAACTCTACTGATCCTTTTATTCACGACTAAAACAGCGTGTAATTCGGGAGTACAGGATAGCGGGAAGGGGCAGCGCCCCTCCCCCCCCCCCCCCCCTCCCCGGTGCTGACCCTAAAATGTAAAATGAGAGTCGAGTTTCAGGCGCGCGCTGGTTCTCACTGCCCCTAAACTGCCGGACAAGGCACTCGGCCTCCGGGCCGGAGGGGCTGGCCGCGCTAGCTGTGGCTGTGCGCCGTATGGGGCCGCTGCCACCGCCGCCGCAGCAACAGCAGCAGCAGCAGCAGCAGCAGCAGCAACAACACAGCAGCTGCGAAGCGCGAAGCTGGGAAACGCTCCGGAATCGTCTCTCCGGGACTCCCCGGGGGGCCATCAGCAAACGATGCACCCCCAACACACAGGGCCGGCCGGCATATAATCACGATAGTAATAAAACGCCGAGTTCGTTGTACTCCGCCGCCGTTACCGACGATCGATCTCCACACAAAAAGAGCGGGGCTTGTCGAGCACACATGTGTTTTTACTCGACGATAACGTGGACACGAGTGTAGTATAAAGATGTTTCTTCAGACAAGGTTTGGGGCCATTAAATCGAGTGTGAGCAATCGCAGTTGCGATATTGTTTCGTTCACACACTAATTTCATGCCTGATAAAAATATTAAAGTTTGCTCACAGAATATCTATCATAATAACAATGTACTTTTTAGAGTTGAATGTATTTTTCTGAGTGTGCCGCGGCCATGTCGCTGTCTCAATATTTTTTGCCCCCCCCCCCTCTCTGCCTTGCGCTCTCTCTCTCTCTCTCTCTCTCTCTCTCTCCCTCTCTTCGGCGCTTTCTCGCTCGCATGGGCTCCTCTGCACGCCCGGAAAACAATAGTGCCAGGGGCCGTGGCGGCGGGTGCGGCAGGGCGGAGGCAGGCGGTGTAGGGGTGGGAGGGCCGCCAGTTACGGTTGGGTCCGGGGAGGACCGGGCGGTGCACCGTGTGACGTCACCGAGCAAGGTCAGTGAACAACGGCGGAGTGCGAGAGAGAGAGAGAGAGAGAGAGAGAGAAAGAAAGGAGAGAGAAAGAGAGAGAGTGGCATTCATCCAGGGGGTGTACTCCCGCAGGACGCAGAGAGAGAGAGAGAGAGAGAGAGAGAGAGAGAGAGAGAGAGAGAGGCGACGCATATGCCTGTAGGGTGTTGTAAAGCAACAAAGCTTATTTACAGCTTCATAGGGGGCGGCCGGGCGGACGTACGGGACGCTGGCGGGTGTGTATGTGGCCCCCTCGGCCGGGGCTTGCCGTGCCGTGCCGGGCCGGGGGTGTGGGGTCTGTGGCCTACAACAGCAGCAGCGGGGAGCGCGCAACCAGTTAGAAGTAATCAGACCTTGCCAAACGCGCAGGACATTGTTCGGTCAAAACGGTTGGTGGTAGCGGGCGGAGAGGATACTGGCGCAGCACAACGCTCATCGTGTTATGTCCTCGCCCGTGTGTGTGTGTGTGTGTGTGTCGCTGATTGTGCCTGTTCGCGCGTATTTGTTCTCTCGCCATCCGCACTTCCTTATTATTGCAAATTTTCATTCCCCGCCGGTCTGTTTGCCTTTATCGTTGTTCTATCCCCGCCGCCCCCTGCGCTGCCCTGTGCTGTACTTTTCCCTCACTGACTGAACGTGCTGTACCTGTCTCCACGCTTTTATTCGCCCGCTGCTGCAGTGTTTCCCCCCCAAAAATATGTATGTGTATAAAGTCTCCTCACACAAGCGAGTGCGACGCGTCAACGCAGAGGATAGAGAAAAGAACAAAAAAATGATATGACCGAAAGAGAGACACATGTGAGAAGGTAAAAAAAGAGAAAGAGAAAGGGAGAGAGGGAAGGAAATAAAAATAGAGAGTGTGAGAGAGCACACTCCCGCGAAGAGGAGAGTCCCTGCTGGAGAACACGTCTGGGGATACCCGGAGTCGGGGCGTGGCGGCCGTGCCAACCGTTTGCATCGCCCGGCGTCGCCCGGCGGCGGAGGTCTCGCCGGGGTGCTTTACTTTTAGAGACGATACCGCCTTACCGCCGCCGCCGCCGGTGCGTCGCATGCGAGACGCCGCCGCCCAGGCTCCGGGGGGCCGTGGCTCCGGGGGGGCGTGGCTCCGGGAGCCCGGATCGTCCGGGCCGTGACTCCGTGCACACAGCGCTGCTCCGGGCGGGCGGCAGCTCCGGACCGCAGCTCCAAAACTTGGGAGCAAATTTTCTTTTTATTGAGCTGCGCGGCGCATCGTGTTAGACGACTGTCACACGCGCCACACACACGCACACGGCGCACACACACACACATGGCGCGCACACGCCTGACGGACAGTCGAGCGACAACAATTTGCTGCGATTGAAAATCTGAGGTTAGCTCTGAGGAAAGAGACGCTTCTGTATCTTAGATTACGCCCTGGCCGTGCCAGCAGACCGCTACCCCTGGCCCTGCGCTCATTACCAGCTGCCTCCGCTACCTGATTCTGGGCGCGCCCAGTCTGCTAAATCGGTCCGCTGCTGCGGAGAAAATCTCAGCTTCTACGCGACTGCCCTATTCCCTCCTCCGCTACCTGATTCTGGGCGCGAGTCTGCCCCCCCCCTATCCCCCCCCCACCCCTCTCTCTCCCTCTCTAACCCTCTCTCTCCCTCTCGCTGTTGCCATCGCGCACGTAGCGCTGTTGCTGCTGAAGGCCACGCACTTAGAGGGGAGGAGTCCCCCCTCCCCCTGCGCGTTGTGTCGTCGGCGGCGCTGTCTGTAATAGCCGAAGATTGGGGAGAGATTTCGGTCCGAGGAGAGGCGCCGCTGGAGGGCGCTGCCTGCCCCTCCTCCCCACCATATTATCCCGCCCTCCTCCCCTCAAGAACCCCAACGCCGCCACCGCCGCCGCCGTGCCGCACTAGAACAGTACAAGAGAAAAGTGTGCGGCGCGCGGTCCGGGGGGGCCGGGGGAGGTCCCCGCCGCTGTGCCGCTGTGCCGCTGTGTCCCACACAGTTGTTGCCGGGGCACTCCGCGCGTGTGGCGCCGCTCGCTGTGCGGCTTCATCCACCCCACAGATACACAGGCCGATTTTTTTTAAAGAGCCGATAATAATAATCACAATAATTGTTATGTTGATATTAAAATAATTATATTTCGCCACTCGCCGGCATATGCGGCCTCCTTCCCCCTGGCCAGCAACACAGGTGTGGTCTCAATATGTGTTTGGGAACGAGCGGTGGGAGAGCCGAATCATACGACGACCGCGCAGGTGCGTTGTAGGGGAGGAGAGGCGGGGAGGGGGGGGGGGTCTCGGTGGACGAACAGGTGCAGAGGCCCCGGACCGGGCGGCACGGAAATGGGACAAGCGGATGCGGGAATATTCATGTACGCTCGGGCCTCTGCGGGGCGGCGGGGCTGCGGTACCTGCCCAGCATGGGGAACCCGTTTGCTTCACGCGGGGGCGTGGCGGGGGCGTGGCGGGGGCGTGGCGGGGGCGTGGCGGGGCCGCCGGGCGCGACGAGCACCATAAGGAGTCGGCGAGCTCCCGTAAATAAAGAGAGGGAGATGAGGGAGAGGGCGGGGGGGTCGCCTAGGCGACGTATGCTGTGCACCCCGCACCCTAAAACCCTAAGAGAGACAGGGAGGGAGAGAGAGACAGACAGAGACAGAGAGAGAGCAAAGCGGGAGGGTGTGAGGTAGAGGAAGGACATAAGCAGGTCAGTCATGACATAGGCGTCTGGGTACCGTACGGGTTACCACCACGGCACTGCAATACTGCAAGCAGCAGGTTAATGGTGTCGATTGAAACAAAAACAGAAAATACTTAAATAAATCAGCTTTTGGTGTCCAGGCGAAGGCCGGCAGTGGCGGCGGCGGTAGAGAGCACCCGAAGACTTGCTATGCGGTGCGCGAGGCGGGCGCCGCCGGCGGGGCGCAGAGGCGCCGGGCGCGGGCAATGACGCACGCGCCCAGGGACGTATATCGGCAACCCACTCGACTTTTAATTTCCGGCCGGGGCTGTCCGACAGCCAGCCGCTGGTAGTAGTCGCACTGCTCCGTTAGCTCCGCCCGGACCCGCTGCCGCTGCCGCTGCTGCTGCTGCCGCTGCTGCTGCCGCTGGCACCGCTTCTATCCCGCCCCCACCCCCTCCCCGCGCGGCCCCACGGGTTTTATTCAGCAAGACACTTCAGAGCGAGTGCAGCACAGTGCTGGCGGGGCGGGGCGCGGCGGGGCGTGGCGGAGCCGGTACAGGTAATGCCGCCGATGGCCAACGCCCCCGAAGCAGCGAAAGTTTGACGCGCCGCGCCGCGCCCCGCGCCACGAACACTTCCCCGCTTCTCCAGTTTGTACGTAATTCCACGACAGCGCCAGATAGAGGAACCCGCGGGTTAAGATTTCCTTACTCGGGGGGCGTGGCACGGCACGAGTGTGTGCGTGTGTGTGTTTGTGTGTGTGTGTAAGCGTACAAGGCGACGCTGATTAACGATAATAAGCGCAAACTACGCGGGCACGTGTTCCTACAACAATATATGATGAATAGGTCTTGGAACTTTCACGCTGACCCCCCATATCTCTCGCCCTGCTCCTCTGGCCCCGATCGCTCGAAAACAATCTGGCTGGCACAAATGGGCCGTGCCCTCTAACTTTCCCTCTCATTCGACTCGGAGTGAGAGAGAGGGAGAGAGAGAGAAAGAGAAAGTGAGACGGAGAACAGTTGGCGTTATCCGAAAGTTAACTTATCAAAAAAGGAGCGAGTGCAGTGCTGATACTTGGAAACTACTTAGGAGACCTCGCGAGCTGCGAGGACGTCATTCGCCGAACAAGAGTTTCCCCCAAAAATGAGAGAGCCTTTGGTCATGCCGGGGGAAAGACTGGACGTGTTTTCATTGAGAAGAAGGGGAAGGGAAAAAACAGTAATTTCATTCGTTTTTTTTTTAGCGAAAATAAAAGAGCTCGAGGAAAAGTAGTCATCGTGTCGGGACAACTGATCATGTTCCCGCGTGACCAGAGGAGCACACGGACAGGGACCGGGGCCGCACACCCGCCCGCTCATCTGCTCCGCCCGCCGGCCCCAGAACCGATTGGAATGCGCGTTGTAATTGATAACGCTCTGTGTAATGGCGGCCCGATCATGGCCGCAGCCTGCCGCAGCCTGCCGCAGCCCCGGGGAGGCGGGCAGGGCAGGCGGACAGGGAGGCCCGATCGCCCTCAAAATCCACTCGAGACCGGGTGGCGCGGCTGCTGCTGCGGCGCACGGCAGTCCGACCCGCAATTAATTACTCCGCTTTGTCCGCGGGGACCGCCGCAGGAGAAATGTCTTCCGAGAGGCGGCGGCGGCGGCGGCGTGCGGACGCGAGTGCGCGGGCCGGGACCTCCTCCTCCCCCCTGCTGGGGTCAACACCTCTCCCCTGCTGCCCTTGTCACGTTGTGCCTGTCGGCCTCCTCCTGGAAGTCACGGCTGCTGCTGCGAAACTGGACGCCGCCGGCCTGCGACCATTCGGCCACGGCCGGTGCTCTCCCTGTCTCTGTCTCTGTCTGTCTCACTCTGCCCCGCGGCGACGCACAACCTTGGGGTGCCTTTCAGGCGTGACAGGCCGAGATGGCACGGGCCGGCCGGTGCCGCCGCCTCCGCCGCACCAGCAGGGCCCGAGGCACGCCGCCGCCGTCGTATTTGATTATTTGGACGAGGTCAGGTGGGGCCGGCGGCGCCGCGCTGTCGATGTCCGGCCGCCGCCGCCGCCGCCGCCGCCGCTCCGTGACAGCGGTTCCCGTCGTCGCTCGGCATAATGCGTCCGCACGGGAAGGCGGCGGCGGCGGCGACAAGTGGCTGAATAATGAATGAGGGCCGTATCGCCAAGGGCCGACGGGCCGGACCCGCCGCAATCCTCCGGCGCCGAGCCGCTTACGGCTCCGGACAGCGGCAGCAGCGGCAGCAGCGGCACGTCTCGCGAACAATTGGAGCTGCTCAGACACGGGTGCAGCGCCGGCGAGCGCCAGCCAGCCTCCCGCAGGCAGCTCGCAGGCCGGAGGCAAGGCAGCGCCGCCGCCGGCCAAGGCGACGACGTTCACAAATGACGTCACGATTTTTGGACCAATATCCCCCCCCCCCATTCCGTGTACTGCCAAATGAGCAAACCTATCCTTGGACAGAGGATTGTCACGTGGACCTCGCGAACTCTGCCCCCTCTCCCCAGATGCCTCGTGACGTAATTTTGAGAACAGCCCGCGCCGCCGAAGCTACTGCAAGAGCGCGCGTCACGTCACAGCAGACATGTCACTAACGAGAGCGAGAAAACTGCGAACGGGGGCCGCGGGGGCCCCGGCGACACACACATGACGCTCAGAACGTGCGGAATAGCAAAGTGAGGGCCGACGAGAGCGCGGTCCTCGGCGGAGGTACCCCTCCCCCCCCCCCACCGGCGGCCAAAAGCCGCAGGGAAATTAGAGCGACCATCAGCGGAGCATTGTTCTGGCCTCGGCCGTAGTCACCGCACCCGTCCGGGGGGGCAGCGGGGGGCCGCGGGGGGCAGGGGAGGGGGGGGGGCGGTGTGGGCGACCCGAAGACTGTCACCCGCCGCGGAGACACGACGGGCCGCGCTGATCGTATGGGAGATCGTAGCGGCACATTGATAGATATTGTGCCTCTCATTATCACCACAATACATTTTATTTTTGTGACAATCACTGGTGCCATAAGTCAAAATTAAACCGCGCGGCGGCAGGCGCCTGAGCCCCGCTCTGCTATCCGAGGGTGTTGCTTAATACCCGCAGCACCGGGCGTTCATCAGCAGGTAAACATGAAAGCCCAACTTATCGGTCGTCTCGCAGATGAGAGAGAGAGAGAGACAGAGACAGAGAGAGACTCTCGATCGGCGGGGCGTTATTGTTTGTGCTGCCCGCATCGCCGGCGCGCCCGCATGCCGGGCGACACGTTAATTGCTTCCGCGGACGGAAAAGGGTTTTGGCAGAAGCTCTGTCGCCGTCGTCAGGCGGCTCCGGGTAAATAACTCGGAATAACAAGGCGATATCTCCATCCGCGGGCACGGCCGCACCATGTGGGTGTGGGAGAGAGAGAGAGTGAGAGAGAGAGAGAGGCAGAGGAGAGAGAGGGGCAGAGGAGAGAGAGAGAGAGAGAGAGAGAGAGAGAGAGAGAGAGAGAGAGAGAGAGAGAGAGGGATGGAGATAGCGGGGCTAACACGGATGGAAGCGGAGCGTTCGCTGATCATGCTCTCGCGTTTTGCAGTTCCCGCGCGCGTCCAGTTATTCTCATCAAGTCCGCAAGTTCACCCCCCGCAAGAAAAAAATAAATAAAAATAAAAAATAAATTTAGAAAAATTTTAAAAATATGCCGCTGCGCAGGCCGCGACCACACGCCGCCGCTGTCATGGCCAACAAACAACGTCACTATCAGCCCGCACAATAATAACCAGTGCGCGCATTCCTAATTCTTTTATTTTCACGCGCGCGTTTGTGTGTGTGCGTGTGCGTGTGTGTGTGCGTCGGAGGCTATGTGTTGTGTGTGGTGCGGGCGATAGCGCAATGTTGTGTGTTTGGAAAGGGATGGGGAAGGGAGGCGGGAGGGGGCAGACAATGCGTGTGCGAGTGAGTTTGTGTGCGTGCGTGCGTGTGTGTGTGTGTGTGTGTGTGTGTGTGTGTGTGTGTGTGTGTGGACGAAGAATAAAACAATCGCGGCAGAATAGCAGAGCGGCTTATCAGGGTTGTCAAAACAATTACGCTGCGAATACTTCAGGAGGACGGCTCCCCGCTGCTGCCGCTGCTGCCGCCGCAAAATGGTGTAAAGTCAAGCGGCAGCAGCGGCCCCCCTCTGTTCATACGTTCCCTTTAGCTGCGGCACAGAGAAAGAGAAAAAACGACAACGGGAGAAAAATATTGCGTGCCGAGCTCGTTTTCTAAATGCTGTCAGAGTTTCCAGAATTTCAAGGATATTTTCAGTAAAAAAAATCCGAAAATTTTTAGAATTGTTTTGATAATTTCGGGAGTAGAAGGCCTGTGTTCCGTGTGTCTGTGCCGTACTATCGAATCGCCGCATTTCAAAACGCTGCTCAAAAGTTTCGACAAAGATTCATGCGGGATGCCGGGTGAGAGGAGAGTGCGCACAGCAGAGTTGCCGTGGGGATTTCGGAACCCTGTTGTGTGGAGGAGATACAGAGTCGCGAGGGGCTGCAGCAGCAGCAGCAGCAGCAGCAGCAGCAGCAGGCTTCGTGTCCGCCGTATGAACCTAACCGCATCGACCGGCCGGCGCGCGACGGCGACGATGAAAGCAGAGCGGCCGATGCATTTCACAATAAGCGCGAGCGAGAAGGGAAATACCCGGCCGGTCCGGCGAGTAATTAAGGCGATTGCAGCCGCGGCGCACGCGCACGCCCGGGCGAGCTCATTAGGGGGATGCTTGGCTGATCAAAGGAGACGTGGTGAACGCTGGCCCGCGTCCCGCCCGCCCGCCGCGCCCCGCCGGCCGCCAGGCCAACGACTCGTCGTGTGAAACAGCAGCCAGCCAGCACCAGGCCGCGGGGCCGCGGGCTGCGTCTAACTTGTTCGCAACTTGTTCAACTGAACGGAGCAGGCAGCGGCGGCGGCGGCGGCGGCGGCGGCGGCGGCGTGCGGTGTGGCGGCGGCAGGCAGGTATATGGACGGGGCCGCGCAGCCGCGTGTGCGTCAGGCGGGCTGATCTTACAGTCTCACCAACGCACGCACACACACACACACACACACACACATACTGACACTGCGCGCAGAATTTTTTAAAAAAATTGGAGCGCTCCAATGGTGGCGGTCTGTACCGAGGACACCACAAATTTATTATTTTGTTGGAGCCACAAGATTATTATTGTATTAAAAAAAAGAATAAACAGCGCTTATGACCGGCGAGCTGGACTGAGCCGTCCAAGGAGCCGAGCAAGATAACGCGGAAATTAACGAGCTTATCGGATGAACCCCTTTTAAGCTCCCGTGGGCTCCTTCGAAAAGGTGGGCGGGAAATACACCTGGCCTGCTGCCGCCGTGTCCGGCTGGGGGCCGCCGGGGGCGGGGCTCGGGCACGCCAGCCCGGAGCTATCGCGCTCAAAAATCTAGCAGTGTTCTTCTCTCGTTTTCGTGCCGCCGCGCCCTCCAAATGAGATCTCCCTCACCGGCGTTGCCGAGTCGCTGCCGAGGTGCACGGCCCGGGCGGCGAGCTGGACTGGACGATTCCGTTACATCTCTCCCGCCTGTGCGCGGGCTTCTCTCTCTCTCTCTCTCTCTCTCTCTATCCACCTATCTATCTGTCCGTCTATCTTTCTATCTACCTATCTATCTATCTATCTATCTGGTCGGGGGGAGGGGGGGGGGCTTTTGAAAGGCGCGCAACATCTTCGCCAGCCGTACGTGCCCGCGCGGCCCGTGGAGCGTCGCGGCGTGGCCCGCATTCTGATTCGCCAACACCTTGCCGGCGCTGAGTGCCATGCTGCGTTACGGGGGCCGCGGCGCCCGCTCAGCCCGCTCAGCACGCTCAGCCAGCACGGCCGCCCCCCGCGGCGCACGCAGCTCACAGATCTCAGCAAGACACGGCGCGGCCGCGGGGGCGTTGCCCGCGAAATAAAAGCGAATTTCTCAAAACACGCCGAGCACGCGGGCCCGCCCGCCGTCGTTTGAAGTTGAAAATGCAATTTCCACCAGCACCGCGCTCGCAGGCCGCGAGTGCCGGCCGCGCAGACGGCCGCGGCTCCGCGCTTCTTTCGATACCGCCTCCCTTCCCAAACGGCCGAGGCGGAGCGTGTGGCCGGCGGACGGCGCCTGGCATCGGACGCCACCACCAGCCTCGAGCAAGGCACAGCAGCTCGGGCTGAACAGCCCCCCGAGCCCGGCTCTCTGCTCAAACTTGTTAAACACGAATTGACTTTATGTATAGGCAATTTCAACAGTCATTAGCGGCACATTGTAGCCCCGCCCCCTCCCCGCCTCCCCATCCCCCGTTAGGTCTGCATCGTACCCGCTTTTATCACTCTTCCCGGAATAAATTGATTTTGCCGCCCACCCTCCCACCTCCTCCCGAACTTAATTTTGTCCCATCTACTTGTCGCCGCGTCGTCGCCGCCTCTGACTTTTATCCACCGTCACGTTGTGTGTGTGTGTGCTTCCTCCAACACACGCGCGTGGGATAGGGAAAGAGAAGAGAGACAGACAGACAGCGAGAGGCCGCGGGAGAGGCAGAAAGAGATAGGGGAAGGGAGAGGGAAAAGAAAAGAGAAACACAAAAGGGCGCGCAGAAACACAACCGTAGCCGCTTTCGGAGCCCTGCTCCGCGTGCGGCTCGCGGCGAGCACGCTGTTGGATACGGCTCAACTTGGTCCATAGGCACGGGGAGGAGGAGGCGGCGGCGGCAGCGGCGCACGCCACCCTAACGATTATTCGTGTTGGTTAGGACTTTGTCTGCGCGACCTGCCGCCGCCGCCGCTGCCGCCGCGCGTCTTCGTGCCAAACCTCCGACCGCGCGGCACCACTTCTTTCGGCCCGAGCCCCCGCCCGGCCGCCGCCGCCCTCCAAGAAGTGCCCTACTTCCGACGAGGCGAGGCCGACGCCGACGCTAGGGGTAGGCAACCCGCAGCGCGGTGCGGACGGCCGGGCCGGGCTGCCCGCCGGGCGTCTGACCCGACACGGCGACGGGCCGGCCGGATGGATGGATGGATGGGTAGGCGGGCAGGTAGATGGGTGGATGGCCGGGGGCCGTGACCCCACCGCCGCCGCGCTGTGGGGCAATCCATCAGCAGGGACACAGCTCCCCTCCGGCGGCGGCCCCTCCGGGTCCCCGGCCCCGCTCTCCTCGTCGCCGGCCCCGCTACAGTCTCAAATTTCGATTGGAAAACTTTGAAGGTCTCGGCGCCCACCTTCGGCGCCCGTGTACAACAACGCCGTGCTGACCCACGTAGAGGACCCCGCACACCCCGGCGGCCCCCGGCGGCGGCCCCGGCAACTAAACACGGCCGTGAGGCCAAATACCGTGGAGTGGATTAGGAGTCCCGGCTAGCGACAAGCCGGCAGCCCGCGTCAAAGGCACGCTAAAGTCGAGCGCCACGGTCCGGCCGGCTGCTGAATGGTACGCGAAAAAATTATGATAAATAAGTAATAACCATAAAAATGATTGGACTCAGTGCCATGTACCCGCCAACCAGCGGCGTTTATTGACTCACGCAGCGCTATCAAGGGCGAGTACGGCGGCGCGTCGCTGTGAGGGCAACGCCTGGCAAACGAGTGAGTAGCAGCGGTAGGGGCGGCGGCGGCGGCGGCCCGGACGGCACCCACCTCCACGGGCCAGGCCAGGCCGGCAGGGGACTTTGGGGGACGCGAAGCGCTCGCGTACGCGGCCACAATAAATAGCTCGGAGACGTGACCGCTGAGGGCGCGGCTGGCCCGGCTAACGAGGTGTCGCCTGGCGGACGCCAAAGCCCTGGATGGATTTGGCAGCGGCCCGCGCCAAGGGCCCCGGGCGGGGACCCCCGCAGCCCACAGGGCCCCGCGCAGGGCCGCGCACCAGAGCCCCCACGGGGGCGCGAACGGCGCCCGGCCCGCCGGATTGCGTCTCAGCGACAGCCGCTGCGTAGAGTCGAACCCGAGAGCAAGAGCTTTGCAGTAGTAATTCACGTGAGAGGCGGGGGGGGGGGGGGGAGAGCAGGGCCGGGGAGGCGTGTCGGGTTCGGGGCCGCGACCAGAGAGACGAGAACCAGCGGGCGACTCACAGCCCCCGGAATACACGCCAAGCGACACTGTCTGAACAGGCTGAACGATTACGGCCCGTTCATCTCCTTATGGACATTTTCGAAACAGGTGGCCTTGACCAAGATAGTGTGCGTGTAGAGAGAGAGACAGAGGGAGAGAGAGAGAGAGAGAGAGAGAGAGACGATTTTACATTTTCAGTCAGCGGAGCAGCGAGAGTGATGGCCCGTGCCCCCCCCCCCTCCCCTCCTCCGCCCACGTTTTTATCGCGCCCTTCGCAGCGATGAGCGAAAGTTCCCCGCGCCGCGTTTGATTAATATATTTGTCCGTTGCACTCCATTCTCAAGGTGTCGCCTGCCAGCCTCAGTCGCTGCCTCCTGAGTCCTGCGCCCTCATCCCCAATCTCTCTCTCTCCCTCTCTCTTTCTCTCTCTCTCTCTCTCCCTTCCTCTCTCTCTCTCTCTCTCTCTCTCTCTCCCCCTCTCTCTCTCTCTCTTCTCCGCCAGTTCCGGCCCGTCACGAACAGACAGATTCACAACTTTACGACTTAGCCGGGGGACCAAAACTTCGGAGCCTAATTTATGTTGACAATCAGCGCCACCAGCGCCCCGCCAACGCCCCGCCACGCCCCGCCACGCTCCGCCACGCCCCGCCACGCCACCCCCCGGCGAGAGTCACGCCGGCGGGCGTGAAAAGGCTCATACATACATTCCGATACACTCAGGACGAAGGCGCGGCGCGGTGCGGGTCTCAAAGAGAAAAGAGATGCAGCGAGGCGCCGTGTGAGCCGCGAGTGAAGCGGGGGCCCGGGGAGCCCCGCGGAGGCGGGAGTGCTGCACGCCCCCACAGCGCCGAGATGATGACCGCGGCGCACCCCCTATACTGTGCACACTGTCGCCTTCGCTGAGCCGACAGAAAAAAAAAATTCCAGCGCCTACAGCACTGAGCGGCCCTCGTTAACTGAAAAACTAATTTATTTTAAAAATAGTATAACATGAAACGACTTGGTATTGGAATCTACGACGCGCTGTATGCCGACCCGGCCTTTCAGACCTCGCGAGAACGACTATTACAAGCCTTGGCACACCGCGGCCGCGGGGAGCCGGCCGGAGCGCACAGCACGGCTGGCCAAGTTGACAACAATGCGTCTTGGCAGTAAAGGGGTAAAAGAGCCATTTGAAAATATTTATATATAGTTCAATTGGGACCGTGAAATGTGGCTCGATTTTATGCAAAATGTGGATGCAAAAAACATACCTAATTTTGTATTTTTAAATTAACTAAGGTGATAAATAATATTTAGTTTTGAGGTTGGCTGTATTGGAGTACCGATCTTACCCTTCTTGCCTCACTTTTGTGGAGCCTTCTCTCTTCCTGCCCCAGTTCTGTGGCGCCACCTCTCGGCGCGAAACTGAAATGCGACCGCGCGATCGCGGCTACAATGACACCCCCAGTGCGAGAATAAAAAAAATACTGTCCCACTCTCAGTGACGCTGCACGCGCGGAGAAAGCCATAAAAACGCCAATTTTTTTTTATTGTTCGATTTTGTACATATCTCGCTTTAAAACGAAGTTGATCTTAAACAGCGCCTAATGAGACTTTGGCCACGATGGGCAAAACCTATATCGCCCCGGCTTCCGCCAGGACCCTTGCCTGCTGCTTCGGTGATCTTACGGGAACCGGCGCTTTCGGCTGCTAGTTGGCCCCGGGGCACAGCACGAGAGCCCGCGAACGGACCCCCCAGCGACCCCTAGCCCGTGCTCCGCACGAGGCCCCCTCCGCCCAACCTCGGCCTTTGGAGAACTCCATCATACTGTAGTCTCCTAGACCGTGGAACGGTTCGGACCTCCATGGGTACTGACATGGAAGATCCGCCCCCGCGAAGATTTGGGGGATATAGGTTCCCTGGCGTACACGACCGAAGCCGCTGTACTCTACAAGATAGACCTGGTGGCCGCTCGAGTAGTGGCGTGTCCGCACGTGCCAGATTCCGAGGGGGGGAAAACAGAACTCCGAACCCTAAGAGTACTGTAGCTTCCCCCCGAGTCTCCTCTACGAGGCCGTAGCCTGCAGACACACAGCCCCCCCGGGCGGGACCCTGAGAATCTAGGGAACTCGAAGCCAATCGAACCCTAGACCCCAGGACCGGGGGTAAGCCCGACCGTGCGTAAGCATCTCTCAGTGACGCAGCACGCACGGCCGCTTGGACAGCCATACCGGCGCTGTGTTCGGAAGTATATTTTACCTTCCGTTCTCCACGCCGAGGCACATGAAAAAGTCGGTCGGATGGCAAGAGTCAAAACCGCGCCCGTCCGATCGCTGGCCCGCCTCCCCACCCACACGGCTACCGAGCCCCGATGCAAATTGCGCGCTTCCCATACTTCAGGCACCCTCTCTCCGAGCTGCGCCGCCAGAAAAATTCGAGAGACCGGCAAGGGGTCGAACCCACGACCTGACACTCGCCGAGCGGCCTCTCTAACCACGCGGCTACCGAGCCACAGCGGTGGGAGCTGCACGTGTGAGGAATAAAATACTGTGCTTTTGCCTTGCCAATACGGAGGGCACTTTGCACGTGCTGGTGGCCCCGCTCTTGAGTTGAATATAGTTTACGACGCGCTGTATGCCGACCCGGCCTTTCAGACCTCGCGAGAACGACTATTACAAGCCTTGGCACACCGCGGCCGCGGGGAGCCGGCCGGAGCGCACAGAACGGCTAGCCAAGTTGACAACAATACGTCTTGGCAATAAAGGGTAAATCAGCCATTTGAAAAATATTCATATTTAGTTTAATTAGGACCGTGAAATGTGGCTCGATTTTATGCAAAATATGGATGCAAACAACATACCTAATTTTGTATTTTTAAATTAACTAAGGCGATAAATAATATTTAATTTTGAAGTTGGCTGTATTGGAATACCAGTCTTCCCCTTCTTGCCCCAGTTTTGTGGCGCCTTCTCTCTTCCTGCCCCAGTTCTGTGGCGCCATCTCTCGGCGCGGAGCTGAAATGCGGCCGCGCGAGCGTGGCTACAATGACACCTCTAGTGGGAGAAAAAATAAAAAAGTAGAATAGTCGATGCAAAGGGGTCCTCGCTTCGCTCGTGCCCAAAAATGGCAAAGACCGGCAAAGACCTGAACCTCCCACCATCCGCCCGCCGGTTGAGCTCCCTAACCACGCGGCTACCGAGCATCGGTGCAGGGCGACTGTGTGCTCCCGGTACTGTAAGCCGCGCGTCGTGGCCGAATGGATACTGACTGCACTTGAACTGGAGAGTGACTGGATTTGAAGGTGAACACTGACTGGAAGCACTGGTCCCTCGTTTCAGACTCTGGATGCGCGCGGACGGTATGCTTTCGACCATAGCACACGACGACCACCACCTCGAACAGGAATTAATTCTGTTTGTGTCTAGCCCGACATGTTTTCTTAATTTTTTTTTGAAGGAGAGAAGAGCGGCACTGTTTTTTTTTGAAGAGGACTCTGCCACCGTCTGGCCATCGGCGACCGCAAATAAATCCCCCCCAGCTCGGCGCCGCGCTCGACGGGCACACGAGTTTACACTGCGGTCGAGAACCGCCCCTCTCTTTCCCTGGCGCGCACCCTCTGGCGTCTGGCCGCGCCGCTGCCTGCGGGGGGGAATGGCGGTATAGTGCATTTAACTAACCGCAGCCCGCCCCGCCCCGCGCACACACGGCCGTGGGATGAATTCGGAAATAGCTTGGGATTAAAAATACACGCGGCCGCGCAGGGGCAATGACCAAAGCCGGGCCTGCCGCCCCTCCCGCCTCCGCTGCGGCCACGCATCGCACACTGCAAAAAAAACAGAAAACCGTACTGCGACCGCGTTTTCGTGAACACGCTCCAAAATAAAATACTCCCGGCGTGCTCCCCGCCTACCACTCATCCTGCGGCGCGACCCCGGATATTTCTGCGCACGTTCTCCCGCGTGCAGCGCCATTAGCCGTGCGCCCGCAAGGACGTGAGCGCGGAATGCCTTTAGGGAAACTGTTCAGTTCGTTATCCGGCTTCCTTGGAAATCGCACGTACGCGCGTGCGTGCGCTACGCGTGTGTGCGTGTGTGTGCGTACGCGCCCCAATCCCCCCGCCGCCGTGCGCCCTCGCCGTGCGCCCTCGCTGCCGCGCGCCCTCGGCTCGCCCCGCTGCAAGTGGTTAGCCCCTATCGTCCGCATGATCCCTCCTGGCTCCGGCAGCCCCGCCTCTGCAAGGCGCCTGCTGGACCCGCGCCAAGTCCTTTCGCCCTCGGGGTGCATTGACAACGCACCAGGCCCCGAGCCCCCGGAGCCGCCGGAGCTGCCGGAGCCGCCGGAGCCCCAGAGCCGCCCCCCGGAGGGCCACACAACCCCCGCGGCGCGGCGGGGCCTTAGTACACGTGCCAAAGACACTCTTCCCTTCCGGAAACCCTTTGCCGCCGGCCCCGGGGGCTATTGCTGCTGTCCTTATCCAGTTCCGATCAAGAATGACCAGCACGGCTCGCCGGCCGCCCCGGGGGCCTCGCCGCCCTCCGCCCGCCCCTCCGAGGCCGGCCTGCTCGGCCTGCTGCCCCGGGGGCCGGTACGCTAACTACTCAGCGCCCAAACTAATCGATCAGTCCGATGTGCGGCGCGCGGCCGCCGGCCCGCTGCCAGCTCCCCTCCGCGGGCGGCGCCCCGGCCAGCACTAATCCTCCACGTCGCCCTCCTCATTCTCGCACTCGTCTTCTTCCTCCCCCGAAGCCGGCGGCCCCGCCCGGCGGCCCCGCCCGGCCCCGGCGTCCCCAGAGCACCGAGTGCACCGCGCCGCCCCCGCGGCGCTCGCCAAGTTGTGGCACCGCGGCAATCTGATTCCGGAGGGGACAACTTTTTAACTCGCGACAGGCAATATAATATGAATGTGCGCGGGCCGGCGGCGCGGCGCGGCGCGTGCGGGGACGTCGGGCCGGGCCGGAAGTTTACGGGCGCCGGGGCGGGGCGGGCGGTCCCCGGGGCGCGCCAAAGTCCCGGGGACCTTGTATATCTCATTGCAGCCGTTCCATCACCGATTTCTTCTCCTCCTTTTTTATTTCACGCGCGCGAAGAGGGAAAGTGGCGGCGGCGCGGGCGGCCGCAGGGGCCGACGGCGACGGGCGGCCGCGAGAGGCGCGGACTCTACTGTCGGCTCGCGTGATTTACGTTTTACAAACTTTGAAATGAAAGAAATAAGCTCTGGAAAAAACAGTACGAAACAAGTGATAAATTTCACAGCGAGAAAAAATAATTTATTGAATTTCGGAAAAATCTCGTGTGAGAAGGCAGGGCGAAGGAGCGGCGGCCGCAGTGGGATTCCGCCTGTGGTCCCGACACGGCGGGCGGCGCACGGTGCCGCCTCACAGGCCGAGCCGTGCGCCGGGCGACGACGATCAGTTTGTGGAAACGCTTTTCCTTCCCCCCCGCGTCCATTTCGCAGATCCGCGCCGACGCGTTGACATCGCTTTGCCCCGCCGCTTTGGCGCGTCGTTTTGTGCGGGGAGGCGGTGGTGGGGGCGGGGCGGGTGCTCGGGGCGCCGCCGGCCCTGTCCGCTCCGTCCCCGCCTCAGGCCAGGCTCCAAAGTTGTTATGGACAATCACCCCATTCTTATACTCGGATTGCGTCGCGCGGCGTGGCCCGGCCCGGCCAGCACCCCGCTGCAGCGCCCCGCCGCCGGCAGGGCGGCCCGACCCTCGGGGACAGAATTGGACGCCGCGGTCCGCGGCCGCGCGCCCGTCTCCGGCAGCCCTCCACGCGCCGCCGCGTGACCGCCGCGGGAGAATGGATTCACTGCGTATATCCGATGCAATGCCTCTCTCTCTCTCCCTCTCTCTCTCTACCTCTCGCTCTCCCTCGCCCTTCTTCCCCTTTATTCCCGTTTCCCGCCGCGCGCGCGAATCACTGCGCGCGGGATGGAATAGGGAAATACCCTTGAGGTGAGCGGCGGCCCGCTTCCCTTATCCCGAAGGCGGAATTGTTTTTGCGGCCTTGTATTGGGGGATTGCGGGAGGCCGCGAGCCCTCCTCCGCGGCGGCGGCTGCCCTAATATCGTCCGCGTGTGGGGGCCCCACGCTTTCGCGTCGCACTCGTGGAATACTGCGCCAGAGTACGCGCGGAAAAAAATAGTCGACTTCACAAAAATTATCAAAAAAACTCAACGTTCGATATTCAACAGAAATTTAATATTTTTTTTTTGGAAAGGGAAGCCTCCGAAATAATTCAGAAGAGTTGCGAAATCTGTTTTTTTTTTGTTACAGTGTGATGGCCTGTTTCGCCGTCATCCTCACCATCACCGCCACCACACCATGCAACAGGCATGCACGGCCGCCATCACCAGGAGGTGTGAACGCTGTCGCACGACGACGAGGAGGAGGAGAAGGAGGAGGAGGAGGAGGAGGAGGGGAGGGAGGAGCGCAGGCAGCCTTATCTAGACAACAGCCATCTTGTGGCCTAAGCCTGGTCGCCAGCACGGCCATGAATCAGCCGCAAACACGCCATGCTGCGGGGGGCGCATCGCATCGCCGTCGTCGTTTGCATGCCGAATGACAATATTATTACAGGCCGCACCCTAAGCAGCGGCGGCGGCGGCGGCAGCAGCGGCGGCGGCGGCAGCAGCGGCGGCGGCGGCAGCAGCGGCGGCGGCGGCAGCAGTGGCGGCGGCGCAGGGTCAGCGAGCAGGACAAAGACAGTTTTGTCGTGGCGGATAATCGCGTATTATATCGATCGCCCGGCAGCACGCAAAAGCGCCGAACTCGACTGGAAGTGGGGCACGCATCTGTCCACTGTGAGAAGCAACGGTGCGTAACGTTCAGATTTGAGGAGAGTAAACATTTTCCGAAGCCACTGCGTTTTTAATTAAAAAAAAATAATTCACAGCAATAAACGATAAAAGCCCCGCGTCCACAAAGTATCAGTGTGACGCGGGGCTTCACGCGGTTCGTCACCACGAGGGCGATGCGCGCGCGGCCAGTGGAGTCCGTCCTCCCGGGCCTCTGCGGGGCCGGGCGGGGCCGCAGTGCCGCAGCCTGCGCCGCACCGCACCCCCGCTGTCCGACTGTCGAAAGTGAAGGTGACGGGGGGCGGGGCCCTCGGACGGCCCGGAAGCGGCCCGGGGGCGGCGGCGGGAGGGAAGGAAACCATCAGCGCGGCAGTTGCCCCGGCCACGTCTGATTGCCACAGCTTTTGTGGTCCAGAAGGTGGCGCACGAGGTCCGGCCGTCCGTGCGGTCTGCGGGCCTGCGGGTCTGCGCCGGCAGCGGGGCGGGGCGTGCGGCGGTCCAAGCGGGACACGAATCAAACGGGGGCAGCGAGCGGGGAGCTTGTAGCGGCGGGGGGTAAATGAGAGCGGGCGTGACGTCGGCGGGCCGAGGGTGCGGGGCGAGGCGTGGCGGGGAGTGGCGTGGCGGGGCGTGGCGGGGCGTGGCGGGGCGTGGCGGAGCCAGCTGACCGCAGGACAATGCAATGGCCACTGGGGAGCCGCCTGCCCTCTACAATGTTGCAAAACACGAAGCGACACGGCGGGGGACCACGGCCACGCCGCCGTCCGTGACCAAGTCGTTGCTGGGAGTCACAGTTGTTGGCTTCGTGACCGACGAGAGAGGGAGAGAGAGAGAGAGGAGGGGGGGATAGAGAGGGAGAATGAGCTTGAAGAGGGGGACAGCGGGCGGGTCATAGTGAAAAGGGGGAGGGGGTCATTATAAACAAGGCAGGAGAAGCGCGAAACTCTCTTCCAAACTCTCGCTCTCGACTCGGGTTGCTGTGTGTGTGAATGTATGTAAGTGTAAGTGTATGTGTGTGTGTATTAGCTCGCAGTCGCAGAAGCCCGGCGCGCGGCCTCGGGGCCGAGATTTCTCCGGCAACCCTATCTGGCTGTGTTTGAAGCCCCGCCGCCGAGCCGAGCCATTCGCGGCGCCCGACGCCGCCGCCGCCTCCACCAGAAATAAGCACATACAGCTATGTGAAATCTACACGAGTTTCGTATATGAAATGAGATCCTCCGGCTACTCCGCTTATGGTATCCCTTGTCTCCACTTCTTTGCCTGCATTAGTGTGTGCGGCGTGGGAGAGGGGCGGGGGAGGAGGGCGACGCCGCCCCCGCCGCCGCCAACCGCAGACCCCGATGTGCGTGAGGCGCGCGGCCTTCCAGAACTGATACCATCCAGCCCTGCCGCAGGGCCACAGCAGCAGCAGCGGACCGTTGAAAGACCAGAGCGAGATGCGCCCCCCACCCGCAGGCTCGGCCCCAGGCCCGGCCCCAGGCCCGGCCCCAGGCATGGTATACCGACCCCTTCATTAGGCCTGACGCGGGGGTCGCGGTTACACGGGTCACGGGCGCGGTGCGGCGGGGCGTGGCGCGGCGCGGCGGCCAGAGGAGCCCCCGAGAGGATTCGCCACCACCACCTTATTAATCAGGGCGCAACAACGACAACGGAAACAGCTCCGGCTGTAATGGAGGGGCGCACACGCGGGAGAGAGGGGTGAGAGAGAGACAGAGAGAGAGAGAGATAGGGATAGTGTGTGTGTGTGTGTGTGTGTGTGTGTGTGTGTTTATAAGGGAGGTGACGAGAGAGGCAGAGAGAGGGAGGGGGCGAGGGTAAGAGAGAGAGAAAGGTGTGTGTGTGTGTAAGAGGGAGAGAGTAAGAGAGGGAGAGAGATAGGCCAGAGAGAGGGAGAGAGCGGCCTTGGCAGGGTACACGTGCCAGCCCGGCCACACAATGAGGGCTTCTCGCGGACAAAGTCTCGCCGCCGTGCCCCGCGGCCGCGCTGACGGCGGCTGGATCCACCGCAGGCTCCGCGGAGCGCGAAACGCCGAGCAAAGTAGAAGCGGTGTACGTCCAGGCGGGTGACCTGCAGGTGTGGCACTGCGTGCGGGCGGTAGAGTCGTGGGCTGCTAGGGCGAAGGTCGGAGGTTCGATACTCCGGAAAGCCACTAGTTTTACGATACGAACCGCATTTCCTGTTGGAACCAGAATTGATTTCCCATGGGAGGATTCCTTATGGGAGTCGGCTATTATTCTATTCCAACGGGAATCGCGGCTTCCAACGGAGCCCTATAGGAAATGGAATCCTGGAGAGGTGTGAGCAGGCAGGTGCGCGCGCTAGCGAAGCGGGAAGTTCCTTGTAAAGTAGAAATCGCAGACCCGCGGCGGATGTCAGAGCGGACGCCGGCGACAAGAGCATTTAGGAAGTTCCCCGCCTCCGCCGCTGCCGCCGCCGCGCGGTCTTCTGAATCACCGCTTCTCTGTAAGGGAACTTGACACAGCGCTAGCTACCTCGGCAGCCAGGGGCCGGGGCCCTCCTCCGGGCCCTCCTGTGCACCGCCATCCGCAGACGCCCTTTGTACAGCACGCCGCCACCCGGCGCCACGGCACGGTCCGGCACGGCACGGCACGGCACGGCGAGGCACGGCGGCGACTCGAACGGCAGGAGCGGGCAGAAGCGGCTCAGCGGCTGCGGTAGTTCCGGACCAGCCTCCCCTGCCCTCCTCCCCCGCGGGAGTTGTGATTAGGGGAGTATTAATCAGACTGTCGTACCGTCACAGCAAGCGCCCCCCCCCCCCCCTCCCCCTCTCTCTCTCTCTCTCTCTCTCTCTCTCTCTCTCTCTCTCTCTCTCTCTCTCCCCTCCTCCCCCACCACCCTGCCGCCGCTGCTACAAGAACGACGACGATCCCGCAGGGAGCAATAAGCGTACCTGAAACGGAGGAGAAGAACTAGAGGAATCGCTGAGCGCTGTTCCGGGAAGAAATGTCATTAGTGTGGTGACTTTACGGCTCTCCGCGGCGGCGCGGCCCCGCGGGCGGCGTTCGGGCGCCGTCATGCGTGGAAGAGAGAGCGCGCCGCGGTGCAGCGCCGCGGGGGGCGCGCGCGCGCGTGTGTGTGTCGGCCACAAGGTGCCTGGCGGCTGCCGCTCAGAGTCGGCGGCCTGCATGGCAGTGCGGCCCCGCCTGGCCCCCGCGCGGCCCAGGGCCACCGCACCGCACCGCGCCGCGCGCAACTCTGCCCAAAGTCAATCGCTGTCGTCTATTAATATGGGGCATGCGAGCAGCCAAGTTTCACCGCCCAAGTACAGAGAAGCCTGCGTGTACAGTCTCTGAAAGGGGGAGGCGCTGCGAGGCCGGAGACACGGCGGGCGGCTGGGCGGCTCCTCCGCCTCGTGATTGGCCGGCAGTTAGTTGGGCCGAACTGCGAAGCACGCGGAGCAACTCCGGCTGCCATCGATCCGGGTAACAGAATCGTCGTCGCCGTCGTCCCATCTGCCCCCGAGTGCTCCCGGAATACCGGCTGTGCGGCGCGGCACGGTGGCGGAGGCAAGGCGTGCAGCCAAGCCGGAGCGGAGCGCCGCCGGAGGCAGTGAGGGCACGGCAGCCTCGGCGGGGCTCACAGCGTCGGCGCGAAAGAGGCAGCAGCCGCCGCCGTATGTCGGGCCGTGATTGCAGCACATGGCGCCTGATGGGTAGGCAATCCCAGCGGGCCTGCATGCAGGCGTGTCGGCCGGGCTGGCCTACCCCGGCGCTAGCAGGCGCTCCACGACGCTGCAATACCGTATGCCGTTGCGTGCTGCTTCTTTTTACTCGAGTTTATGGAACCTGCATAGACACTTTAAGTATGCGTGTTTACGATGCAAATTTTTTTCTGGGTCGACGCAAAATAATTTGCCGGCAGCCGTTTAGTGATACAGTTTGGTAATACGAGCCGCCGCCGCTCGTGTGGTGCAGCCGCACTACGAGTATCCAATCCGCTTACACGCCACGTCAGACGGGGAGGATTAAGCCCGAGGTGGCAAACTAGTGGGGGGGAGATGCGGGGAGCCGGGCCGGCGGTGGCCCCGTTCGAACCGCACGCGGTCCTAAGCTGCTCGAGTAGGACAGTTTATGTGGGCCTCCATGCGGGAAGGAAAAAAAATGTTCCAGAAGCCCTTTTAATCCAAATAGAAAGATTGTAATTTCCTCCCCTGGGGTCAGCGGCGGCGGTGGCGGTGTGCTCTGAGGCAGCGGGGAGGAGGGACAATACGGCAGAGTAAAGAGAGATCAGGTGGGGAATGACGGAGCGCGAGCCCCCCCCCCCCCCTGCCGCCCCTGCCGCCCCCAGCGGCCCCGCCCCGCTTCCCCTTTCTCTCCGCGCCTTGTCATCTCAAGACACAAGATGAGAGGCTCAATTTCAAAAGGGCGCGCGCGCCCAAAAAGCAGCGGCGGCAGCGGCGTCCGAGCTTCTTTTATCTCTTAGTCCCGCCTCCTCGGCGCTACTGAAAACACGGCCAGCAAAAGGGGCGGCCGGCCGGCCCCGCCGCGCGTCGCCAGGGCCAGGCTCGCGTATTCTCATTCAAATTAAAGCGTGAAAATCCCTTCTTTTCGCGTTATTACCCGGAGCGGGGCGGGCGGCGGGAGGAGACGCGGCGCCGTGCCGGCCGACCAAGCCGCCCAATTATTAGGGGCCGCCGAGGCCCGCGCTGTGTCCGGATATTCGTGCTAACGATGGCCGCTGCGGAGCCTCGGGGCCGTGGGGACGCACATCGGCGCACAGAGCCGCACAGCGCCGGGCAGCGCCGGGCAGCGCCGGGCAGCGCCGCACGGGGCGCGCATGCCGCGCGGCCGGACTTGTTGAGGCGGCCAGAGACAACACGAGACGCCATGTCGCACTCTTAAAACTCGTGGCGAATCGTAATGGGCCCTCCTTCTTTTGTCTCCGCACCCCGACCCTCCCTCCCCCCTGTGACGTGCAACGGGTGCGGAGCGGCCCCGGCGGGGAGGTGGTGGTGGTGGCGGCGGCAGTGGGTCCGGACCCCCCTCGCGGCCTGCGGGGTGGGGGGGGGGGAGGGGGCTCGGCGGTCTTCGGGACCACGAGGACTGCGCTCGCAGACTCGGGTTGCCAGCCGAGCCTGGGGGGCCGGAGGCCCGGAGCCAGCGGAGCCAGCGGAGCCGGCACAGCGGAGCGGCGTGGCGCGGCGTAGCGGCCGATCGATTCGGCCGTGCCCTAGTGCGCCCCCCCCCCCTGGTGCCCCCCATCCCGAGCCCACGGTGGGCGGGGGCCGGGCAGGGGCCGGGCGGGGGGCCGGGCGGGGGGCCATAGACGTGCACCAGAGCCTGCAGCGGACAGTCGTCCTTAAGACGCGGCAGCGCTCATCAGAGCTGGCGGCGGCGGCGGCGCCGCCACAGCAGACGATGGGAGAGACTGAAAAGCGGAAATGGCCGCCGCCACCGTTTGGAAATGCAACACTCGAGGTTTCGCCGGCGGCGGCGGCGGAGCCTGTCGAGGACAGCGATTAAAACAGGTGCAGGACGGTCGAGGGGGGAAAGGAAGAGGGGAAACGAATTGGCTTCGCTATGTTCTCCCAGTCCTAGACTCACTGCGGACTTTTATTGCATTTCCGTGCTAAAAAAGGAGGAGCGACAGAGAAAAAGTGGCGGCAGAGCAAGATTGCGGTCGGTCCGGGTCTCCTCATGAAACACACTCCTTTTATTTTTCCTTCCCGCTCCCTTCCCTTTTCCTTCCTCTTTTTTTCCCCTCCTACTTGCGACCCCCGTGGGAGATCGCGTCAGTGCGCGACATGCAATAAACTTGCACCCTTTCCGCAAGACTTGGAATTCCTGATCGTGTTTCTTTGTCCCGCGGGGCCCGGGGCGCCCGGGCGCAGGGGCGCGGCGGGCGCAGAGGCCGCGGGGCCCCCGGCATGGCCGAGGAATTGCCTATACCTTTCCGGCCTCTAACTTTGTCCAAACTCAATCTCAACTGCGAAACAAGACGACGGGACGCGGCCGCGCCCGCTTCGGTTTGGCAGCGTCTGCTTTCTCTTTGCCTGGTATTGTTCGATCGCAAACACATGGCACACGGCTGATGACAGAGCCAGTTTATTACTTGGGCGAACTTGTTGTTGATTTGGGCGTCCTTCAGAGGTCCCGTCGCCGCCGCCGCCACTGCCGCCGCCGCCGCTGCCGCCACCGCCGCTGCCGCCGCCGCCGCCGGGGGCCCCGCGGCGGGGGATGGCGACGGCGGGCCGCAGGTTGGCGTGACGTGCCTTATCGGCAATTAACTCGGGAGGGCGGGGACGTAGCGGCACGCGCACAGGCAGCTGCAAGACGAGCACCTGTGGGTGCCCGCGGATGCCTGGCGGAACGCGGCACGCGGCATCGGCTGCCTCCGCGCGCCTCCCGGCGGAGGAGGAAGGCTCGCGGACTCTAGTGGCCCGCGGGGCCGCACAGAGCCGGCGGCCGCAGGCCGAGATGAAAGCCCGCGCTGCTGCCCTCTCAAACCGCCCTCTCCTCCTCGAATGAAACTTCACAAAAGAGCAGCGGCCCCGCGGATGAAAGGGGGAGGAAATGAACAACTTGCATACGGTTGCCACACACCGCTCTCGAGCCTCCTCCGCGTGGAGTGGCGACCCCACTGGCTCTGGTAATCGGCCGGTCGTCCTGCGGGCTCAGGAGTGCGCGCCGCTGGCGTCGCGTCCGGCGGCGCGTTGTGTTTGCCGCAGCCCGGCCTGGCCACGCCCAGGGCGCCGCCCCGGAAGACGGGGGTCCCTCGGCTGCCAGAGCTCACCGCCAAGTTCCCTATGGAGTCCCACGGGTCGCCGGAAACGTCACACTCATCATCTCGGACACGCGGAGCGAAGCAGAGAGAGAGAGAGAGTCTGGTGTCCGCCTGCTCGCCTCCAGCCACCCCCGCCCGCCCCCAAGCTCGGTCCTCCCGTGAGGCCTTAGGGAGCCGTCTGCCGGCACCCGCCAGGGCTGTCGGGGCCCCGGCCCTACAGAAGATCCCACACTCGACGAGTGCGCCAGAATCAACGGCCTGCAATGCTGCCGTCGTCTAGCCCCGCTGCTGGCAGTAGTCGCTTCCTTCTGGCGAGCTGTGTTTCCTTGTTCCCGACAGTGCAGTGGCCGACTGCTTTGAACGCGAAAGTAGCGCCCGGTGAGCTCCAGGGAACGCAGGCCGTTGAGGGGGGAGGGCGGAGGGGGTAATGTGGTTAAGGGCGAAGGCCACGGAAGAGGGAGGGGGCGAAGCGGCAGCGCCACGCAGCATTCGTCGGAGGCGTGTACCCTGGCCGGAGTAGGGAGCACGCCAAACAAGCACCGACCGCCTCAATTAAAAAACTATCATTATCGGTTTCGGCATCGTGTACCGCAAGGGACGCTTCGGCGAGATATCGGGTCCGGGCTGGCGGTTGCAGAGGAGCGACCGAAAACTAGCGAACCAGGACGGAGACGGGGGGGAAGGAGGTGCTGAGGAGGGTGGGGAGAAAACCAGCGAAAGGAGTCAAAGAGAAAGTTTATCGGACGTGAGGGTGCCTCCGTGGAAGAGTTCCCAGAGAACGGTCGGAGAGGTTGTAAGACTACAACAAGTCTCCTCGAATTATTCGTGGGGTTGAACACGGAAAACGCGGCTACTCCCTGCCTTACGAGTCTCGTCACGTTTCTAACCTGTACAGAGATTATAGAGGCCAAGGTGAAGACTGTGTCAAACGTTCCAAGGCGAACCGAAAGGAGTAAATTCAGAATGGAAAAGAGTTCCCGGACGAGGTCCGAAAAGCACACGTAGCCCGTTTAGGTCTAAGTACTCGGATAGTAAAACTTTCGACGAAAGGTTAGAGGCTGTAAACACCTCATAACCTCATAATGCCATAGCGGCCACTTGCGACACAAATTGCGACAGGAGACGGAGGTGGACGGGACAAGGGGGGACTGGCGAGAATGAGGGTGCCCCTGGCCTAATAGCTTCTCATTAATACTGAAAAACTGCAAATGCCTTTATGTGCGGGATGCTGGGCGGAGCGGCAGGCCTCCGACCCGGCTGTCCCAAATGGCGGCCGAGCCAAAAGTTGACCTATTCCAGCTGGCGGTTACTGCAGGCACACCGCAGATTCTGCTCTGCTGCTTTATGAGTCGTAGCAGGGGTCATCCGCAGCGCGGGGTGGAGACTTTCAGGATGCGGTGAGCAGCGAGTGCCCTCTAGAGGAATCTCTTCTGTTTATTTTCATCAGCTTGCACAGTTTTCTCTACGGTCGGCTAGCCTACTCGGGCCTTTCGGGTTCCTTGTTCGTGGCAATGAGGCCACGACCGGCCACTGCAGCCACCGCCTCCGTTCATCATAAGCAGTGCAATTAATATCAATTAAGGCCGTCCATAAAGAGCGGCCCCCTTGTTCCCAGCTAGCTTTACAAACCTGAAAACTGCTCTTGCGCACCATTTTCCCCACGCAAAACGAATTCCCCGTGTCATTTGCAGGATCGGGTACCTGACGCCGCCTCACGCTTCACGCCCATCGTCGAAAAGTTGCACGCTGGACGCAGGAGCGGCTCTTAGCTCACCTGTCGAAACAGAACGGAAAACACGTCAGAACCCGAGGTACACGGAACGAAACACAATTCTGCGTATAGCAGGGCATTTGTTCGAAAAAGAGAAACTCGAAAATGACTGGTCGTTTGTGTTGTTCAGCTGGCTGTGGCGGGAACGGGGGGCCGTTTCGCCTGGGAAGGGAGCACATGCCTCCTGACATGCATGCTAATAGGGTTTGCCAGCTGCAGGACCAACTGGAGCAGAAGAAGCAGTAGCGTAGGAGAAATGGCAAGAGAAGAGGGGGTGGAATAGGAGCAGGGAGGAGGGCAACCTTTGTTATATCCCGACCGAGAATCCACCATAGGTGCTTTTTTCTGAGCCATTCTACCGAACCGGGCCCTTCGTTCAGAGTGCTTGCAGCTGCGTTCTAGCGATAGCCATGTGAGTAAATCTCACAGTGAACGAACAAAACTGCCCTCATGTACTTAGCCCACGGTAACAACCCCCGTCCTCCCTCCGCACCGGACAAAAGAAACTCGAGATGAAAAAGAAGGCCATAGAAAAACATGCCAGCTTTTATGGCGGCGATGAGACTTTTGACCTGTAGTTGGCCTTCTCCTCGTCCGGCCATTTAGAGAGTGTGGTCTGAAGGGCTGAAGGGCGCGAAGAGGGGCGCACCGAAAAGAAAGGAACGCGGGGAGGGAATTCGTTGGCGGTGGCCGACCTGCAACAGGCCACATGCCGCGCACTCCCCGCCGGGCTGCCTCTGGCCTGCCGCTAGCCTGCCGCCAGCCTGCCTCGGGGCGCGTCGCACCCCGCGGCGAGAAGAGCAGTCACAAGTCGTTGGAAATTCAGGCGAGACCACCTGCCCTGAGCAATAGCTGCTCCACGTCCCAAATTCGCATTTCCCTTTCCGTCCTCCTCCTTCTCCTCTACCCCTCCCACCTTTCCACCGCAACACTTTAAAGTATTCAGGCCTCCTTTTTTTATTCCGACTCTCAGTAAATGCCATTCCATCTGGCAGCAGAAGTTAGCCGTCCTCCCTGGCAAGAAATTGACTTTACAAGGTTCCGACACTTTTTTCACCATGGCTTTTCCGCCGGATGCCCCCAGGCCTTCATTGCGGGCAAGGGTTAACTCGACACAGAATACGATTACATAAATTCCGCACGACTAGAACGCGAATGTCCTTCATGCCTCCCGCAATTTGCTCCGCTCTGTAAGAATGCAGTTGTCCTGGCACGGCACAGCATCGAAATGACTTGGTAAAGCGGGCCCTCGCAAGAACCCCCATTTCGGGCCCGAAAGCTTCAGCTGCCACGATTATTTCGGGCAATTAACCACAATGGATGTCCTCCCAGGACACAAGAAACCTGCAGCGCTTACGCGGTCGTTTAAGTTACTTATCACCTCTTCCCGCCGTATTACTTGGCAAAACATGAGATGGCCGCGAGCTGAGCGTTAACAGCGGGGAAACAGACGTTCTTTTCTAGTTTAGAGCCTCCGACTGACAACGTCAGGCGCAGCGGAACACCCACACCATCTCCCTAATGAGAGCCGAATCCTGCGGCAGCGAACGCTCGCCTCCGTGCCTGCCCACCTTTCGGCATAGTCAGTCCGTCGCGCGTTTCGAATCACTTTCATATCTGCGCACCACTCAGTATATTGCTCTTGCCGTTTATGGCAAGATTTATAGTCAAAGTTCACCAAGAACAACTTTGCCGGCGTGCTTCCCTTCTTGCCCCAGCCTGGCCGCACCCTGGCCGCGTTTGGCCCGCGCCGGCCCTGCTCTTGCGCTAGCCTGCTGCGCCCCGTCGTCCGTCGCTGCCAACCCCATTCACTACTTCCGTGCCGGCGACCAGGCGGGCCGGGCCCCGGCCGGGCCCCAGACAGCAGGCTGCAAAACCCTAAACCCACCATGCGCGCGCGCGCCGTTTCACATTTTCTGCTGAAATAACTCAAAGAACGCTGCGGGCGGCGGCGGGCGGCACCCCTCCGCCGTCCAGAGGCAGCCGGCCGTGCAGTCATCACGGCCACGACCCCAACGGACAACCCTCCGCGCTGCTCTCTTCATACTCGAAGGAAATATCGCGTGTGCTGTTCCGGTGCAGGGTCGCCAGCGGGTCGGCCGCGCCCTGCGCCGGCGGAGCTCCGGCCTCGAGGTAAACGGGCACGTCGTGGACCCCTTCAAATCACGGCCGCTGACGGGGACAGTACCCACACGGGCCCACGCGGACCCCGGCGGACAGGAGGTGGCCGCCGGGCAACACTCGCCGTGCGATTTCCCCGAGGGCCCGGCGGCCCGGAGGCCCGGAGGCGAGGGCCGGGCTGCTGGGCTCGCACAGCCCCCACCGGGGCCCCCGCCGGGGAACCCGCCTGCCACACAAGGCCACCCGAGGCCCCAGGCCGCAGAGCGGACAGGACCGGAGCGGAGGCGGGCGAGGGGTGTGTCCGGCCCAATGTTTTCCGATGAGCGACAGAAACATGTCACGGCCGGCCGCAGGAATGAAATATAGAGCCAACTCCATACCATGCCACCGAATCGATTTCGGTCTTCATCACGAAATTGTCAGCGCCGCATCGTGTCACGGCGGGACAAGAAGGGCGCGCGGGGGGCGGCGGGTGGGGGGCGCCGCGGCCAGGTAATCCCGCGTCATCAGCAGCGGCCGCAGGCTAGGGTTCCCAGTCACCAAAGATTCAAACACATTTTCGGATTTTTTATTTTTTGAAATTTTCTGGAATATTAACGCTCTCCTCCCCCTCCAAAAAAATCTCATCGAAATTTTCGGGACTAGAAACCCTAGCGCAGGTGTCGTGGCCCAGATATTACGCGCCGCCTGAACCTGTGGCAGCCGCGGCCCCTAGCCGCCCCTAGCCACATCCACTGGGTTTCTTCATTGCCTGCAACGAGGCGCGCCGTCTACTCGGGCCGCTACCGCTACCCTGCGCTCTGAGGGCGGTATGCCCGGCACGTACCTGCCGCGTGTGTGTGTGTGTGTGCGCGCGCGCGTGCGTGTTCCCGGGCACGCGAGCGCACCCCTTCTCTCTGTGGAGCCCGCTGTGCCAGCGGCAACAGTCTTGGGGGCATGTTGTCGTCGTTAAAGTTTGTAAACGGGCGTCGACGCTGGCTGCCTTTGGTCTGCCTTTTGTCTGCCTTCTGTCTGCCTTTGGCCGCGCCTTTGGCCGCGCCTTTGGCCACCTTTGGTCGCCGCGCGACCGAAATTAGGTCGCGTATGGAAATCAGCGGGGGTGCCTCATTTGCGTTCATCGCAAAAAGACGGAGAGGCAGGAGGGGAGGGGGAGGGGGCGGAGGAGAGTAGGGAGGGAGAAGAGGGAGGCGAAGGGATTGAGACGCCGCGCCGCGCGCCTCAAAGTCAAAGAAACTTGTGGCGGCACACTTTTATGTGTGTGGACATGACATCGCGGGGCCGGAAACGATGCCGCGGAGCAACTGGATGATGACCCGGCAGAGGGACGCAGAAAGAGAGAGAGAGAGAGAGAGAGAGAGAGAGACAGAGAGAGAGACAGAGAGAGAGAGAGAGAGAGAGAGAGAGAGACTGGATGCGATGCGAGGCCCGCTCGCTGCTGCGCCGCCGATCCGACGTTGACAGCAAAGCAGCGCGACGCTCGCAAAGCAAGTGGGGCACTCCAATCAGCAATGCTAATCGGCCGCTTCAATCAGCCACCTGTCAGTGCGGGCGGAGCGGGGCGGCGCGGGGCCTTGCGGAGGAGCGGCGGCGCTCTCTTAGACACAATAGCGGCGCAGGCGCAGAGCGCGGCCCGGACCCTCCCGGCCCCGCCCGGCGGCCGGTGGAGCGTGGCCTGCGGACAAGAGAGGCCTCCGCGATGCGCTCCCGCCTCTGCCTGCCTCTGCTATGCTGTGCTCTGCTGCTTGAAAAATATACGGCACGTCATCAAACACCGACGCGGAACACGAGGAATAAACGAATCGGGACAAAGTTTCCGTCACGGCGACGGCCGCGGAGGGTATGGACGAATGAGCAGAGTGGTGGGATATTTCGACGTGAAATATTCCATCGCGATTGCGCGCGCGTTCACGTAGAAAGTGTTAAGCGAACGTGAAGGGGGGCAAGTTTGTAATTTGCCGGCGCGGATTTTATTTTTATTTATTTTTTTGGGGGAAAACTCTTGATTAGTTTAGTGCTGAGCCCACGTGCCCCGGGTGGGCGGGGGATTCGGTGTTAATCACCACTCGAGGCCCCTCACTGTGCATCACGGGCCATAGCGGCCGCCCCAACCGGGTCCTGCCCCGGGTGCCCGCCCGGATGACGGGCTGCCGATGGTCGCCGATGGCCGTGTGACGTTCATTACCAGCGCGACGCGTCGGGCCTGTCGGCTCGCGCGACCCGCCCCGCCTCCTTTCTGCGTGTGTCACGAACTATAAAGCCCGGCTGCCCCCCGCGCCGATTGACGTTGATCGCCGATAAAAATAATTACGGGGCGCGCGGACATGCGAAAAACGAGTCGACCGAAATGTGCGACGGCACGCCGACGAGCGCAGCGGCGGCAGTGGCGGCAGCTCGCGGCCTCCGCCATGCACTTGGGGATGTGCGGCGGCGCGCTGCCGATGACGACCCCGGCCGCGACCCTCGTCACGGACCTGAGTTATGGCGCCTGAATTTGGCGTTGTACTGGTCGGGGTTAAAAGGTCGAGAGAGAGAGAGAGAGAGAGAGAGAGAGAGAGAGAGAGAGGGGAGGGGGCTGCATGGCAAGTGAGAGGAAGTCGAGAGGGGAGCGCTCGGAGGAACAAGGCCCCGGATGGTGGGGTGGGGCGCGCCGACCGCCGCCGCGGCGATCCTCGGGAGATATTAAACCTTGGCCAGGCCTGGTTATTAAGCGCTGAGGTCTGGCCGTGTCCGCCTACCGGGGCACGGGCCCCGCCGCTGCAGCCCGCCCACGGGGACCTTCCGGCTGACACGCCGGGCCGTGCTCGGCGTCCGCAGGGACACCGCTGGGACACTGGACGCCGGATCGGCGCAGAGCGGACGGGACGTGAAGGTCCAGGCCGGCCGGGGCGGCCAACAAGGTACAAGGGAGCGCCCGGCCGGCCCGCGCCTGATAAATATTTCAGGCGAAAAGGGTCATGGCGGACATTATAGGCAGGGTTTGGTGGCGGGCGGCATTGACAGGGGCAGGAGCACGGCTCTGCTGTCGCCGGGACCCACACGGCTCTGCGGCCCGGCCCTTTGATCTGGGGCAACGACGTTGTGCTGCACCGGTGCACAAGCAGGCAGGGCAGGAGCCGCTGCCGAGGCCCCGGGCCCCAACCGGGCCCCGGCCCGCCGTCCCCGCCGTCGTGGCTCCCCGCATTTGGAGAGCAAAGCGCCTTAGTCGGGCCCAACGTGTACCTCATCGCGGCCGGCCCGCCTCAGCCAGACATACGATGCGCGCCGCTCCTTTGAAGTGCGAGGCTCCGGAGGCCGGGCGGCCGGGCGGCCCGTCGGGGACGTCCAGCCTCACTGGTGCCTCACAGGTGCCTCACAGGTGCCTCACAGGTGCGTCATGTGTCCGCCGCTGCGCCGCTGCCGGGGCTTTCATCTCAGGCCGCCGGCGTCTTTTCATGGCGTCGTGCACGCGCGGGGCACGGTGAGGCCGGGGCTGGCAGCGGGACGCCGCACTGCTTTGTCACGGCCGGCATGACCGCGCGGCGCAGCGGCCCGCACCGAGAGCAGGACGCCGTCGGCGTCTTGCGGGGCGGAAAAAAAAGCGGTGTAGCGATACGTTGATTGGACTCTGGCTTCTGGCTTCCAGCATCAGGGGCCGGCAGTGTGGGGTGGCGGTGGGGAGGGCGCCGGAGATATGGGAGGCAGCCAAGCCCTTAGGGGTGCAGGAGGTGGGGGCCGCCGCTGCTGCCGCCACCGCAGCCGCTGCCGCCGCCCTTAGGGTTGCCCCTGACTGATGCGGGCTGAGCACTTGGCAGGTTTCCACCGACATGTCGGATCCCCCGCGCGGCCCGCTCCGCTGTTCAGAGACTCTTGCGGGGCACTGCGCAGAGCGGGGCCGGGAGCCGGGGGGCGGGGTGCCTGCGGCTGCTGGCCCGGCGCGGACCCGGCCAGTGCGTGCAGAAAGAGGGAGCCGAGCCGCTAATAGGGACACTTCCAAAGTACATTTCACGTCCGGCGTCCCGGCCGCGTCCCGGGGCGAGCAGCGTGCGCTGCCAGGGCCGGCGCTGCCGCAGCCTTGCCAAGAGGGAGGCAGGGGAGGCGGGGCACAGGTCGGAAGAAGGAAGTCTGGCGAGCCCCGAGGCGGCGAGAGGTATGAGGGCTGCGGGGGCTGCAGGGGGAGGGGCCCCGGCACGGCGGGGCCGCGCGCGTGAAGGACTTAAACACGGGGCCGCGCGTGTCGGAAGCATCGACGGCTGGCCCCGCGCCCCGCCCGTCGGGGGCTCGCAAAAATAAATGTTGCGGAAAATGGGCGGCGAAGGAGTCTTTTACTATTCCTCACCGGGGCGCGGCCGCCGCCGCATGAGCAGACCCGGCTGACTTTCAATTTCACCGGGGGTTGCTTTGCCACGCACGGCGAGCAAGCGCTAAGCGACAACAAGAGGGTCCGTGTCGTGCATTGCAGGTGTACCGCGGGGGGCGGGAGGAGGAGGAGGAGGGGGGATGTCGAGCGAAAACACCCAACACGCCCCCGCTTTTATTTACATAACCAGCAGCAGCGGCGCCCCGCTGGAATCTGGGCGACCACATGATCCTATCTCCAAGTTGCACAACTATAAACTAGTCGCAGCCATCGCCGCTGCGCCACGCCATCGCGTCCCCCCCAAAGTGGCGGCGGCAGCATGGCTGCGGCTGCGGTCGCGGCGTCGCCGTGGCGTTGCGCGTCTCGGCCCGGAGGAGTTTGCTGCTGGCGCTGCTGGCGCTGCTGGTCGCCTGCGCATAAAGCTGACGGTATCGTGCGCCTCGCTTTGCATCGCGTTACTGCAACGCGCACCGCCAACAGCGACTGGCGACTGGCCTTAAAGCGCCCGCATCACGGGGGCGCCTCCCTCCGTGACGCTCCGCACCAGGCGACCGTGACGGTAACGGTCCACACCGCAGCAATGTGACGCTCCACACCTGGAACTGTGACGCCGCACACCTGCAGGCGCCTTCTCCCTGCCCGCGACCTTTAAGCACATGCGGCCTACGCCCGCCGTGACGATCCACTCGACCTCTGACACTTGGGCCCTGCACTATCCCTGGAGCTGCTCGCCGCCCCCGGCCGCCCCCGCCGCACGCGCTGCACCGCAGTCGGCTCCCATCTGGCTCCCCTCCTGCTCCCCTCCTGCTCCCCTCCTGCTCCCTTCCTGCTCCCCTCCTGCTCCTCTCCTGCTCCCCTCCTGCACCCCTCCGGCTCCCCTCCTGCTCCCCTCCTGCTCCCCTCCTGCTCCCCTCCGGCTCCCCTCCTGCTCCCCTCCGGCTCCCCTCCCGACGACGCCCCACTTCATCGCGGGCGCACACTTCCTCCCCGCTAATCACTTATGCCAGCAGTCACAGCCATTCCGCGCAGCCGCCCCCGCTCTGAGCGCGCACTCGCATGTACTTGTGCGGCACTTCCTTGCCAAATTACGGCGCAGGTTTGTGGTTTTCGGCACGAGCCCCTCCGCCGCCTGCAGGGGAGGCGAACACACAATATGCGTTCGCTGCAATTCCCGTCGTGTGTGTGTGGGGGGGGGGGGGAACACTCGGTTGCACTGCCGTCGGCGGCTCTAACGCGACAGCGCAGCTGAAATGTACGTAGCGTCACTGCGTCACAGGGCTCGGCTACCAATTTCTCTGTCGCAGAAATGTCCCTTTTCCTCCACCCTCTTCTGGAAAGTGTGAGAATTGGCGTAGGAAAAGGGCCACGCGGAACAGCGGACAGCCGGAAAAGAGGACCGGGACGTTAACCTTGAGGCGCTGGGCAGCCCCAACAGACCCTGGAATGAGGCCCGCGCTGTAGATGTGGCCAGCGTTCGAGGAACGAGTGAGGTAGCCCATGAAGAGCAACCACAACCACGCCCCCCCCCCCCCCCCCCCCCCTCCCCCTCCCCCTCCCCCTCCCCCCACTCTCTCTCTATCTCTTTCTGTCTCTCTCTCTCTCCTCTCTCTCTCTCTCTCTCTCTCTCTCTCTCGGAGAAATGCTATTAGGAGGGACGAGGAGAGAAGATCACGATTTCTGGTCGCGCGGCCCCGCGGCGCCACGTCAGGCCGTGGTTTGCTCGGGCCCCCGATTTCGGCGCGCGGCAGCAGCGGCTGCGGGCGGCTGCGAGTCGCGCCTCCATCTCCGTCTCTCTCCCACTCCCTCTCGCCGGGGCAGGGCGACAAGGACGGTGCGAACGGTGCACAGAAAACGCAGCCCGAGTCAACGTCGATGGGCCTGAAAGCCGCACGGACAGGCTGGGATGGGCCGCTGAGGCCGCTGACGTGGACGAAGAGGGACAGGAAATAAACCAATGACGGCCTGGCGCGGCGGGGGGAGAGGGGGGGGGAGGGGTGACGTCGGATCGACAGGGGGAAAATGGGGTCGAAGGAGAGCGCCGGTCCGAGTAGTGAAACCCATACCTTCCGAACGCCCGCGGCGCCGTACCGTTTTACTTGTAAACATCCTCTCCGAAAACGTTTCCCGAAACGCCGTGCTCCGCGCCGTGTTGCCGAAACACTCGGAGATAATTCCCACCAGCAGGAACCGCGGGCCCAGCAGCTTTCCTCGTGGCCTCTCGCTGCCGCCCGCAGCTGCCGCTGAAACATTTCCACTTGAGCGGCCCCGCCGGCCCCCGCGGCCCCCGCGCCCCCCGCGGTGCGGTGCGGCCCTCCTTGCCGGGACAATAGTCATCATCATTGCGTGTTGTAGCGCCCGCCCCCAGCCGCCTCGCCGCCGCCGGGCCCCCGCCGGGCCGCACTGCGCGCGCGGGGAAACATTCTTTTTCATTTTTCGATTCCCTTATTCGCCTTTAAAAACTAACGCTCGTGGAGTTGCGGGGCGTACGGGGGGCGCGCGCGCAAAATTGCGACCGTGTATCTTCATTTGGAGTCCCGCCGGGGAGTGGCCCAGGCGGCCCGGCGACGGTGGCGCTGCCCGGCGGACGCCTGCGGAGCGGTGGATAGGCAGACCCGCCCGGCGCCAGTGTCAGCGGGTTGCCTACGCCGCTGTTCGCAGGCGCCCGCCGCGCTGCCGCCGCCGCCCCCCACACAGAGTGCGCGGGGAAAAGTAGTGTTTATACGCTTCCTGGTTTTGCGGCTGCGTTCTTGACGGTCGGTTTTCAGGGTCCCCGCTCACAGCCGGGGGTTTCTGATGGTTTCTGCTCCGGGCGCTGTTTCTGCCGGAAACCACACGAATCCTTGACCCTCTCCCACGACGCTGCGGCCGGGCCAGCCGGCCGCGCTAGATACTCTCTTGTTGTCGCCGGAAGTTTCGGTCAGCTGGGCTCACCAAACGACGAGGACGACAACAGCGCGACTTGTGTCTTACTTGCCGCTTTCAAACTTCAATGAGGGGACGACGGACCCGTTATATTCCCAGTGAGCGGAAGGGAAAGCGACAATGGCGGAAAACTTGTAGTTCACCAAAGCGGCGGAAATAGGAGACAGGCCGAGAGAGACAGAGAGAGAGGAAGAAAGACAGAGACAGACTGAGAAAACAGTCGCGGAACCGCCCAGAACACGACGAGGTGGTTGGGGGGAAAAAGAGAGTTGGAAAGGTGGCACAACACGCTGACAGGGGGACTAGACAGACACGAGCGGCGCGGACGGTGCGTGTGAGGGAGCGCGCATGTGCGCGGGGGAGAGACAACACCTAACATTACCTGGCCACCTCACAACTTTTGTCAACAAGCTTTAGATGACCCCTCCACGCGGCGGCTTTTCGGCTCCGCACGTATAGACGGCGATTTTACTTTTTGCGGTTCGACTCTAGGCAGAAAAGCGTAACGTTTGCTGTCTGCCTTTGAGGAGAAACCGGTACGCAGGCCGCGCGGCGCCGCGGCGGCGGAAATGGCGGAGAGGAAGGAAATGACGAGCCCGGCCGGAAGGGTGAAAGCAGAAGCGGCGGCACCCGGCACAGCGTCAGCGGCTGTTATCCGCCTGCAGTGGCCCGGCCGCTGCCGCCGCCTCTCCTGCAACTGCTTTATGCATTGCGATCCTGATCCACAAGGAAACGGAAAAGACAGGGCCGTGGCGGGTAGCGGACCGGGGGGGGGGGGGGGATACGCCACGAGTGAGAGAGAGATAGTGACAGTTCTTGATAGAGAGAGAGAGAGAGAGAGCTTAATGAGCGTGAAGAGGGCGGTGAGAAGCAGAGGGTAATCCCGGACGCGGACCCGCGGCACCCCGGCAAATACTCCCGGCGCGCGGCTGTGCTTGCTCTGCCCCCGGCTGTCCCCGCGCGCTGCCGGCGGTGCCCACGCGGGCACGGCGCCGGCGTCGCCTCCTCCGCCATGCACAATGAGAGCAAGTCGTCGGGGGCGGCGTAGAGAGGCGGGGGAAGTAAATGGGTTCGATCGGTCAAGTACCTCTCCTCTGTGCGCTTCGGGCCGCGCATCGGCGTCGTAGTCGTTTCCGGAAGAACGCGCGTCCCGTCCGGCGGCGGCGGGGCCCCAAGCAGAGCGGCGGCGCCGGCCATCGGCCATCTCGAGTGGGGCCGCGGGGCGGGGGCCGCGGGCGTCGTCATCCACCCGACGAAAAAGTTGCCTCCCAGCAGGCGGTCCGCCCCGGTCCCCGCTATCGCGTGGAAGGGAGACAGATGTTTGCTCGGGCGGAGGAGGGGAGGGAGGGGGAGCGAGAGCGAGCGAGCGGGAGAGAGAGAGAGAGACGAGGCGGTGCTCCACTGCTGCCTCTTCTCCGTCGCAATTAAAACGGCGGCGGGGGCGTCGTCCGGCATGGTGGCTCCGGACAGGCGTGGCGATGAGGTGGCCGTCGTCGTCCCCGCCCGGGTCGGCGCTCGGCGCGGTGGCCCTCGGGGGCCTCCAAGATGGTGCGTCGCGTCCCCCCTCGGCTCACACGCCCCCACGCCCCGCGGAGCAGCACTACGGGGCACTCCCGCCTGCGCGTGTACCTCCTCGGGCAACCGAGATACATAACACGCACATACATTCGCTTTCACACACACGCCCACACGTGCCCGCCCCCGACACACGCACACGTACGCGTACACACACACGCACGCACTTTAGCGCGTCAGGTAATCACGCATTCCTGTGGAATTAGCACGTACGAACTAATTACGGACTGATTTCGCGTGCTGTGCCGCTGCTACGCACCCTCTCACAGCCCCACCCCTCTCTCTAACCCCCCCCCCCCCCCAGGAAGTATGGCGAGACGTGCGGGCCACCTGCATCTGTACGCGATACGAGCAGTGCGAAACCAAGGCAATTATAATTTCCCCGTGCGATAATAACAGTCCTTCCTGTTTATTATGCAGACAGACACACACGCTCGCATAACACACAGACACTCGCTCACTCCCAATTCCGTGGGCGCGTGACTGTCGTAGGTCAGACGAAACAGCGGCAGTAGGTCTCAGGCAGTCCCCCAAAAAATGGACTATAAATTTTCAAAATAAAAAGAATAGTCACTATATGTCTGACTCACCTTACAGTGGACTTACTGCACATTTGGGGCTAGATCGCAAACAATCTGCCAAGCGAGGGCACACATGGAAACGAACCTGCGAAAAAATAAAGAGCACGGAGTTAGAACCCTTACTCCACCACGCGACACAATACACGACGAGCAATATGTTTAACATGCGGCGCTAAGTATTTATACACAGCGCCAACGCCGTCCGCGACGAAAAGAGAGAAACAAAAAATCGGAGCCACTGAACCTGTAGCTTTTTTCGCCCCCTCCGCCTGCGAACCACGCACTAAAGTGCCCACCGAGTGGCCATCGCTTTAGCGGCGGCAATTTATCGTCGTTTTCCGCCTGCAAGGTAGGCAAAGCCGAGAGCAAGCCGCAAAGATCGGATTAAGCCGCCGTCCATCGCCCACCCCCTCTCCCCCCTCTCGCTCTCTTCCCCTCCCCTTTACCTCCCCTTCGTTTCCCCTTCCTCTCCCCTATTCCGCCCGGGTGGTGGATTGGATCGGCATTATTTATTACGTTTGCATTCGCGATTTTTTCCCCCACCCCGCAGATTTTTATTTTGCTCTCCCTCTTGTTGTTGTTTGTTCCTTTGCTTTGCGCGGCCGGGCGGTGCTTTGGCCCGTCGCGCGTTATTTATCGCGGGATATCGAGTACCCGGCCTGAACAAATACGGCCATTAAACTGGCCGCGACAGGGCTGAGGCGGAGGCTGCGTCGCGCCGCCGGGCATCGACTCGGCGCGGCTAGAGTACCGGGAGCGCACAGCAACCTACCGCTGCTGCCCCGTACCTGCGTGGTTAGTGCGGCCGGTTGGTGAGCGAACAGTCGTGGGTTCGACTCTTCGCCGGTCTGTTTAAAATTTTCGTCGGCTCAGCTAAGAGCGACAGTGGCCAAAGTATCCAGGGAGCGAAACAGCATCGTGGCCCGGTGGCTGCGTGGGTAAGCGGGCTGGTCGGCGACAAACCGGTCGTAGGTTCGGCTCTCGCCGGGTCTTCGTCTTTTTCTGTAAAATGTACTTTTGGATGCACCGTCGGTATGGTTTTCTGCACGGCTTTCAAAAGCATCCCCGGACACAAAAAGATTTTCGTATTTCGTAGAAGTTTTAATTTTGGTCACGGTCAGAATGGGTGACCGCTGACTTTCTTTTGCAGAGCCTGGCCCACCCCTCTCGTTTCATGACTCTCGCCCGCGGTTCGTCGCGCCCGGCCCCTGAGCCGGAGGCACGGCACGGTTTGCAAGGAGCGCCCTCGCCGGCAGCGCTATACAAAAGTGATACGTTCCCTTCATCGCGACGCGAAAAGGCTGGCGGATTCCCTTTGAGGTGGTTGGCCCGGAATTGTTGTTAGCGAGCTGCCTGGTGCGGTTTCGGATGGGACCAGCGGGGCCCGCGAGCGAGCGCACGCGCGCGCAAGGGGAACGTTCCGCTTAAAAGCCAATCCCCACGCCAATCCGGGGCCGGCAAGCGGAGGCAAGCGGCGGCAAGCGGCGGCAAGCGGCGGCAAGCGGCCCATCCGTCTGTCAGCAACAAAAAGTTGAGACCCCCGCGCGCGCCCGCGCCAACTTCGGCCGGGCAAGGAGAGGCTCGGATCTGGTTGCCAATATCACCAGAATTACGCTGCTCCGAAGTGGAAAGCCTTGTTCCACGGGGCGCGTCCGAAGAGCCGTCGACCCGCATCACGTCCGGTACACTGTGCGCGCCGAACAGCCGGCCGCGGGGATGCAGGCGAGCTGTGGAGGTCGTCGGCGCGCCCCCAATGATCAGGTGCCGCTCTGATGGGAACACGTCCCCTGCATCTCAGCCCCCCCCCCCCCCCACCCACCCACCCCCTAACCAGCTGGCCAGCTGCCCCGCGGCGGCCGAGCATACCAAACACCTCGCGCCGCTCCGTACCCTGTGCTGCCCACAGCTGCGGACATGCGATGCGGTACGCACACGCACTTGGGCATTTCTTTTTTTCCCTCTCTCTCTCTCTCTCTCTCTCTCTCTCTCTCTCTCTCTTCTCTCTCTCTTTCTCTGCCTCTCTCTTTCTTTCTTATAGGACCCAGCCGTATCTTTTGTTTGCATGATTGGGCCTTATGATCCGCCGCAATGAAACTTATCACAACATTGCGAAACGGTAACGAGTGGAGGCCTAACGCGGCGCCATAAACAGGCTCACGCGACGAGGCCGTAACGGGGCACTTAGTCGCCCGGACAACTCCGTGACCCGACTATAGGGAGCGAGCCATGAGAATGAAAGAGTCATGACCATCGCACCCAAAATTTTGGGCTATAAAGGATCTTGAAGGAAGGCTGTTTTGATAACACGGCCCGACATTCAAAATTGCAGACCGGAGTGCGTCTCAACTTGGTCCGTGGATTTCAAAAAACGGGGTCGATGTTCATGACTCACTTTAGTCAGTGCAAGCGCACGCGTGGCCCGGCGGGGGGCGGCATGCACGGGTGCACGGAGATGAGAGCGACGACCCCGCGGCTCCTCCCCCCCCCCCTCCAGAGGCGGCGTCCTCCACGGCCCCCCCGTGTCGGACCCCGCCGGCCCCACGCAAAGACCCCCGCGCCGAAGGGCCCCCGGAGGGTAGCGGAGCGTCAGCGACGAGCGCCGACCGTCAAGATATCGGCGCTCCGTCCCCGATAGAGGACCTGGAGCCTCATCCCTCGCAGATACGGCGGCGGCCCTTTCAGAGAAGGGAGGCGGGGGGGGGGGGGGGGGAAGGGCCTCCCCGGGGAGAGGGAGGGGGCTCTAATTTGTCGTGTGGGAGACACAAAAGGGGCCCGGAGCTCTCAATCGGGGACACGCGCTGTGGCGCCTTCCCTCGTCCTGCGGATTCCGCCGCCCGCGCCGCCGCCGCTGCTGGACCCCGTCCGACGACCGTAAATGACCCTGCGGACAGGGCGCGGGGGCGAGCGAGAGGGATGGCAAGAAATAGAAAGAGAGGGAGGGAGAGGGGGGGGGGGGTCGTGTCATAATTTTGCGGGAGTTGCCTCGCGCACGTGTGTGTGTGTGTGTGTGTGTGCGTCAACACCACGCCCCCGTGTATACTCGCACCCGCGTGTACCTGGGGCGTCTTGACGACGTCGCCGTGGGTGTGGCACCGCACCGCCTCGCCGCCGGGGGGGCGCCGGGGGGCCGCCGGGGGGCCACCGGGGGCCGCGGGGGCTGCGGGGGGCTGCGGAGGCGACGGCGCCTTCGGGGACCTCGCAGGCAGACTTTACCTAGTCTGCGCCGCCCCCGCTGCGACTCCACACGCGCTGGTTTGTATTTCTAGCCCTGCTCTCCTCTCGTGTGTGCAAACGTATCACTACGTAAAAGGGTTTGTTTTCTTTGCGTTTCTTTAGAACGGGTGGTGGATGGAGACACAGTAAGTCGGGTCGGAAGTACAGGGAGCCCGCCCGGCCCCGGACGCGCATGGGTACCGCAGGAAATATTTTCGTTCCGTCGAGGCGGGGCGCTGCGAGAACTCGGGGGGTAGATCGCGTTTCGTATGTTTTCCCACGTTCCCCCGTGCACAGCAGGGCATAGTGTTTTGCGGGGAAAAAGAGGAAAAAGAGGGCAAGCGAGAGAGAGAGAGAGAGAGAGAGAGAGAGAGAGGGGGGGGGGGGGGGGGGGGGGGGGGAGAGAGAGAGAGAGAGAGAGAGAGAGAGAGAGAGTGAAGTAGACAATCAAAACAATAACGGGCTTGTTGCGGGCTCTTGATGCGTTCTAATTGTTAGCCATGCTAAAGTGGCAACGACCAGAGAAAAAAAGATGACCCTCAAATTACACCAACAGTCGCAATTTTTAGTGTCTTTTTTTTGCTTCTTTTGTTTTTGTATTCTGTACTATTTTGCACTTTTCGCCGCGGCGCGCAAATCCCTGCAGCAGCAGCAGCGGACTTTTGTCGGCGTTCATTGCTACGGTCATTGTTTCGTGGCGGCGCGAGGCAGAGGGAGGGGGAGAGGTGGAGGGGGGGGGGGGAGAATAGCCAATCAGACGCAAGAGGAACGAAGGGCGCTAATTTTTAGCTCGGGTGCCGCTCCACCGAGCTCCGCTGCCGCCGCCGCCGCCGGTTCGCGCTGCCGAGCGCAGAGACGACCTAACCGATTGCCGCCGCTCGCTGGCGCTCCGCTGCGCCGCGCCGCGCTGCACGGCGGCGGTCCGGCGGCTTGCTCTGTACAGCCAACGCCGCTCTGCCGTCGCCGAGGGCAGCACAGCGCTTGCGAGCGCGCAAAGTGCGGCCAAACTGCTTTTCGCGCATTTACAATCAACGCAAAAGCCGTTCCTGGCGTGCGCTGCTCGCTCCCTTTTGGCTGGCGCGGAGTGGGCGCGGCGGCGCGGGCGCCAGCACGGCCGGGCACAGCTGGGCACAGCCAGGCACGGGCCGGGCACGGCCGCGGCCGGGCGCCGAGGTCCACTCTCTACTCGGCACACAAAGCGCCCAAAGTGACAATGGACACGTGACGATTAAATTTGGCGAACAATGGCACGTGCGTAATTCGATTCCTTTCTCTCCTCTTCTCCACTTGTGTCAGTCCCTCTCCTCGCTGCCCGACGCTCTCTCTCTCTCTCTCTCCCTCTGTCTCTGTCTCTCTTCCTCTCTCTCTCTCTCTCTCTCTCTGTCTCCCCTTCTGCCTCTCCACCTCTTCCTTGTCCCGCTCGCGCTCCTCGCAAAAGTCGAGCGTGCGCGCGGACGACCAGAACATTTTCTCCTGACTTTGTCAAGATTATAACATCCACTCCACGCGAAGGGTTTGAAGAGCCGCCAGACCCCCTGCGGCACCAAGCGTTCAGCCTCCTGGCCGTCTAGCAGCCCACCGTTTTGGTCCGGGAACCAAAACGTTTCTCCCAGAGTGTGCGTGGCCGGCCGCCCGGTCAGCTGTGCCTGTGCCAGTCTGCAGCGCGGCCCGTGGCCGTGGTCCGCCCGTGTCCGGCTGCGGCGTGGCGAGGCGTGGCGCCGCTCGGGTCGAATTAAGAGCCTTGCCGACGGCGGGCTGTCCACACTTCGGGGGGAGAGAGAGGGGAGTTAGTGCGGCAAGGAATGAAATTTGGAGCGCGTTGCCGAGCCCGCACTGCTCGGACCGGCTCGGACCCCCCGCAGGCTCCGCCGGGGGTCCGCCGGGGGTCCGCTGTGGGGCCGGCGTCCGAGCGGGAGAGAAGGCACACGCGCGCACACGCCCCGGCACAATAGCAGGCCGCGTTAATGTGTCGATTCGAGGGGCAAGTAACACAGAGAGGGAGAAAGAGAGAGAGAGAGAGAGAGAGAGAGAGAGAGAGAGAGAGTGAACGGGGTCAACGCACGACGTGACCCCTGCAGCGGTCCGAACGCACAGTGACAGGGTGTAAAGTGAGTGGAAAACTGAAAGAGCGAGGGCCGGCTTTAACCATCGGCCGTCCCACAGCAGCAGCAGTCGGACTCGCAGTGTGTGTGACATTAGTTACATTAGCGAGTAGAGCGGGTATGAAATGCGCTGGCAGGCGGGCGGCCGTATTGACCAAAGCGCCATTAAGGCGACAGCGTCACCGCGGGCTGTCAATGCCGTGGGCCTCGGCCGGTGACGCGGAGGCCGCACCGCGGAGACCCCCCTTACCACATCGGTGCGGGTAATTAATTTTATTCATAATTTCGTAAGAGTGCGCGCCCGCTTGGTCGGTGTGTGCCGTTCGTGCCGTGCGGGTAGTTTCGTCGGACGAGTATGACTGTCGTCATTTTCAGACTGAGGCTGGCGTGTGTGAGGCTGGCCGCCGCTATGCTGCCCTCCGCGCTCTAGAAAAATAGTTGGCGGCTCGCATTCCCGTAGGCGGGCCTCTCTCCCCGAAGGCGGGGGGCTCGGACACCGTATATAGGTGTTTTGTTTTGCCGGGGGGGCGTGGCGCCGTGGCGGCGCTGCGGGGGGCCTCGGGGCCTCCGGCGCCCTTCCCCGGCCCCTCTTCCGTGCATACCAAAGTGATGGCCGGCCGTAATAGTGGGGTCCGGGTAATCGTTGTGGCAATATCTATCGATTACTCAGCAGGAGAGGCGCGACGCAGCGCTGCCCGTGAGCCAAGCCGCGGCGGCGAAACGTAATCGCTATTGATTTATTTTTATTCGCTGCTAACACAAGGCGGCCAAAGGTGCTACTTTTGACACGAAAGATTCTGCCGATAAGGGCAGCGCATTCCCGTGCCACGACACCGCCGCCCGGCGGCCGTCGTGTCGGGGAGCGGGGAGGGGCGGGGGTGTGGCCGCGGGCCGCACGCACGGGGGGGTCAATACAGGGCAGGGCGCCAGCGGCTGCTGCGGCCGCCGACCCGCACCTCCGTGCCCGTGGGTTATTGGCTGAGCGGACGCCCGGCCCGGCGCGGCCCCACATCGCCCTGAAGAATGTTTTCCGTCTGCCCGCTCGATATCCAACGGAGCGAGGGGTTTTCGTAGGGTCCGCGCGGAGGCGGCATCGGAGGAGCTGATAGCGGAGTGATCTGTGAACGCGCACACCGGCTGCGAAAAATATTTGAAAACGATTCGGCAACGACCGGTGAAAATTCTATATAAAAAGACGCGTTTCTGAAAATACCGCCTTGTCTGCGAAAGAGGTCCGAGGAAATATAGTGGGTCAGAGGAGAAGCAGTGTAAACGGGGGCCGGGCGGGCGGCACAGCAATGTGACTCCGCAGAGAGAAATAATGACCGGCACAGTAATCAGGGGCGCACTTACGCACGCGCACGCACACGCGCGCCGCACGGCCACCGCAGCACGCAACGATTGAATACAGGGGAAAAAAATGAAAATAAAAAAGAAACCATGGCAAAGACGATATTACATCGCCCTCCCCCTAAAAAACATGAAATGACGGAAGCACGCCGGTATATAGCGCTGCAATGAAATGGATTAATGAAACAAAAGAAGAAAAGTAAATCGAGTGCAGTGGGCTAATTGGCGGGGATAAACAAAAAAGAATTGAAATAGGAAAGAAGAAACTGAGTCTGTGGCCCACAAGCAATCAGCTCCGGGTTTTTGCAGCTGAACAATCCGTCTGCAGACGATTCGCCGGCGCAACCCCTTTCTCTCTCTTCGGCTTTCATTACGACAAAGAAACGCCCCGGCGAGCCATACATAGGGAATGCGAAAAAATGGGGTGAAGGGGGGGGGGGCGAGGACGGCAAATAGAGACTTCTCTGATTGCAGTGATCGATCGGAAAGAGACGAGAAGGCCCGAGGCGGCACGAAGAAAACCAGGGCCAGGGTCCGCAGCCACGGCATCCCCCCAGGGCTTCTGCGTCCTTAATGATAAGAGAACCGGTGGGGCTGGGGGGGGGGGGGGGGAGGGGCGTGCGGGACCAGGTAGGGTACCGCACACAGCAAGCGCAACAGAAAACCCAAGTGTAACTTCGGTTCGAATTGTGAAGCGGAAACACGCCGGGCTCGCGGGGGTTATGTGCAGTTAGTTCCGGCCGACCAACGAAGCAGGAACGGGGCGCAGGAGCAGCTCTCTCTCTCGCACTGCCGCAGTCAAATGAGGCGTTCCGTCTCTCTCTCTCTCTCTCTCTTTCTCTCTCTCACGGCCAGCCAGGCACTGGACGCTCCGGAAATAGACCGAGCTCCGGCGGGCCGGCGTCGTCCACCGCAAGCGTCCGGCTCATCCGGCAAACCTACCAGCAGCTGCCGCAGCTGCCGTAGCTGCCGCAGCTGCCGCGGCTTCTCGAGCCGGGCCCGGGGCTAATGCTGGGGGCCGCCCTCAGCGCGAGCGGGCCGCGCCGCACGACCCGACCAGGACCCGACCAGGACCCGACCAGGACCCGCGGAGGTCAAGGCCCGTCTGGTCTTACACGTTGGGGGAGAGTAGTTGCCAACCAGACCGGGGACAGTCCTCGGGGCGAGCGGGAACTGTCACCGCAGGGCTGTGGCGCTGTGGCGGTAGTGTGGCCACGGCTATCGGGCCGCGCCGTGCCCGCGCACGCACGGGGCCGGAAAAACGCAGGCACTGCACTGCCGGCTTGTGCAAGTCTCCGTATAAAATATGTCTCACAGTAGATCTCCTCTTCCTTCTCGATTTTATTTTTCCTATAGAAGCCGCGCGCGCTAGGCGCGTGTGTGCGTGCGCTGCGTCTGTGGTTTGATATATAGCTGATGGCCAGCCCTGGGGAGGGCGCATGTGCCTTGCGGCCGAAACCAGTTCCCGCCCACCCCTCGGTCCCCGCGCGGCCGCCCCCGGCGCCTCCCGCCTCCCGCCCCCCGGGCCCCGCGGCCCCCCGGCCCCCGCAGCCCGAGCCGACGCAGTAGTCTCCGCCGCTCTCGCCGTTCTCCAACTCTTGCTGATGATACACATCCCCGGGGTGAAAACGCTTTAAACGTTCGGCACCAGTCATGTTTGCCGTGTGCTGCGGCAGCGCCTGTGACCCGGGGGGAGGCGGTGGGAGGAGGGGCGGCGCTCCTGTGCTCGGGACAGACCAGATCGCAGGGTCAGCACCACGGCCAATTTGCCATGAGCTCGATTCGGTACGGAGGCCACCGTGGCCCCTGCCGCCGCCCCCGCCGCCGCGCCCCGCTACTGCCGCTGCGGGTAACGTGGTCTGATAATTGGAAGTGAGGGACGCGTGTTTGGGAACCTAACAGCGACGACGTTCGATTCTCTTATTCCTCGCGATCCTTTTTGGTCGTTTCCTTTTTTTTGCGGGGAGGGGGGGGGGGGGTGAGAGGAGGGCAAACACATTCAGAAATGTGACTCTGTTTTTTTCTTTATCAAATCTGTATTTAATTTAATCTTTTGTACATACATTTTTTAAGGTCGGCAAGGACACAGACATGCACCAATAACAATAATGATAATAATTATAATAAAACGAGTGCTGCGAACACCCGCGATAAGCGGAAAGCACGAACACCACCCGCGGGGCACCGCGTCCAACGACAATGTCTGACTCGACACCACATTATATGCCTCGGCTCTTTTTTATTTTATCTCGGCTCACTTTCGTTTTTTCAAACGACGTCCCGTGAGTACATATAGGTGCGCAATGTTCTCTGTTCGTTAAACGCGATCGGCCCTCCCCGTGTGTATATTATTAGCACATTTGCCGACCTCGCCCAACTCGTCCACGCGTGAGTTATTTCGCATTCTCCTGGTTACGTGAGGTCGCGGCGGGGTCACCACTCTCCCCCTGATTATCGCGCTCTGTGACCTTTCTCTCTTCCCCGTATCTCTCTCTCTCTCTCTCTCTCTCTCTCTCTCTCTCTCACGCGCACCCACAAACACTCACTCACACACTCGCATACACGCACACTGAAACGTACTTTAAAAGGGAACCGTGCCGTTGCCATGCAAGATCAACACCGAACCGTGGTGCGGGCCTCTCGCAACACGGCCGCCGCGGTCAGCACGCACACACGCACACACGCACACACGCACACACGCACACACGCACACACACACACACACACACACACGCACACAGGCGCACAGCAGGAGGGCCGCCCGCCGACGAGGGACCGGAGGGAGCTCCCATCCCGCCCGGATGGTACCGCCCGGCTACTTTTCATTTTCAGTCCCACCAAATTATACTCGCGGTCTTTTATTTTCGCATGCCGTTACTTTATTACGCAATGGCGAACGAAAGAAAGCAGAGGCAAAAATAAAGGGTGGAAATTGGCAGGCATGTCCTTTACGACCGGAACCATTTCGAGCTCTTTTTCTTTTTAATCTTTTTACTTTTAATTTTTTTTTCAGCCCCCCCGCTTCGCGTTTCGGTTCTCACGTACCGCTCGCCGCGGTGCGCATTCTTTTCGGAGAGCAACACCCGTTTCGTTTTCGAGCGCCACCCCCTCCTCGTCTCTCTCTCTCTCTCTCTCTCTCTCTCTCGCTCACCCTCGCTCCCTCTCTCAGTCGCTCCCTCTCTCCGTCGCTCTCCCTGCGGGCCGCACGGTCATTCACGTGTCGGCGGGATTGGAAATGCCACTGTTAATTATGTTGGGAACGAAAAACGGCTCGCCATCTCTCACTTGCCGGGCACGCGCCTGCCTGCCTGCCAGCTTGCCTGCCTGCCAGCTTGCCTGCCAGCTCGGCCTGCGCTAACTCTCCTTGTCCTCCTCCGAGAACGGCGGCGAGGCCTCTCACACCGTGTCGCTTTTACTTTTCTTTTCTCTACGTCTTCCCCCCCCCCCTCTCTCTCTCTCTCTCTCTCTCTCTCTCTTTCTTCTTTATCTCTCTCTCCGTCACTCTCCCTTCCCCTCGCCATCGTCCTTGCGGCTACACCCGGTTTGGCTTACGTCCTTCCCTGTCGTCTGCTCTCTGTCGTCCGCTCGCCCCACGAATATCCATTCATCGCTTTCACTTCCCGCCGTTCGCTCGCCGCGCTCCGCACGCGCTCCGCTCTGTTGCCGTGGCCCACTTCTCTCTCTCTCTCTCTCTCTCTCTCTTTCTCTTTCTCTCTCATTTCGACATTCCATACCCCGGCGGCGCGGCCGGCGCAGCGCAACGCCCCACTCCTCAAAGAGCCCTGCCCCGCCCGGCCCCGCTCGGCCCCGAGTTTCATTTGTAATGCATTGGTCGGCGAGCGCTCTTAGCTTCAGCCGCTTAGCGCGCAGTCGCGAAAAGTATCATCCCTGTGGAGCAGCGATTCACAATGCTGTGTGGGCCAAGGCCGCCGCAGTGGGTGTATGAAAACACGACCGGTAACAAACGAAGGGTTTTTCAAACAAACAAGAGATTTACAAAAAAGAAAAAACAATCTCAATTGAAACGGCAAGAAGAAACGATAGAGTTCAATCCGAGGGGTGCACCAGCGCTTCCAGTCAGTGTATGCCTTCCAGTCCAGTTACTCTCCAGTCTCTGTGTCTACCAAGGAAACTTAGTTCGGAGACTCAGGTTTATGCTACGGAGGTACCCAGGGTTCGGTGCCTTCGTTTTCGCCCCCTGTAAATCTGGCAGTTGAGGACACGCCGTCGCGACTAGGATTCGTCGTGAAGTACAGCAGCTTCGGCTGTGTACGATATAGGAAAGCATACCTGCCCTCCCTCAATCCGCGCGGGAGTGGCCGCAGTGCCACAGACTAACCAGCCAGCCGAAGGGAGTTGATTCCGGAAATCTGGCTGGCGGAGGGGGCCACATTGACCGTTGCGGAAGTGTGCCCCTGAAAAATGCCGCTGCGTTGTGCCTGTGTCTTAGCGGCGGTCGATACCTGATACACCGGTTCCCATTCGAGCACCGAAGTTAAACTGGAGGGTTCCAAGCGGAGGCCTGGGACAAGGTAGTGCCCACCCATTTTTGCATTTTTTTCAAAAGCATCCACACACTTCTATGGAAAACAAAAATATTTTCGTTTTGAGTTTTGGTCACGGTAGGAATGACTTCTGAACCTATTTTGGGGTGGGTGACAGCTCAGAACACAGAAGCCATAAATGATCGTGAAATTTTAATTTTATTCAATAGAAAAGTCCGGTCCAGTCACCAGCTAGTGTACACCCGTCGTGCATGAGGTACCCCTGGATTCAATCAGTAATGCCGTAATGCGTGATCGTGTACCGCATGGTACAGCGCTTGTCGCGTTGTGATGGGCATGCAGCGGCGGCATGTAGCGCAGCCCGTGCTCGCCTAGCAATGAGCCGCGGCTGCGCGCCGTTTGACAGCCGAATGTATATATCGTCCTCAAGTTCCGCACCGTGACGAACGGTCCCGGGCGCGCGACAAGGAAGCGAACCGGATGCGCGCGGAGGGTGGAGAGAGAGAGAGAGAGAGACAGAGAGAGAGGCGGAGACAGAAAGAGAGGAGAGAGCGATGGAGGGTGGCTAAAATAAATGCACAAGACGTGGAGGACGGAGCGAGAGGGAGAGAGCGAGAGGAACGTGAAAGGGGGACAAGGAGGGGGGGTGAGGGAATGGAAAAGAGGCGCTCTGAGACGGCAATCGCCCCGAGCGGCGATAACATGCAGCGAGGGTTTGGCTTATCACGGCAGGTGGGAACGACCTTGTGATGACCCCACCGGCGCAGCGTCACAAGGCAGAAAAAATTAAAATATTGCGTAGTATTAAAAAGAAATGACAACGTACTGAAGATATGAATCTGCTTGTTCTGGTGCCACAGCCACAGCCACAGCCAATGGGGATTTTTGTTTCCGCGCAGATGAGGATGAACTGCTTCTGCTGTCATTGAGATTACGACTTCACGCCGCCGCCGCCGCCGGGGCGTGGTTCGCACAGAGGGGCGCGTGGCGAGTGGAGGCCGTCAGGGACGTGGCAGAGGCAGACCCCAAAACTTGCTTTCCCCCGCCGCGCCGCCATTTCCGGTGCGCGCGTTGTTTTTGCTTTTGCGGTCTCCGCTTTACAAGAAAGCAAACTCATATTTTCTGCTTAATTAAATATCTCCGCGCGCGGTAATGGCTTCACGTGGTGGCCGCCGCTCGGAACAATGGCGACCTCGGGGGAGAGAGGTGGGCGGGAGGTGAAGGGAGAGAAAGAGGGAGGGAAAGAGGGAGTGAGAAGTGGGTGTGTGCGTGAGAGAGAGATAACACACAGCAGCGCGGGGAGATCGCCGTGGGATGTTCCGGGTGTGGGAGAGATAGGTTCAGGATCAAGAAATGTGATTCGCTGCTTGAGATTCATCGCATGGAACGCATGGCAATGCAAATCATTGTATTGTGCCCGGGAGGGGGTTCGCGCGCGCCGGCGGGCTGCGGGCTCAAAGGGGTCGCAAGGCGCCTATGCTCTCGCGGATCGTGGCCGGATCGGGCGGGGGGTCCGCGCGAGGCTACGTGGCTGCGGGATCGCGGGCGCCACAGGGGGATTGAAAGCGACAAGGGCGGGGCACACGCGAGGCGCGACGCGTGCCCCCCGCGGCGCGGCGCCGCGGCCTCAGCCGCATTATCCGCCTCCTTAGCGCCACGACACCCCGACGGCCAAATTGGACGCGAGGCCCGCGCCACCCAGATGAGAACGCATACGTATATGCGACGGAGAGAAAAAGAAGGAGAGAGTGGAGAACGGGGGGCGAGAAGTAGAGGCTGCACACACACACACACACGCAGGGGGTGAAAGAGCGGGGCGCTGGCTAAGCCCACGTCCTCTCTTGGCGAGAGGGGCGGAGGGCGCGGGGAGCGTACAGAAGGAGGAGCGGCAGCGGAGGAGGAGGCGGAGGCAGAGGAGGAAAAATCCTCTTCATTTGGGATGCAAAAAACGAGGCAAAGCGCGAGCACGGGAAATGAGATAGCATTCCACGGCACGGAATTTACTCAGTCCGTCCCATTTCCGAGCCTGTCACTCACGCATGTGTCTCTCCGGGGGAATGCAGGCAAATTACGCAATTTTATCCTGTCAGGCCACTCCGCACCCCGCCGCCGCCGCCGTCCCCCGGCCCCCGGCCCCCGGCCCCCGCCGCAGCCCGGCACGCCGGCAGCATGGAGGCCGCCAGGGCCTCCTCGGCAGGTGCGGACGGCAGCGAAACCCTTTCCAGTGCACAGCAGCCCGGATTAACATAACACCGGCCGCCAATACTTAGGCCCGCACCTGTATAAAATATTATACACGGCGGTGCCGCCGCCACGAGGAAAATTGGCCGCTGTTGGCGAGAGGCCTGTTGTGTACTTTTCAAGGACAGCCAGCGCTCACGAGCCCCCGGGGCCTCAACGCCCCGATTCGACCCCCACCCCCCTCCTTCCCCCCTATTGTGATAGGTGCATGCCTTTTATTGCCGTGCCCGGAAAGATGTGGCAGCGCGGCGTTGGCCAGGGGCCTTCGCTTCAGAGCGAGTGAGAAAGAGAGTGTGTGTGTGTGTTGGGGAAAGAGAGAGAGAAAGAGAGAGAGAGAGAGAGAGAGAGAGAGAGAGAGAGAGAAAGAGCTAATCACCGCGAGAATGAATAAAACAAGGCCCTTTGCGGGGTAATCTGACCGCGCAATGCCGTGCGCCATGTGAGGTCCCATCCCCGGCGCCTGCCGGCCTCGGCCACCCGACCGCACGGCCTCAGCCCCGCCCCGCCCCGGCACACCGCAACAGCCCGCAGGCAATCATTACTCAGGCGCTGAGGCGCCGGCGCCCAGATAGCCGGCGCGGCACGAGGATACGCCCGGCTGCCCGGGTACCAGCGCCGGCGGCGCCAGCGGCGGCAGCGGCGGTGGAGGCCGGGCGGCTCCGGATAATAGACCGCGCAGCCATAACCGCATAGAGAGGCTTTGGAAATCAGACGCGATTGCGGCCGGGAAAGGTGCGACGGCGGCGTGGTGGTTGGCATCGCATCGCAGCATTAGGGCGCTGTGACGCCCGCGCCGCCCCCGCGGCGGGCGTTCCGTATCGCGTCGGGGCTGCGGGGGCGCACAGCGCAGCCCCCCCGGGGGGCTCTGCCAGCCCTCCCGCGGCGACGTATCACGACTCTGCTGCACTACACATGTTAGCGTGGCCGTGGCCAGGGCCAGGGCCGCACCACGCCCCGCGGCCCTGCCCCCCATCCCCGATTCTGCCGTGTGGCGTGCAGGGCGAGGCGCGCGGCCGGGCGGCCGGGTATATATACGGCGTGCTGATGCCTCTATTCCCCGAGCCCCCGGAGTACCTGCCCCCTTCTCTTACCCTTCGCCCTGAAAAACAAGCGGGCCCCCTTGCCCCCCTGCAGGCGGTGCACACGTATACCAGAGGCGGGGCGGCCGCCCGCCCGGCAGCGCCGAAACCGTTTCCTGTTCCCTCTGGCCGCTGGCGGCGCTGCGCTCTCCTGCCGTCCCCGGCCGCCCCCGGCCGTCCCCGCCCCCGGCCGCCGCCCCCCCGGCCGGCCCCGGCCTCCGCCTGCCTTCCCGCGGCTCCTCGCCCACTTCCAGCCGCCCGCCCGGGCCCCGCTGATATGATCTGGAGCAATGTCAGCTCGCCCTTGACCGCGGCTGCCGCCTTCGCATTCGCTACCGCGCCACCTGTGAGTCCGCACCGCTCCGCTTCCCTCCTCTTCTCTCTCTCTCCCTCTCTGTCTCTCTCTCTCTCTCTCTCTCTCTCTCTCTCTCTCTCTCTCTCTTGTTGCGGCTTTCGATACATCTGCAGGAGGCGATGGCGACTCCATCGGGGGCGCCGGGCTCTCTCACACACACAGACACACACACGTGTAGAAGGGAGCAGCGACCCGCGGCCACCCCTGCCGACCCGAGCCTGCCCCGTCCAGCAACGGAACCCAAAACGAAACAGAAGAGATTCCGGAGAGCACGGAGTGGCCACGCCTCAACCTGGCCGGGCGGGCAGGGGCGGGCCGGACTTCCCGACCCTCGTGGCTCTGCTCTCCTCGCATTCGTGTACCACTGCCCCGTGCCGCGCTCTCACTCTTTCTCGCCTTGCTTCTCCGACTTTTACCCCTCGTCTCTCTCTCTCCGTGTCTCTCCCACACACACGCACGCGCACACTTTCTCTCTCCTCGCTCCTCTCTGCCCCGCCGCGCGCTGGTTGAATAAGTAAGTCATCTGAAGCGAGCAGCCGGGACGCTGCGGCGCTGCAGACGCAGGCCAGGCCGAGTGGGCCGGGCTCGGTGGGGGGCCTGAGGGGCCTGAGGCCGGCTGAGGCCTCTGCCCGGCCCGTCACAGCCCCCCGTTCAGCCCCCAGTGCAACAGTTCATTCCGCGGCGAGATGGGGCGGGTGCCTGTCCGAGGCCCCGGCTGGCACAAGTGCGCTGCATGCCGGCTGTGCTGGCTGTGCCGTGCCCCGTCTGGCTGCGCCGCCCCCGGGGCTGGCTCCGGCCCGCCACCCTCCCTGTGAGTGCGAGGGAGAGGACCAGACCGCGGCGGCGACAACTCTCAGCCGCTCCGAGCCGACACCTCTCGGCGACGGCACGGCCACGAAGACGCAGAGAAGCCACTCGGCGCCACGCGACGTCGCCGCCGCCGCCGAGTTTATTATATCGGCTCCCGTACCCGGACGGGGAAACGTTTTTAGCGAGGAGGGAGGAGCTCCGTGCGGCTCGGAGTAAAGCAGTCATCGCAACCTTGTAGAACCGCCATCCGGCGGTGCAAGAGTTCACATTGGATCTACATCCGGAAATACGCCCAATGATTTCTTCTTCATTTTGAAGATTAGTCTTGTCTCCGAAAATTAGCTCGGGTAACTCATCTTTCAAAGTTCAGCGAAATATGTTGCATTGTGTGCCCCTCGGTAAAGACGGCCGCCGTGGCCAGGACCGGGCGCGGTGCGGTGCGCCGGGCGGCGGGCGACCACTGTGCAGACGCGGTGGGTGGATCCACACAACGGCTCGACGGCGGCACGGCCCCCGCCCGGTCCCGACCGCATCCCGGCGCGCAGAGGGGCGAGAGGGAGAGGGAGAGAGAGAGAGAGAGAGAGAGAGAGAGAGCAGAGGAAGCACAGCGTGCGCCGCTACTCACTCGGGCGGAGCGCTTCATAATGCACGAGCCGTGCGCCCACCACCTGGCGTGAGTATGGGGATTGTGCGAGCGCGGGGGGCACGTGTGTGTGTGAGAGAGACACGCGGGGGGGAAAGTGTACGGGAGAGAGAGAGAGAGAGAGAGAAACGGAGAGAACGGTGTTTGTCCCTCCGACAGCAGTCGCCGCTGCTGTGCCTCAGTTCCAGGCGGGTGCGACGCACCAGACGCCACACCGGTGGCGCCACACAAAGACGGTCAAACGGGGCGAACCGTAGGAAAATAAATGAATACGCAGTTGTCACTCGGCGTTTTGTAAGGAATCGCCCGCGGCGCGGTGATCGGGTGGGCAGAAAACGCGGCCGGCGACGCAGAGGGGCGGAGGCAGCCATACGCGGCACTTCTGCAGTAGCTGCAGTTCAGCGCGTCCCTTTCGCAGCCCCCCTTTGTTGTGACGGGTGGGAGGACGCGGAATGGCGGAGCGGGGAGCGCAGGACGCTCGCCAGCCCGCAGTGCCGCCGCGCCGCTAGGGGGCGCCAGGGGGCGCCGGGGCCAACTTTTTCTCAGCACGATGCCACAACAGCAGCAGCAGCAGCGGCAGACGAGTTCCAGTACAAGGATTTATGCGTTTTGCGGTGCCTGTTTATTTACATAATATTGCTGTATATTATCAGGCCACGTAGAGGAGGGGGCGTCCCTGGGGGCGTCGAAATGAGCGGGGGACAGCGGGGGCCTCGCCTCTATGTCTCTCTCCCTCTCTCCTCCCTCTCTACCTCTCTCTCTCCTTCTCTCCCTTTCTCATATACACTGCTGCGTGCTGTAAAATGGGGCGGGGGAGAGGTATAGATTTGAGGTTATGATGGGGTTCGTAAATACGTGCGACACATCCAGTGGTAGAAAGTGAATCTCAAAACAACACGCTGCGATACAATACTGGGCGACCTTTACGACCCCTCTACTACCTCGCTCGCTCATTGGGTAGGGGGTGACTGTGACCTCTGACACCCGTAGGGGTACCCCGCGCCGGCACTCTCGGCCGCAGCTGAAGTACGGCAGTCGCACAGCAGAGGGCGCTGCTACGTTCGCACAAAGGCAATGAAGACGGATGGCAGTGTTTGTTTGGGCCGCTGCCGCCGCTGCCGGCGCTCACCTGTTACACATTTCGGGCCAACAAATGCCCGCATTCGTTCTCGCGGCGCCGTGGCGCCGCCTCCGCCACCGGTGAAATGCAGTGCCATCAGGGGCCGCGGCGCACGGCAGCGGGCGCGCCGGCCCGGGCCCCGGCCACGACGCGACCAGGTCGATAACTTTTCATCTCACGAGGTGAATAAAAATGTTACTGCTCTCTTAAGATCGTTATTTGGATAAGAGCAAATTTATACTGCGACGCCCGTTTCCTTCCCGCTGTCCGGGGAGATTTACTCTGGGCGGACTGCGCCTCGCCGGCCGGGCCCCCCCGGCCACCCTCACCCGCCCCCCGGCGGCACGGCGACGCCCCACCCGCTGCGAGGGGGAAGCTCAGAAAACGGTGTAAAGGTCCGAGATTGAAATTCTTAAATTACTCGAATGATGAGCGCTTGTATGTCTATTAGCCGAGCAGTTTTTGAAAAATTCAGAAAGCCCACTACAGAGTTATTCACCACTCACAACACAACGTGATGGACGGTCAATGCCCGTGCGGGCCGGGCGCGGCGGGGGGCTAGTGGACCCCTCCCTTCATGCTAATTTGCGACAGTCGTTTCCTGTGACAACCATTGACCGCGCCGCCGTTCTCCTCGGACAGGAAGTCGGCTCCAGAAAAAAGAGGGGGAACCGTAAACACAAAGAGGAGGCGACGACAGAGCGGGCCACGGAGTGTACTCCCACCTAACGAAACGCCAGTGCGCATGTGCCTGTGTGTGTGTGTGTGTGTGTGTGTGTGTGTGTGTCGGCGGGTCCTGTTCGCACAGAGCGCGGCCGATTGCAGAAAGCAAACCGAAAGAATTATTGCCGGGCCGAACGACAGTAATAGAAGCGGCTTCCTGAACCGTAATTGTATTGGCCGCCCATATTGAATTACATTTCCGGGTCGCACTACACTTCACTTACCGACGGGGGTGGCAGCGGGGCCCGGCACTCTGTCCCCACGCACTGCCAAATAAAACAGCTTTCCTTTTTTGGAGCCCGTGAAAAAAATTGTTTCCTATGTAATGAGTTTTCTTTTGCCCGTATTTATTTCATACTGAACCACTTCGCAGCGGGGAAAGGTAGTGTCGCAAGTGCTGTCCCGTGGAGAGAGAGAGACAGAGACAGCGCGAGAGAGAGAAAGAGAGCGGTAAAGGAGTGGGAGTGAGATGTCCTGCAGGGAGTGTTTAAGGTGGCGGGCTCTGATAACGCAAAACATTTGTAAAAATTATACTCCACTCCCTGCTTCCCCCTTTGCGCCAAGTAATTACCAGATGAAAAAGATGACCCGCACCCCTTTGAGCTTCCGACCCCTTTTATTTCGTTATTTTTATTTTTAAAAAAGTGTATAGTAGTAGTAAAAAAGAGAGAGAGAGAGCGGGGGAAAAAAGCAACAAAAGCGGGTGCAAAACAAACGGAACGCAAACATAAAAGGGTGAGTGGTGAGAAAGGGGGGGAGGCAAGAGTGAGGCGGAGGGCTGCCCTGCTCCCATGTGCACGCGCATTACCGCACTGCGCATGCGTAGGAGTGAGAAAGAGCCGGAGCTTGGGTAGGACGGAGGGAGCACGCGGGGAGCGCGGCTCTCACTCCCTGCCTCTCTCTCTCTCTCTCTCTCTCTCTCTCGCACTGGCACGGCGTACTGCCCCCGCCACACCACACCTCTGCCAGGTGGGCTGGAGCGTGGCCCGGCGGCGCGGCCCCCTTCCCTCCCCGTGCCGGTTGTCGTCAGGCCTCGGTCATCCGCGCCGCTCCCCCTCGGTGGTGGTCGCGCTCGCGCGTCCGTCACGCCGCCGCCGCCGCCTAATGGCAGGCGTCTTGGCCGCACGCGGAGGTGGCTGCTGATTTCCACGCTTTTACGACGCCCATGAACACGAAAGGGTTCATTACGCGTGCCTTGTAGGGCCTCTGGCCGCCTCCTGGCGCCAGGCGGAGCCCCCCCCCCCCCCCCCCCACCCCCGCCGCGCGCCTCGGTGCGATGACCCCCGGCCCCAGTGCGCACTCCATGCGCACTCCTGGAACAGACTCCTCAGCAGCAAGAGGGCCGCTATTTCGAGCGCTCATTCCTGCGACGCAACGCGGTACGCGGCCGTCCCCCCACCCCCTCCCCACCGTGAGAAGGACCGCGACCGGTGACCGCGGCGCGGCCGCCACCACACCGCGCCTGGGGTGCGTGCCAGCAAACGCCGCTGCCTGGGAAATGGCCGCCGTTTACCCGATGACTGGTTACATAGGCTATTTCGCACCCGCAAACAGAAAGTTTTATATAAAAAAATAACAGCCAGAAAAAAATATACAGCGGTCGATTTCATGTAGGCAGCGGTTCGCGTTTTCGTATTTTTTTGTGTTTTAGAATTTTTTTTGAAAGTCGGTGATTTTTTTTCTCTGTGTGTAATCGTAGCGTCGGAGGGCACAGCGCAAGATAAACAACCGTGTGTGTGTGTGTGTGTGTGTGTGTGGCACGGTCCGGGACGCCGGCCGATATCAAAGGTGGGCCGCGACAGTGCGCCGCGAGGGACGCCTCTGGAGGCGCCGGGCAGGTAGGCAGGCCCGCCCGGCGGCCGCGTGCTGCGGGCTGCCTACGACGCGCACCGCAGGCGCGCTGAGCGGTGCGGCCACCGCCTCACAGCATTACGGCGCCGCGGCAGCCGCTCTTCCGGTCAGTTAAAACCATCGCCGCCCTTTAAATTGGCTGCAAACAAGAGGGCTTTTCGCGTGGTCGCAGCGCACACGCGGGGGCGCTGCCGCCGCCGTCGCCGTGCGGGGGCCCCCAGAGCGACGGCGGCGAGGGCCGGAGGAGGTGGAGGGGAGGGCGGGGGCGGGCGCGGGCACTCGAAGAAGGAACATGTTTCGCCACTCAGGGCCACTCGCTCCTGAGCGTGGTCCGGCTCTTCCACTACGGAAACTCCTTTCAAATACCCCCTCCCCCGGCCGCTCCCCGCTCCCGGCAGGCCCGCCACCGTGAACCGCACTGTGAGCACATCAGCAGCAGCCGCCCTGCCCTGCCTGCGCAAACCTCACGCAGCTAACAGCCCCCTTCATCCTCTCAGCGCCCTGCCCGCGCCGCCGCCCCTCTGGTCCCCCTCCCACGGTCGCCCGTGCGACCTCTCCGGTCGGACCTTGTTCGCGCCGGGACGTCCGTCTCCACCGACAAATACCACAAAAAAAAGGAAGAAGGGAAAAAAATCACGACAACGAGGGACACGGCAGCGCAGCGCGCGTTGTCGTCAACAGAGAGAGAGAGAGAGAGAGAGGGGGGGGGGAAGGCGACACGAGCGACACCTGTGGGGGACCAAAAAGGGGATAAAAATCAAGGGGGGAAACGGGAAAACATACATATGCGCGCGTCCTCTGTTTTCGTTTGCGAGCGTTCGATGCCGGGGGTTAATGGTAGTTGTGTGTGCAGCATACGCGCGCGGGCCCGCAACATGCACGCGGGGCGGCAAACATCGTAGCGCGAGAGGCGGGTAATAAAAATATGCGAAATGAAAAGTGACGGACACAGCGATGAGCGGGGGGAGTCGTCATACATCCGCCGCGAGAGGCAGGAGGGCCAACCAACTAGGGCAGGGATTCCGGCTGCGGGAGAGGGGGGGGGGGGCAGGGCCGGAGGCCAGGGGATCCTGAAGAAGGGCACGGGGGTTTGCAAAACGAGCGGACAGGGAGCGGAAGAGAGAGAAAGATAGGGAATGAGGGGAGAGTGGCAGAGAGAGAGAGAGAGAGAGAGAGAGAGAGAGAGAGAGCAGGAGGGAAGGAGGAGCGGTTTTGAAGGGCTTTATCAGACCTCCGCGATACGAGGCAAGTGGCCCTCTGGGTGCCGTCCGGACGCTTCCACTAAATAGTGGGCGATACACAGTGCCGGTCCGGGGGCCCTTTCCCCCCTCCCTTCCTGCGTGCGGCCCGTCGGCGCCGTCGCCGCTCCTGTGGGACCTCCAGGCCGCGCTCGCCCTCGCCGCGCTGCTCCTCCTTGCCGCTGACACGACCTTCCTTCGGGGCGGCAAGACGTCGACGTTATGCCCTCCACGACGGCCGAGCAGGCGGTGTTTTTCCTCCGCGACCGATTTCGAGTACGAATAGGGTACTCCGGAGAAGTCTAAACCGGAAGTGACGGTGCGTCTCATATAGAGCCGCGGTATGGCCCGGTTGTGTTCTCCTCGTCATCTTCTCCGCTTCCGTTTCAGGCTTCGCCGGAATACCCTGGAGAAAGAGGGAAGGTCACGTTTTCCGAAGCTTCTCCGAAGTCCACAGTCCGACCCGATTAGGAAGGCCAGGGCGCCGTGGAATCTCGGCGGCGGCAGCCGGCGCACTCATTTGTCAGCCGGTCCTGGTCAAGTTCCAAGGAGGTCCCGCTCCGTCCGTCCCGACCCGCTGCCGCGCCCCGTCCGCCCGAGTTTCCAGTTAATGTTTACTATTCGCCCATGCCAAGAGAGAGGCCCGCCCGGAGACTGTTGTTACATCATGGCACCGTGGAAGGGGGCGGCAGCAGAAGAAGAAAAAACAACAAGCTGTCCTGATGAGAAAAGCTAAGTCAGGAAGAAGAGAGCGAGAGAGAGACAGGGGGGGGGGGCGAGCGGAGAGACGGAGAGAGATAGAGAAACAGGCGAGCTGGGTCAAGGGAAAATGCAGCGGGCAGGCGCGAGGTTCAACAACGCTCCCCAGACGTGTCCCTATCCCGTGGACCGCACTCGGGAGGAGAAAAAAATTGGTAGCGCTGAGTAATAAGAAGGGCGCAAGGCGAGCGGCGGCGGAGGCGGCTGTGTCGCGGCCCGGGGCTGCTCCATATTCCTCTCCGCACTCGGCCATGCAAATTTACTACCAAAATCTCTTTGCCGGCCTTCACCTTGCGTGCGAAAGACAGCCCAGCAGGGAAAGGGACATGGGGGGTAAAAAAAAAGAGATAAGAGAAAGGACGAGTCGCGAGGGAAGCGGGGATAACAGGAGGGAAGAATAGAGGGAAAGCTAGCCGTGGAGGGGTGCGTGGAGGGGCGGTCACTGAGAAGGCAGTGGACGTGACCGCACCCGGGTCCACAGGGGTCCGCAGGGGGTCCGCAGGGGCCGGTCGGGGCCCGGGCCGGACAAGCTACACTGCTGGGGGCCGCCGGCTCGCCTCGCCTTTGTGAGCCTCGGAAACCGAATGCAATAAGCTCTGGCGCTGGCAATGTGGCAACGCCGGCAATGCATTCTGTTCCCCAACTCTGAAGGGCACAGAGGCGAATCCCGGGATCATTGGCTGTGCGTGGTGTGCGAACAGCAGCGGCAGCGGCCGACAGGGGGGGGGGGGGCACGCGGCTAGGACTGCAGCGGCAGGGGCGCGCTCGCTTTACCGGCATTATCGCTCCTGCTGTTGCTCCTGCTCGCGGCCATGAAATACGCAGCGGGCGTAACGGACTGCGGCGTTATGTGGACGCCCTGCTGTGGCGTGCGGGGGACACAGGCCCCGCGGGCGCGCGTCGCGTCGCCTCCACTTGACCTGCTTCGATATGCTCCCCGCGCCGCGTGCGGCCGCGTGTGGCCGCGTGTGGCCGCGTGCATGCTCCTGGCGTGTCGCCAGCAGCGGCCCCGCCTTGCAACACTGTTGAGTGCGCCGCTGCGGCCGCCGCCGCGCCGCCGCCGCGCCGCCGCCGCAGCACGTCCGGCCCGTTCCGGAGTTAGCTGGCATCGGCCGCGTCGGCTGGCTGTCCGAGGCCTCCTCCCGGGAGACGCGGCCGACAGGCGCGGCCGTCTTACCTCAGCACCGCGCGGCACCACGCCGTGCGCCGCTCACCTGCAACACAGAGGGAGGGCGGGGGTCAGTCACGCACGTGGGAGAGGCCGCTGCAGGGGCGCGCCGAGCAGGCCTTCCGTGGGAACCTTCCAGGTGACGGAAGTGAATACCAGCGTCAACTTGGGGCGCTGCCAGGCCCGGCCGGAGGGGCCCCGTGGGGGCGGGGGGCCGGGGCGGGCGGAGAGGCGTGCGGGAGGGGCTCGGCTGGCCACCGCCGCCGCCACCGCCCTGGAATGCAACCAAGTTCGGCGGGGAGGGCCGGCGGCGGGCGTCGCTGACGGGCTGCCGTGCCCGAAGAACATCGCTGCCCCCCGGAACACCGCGAGAAGAGAGCGCTTCACCGACCCAGCCCGGGTACGGGCTACACTCCACAATCGGTGGTGGGTAACCTTAAAGTGCACGGCACTGGTTCGTTACATAGCCGTTGCCGCGGGGAAGGGGAGGGAGAGAGAGAGACAGAGAGAAGGGAGTGAGCGGGGGAGCATGTAAGGGAGAGGGCGAGGAGCATGTAAGGGGTGATGCAAACAGATGCAGACAGGTGGAGAGAGAGAGAAAGGGGGGGGGGGGGCGGTCGCCTCATTGGCAGGCTACATGGCCACCCACATTTATTTAGACCCCGAAACAAGGCAACCCAGCCGCTGGACTCGTCCAAGGCCACACGCGCTCGCACTCACACACACACACACACACGTACCCAGAACCGCACCCGGTTCGGGCGGAGCGGACCGCGGCCACCCCATGTTTATGTATGCTTCGTCCACACTCGGCCCCGGCGGCCAAGCCTGCACTGCCGCCGCGCTGCTCCCCAGCAACACACGGAAATACACCAAATTCCTGCACCCCGTTGATCCGCTGAAACTTTGCGGTCGCACCAGTTCCACCGCTCTGTGGAGTTGGTTATGTGCGCCAGCCGTTTGGCGCTCGGCCGTGTTATTCCGCCGTGGCGCAGATTACACACTATACGCCCTCAACGCAGACAACGCCTTTTCCCATTTTTTTTTCGGTGCACAGTAAAAAAAATTGGAAAGAGGACGACGAGGAGCGTGTTGTAAATGGTATGAACTACTTTGGGAGCGCGGGGCTGCGCGCCGTGCCGCCGCGGGGGGTGAATCCCAATGACATGAACGAATGGGGGACGCGCGGAGGCCCGGAGGCTTTATGGCCAAATAATTTCCCTCCCGGCATATCCGATATTTGGAGCGACACCTCGCGGGCAGAGCCCGAGCGAGCCGAGGCCCCCCTGGAGGCTCCAGCCGTAGGCCCTGGAGGCCCCGCGCGTGGCCGTACTGGGGAGATATTTCACGCCGCAAAGCTTAACGTCGACGTGCCGCGTGCGCCCCCGCGGCGCCCGTCGTAACGCGGCTTTGGTTTTCAAAAAAAAAATATCGGGGCCAGCTTGCCGCAGCTTCCGTACCACGGCGTGTCGTTGTGAGGCTGGAGCGCCCGGAAGACCAGCAGCACCTGTAACGCCCCCAGCGACACTGCTCCCTCCCCTGCCATTCCTTAACTAAAAGGCCAGCAGTGGTAATCACACGCACCATGAGCTCGGTGCGGAAGCGACGCGAGCTGGAATCTCCATCACCGAACGCATCTGCATCGGGAAATTCTTCGGCGGCCGCTCCGGAGGGGGCGGCGGCGGCGGGCTGTGAGGAGTGTCCTCTCTGCATCAACTTCCACGCACCAGTTTGCCGCCTGAATACTGATCGCGGTCGGGGTCGCGGGGGTCGGGGGAGGTCGCTGTAATAGCTTTATGGTGTCTTCCGGCGAGGACACCATCCGAAAGGTGTGACCGCGGGGGGGTCCGGGAGAGGGAGGGGGGGGGGGGGGGGAGGCGGGCCGGGGGAGCGTTCGCCGTACTTGTTGCTGCCGAGAGGCCGAGGCCGCCGGGGCCATCGGCGCCGCGTCTTAATAATTCCGCATTCCACGAGGCGATGGCCTCGGCGCCGCCGCCCGCCCCCGCAAACTCACTCAGCAGTGTAAGCCGGATGTGAGGGGGAAGGTCACTTCCAATATTCAGGCGTTCATAATCACCGATGCCACCTGCTGAAATATGCGCATCTTCTGCATTTTCAAGAGGCAGGGTCGGCGTGTTCAAATCAAGGGAGGGGTTCACGCTTTTGAACATTGTGAACAGTATCAGTGGAGCCTGCGCAGAGACACCCAGAAGTGGGCCGCGCGGGTCATCCCTGCGCCGACGGCCTGCGACAGTGTACACAGGGTGTGCACGCCGGGTAGTGAGTACCCGCGGCCCGGCACGGCTCTGAGCCGACGTGCAAATAGTGAACACGGCTGCCCCTGAGTTAGTGTGTGCAAACGGTGTAGCGCCGCGCACAGGCGCCGCCGCCGCCGTGCGTCTAGGTATAAATTATTTCCCTAATGCAAGCAGCAGCGGGGCGCGACGATGCGCTGGCACGCGTGCCCGCCCGCGTGTGTGTGTGTGTGTGAGAGAGAAAGAGCATTCGGTACCCGAAAGGTGAGGCACTGCGCCTCCTTGGCGCGCGCGCGCCTTCCATTGCGGGGCGTCATGAGCTATGGCGGAAGTTACTCGAGCAGTCGGGGCGTCGGCTGTCCCACTCCCCGCACGTAATTTGGCCCCGCGGCGAGCGGTGCGGGTCGGGTGGGGGTGTCATGAGTGGTGTGTTCACATGACGAGAGCCCGCAGTACGCGCCCCGCCGCCGCCAGCTGCCGAGCCACGCCCCGCACAGCGCCCCCGCACAGCGCCGAAACCGTGCACCTTCGCGAGAAACGCAAAGCAGACTGAATTCGCGAAACAGACTATCATGTACGCGACTCCCGGATTTTTAATATCTCTAAGAGTGAAATCGGTTGGCGCGAGTTCGAGGATTGCCGATGCCGCTTGCGGTGCGCTGCGGCCGCGCCCCATCACGCCCGCGCACGACGATTCGGTGCACTTCATGCACCCGCCTCTCGGAATCTCATTACCATTATACCGGTCCGCTTTTCCTTGTTTTCAATTTTGTACCCCCGGCTCCCCTCTCGCGACCCGACTCGCGCACGCTGGCCCCAGCGCTGCCGCCCCCTCCCCCCTCTCGGAGCCAGCGGGGCTCAGAGCCCGGCTCTACCTGCGCCCCCCGCCCCGCGCCGCACCCCCTGGCGCCCCGCCCGCCGGCCCCCACCGGGCCGAGCACGGAGCCGCCAGCCCCGCTCACCTTTCACCGGACGGGGAGCAGCGCTGACGAGGGGCGACATCCCGCAGCCCGGACTCCCGGGCCTGGTGCCTAGGGGGGACCCGGGGGGCCGGCAGAGCCGCGGAGGCCGCGGGGGCCGCGGGGGTCGAGGACAGGTGGGAGGAATGTTTATCCTGCTGGTTAGGCCCGTTTACATGAGGTGAAGTTAGTTCGTAGGGGCCAAGGTGAGCGCCACGGCGCCAAGGTCTACGAGGTCCGCGGGGGGTCGGGGCGTGCAGACGTGTGCCGAGCGCCGCGCGCACCGCCTGATTGTGCCACCCACGCCTTCACCGCGCACAGCGCACTTGCGAAGGCAAGTGTCTGCAAACCAAAGCGCACACCGTCTGTGATTTTTACTCACGCTCCCACACGCGTCAGAATTATTTCTCAGATGCACAGAAGTGTCTGATTTTTTTGAGGCATCTTCGAAGCGCTTGAAAAACAAAAGATGACACGAAATGTGTACGTTTAGATTCTCGACTTTACAAGTGCAGTCATCGTGCCGTACAACAATTTTCGCGAGTCATTTTCCTGCCTTGGGTGGCGTGGACATGAGTGTGGCGAGAGCGGAGCGAGCGGCCAGTCGGCGCGGGCCCCGGCACCACATCCTCTGCATCTGAATAGAGCAGACACACACACACACACACACACACACACACACACACACACTCAGCCGGCGCGCACAAGTCTACTCGACACCGGAAATGGACCAGCCTGGCGTGGTGCGGGTGCCGGCCGTGCCGGACGGCCGGGACGGCGGGGGCGGACGCGGCGGACGTCCCCCTGGTCGGCAGCCGATAAGGCGGGGCCGCCGTGGGGGCCTCGGGGCCTCGGGGCCTCGCAGCGTGTTCCGCGCCGCCATCCGGTCGTTAATTCCGCGTTGCAGCGAAGGGCGGGCCGCCGCGGCGGGTGCGCCCATTCAACGCGTCCCTGTTGACTGCAAACTCGTCAGGATCAAGTTGGTCCGGAACTCGCGGCCGTCTCGGTTTCTAATCAAGGCTGGCCGCCGCCGTCCCGCGGCCCCGGCCTTCGGGGGCCTCCGGGGGCCTCCGGGGGCTGCGAGGGAGGGAGGGCCCGGAGCCGGGGATCACGGACCGGGGCCGGCTTACGTGACAGCGGCAGCGAGCCGGGCCTCACCGGTCCCCGACGGGCTCCGGGGGCAGCCGCCCTACAGTACACGCCGATCGCTGCGTCCCACCGCCGGCCAATGCGTGCCCAGATTATGCTCATTTCGCCTCACATTTTCGCATACATTCTATCCTTTTAATGTTGTGCTTTTGACGATCGTGGGAAGGATGTTTTCCTCCGTCGCCCTCGGCCCCGTGACCAGCGCCGTCGTGGGGGCACTGTGGCGGGGCGGAGCGGAGCCGGTCCTCACGCGGCAGGCATTCATCTCGGCCTGCGGGACGTGGGGGCGGCGGCGCGGGACGGCGGCGACCGAGCGCGCGCCCGCCCGCCCCCCTGGCCTGGCCGGACTGTCATCCGGACACGCCAGCGCCGGCGATGGACGGCCCCGGTACAGAGGAGGCCGCCTGGCCGGCAGAGGAGGGCAGAACAGGCTCCCCGCCGCCGACCCGACCCGACCTCCGGGGAGCCATTTCCTGGCGTGTCGTGTTGTAGGCCCCGCTGCCGGTGACGTCTGCCCGCCCCGCCGGCCCCGTCCGCCGGCCCCGCCGTCCAGCGGCGGCCCCCTCCCCGCAGCGGTGGCCTCCTTATCTCCTTATCGGCGGCCGAGATGTTTACAGCGGCGGCATCTCGCTAACTGCGTGCACGACAACGACGGCCCGTTATCTCCCCCGCACGCCGCCCGCCCCTCCGCCTCACCTCACCGGCGCACAGGGGAGGGCAGAGCAGAGCAGATCCGATGCAGATCCCAAGTTGGGCGCCGGCACCACGGAGCGGGGCAGCACCGCAGCGGCGCACCAGCCACGGCTGTCCTGCCCTGGCCGACGGCGTCCTCCGGGGACGCCTCCGCCGCCGGGGAGGCCGGCGCCACCGACTGTCACTTGAACAAGTCGTGAAAAGAAGCGAGCGATGGGTCGGAAATGGACTCTCGGCCCGGCCGCGTGTGACGTCGCGACCCCGGCGGCCAGGTTGATGACCGCGGCGGCCTCGCGCAGATTAGTCTGCCGGGCTCGTAAGTCCTGGGCGCCGCTCCCCACTGCCGGGGCCGCCGGGAGCGCCACGACCGAGCGCTCCCCGCCCACACCAGCACCCCCGCCGCCCGCGCTACTTGTGAATATTCCCACTCGTAAAAGCACAGGATGTAGTCAAACAAGCCGCTTAGAATCCCCGCATAAAACATCACGTTTTAAAAATTCCGGCGAGGGAAAGTGCCCTGGCCGCTGCGGCCGTCACCACAGGGAGGGTCCCCGCGCGGCCGGCGGCCTGCGAATAACCTCTGCGCTCTCTCTCTCTCTCTCTCTCTCTCTCTCTCTCTCTCTCTCTCTCTCGCTCTCTCTCTCTCTCTGTCCCTCTCCCGCTCCCCCCTACTCGCACTTGCTGTCCAACCATGCTCATCACTCTCTCACACACATTCTCTTTATCGCACTGCGGGCGTCGCCACAATGGGTAGAACCAAGATGAGGGTACTGCACAAGACACCCCCCCCCCTCCCCATTCCAGCACTTGCACCTATACCCTCAATCAGCAGGAGTAACCTTTATCTTTTTTCTGTCAACCGTGAAAACCTTCCAACAAACCAGAGGCTGCGAAAGAAAATTACTGATGTTTGTACAGCCGCCGCTGGGAAGGAACTTCTCACCGGGGAAAAGGGAGTAATCACCTTTAATATTTCGGGGTCCGGCGACTCGGAAGCGGAGCCTGCTCAGAAACTCGTTCCGAGGACTTTTTACAGACCTCCCCCCCCCCCCCTCTCCCCGCATCAAAACCCAATTCAAGGCGTCTAGAAGGGGTCTGCTCATCGCTGTGTGCCGGGAGGGAAAAGATGTTGACTTGAGGAGAACGAGATGAGCAAGGAGGTGGTGGGACGTGGCCAGGGGGAGGGGCCTTTTCATTCCGCCCCGTAGAGGGTCACGCGCCCCCTCCAAGGCCCGTCGAGGGCCCGCCGAGGCCCCACCGAGGGCCCGCCGCCGTCCTCGCAGGACGCCTCAGCAGAGCTGCGCGGACGCGCAATTTTATGGCCCGTGATGACGATGATTTTTCGCGTGGTTGGAGCCGCATGTAACGTAATGCATTGATCCCTCCATCAGACGGGGCGCGGCAGCTCCGCGGCAGCTGTGCACTTTATAGAGGGCGTCCGGGCAGGGCCGCGCGCCGCCCCCGCGTCCTGCCTTGTGATTGGCTGCCCAAGACGCCCGGCCGGCCAATGGCGACACGCCGAGGGGGAAAAGAGTGAGGCGAATGAAACCTTTATTGAGAGGGAGAGAGAGAGAGAGAGAGAGAGAGAGAGAGAGAGAGAGAGAGAGAGAGAGAGAGAGAAGCAGCGTCGGGCGTCCGGGGGCCGGCTAGTGTAGTGATAAATGATTTGGGAGGTATTGCCTTGAGAGGCGTAGACTAGAGCGGAGGCGTAGGGAGGACGGTCATTGAAATAGAAATTCGGCCGGCGCCCCAGACGGGAGGGACGGGCACGGGCGGAGGGGAAGGGGAGTGGTGCGGCTGCTCCGGTTTTGAACATCCAGAAAGCTGACGAGCGCGTAGCACTGCGGCGATCGCAGCCGCACAAGCCCGTGTCACGACATACGGGCTCGTTCCATACAGCGATCAGCAGGAGTGGGCTGAGCGGACTCCTCCTTGCTCTCTCTCTCTCTCTCTCTCTCTCTCTCTCTCTCTCTCTCTCCTCGTCCCAAGACACCGTCGAGGGGCAGGGAGGGGAGGAGGCGGCCGTTATCGAGGTGCAGTCATGGCGGCAGAGCGGCAGCGCGCCACCTTCCGTTTTGGCGCGTGCCCAAACCCATTTCGTGCCTCTTCCCCCGGCCGGGCACGCCTACCCCGGTCCCCGGTACACCTACACCGGCACACCTACCCATCCTCTATCCACCGGTTTGCCGTGTCTCGGCGCGGAGCGGACGAAACCACTAGCAGCGCGTCCAATCAAACTTTTTGACCCCCGCCAGGCCACCACCGTGCCGCTGCCCCCGTCCACCCGGACACCCCCACCGCAAGGGGGTCGTCCACAAACGTGACAATTTTAGCGAGAGGCCGCCAACCCGTGTGGCGGCGGTGGTGGACGAGGGAACGGTGGCGACGCGCGCGGCTGGCATCGGCAGTGCGTTAATTAACAACACGCAGCGGACGCGAGGTCAGCTCGGGATGCGCACCAATGAGCATTCGCCAGAGATCAAAGCGCGGCTGCGTGACGCGGAACAGCGGGCAGCCGCGTAACGTGACCGTGGCGGCAGAGACCGAGTGCCCGTTTCCGCCGGACGTATATATTGGAACGATATGCGGTGCCGTGCAGTGCCGTAACGCTCTGCGCCAGCGTAACGCTCAGTGACAGCGTAACGCTCTGCAGCAGAGTAACGCTCTGCGACAACGTAACGCTCTGCGGCAGCGTAACGCTCTGCTACAGCGTAACGCTATGCGACAACGTAACGCTCGGCGGCAGCGTAACGCTCTGCGTCGCCTGTCACCCGGTCGGTATCGTCCACACGCCCCCCCTCCCCCTGCGCGCGTCGTGTGACATGCGGCAACATGCCGAGCCGCGTTGACCCGCAGCAATTACGCCCGCCATAAAGATACATATCGGGCCGCCGACCTCGCTGCCAAATTGATTGACCCGCTGCAATAGCAGAAGCCTTTTCCGGGGCGTGCGTGCCGGGCGTCGTTACGGGGCTGTCATACGCCGTGCGCGCATGCGCGATGAGTATCTGCACCAATCACACAGCGGCGGTGGTGACGTCTGTCGTGCGCCACTGGATAAATCCGCGGAATCGTGTCACGTTCAGGGCGGAGTGCATGGCCGGTGACCTGGGTGCGTTGACACAACCCGCGTGAGGAGGGGGAGGCCCATTTTTTTTAAAAAAAATTACATGTGTGACAATCTCCTGTTGCAGTGCACCTGCTGTTAATTTTGCTCCTCTATGCCGATATTTTGGCAGAATAATTGTGCCATCCGCGCGGACAAACGTGCCTAGCGGCCGGTCGAGTCGATATCGCGTCATCACCGTCGAACAAATATGTTTGTGCTTCGTTTACTCTTCTCAATGTGTCTCTGTTGACCCGAACGCGACCCCCCCCCCCCCACAAAGATAAAATAAAAATTGGGGCGGGAAGGCAGGGTGGAGAATCTGTTTTAATAAAAAATGGAAAAGAGAAGAGAAATATGCCCGCTCAGACTCGGTCCCACATTGCTTATCAGCAAAAGCCTCCGCCCGCGGCCAATAACACTGCTCCGTCGACATCCAACACAACTCTGTGGGCGAGTTTGTGTGATACTTTTTTTTTGGGGAGTGCAAACGAAAATAGTAAGCCGCAGAGGCCGCGGGCGCGCAGCCAGAGCAGAGTTGTACTCCGGGAGGGCCGGCCAGCCGCGGGGCCGGACTGGGTGGGTATCAGCGTACGTATTTACCACAGCCGTTATCCGCGACGCCTATGACGTGGCGGTGCGGGGCCGCGGCTGCGTCACGGTGGGGCGTGGCGGAGCGTGGCGGAGCGTGGCGTCGGCGCCCATATCCGACAACAAACGCCACAGAGCTTCTGACATATCGACAATATTTGAGGAACAAGAGAATGTCGTGTGTGCGCGCTCCGGGCGGCGGCGGTGCCGCGTCAGACCCACGCAGCCGCGGCGGGGCGCACGGCAGCCGCCGGCCGCCGGCCCGGACGCGGCGGTGTGCGTTGATATCGAGCACGCTCCGGCCGAGCCGCCGCCGCTCCCGGACGTTTCGCGAATGTTTGCCTGCCGGGCGGGCGGCGCGGCGCGGCGCGGGCCGCACAGCGCACAGCAGCAGCGGCGAACACGTACGGACGGAGTATCCCAATATTGGCCGAGAGGACTGAATATGAGCTAATTCCGAGGCAAATAAGGGACGTGCCTCGCGCGGGTACAACGACGTCTCTGTAGCCCGCGGCCCCGGAGGCCCGCCCCGGACGGACGGGGGTCAGCGTCAGCCGGCGTCAGCCGAGGCCAAGGAGGAGGGGGGCTGCTCGGCCGGGGCCGCTGCAAGCTGGCCGGGCCAGCGAGGGGCCGGGAAGGGGTTGGGGATAGCTATTCCGCTCGGTCTGCACGGGCCCTTAACGACTGCGGAATCATATGGAAATGTCGCCCCTCCCCGCCGCCACCGCCGCCGGCCGCCCCATCGCGTGCTCAGAGATTCATGCTCCCGACATAAATGGAATGGAGACGTACATTCCCTTCCGCTCCGAGGCGTCCGGGGTATACGCGTTGTACACCCGATCCCGACGGAAGAGAGGGGCGCGACCCTTCGCGGCGCGTCCGCCAACCCCGTGTGCTCGGGGGGCAGCTTCGCCAGAAAAGTACGCGAAACGCGGCGACTCCGGCACGACTGTCTAGGGTTTCTAGTCCCGAGATTTTCAATGAAATTTTTGGAATTTAAAAAGAAATCAAATATTTTTAAAAAATCCGGCAATCTGGTGACATTTTCTCAAATATTATAGATTTTTTATCCATCGGAAAGCAAAGGGCTGCGGAGGATTTTCCGAGGGAGATAAAGGAGACGCACAGGGCGAAGGCTGCTGCTGGACGGAGGAGAAGGAGCGCGCCAGACGGAGACGGGCAGATAGAGGAAAGAGAGAAAGCGATAGGGGATGGACACGAACGCTTCACCGCTCCCCTATCACCGACTGGCCCGGCCGGCCGGGCCGCGGCACGAGGAGGTGGCAGCGAGGCGCGCGGCGCGCCGTATCGCAACAAGAACAAGAAACACGTGGAGGCCACTTCTTCCCGGCCCACCTCCTCCTCCCACTCTCTCGCTTTCTCTCTCTCTTTTTCTCTCTCTCTCTCTCTCTCTCTCTCTCTCTCTCTCTCTCTACCTTGCCGGTACGTTACGGCGCAATGAAACACCCAAGCAGTGGCGGCGCGGCAGCAGCGGCGGCACGGAGAGAGAAGTTCGAAAAATCACTAACGAAAATAAGAGTCTCGGCAAAGGAAAGGGGGAGGAGGGAGACAACGGCGGCGGCGGCGGCAGGGAGTGAAAAAGAATGCAATGTCCGCCGGGCGAAGTGAAAAGAAGGGTGCAGCACCGCACCAACTATTTCTAAGAGAGCGTCATGACCAGGAGCCTGTGTGTGTGTGTGTGTGTGTGTGTGTGTGTGCTCCGCCCCGCCTGCGGGGGCCCCGCCTGGCGCTGTGCTGCTGAGTGCATTAGCTTTGCCGTGAGGTGGGGTGGCGGGGCCGGGCAGGGGGTAGCACAGGGATGCACGATGCGCACACCCCTGCGCCCCTCCCCAACCCCTCCCTCCGCTGCTGCGGTTTGTCTTGGGAGAAAGTTTGACCTCTTTGTGGGTGGGTACGGGGCGTAGGGGGGGGGGGGGTCTCTGGTGTCTGGTCTGCCCCCCATCACCGGGGACATTACATCTGAACATGGAACGCGCGCACCTACCCTCCGCGCAGAACGCCCGTCACCGACATTTTGCGGGGAGTGCGTGGCAGTGCCGGGCCAGTGAGCCGGCCGGGCCGCGCCGGGCCGGGCCGCGCGCGTCCTTGGGCCGAGAACGACTCCGGGCTGCTGCGGAGGGCGTGCCAAGGATACACCCGCCGCCGGCCTGTGGAGTCCCCGCGAGTCGCTGGCCAAAGTCACGGCGTAATAAGCCTCCGTACTGTGAAAGCGAATAAGAAGCAGTCAGCCCTAAAGGTCGCCGCAATGGCGGAATGGTTGTGACACGCGCCCGCAGCAGGCGGCCCGCCCTCCTCCCCCCGCTCCCCCGCCGCCTCCCCCCCCCCCCCCGGCTGCCGCGCGTCTGGGTTATGAGAGACGCGCGCCGCCCCCCACAGCAGCGGCGCCGCCGAAACGACAGGTAACGCAATGTTCGCCATCAACTCGCGGGCGGCGGCGGGTTCGAACGTTCTCGCAAGCGGACGTAAAATGAAGGGTGACTACGGAAAGAAATCAACTCCTGTCCGCCCTGCTCGCTCCTCTTTCTTGCCCCGCCGCCCCGCACCTGGGGACCGCTTTATGGCGGCCCGCCTCGGACAATCACTCCCCTTCCGTCGTACCTTTCGTACCTCTTCTCCACCCGCGCCGCGGCTAAATTGCCCTCTGAGAACTAATTAGCAAAGATTTTTCACGGGAATTCAACGTCGTGCAGCTGCCGCGTAAAGACCTCCGCAAATAAGATAGGGGGGGGGGGGGAACCTACGCCGCGGCCGTCAGCCGAATAAAAGGGCGCGCGGAGGAAAAATTGGGCGGAAGCGAAAGAAAAGAACTTCCCTAAATTATTGACGACGTTTCGAAAGCGCCAATAACGGACGAGTGGTCATAAAATCGGTGTCAGGATCGGCGGAGGGAGAGGGCAGTGGGGGGGGGGGGGGGGGGGGGGGCCTGCGGGGTCTCCGGGCTGCGGAGGCCGGACCTCAATGATTCTTCTTCGGCTGGGCGATAAGGGAAGTTGGAGGCCCCGGGGCCCCGGCTGCATCCTGCCGACTGGTGCACTTCGGCGACGAAGATGACGGCGGCGTCCCCGGCCCGGCTTGATGGACGCCCCCCGAGGGACCCTCTCTCCAAGCCCCCCTCTCTCCTCCGCCACTCTCGCAAACGAGCCCTTCCTGTTTATGGAGGCCATCAAGTGGGACTATCAAGTGAGGCACGAAGAATACTCAGGAATCGGTATAGTGGTGCGGCAGGACACGGCAGAGCGGGGCCCCGTGGGGCCGCGGGCTGTGGAGTGGCTGGGCCGCGGGGGGCCGTGGGGGCCGAGGGGGCGCGCCGCTCGTGTGCGGGGAGCGCCGCGAAACAGAGTCGCACCGCTGGATCATTTTCCCGGCGCACACGGGAGACGGAACAGCAGCGCCTTGCATGGGAGCGTATGCTGCGGGGCCTGCGGGGCCTGCGGGGCCTGCGGGGCCTGCGGGGCCTGCGGGCCGTGCAGAGCCGGGTAAGCGTATGCGCCGCGAGGGAAGAGTGAGGCGCAGCGGCAGCAGAGGCGACGGCGGCGACGGGGCGCAAAAGCGAGGAATGCGCGACGATCCGAGGTCGAGGTCGAAGGCAGCGACGGCGGCGCGACGCGGTGACGTCATCAGCGTGAGAATGATGCGCATGTCGTCGAGGGGAGCGGTGGCGGCGGCGCGGCGTGTTGCAGACGGAGGAGATGAAGTAGTGCACCCCGCCTGCCGACTGCTCCCCTTATCTCACTCGCTTTGCGGCGGCGGCGGCCGAATGAGGTCACACACAGGACCGGCCCGGACGAGCTCGGAGCCCCGACCACACGATACGCACACGGGAGGTTAGGGTGCGCCGGGGAATGCAGTTCCAGGGGTGGACGCATACCTCGCCCGGCGCGCAGCTGCTGGTGGTGGTGGTGCACGCGCGCCCCCGCGCACACCCGGGCGCACAGTGGCGGCGGCGAAATCTCGGGACAAAGTATTTATTCCTGCGGGAGAGGCGGCGTTAGGGCGGCCGGCTGACTGGCTGGCCGGCAGCCCGCCTCGGTCGGCTGCCTGCCTGGCTGGCGGCCGCAACGCCGCCGGACACGACAACGACGTCGACGTTGCTACTCACGAGCCCAGCGGCGGCGGGGGCGGCCGCCTCCCCCGCTGTTTGCGTTTTATAATAAAAATAAATGCACCGAGAGACATAACGGAGGCTGACCTACACGACGGCGGCCGGTCGAGGCCAGCGCCGGCCGGCGCGGAGGCAACAATAGAGAGAGAGAGAGAGAGAGAGTGAGAGAGAGAGAGAGAGAGAGAGAGAGAGAGAGAGAGAGAGAGAGAGAGAGAGAGAGAGAGAGAGAGGGAGAGAAAGCGGGATCAGTGAGAGAAAGGCCCCCTCCCGTCAAGAAGAATAGGGGCCGCCGGGTAAGGAGATACGGCGGAAGGGGGGGAAGGGTTATTGTCGCATATTTCCCGCAGAAGCCTGCAGGAGCCTGCAGGAGCGAGGGGGGGAGGATGCGGCGAGGCGGAGCGGCCTGAGCTGCGAGCGGGGGCCGCGGGGGCCCTGACGTGACACCCACTGACAATCCATGGGCGCTTCGACCCAGAAAGATGACAATCTCGGCGTGTGGAGGAGGGCGTTGGCAGGGGAGGGGGCGGTGCGTGGACGCGCGCGGCCATGGTGCGGCGACGCCCGTCCCATTGAGCAAAGTAAATGGTCCTAGAAGCGCGCTCACGCCTAGACAGGGTGCACGGCCGGGAGGGTCTGCCAGCCCGAGCTTGATGATGACGAGCATCACAAAAGTTGCACCCGCGCGCGCGCGTCCGTACCAAATAACTTACACGCTCTCTTTTTTGCGCGCGCGTGTGTGGCTGTTTTTTCCGTTACGAAAGTATATATTTGCACGGCGACGAGAGGTGGTTCCCCGGCAGAGACCCGGGCCGATCTCACGCAACACACTGTGCCGTCTGAGGGTGGCGGGCGCGCTAGATTTTCCTCGGTGACCTCCTCTAAGACGCGGGGTGGACAGCAGCGGGGCCTTGGCGCCTGATTGCCTCCTCGCACAGGAGCGGGGGGTCACGGGGGCCCGTGTGTACCGGGGACAACTACTCCGCCGTGAGAGGTCAGACAGACAGCGCAAATCCAGCCGGGCGGGGCCGGGGCCGGGGCCGGGCGAGCCTAACAGGCGTGGAAGAAGGACGGGTCGGCAATCCCCGGGGAAGTGACGCACGCGGCCCGGCGGGGCCCGGCGGAGCCCGGAACGGTGCAGAAACAAGCCTGGCAGCGGAGCAGGTCGCGTCCCTGCGGGCCCACCGGCCCGCCAGCAGGGGTACACAGAGCAGGGCCCCCCGTTCCTCGACGGGGTCAACTAGGGTCTCAATATGGCTGGCAGGCTCCCTCTCCCCCGCCGCCCGCCGCTACCGCTGCGGGCCCTGCGGCCCCCGGGCCTCCGGACCCTGCAGGGACCTCGACGTGTCTGGCAGCGGCAAGTTTCTACGGCCGGCGGGGAGGGGGCGGCGGCGACCGTGAGGGGCTTCATGGTTTCAAACTCGCCCGCCGCCTGCCCCGCCGCCGGCCCCGCCGGACTCGGCTGTCCGGTGGATTGATTACGGCGTGGTTCCGCTTGTCTATTGATAGTCCCCCACGCAGCGCCGCATTTTCGGCTCTGCCTGCGCCTCGACTCCCCCAAACTTACAAACTTGCGAGGATCAGCTTGGACGCATTTCGGAATGTCGATTGAGCCCCTCGATCTATGAGCACTCGGCGTTTCGCTCTTCTCCTCCACCCTCTTTAAGGTGAGTGAAATTGCAGTCGTGGATCCAAGGTTCGCATCTCTCGCCTATGCGAGCCTGCGCAGTAACGTTTGAACTGGCAGAAGCACAGGGCCTAAGAGATAGAGAGGGACGGACTGTGTGCTGTGAGTGCCGTACGGAGAGGCAGGGATGCGGGGGCAGGGGAGGGGGGGAGTGTAGTCGAGTTCACTTGGGCGCTGATGGGCTGACCAAAGTCCACCGCAACGCTCGCCATGGCTTCGCCGCGGGCTTGCCACGGGCTTGCCACGGGCTTGCCACGGGCTTGCCACGGGCTTCCCACGGGCTTCACAGGCTTGCCACGGGCTTGCCACGAGCCCGCCGCCGTGGCGCGGTGCTGGGGCTGGCAGGGCGGGAAGCACGACCGCTAGGCCGGGGCCCTCAGCCGGGTCGCCCTGGAGGCAGTAGGCTCGGCACGGCACCGCGCCCGGCTGGTCCCGTGCACCATTATTAATGGGGTGGAATCAAAACTTACATCAGCCCGAGGCAAGCGGGGCTGGTTGCCGTTCTCTCTCTCTCTCTCTCTCTCTCTCTCTCTCTCTCTCTCTCTCTCTCTCTGTCCCCTCTCTGCGTGCCCGGGCGTACCTGGAACAAAGCGGGGAAAGCGCGCGAATAAATACCAAGAGAGACTGCGTGTGTTCCGCCGTTTCGTATTATTACTGCCCCGTGTATTTCCCCGCGCCCTTGTTTTCTTTGTGGTCAACAACTTTTCCGCGCCGCGGCCGCCGCGAGTTGTCGCGCGCCTGTTTTCGCTTCGCGGTGCCGTCCGCGCACCAGCCGCAGCGGGGCGGCAGAGTGTCGCGTGCCGGTCGCGTGCTGGTCGCGTGCCAGTCGCGTGCCAGTGCGCCATGCGGAGACGGGACCGGTAACGACGGCGGATCGGTTTGCGACCGCCGTCTGCCAGGGCCGAGCCGCTCGTGTCTCCCCGCTGCCTCCGGCATGAATGCTGTGCGCCTTCTATTTCTGCAGCTCGCCCCGCGACCTCAATAACTGCCGCACCGCGGGGACTACTCACGTCCACTCTGCAATCACCTGGAGGGGCAGCCCGGTGGCGCCCGGCTGGGGGAGCCTGCCTCAGGCGCCGGTCCACTCCCGTCCCCTCTCCGGACCCACGACAGAGAGCGGGGCCCGACACCACAATAGACGGCGGCGGCGCCGGGGAGCGGAGGCCCTTTTTCCTCCCTCCACGAGAAAGGAGGAGGGGTCGTGAAGGGCTTCATTCATTAATGAGACAAATTTTTGATGGTCGCGCCTCTCCGTCGCTCTCCCGGCCTCTCCGCGCCGCGCGGCCCCGCCCGCCAGCTCCGCCCGACAGAGCAACAGGGCCGTTGTGCCGCGTGACGAACGCGTCAGGACCAGAGAGGAGAGGGGCCGCTGCGGATGCTGTGACATTTAGAGCCACTAGCCCCAGACGCGTCAGCAATACATATTTCAGGTTAGCAGCCGTCCACGTAGAGCGTAGTCACTTGGAGCAGGGAGGGGAGACCGGGGCGCTGATTACATCTTATGCATTAGCGTGGGTAGGTTAGGTTAAACAATGTTTGTTTTAAATAGATAAGAATTTTTTCTTTTTTTCCTGTGCACCGCCGGCTGCGGTGCTGCGGGCCGCATTGAAAGGTATAATCCAGCGGCGCGCCCATCGCTCATATCCTATTGCACCTTCACCCCCGCCCCCCCTTTGAGTCCGGCGCGCGCATTGGCGGCAGACCATAAAAAACGACATTTTCATTTCTGACCTCCGCCGGCGTCGTCAAAGCGTCGCCGTTACGGCGTGAGCGAGTGCGGGGAAATGGAAATGCCAGCATAGCGCGCCGCCGGGGCGTACTCTGCCAGAAGTAAAGCACACAGACAGGGGGAGCGGCGGCAGCGGCAAGGAAAAACAGGAGCGGCGCGGAATATGTCTGGCTGCTGGTGCCGCGGCACGGTCCCCTTGAGTCCCACTGGGAGAGGCCCCGGCCAGATCTACGATAAAACTACAGCTTTAACTACGCAGTTCCACAAACTGTAGTTTTTTTCTGTAGTTGACGTGGAAAATAATTGGTCTCAATTATCTGTCACTCTTTTGCTCCAGTGGAACTGTAGTTTTCTGTGACCCCAGTTCACCTGTAGTTTCGTGGTGTAGTCACGTGACCGGCGGCGGTCACGGCAGGCACCGTCGCGCCGCTATCCGGCGGCCATCTCGGCTTGTATCTCTCATCCCGCTCTCCTCGGCTCCTCGCAGCTTGGCTTCCTCAAAAGGATCCGTAGACAGTTTGATTAATTATACGACGCGCGGGAACTCCCATTAAAAGTTTTGTCTGGCGCACTCGACAAAACAGTGTGACACTGGCCTAGATGTGGCCCCGGCGCGGCGTCAGGGGCGGGGCCGGGGCGTTTGGCTAGCGACACTGAGAGCTAAGGCAGCGTCTGCTCTCGCAGGTCGGGTCCGAGGGCTCTCAAGCACCCGCCCCCACAGCGCCCCCCCCCCCCCCCCCGGCCCGTGCTGCCTGGCCGCGACGTCCGGGGGGCGCGGCCCGGCCCGGACTCGCAAGGCCGCGTCAACTTGCAGCAGCCAACTACTTTGGCGGGGGGGATATTAGGCGGCAATGCAGGCGCCGTGCCGCGCACACCTCCTTGTCGCCGGTGACAGAGTTGGACGGGTTAGGGTTCGCGCGGCCCGGTTTGCGGGCCCCGGCTGCCCATAAACTCGGCTGGCGGCGGTGCGGCGCGGCGGGGAGAGCCCGGCCGGTAGGCAGACCCGGTAGGCGGCCGTGCGCTGCGGGCTGGCCTATGCCGGCTTCCGCAGGCGCCCTCCGCGCCGCGGTGCTGGCGGCGCCGCCGGCGGAGAGGGCAAGAGGCGCCGCCGCACACTGCTGCCATCAGCGGCAGCAGAAAGCCAGCAGACGAAGCAACAGTGAAATATGCAAAGGCGAGAGGCGACTGCAGAGCCGACCACACCAGCCGCACTGCAGCGCGCCGTCGCTGGGTGCTGCCGTCGGCTGGTGCTGCCACTCCCGGGGCCCCGCCGCCCCGCGGCACCGAGTCTGGCCCGGAATAAAAGGGGAAACGTGTTCGGTCCGGGGCCGAGAGTCGGAAAAGGGTCTGGGGCGACACGTCGGAATGTTGGCCCAAGGAAGCGTCATTAGAATCTCTCGGCGGGACCCGCCTCCCCCGCCGCGCCCCGTCTTCCCTCCCACCCCTCCCCCTCTCTGTCTCTCTCTGACGCACACACACAAAAAAAGTTGCCGTCGTATCACTCTGTAAGCGCGCGGGCGGTGGGGCCGACATCCGTACATCTCGTGACACAGTGCGATACAGAGAAGCGGCTCGAGATTGCGCAAAATGCCGTTCCGTATCTGAGGCCGCGCGGCCCCTAAACGAAGGTCCATTCAGAAGCCGGCGGCGGCCGGCGGGCAGACGGCTGCCGGCCCAATCCTCCCTGATAACGTTTTATATTTCACCGCGCGGCGACCGCCGGGTTCCGCCGGGTTAGGCCGGAGGGAGGGGGGGGGGGGGGAGCGGGAGGGAGGGAGGGAGGAGGGGAGGCATTGTGGGGGGCCAACAAAAGGCAGAGGCCAGCAGCAGAGCCCTCGCAGCGATGTGTGAGTGGGTCAGCCGCGCGGGGGGGGGGGGGGGGAGTCACGCAATTGTAACGGCACGATTCGTCAAAAGGCTGCCCGGAAGGAGAGGAGGAGAACGGCGAGGCAAAAGGCACCGCGTGCGCGCGGCGTGTGCCGGGGCCTCTCTCAAACGACAGGAATGTATTTTTACTCGCTGGAAATTCCCTCCATTTTGCCGCGCCGAGGAACAAAGGCCGCGAGTCGGCGCGGTGCAGTTCAGCCGTTCAAATGTTTGTGCTCCGCGGGGGGGTTTAAAACCCGGTAATGCGGCGAGACGAGGATAGAGGAGACGGCGGCGCGCGCGGCACGGCGGCCTGCGGCGAGATCTATCGGCGTTCTCAGGAAGCGCCGCCGTCCGTAATCGCCGCGAGAGGGCGCTGCGCGCGCGTATATCTCTCCGCGCTGCCGGCGCATTCCGCGCTCGCCTCGTGTTTTAATCGGGCGGCAAGCGGAGCTGCGGAACTCGTTTCCAAACATTCATTTTACCGACGTAAAAAGTGAGTTGCCCCGTGCTGCAGGGACCCCCCGCCGGGCGCAGCGGGGCGCAGCGGGGCGCAGCGGGGTCGGTAGGGCGCCGCTGCGGGCAGTGGCGGCAGCCCACAGCCTCCCCCCCGCCGCCGCCGCTCCTTCCTATCAGACCCAGTCAGCGCGCCTTTCAGACCCCCCTCGACACCTTTATGGGCGTCGGAAAAGAACACTGATAATTACGAAGCGGTCGACTGCTGGCTTGCTGCACACGCGGGCAACGCCGCCACCGGTAACTTGGGCTTTCACTCGCGCGAAGAAAAATGCCCCGACGTCTCCGAGACTGGTTCACCTTTTCGCTCCCGCCGACGGAATTTTTCTCACAATCTGTATATGCCACTCCTTATCCCTACATTATGGTTCATTGATGCAGATTCAACATTTTTAGAAAGAAGGAATAATAGAAAAGGGCGCGGCAATCTCCGGACGGGTGCACGTGACGGCGGACCAGCTTGCCACCGCCGCGGCTCAAACACACACAAATAATAAACAAAACACTTCCCTATCGCTTTTGCCTTCCAGACAAGAAGAATAATAATCCGCGACAAATGCGCGGATTGGATTATTTTAATACCTTCATTATTTTCGGCGGAAAAAAGGGGGACACAGAAAAAGAAGGGGGGGGGGGATTTCATAATTTCCCAGTACAGCCTTTATACGGTGGACTTCACGTATCAGAGGGCCTGCTGGCGTGCCGGGCCACCATTAATCACAAACCGTGTCGTGTTTGCACTGGGCGACACAGTTTCATTTACGGGACCGCGGAGCCTCGAGCGGCGGAGCCGATGGGAAGCGAAGGTCAGCGAGCGGGCCGCGAGGGCAGGGCTGGGAATGACCCGCTGCTTCCAGCAACCACTTCCCCCGTGTCCCCGTGCGCTCATTCTCTCTTTCTCTCTTTCTCTCTCTCTCTCTCTCTCTCTCTCTCTCTCTCTTCCTCGTGGTAGAGTGAGAGAGACAGAGAGTCATAGAGCAGAGAGAGAGAGAGAGAGAGAGAGAGAGAGAGAGAGGACCAGAGAACGATCGCACTGTGCAGCCGCGGTGCACCGCCCGCCGCAGCACTGCGTGGGGGTCAGCCAACCCTCCTCCGATGCGCGCGCGGCCATCGAATCACACAAAACGAAATGAATTGCTTCTCTGCCGGGCGGCCGCCGCGCTTTATAGCAAAAGGGATTTATCCCGGTAATCTACGCGCGGGGCCACTACTGCCGTTCTGTGAAGCACGGCGAGAGAGAGAGAGAGAGAGAGAGAGAGAGAGAGAGAGAGAGAGTATGTGTGTGTGGAGGCGGAGGGCTGCCGGGCCCACCAAAACCACTGCGACGCACAACACCCGCCCACCCACAGCCACACACATACACACACTCTTCCCTCTCCCTCACACACATAGGAGCAGACGCGCGTTCGTACCAGTCTGCCTCAAGATGAATGTGGCGGTGAGCAAAACGTATTGCTGGGACCCGGCGGGGACCCCTGGACGGCCCAGCCGTAGGGGGCGGCCTAGTGCTCGCGAGGGTGTGTCGCATCGGGGGTGGTGGAGAGCGGCACAGGGGGCGCGGTGCTGCTGCAAGGTCACATAGATGAGGGCGGTGGTCAAATTAGAAGGGAGAGGGCGGTGGTGGGTGCTTGTTTGCGGAACAGGGGGAGGGGGGCAGCATTAGCACAGAGGGGTTCGGATTTTCGGGTGGGGTTGAGGAGCAACGCGCAGTCACATCAAACCATGCATTCCCTTTCTACCCCCCCCCCCCCCTCTCGCTCTCTTTCTCGCTCTCTCTCTCTATCCCTCGCTTCCGCCCTTCTCCCCCCCACGGTGCGAAGCACGCGCGACGTTACGCGAGGATTTGTCGCGCCCAGAGGCACACCAAAACCCTTTCCTCAGCCTAAGCTTCCACGGGACGGCTTCCAACTAAAACTGCTTACCTTACTTCACCTCTCCTTCCCCTCCCTTCCTCTCCCTCTCTCTCTCTCTCTCTCTCTCTCTCTCTCTCTCTCTCTGTCGCTCTCTTCCTCCTTCCGTTCCCAGGGCGCCAGCTCCGCTCGCAGCCCCTCCCCCGCTGCTGATTCATCGCTCCGCCTTTCGTTTGGTGTGAGGCGCAGCCGCCGACACGCCGTCGCGGCAGCGCCCATCGCTCATCACGCTCCGCGCTAAAAACAAAGTCGAATCTCATTTTTCCCCAACGACCACGCAGTGAGAGCCGACCGGCCAATGGCAAGCCGGCCTTCCGTCGCGCCGCACACTCGCCGGCGGCGGCAGCGCACTCGATTTTGAACGGGTAATGAGCGAGCGCCCTCGGTAACTTGGTAGGCGGCGGCCTCCACGTACTCCGTCGGAGCCCGTCGGAGACCGGCGGAGCCTGAAAGCAAAGTTACGGCGCCTCCTTTACCAACATGACTGCGAGCGAAATTTCCGGAGCGAATTAATTCTTTAACTGAAAGGCGCTTCCGGTATAAGAGGTCCGTAATGAGCCGACACCCCAGGCGGAGGCGGCAGCTGCGGCAGCTGCGGCAGCTGCAGCGGCAGCTGCGGCGGGAGGGGTGAGGGTAGTTACAGTGTAGTTGCGGGCGTGCGGGGCCGGGCCGCGGCCGCGATGACCCGAGTGCCCTGACAAGTCTCCTCACGTCGGAGTATTAAGGCCCCCAGTGACTTGGCCAATGACTGCGGTCGGCAGTTACGGCCCGGGAGGGCCCCGCAGGGCCCCGCAGAGCCCCGCCGCACGGCGCACGCACCTAGTTAAGCCGCAAGACGACTGCAACTTTCTTTAGGAAATCCCGTGCAGAGAGAGAGAGAGAGAGAGAGAGAGAGAGAACAGGAGAAAGAGGAAGGAGACAGGGAAACAGACAGAGAGACTAGAAGAAGGCAATACGGAAAATGTCGCACAAAAAGGAGGGGGGGGGGGGTGGAAGAGTGCTGGGAATATATCAGAGGCACTGAAACGGTCGCGCCGGACTCTAAACAAAGGCTCCTTCTCCCGGCATCTCCTCCGAAGCTCTTCGATCGTCCGCCTCCGGCCCGAGCTTCTCGCGCGTTGTGTTGTCTGTGTGTGTGTGTGCGCGCGTGTGCGTGTGTGTGTGTGTGGTGTGTCGCTCAACGTTGCACACAGGGACCCTATCTTTTGTGGTCGCTCATTCAAACGGCGTGAAGCACATTGCGCCCGAGCTCTTGGTAACCTCGTTTCGCGGGCCCGCACACAGCGTATGACCTCTCGCCGCTTCACCCAATCTCTCTCTCTCTCTCTCTCTCTCTCTCTCTCTCTCTCTCTCTCTCTCTCTCTCTCTCTCCCGCGCCCACGCACACAAATATTCGCGGAATATATATTTGGAAGCGAGGCCGGCGCCGTGACGCGTGAGCTCCAAACACTTGACGGTTCTCTCGCGGCTCATTATGGCGTTGTGAGGTTGGTAACAGCGCAGCCGCCTCGGGGAGGCGCTCGTGGGGCGCGGCTGCTGCGGCCAATGCCGCCATCAAACCACCTGTATAAATCCAACTTTATTGTGCGCCTATTGTAGCCCCAAGGACGCCCCCCCCCCCCTCCCCCGCCACACCCCTCTCCTTCATCCACCCATCCATCCATATCCCCTCTCTCTCTCTCTCTCTCTCTCTCTCTCTCTCTCTCTCTCTCTCTCTCTCTCTCTCTCGCCCTCCATCCCGCCTTTGGCCCGCTGCCGTACGGTTCCTGGCACAGATAAAGGAAGGTAGAACCAGATGGTCTTATACATTCCTTGTCCTCTAAATTACTGTGGCCCATTGCAAGCATGTTGTGGTGCGCATTGCAATGCTTTACTGGCGATTTACCCGTTTAGGTAGGGAAATGAAGGCCAACAAAAGTGGTCAATGCAGGCCGTTAACCCCCCACCCCCTCCCCCGCTCCCGCCCCTTCCTTCCAGGGATCATTAGGATAGTTATGAGACATAAATTCTGAATCAATAAAACATTTATTAAAAATGGAAAGAGCAAAATCAGTACAGGAGGTAGCAAAACAATATAGAAATAGAAATGTAAAATGCAAAATTAATTATAAAAATGCAAAATGGAAAACACAGTTCAGATTGAAGGGCGGTCCAGGGAAGTAGGCTTGATGTTCTGCCAGACTCTACCCCACTGAAACAAACAGAAAAGAAAAACAATGGCATGAGTGTTCCGTCAACAAGAAACAAGTAACTTACTATTTTTAGAAACACCAACTAAACTTTGACGTACCTTTCGCATCCTTGCAGAAGCAGTGAAGAGACCACTGAATAAGACAGATAAACCATCAACAGCATTAGTGTACAGTCAACAACTTTTTTAAAAATTACAACATATATTTACAAAGTATTCGGTCTTTCAATCAGGCATGCATGGTGCTCATACGAAGGAGCGAGCCAAAAGTTGGCCAATGTCGTGCAGTCAAAATCAAGAAGTACAGAAGGACACACAGTGCAAATGAATAGATCATGTTCATCCAACACAATTTCTACTAAGTTTATCACAGAAAAAATATTAAAGTTGCAGATCAGCTTTGCATAGCAACTCCGCCACGACTCATGATGACTTGGGTAAAATTTATCACAGAAAATAAAATAACTGTCACAACTCAGATTTAAAAAAATTGATAAGAGCACAGGATGTTTGAGTAAGGCTGGCTAGTCACAGACCTGTGGAGCACGAATTTGAAAACGAAGTTAATGCTGTTAAAAGCCCCAACAGCTGACTTTTCACATGCCCACCCAAACAACAACAATAACAACAAAAACTTGGTAGTGCCGTTGCACATCATCACAGGCAGCCACGCAAAGGAACCAAGATTTTTGGCCAAGTAACTCCCTTTATTTGATTAACATTACAAGACTGAACGGCTCCATCTCCAAAGTCTATTGCAAAATGTTGACGAGCCCAACTGGCTACGTCGGAGAGGTTAGGTCACAGGCCGGCCCCAACGACGCCGACATAAATAAAGTCAGAACGTGACTGCGCGCTCGCCCGAAACAAAAAAAAAAACTACCAAAAATAAAACCCAACATTGTTAAATAGCGTTTAGAAAGAAATAAGAAACGAATAGAGGAGAACTCGACCAAAAACTCTGGATCCCAAGCCGGCGGAGAAATAGGCTCTCAGCCGAGCCTACACACACACTAACACCGACGCTCGGATGCAACGCACAAATTCCACTGAAAGCACTCGCTGCAATAAGAATTGGCTTCAGAGCCATGGTACGTACCGTTTGGAAGAAAAAGCCACACAATAATCACAAAACATGAAGAGCGATCACAAATCTTCAGGAGGAACTTGGAGAAAATCAGCACGAGAACGTAATCGCACCGCAGACGCGTAATGGCGGTCGTGTGTGTGTGTGACGCGTTGGACGGTGGTACCAACCACAGGCCGGCCGACCGTCCACAAACGCAGATTGCCGAAAATAGATCAAGTCTTGGTTCGAACGATGATAAAACAATATTATTATATTTTAAAAATAATATTTAGACGAATGCCGAATAAAAAAAGGCGCATACTGGAGTGTGTAAATGTGCATTTTTTATCTCGTGGGATGGTATCACGTCTGGTATGCGCCGGCCGGATGTCCGGTGCCAGCCGGTGCCAGCCGAGCCACACTGAGACGAGCACAGCGGAGCCGGAGCCGAGCCGAGCCGGCCCGAGTGCAGCAGCGCTTCGGGTGCCCCCTTCTACTTGCCCATCTGGTTCTACCTTCCCTTATCTGTGGTTCCTGGGCCCCGCTGCTTGCTTCCGCCGCGGCGCACCAGTCGGATTGTTGGGAGTCAAATCGCGAGATGCCCATCGGAATCGGCCCTCGGAGAATTATCCGAGCGACTGGAGGGACGGCCGCCCAGGCTGCATATTAATATAAATCACCGCGAATGAATGCCGCCCAGCCAGCGCAGACCAGTCGCCTCTTTTTTCCCCCTTTTCTCTCGTTTTTTTTTTAAAGAGGTGATTTACCGACGCCGCTCTCCGGCCTAAGCCGTAAGATGAACGTTAATCCGGCGCGGCTGCTCGGACCGCGGGGGGGCTGCAGGGAGGGGGGGGGGGGGGGGCTGCGGGGGGGCTGCTGGCATGCCGCCGCCGCCTCCGCACAAGGTACCGCACGAGTTAACTATCCCGGTCGCGTCACGAAAGACCGGCGGCGCCGTTGGACCCCCCACGACTTTCCTCCCCCCGGCAACTTTGCCTCGGCACTCCAAAAGCCCTCGGCCGCGCGATATTAGCCTGTTACAGCCGGGCGGGGGGCGGGGGGCGGGGCGCGGGGCGGGGCGCGGGGCCTGTACTGCGCGCGCGGCGGCGCCAGCAGCAAGCCCTCCCTTTGATAGTGCTCGCACACAACATGTTGAGGCCACGCCACGCCACGCCACGCCCTGCGTCGTGCCGCCTGCCCAGGGTGCCTCAAAGTTTCACGAGGGCGACCCTCTAATCAGATTTGCGTTGCGGCCCGCGTCCTCCTTCAGCCATGCTGGAAATTGTCGCCGAGACCAACACTCCACTGATTGAAAGAAAAGGAGGGGGGGAGGGGCAGCGCGGGTGGGTGAGGGAGTGGGGGGAGGGGGGAGTGTAAGAGAAGAATCGCGCTCTCCATTCCCTTTGTTGGTCAGCCGGCGCGGGACTGCGGCGCCCGTCAGACGTGGTTGGGATTGCAATTAATTTATACTGAATTTCACAACGCGTGTGGCCTGCAATTCCTTTCTTTTCCTCTGCGGGGAATGTGTGTGTGTGTGTGTGTGTGTGCAGCGTGACACTGACTTCGGACACGTCAAGTCAACAGCGGGGAGGAGAGTGCGCGACGGAGAGTAAGAGCGAGAGGGTGAGGGAGAGAGATGGAGGAGAGTGAATGAAGGGGAGAAGAAGAGCCGAGGAGGAGGCTGGCCAGACCGGCCCAGTCTCGTGGTCTCTCTCTCTCCCTCTCTCTCACGCACAAATCCTTTCTAAACGCACACCAGGCCACGGCCACATCCATCTCTCTAGGAGCCTAAAGCGCCGCCATATAGCGACTTGAGCCACACACACACGCGCACACACACACACAAGGGCAGGGCTGCGGAGGCCCGCTTGAGGCTGCCTTTTGCCAACTATTTCTCACCTCCACTCCACTCTCCGGCACCAACACCCAGCCTCCATAGCGCCCTTCTTTTGTGTCCCTCCCGACATTGTGCGTGCGCGTGTGTGTGTGTGTGTGTGCGTGTATGTGCGCGCGCGCGTGTGTGTTTTGCGAATGAAAGCAGTTTGACGTGAGCCTGTTTGGTTTGAGGAGCGCCAAGCCAAATTTTTGTGTATGATAAACGATATTTTAAAAAAATTGTTGTTGGAAAAGAAATATCATTTTCGAATGCTGCTCTTAGCTCCGACTGCGACCGCTCTCCCCACAACTTCTTCGGCAGATCTCGGCGCCGACTTGATGGGGCCCGCAGAGGAAGGGCTCATTTCCGGAAACGCGTCCCGTTCCTCTCTCTGCCGAGGCCTGGCGGCAGGTCCGCGCCGGCCGCGCCCAGTGCAGCCTGCGGTGACGTCACGGCGCGGCACGGCGGCTCCGACATTGTCCGCGACACTCTATCAATCTCTATAGGTGATGAAGGCCGGGCTGTGTCAGCGGCGAGCCCCCGGCCAGAGCCAGACCCACTATAAATCTGACAGGTCACCGAGCCTCTCACTCCACTCCTCTTCCTCTCTCTCTCCCCCTCTCTCTCCCTCGCTCTCTCTCTCTCTCTCACTCAGTCGCTCTCGCACGCCCCATTTCGCAGCTCCTCTAAGCCAGTCACGACTCCAGCGCCCATCCCTCACTTGTCCAGGCGAAACACTAGTCATAATCAAGCTTTAACGCCTCGGTCCTCAGACAGGGCCGCTGCGGGGCGGCGGGGCGGCCGGTCGGCCCAAAGCCCCCCGACTCTGCCTCGCGCCGGTCGGCGTTGCACGCCCCGCCCGTCTTAAGACTCTCCCAAAGTCGTCTCGGCATCGCGTTACAAGTCCCTCGGCCGCGCCGCATTGGGTCAGCCGCGGCCCCATTGCTGCCCTCGCGAAACGAGAAGCTGTAGCACGACACTGGTCGACTTTCTTTTTCCTTTTGCACAATCGCAGGTCATTACCGGTTCCCCGCTCACAGAAACATGCAACGTGCGGCGGATCCATGCAAAAAGATTTGCCCCCTCCACGATGAAAGACATTTTTGCGCAGAATTGGCCGGGTAACGATGCGGCGACTGGGCGGAATTATTTTCCTCTGCCGTCTGGCGCTGTGCGCAGCAGCAGACGACGCTCGCTGCCAATCCTGACCCACTTCCATGCGTCGCTCCGCCACGCCGTTTTGGCAGCGAGCATCGACGGCGCGGCACGTCCCCGGCCGCCGGCGGGCATTAGCGGGACGCCGGCTGACTGCGCAACAAACTGCGCCGGGGGGCACACGGCTCACGGTGCGGCTGCTCCAGCCGGCTCCAGTGGCTCCAGTGGCTCCAGCCGGCTCCAGCGGCGGGACATCGACGTGAGCGCGGCCTCACCTGGAACAAACAACGCCGCGGTGAAAGGCAATGGGACGTGTGGCTTGTGTGTGTGTGTGTGTGTGTGTGTGTGGGTGTGTGTGTGGGTGGGTGGGTGGGGCACGTGGGCCGGCATGTAGGGCCGTGCGGTCTCGGCGAGCACACACGCAAAGTGTACACCGACCTCACGTGGACTGCACACGAGCCTGACAAGGCGAGTACGCGAGGCGTGGCCTCAGAAAGAGAGAGAGAGAGAGAGAGAGAGAGAGAGAGAGAGAGAGAGGAAGAGAGAGAGAGGGTGGTAGGGCGTCACAAGCTCAACCATAAAATAGATTTAACATTGGCCGGCCTTTACGATCTATAAACGGGGTACTTTGTACACACGATAGGGAGGGGATCCGCGACAACTCGGACCCGCTGGGCCGCGCGGCCGCCGACTGCGGTGCCCACCTCGCATAGCACCGGTAATGCCCCCCGCGGGGAGATTCTCTCTCGAGAACCAAACCGGCGCGGTGCCCTCGGGGAGTGGCGGCGGGCGGCGGCGGCGGCGGCCGTGCAGTTTCTCGTCCCATCGTTAGGCCATGACTGCGCGCGGTCCGTGTTTGTGACACACCATGTCGTGGGGGCGGTCCCCTTTGTGCACACGGGCGGGGCGGGGGCCGGGGGGGTGGGGGGGTACCCGAGACAGCAGCCGCACAGGATCCGATCAAACTCAAGACATCTCCCCCTGTTTGCCCCCACAGAATCCACCTTGCGCAGAAAGGCTGGGCTCGGAGCGACGACCTACAGGCGGCGGTGGCAGAGCGGCGGGTGCACGCCGTCAAGAAAAAGAGGATGGAAAAGGCGGGTGCTGGTGGCACAACGCTGTTGGGAGTCGGTCTGCTGCAGGGGGGCCGCGCGGCGCGGCGGGGACGGCGTCTGTCGCCGCAACGCACCAAAAGAGGCCCCCACCCCCGTCCGCCCTCACAGCACGGAGCCCGAGTCCCAGGAGGCGAGAGGCAAAAAGCGAGGCAGCGAGAGGTTAAATTGGCACCCGAGACGCCCCCCGGCCCCGGCCCGGCCCCTCAGGCCCGGAGTTGCCTCCGAGCAGGCCGCCCTGCTGGAGATGTCATCGACGACACGCGAAATTGTCGCGTCACCGCGGCGCAACAAGTCCCTGCGAGTGCACCGGCCGTAAACAAATGGGAGGGCGGAGATACCGCCGAGAGGCGGCCGCAGCGCGCGGCGTTGTAGTGACCCGCGGCGGCCAAGGGAGGCCACGCGTGAACACGCGCACGCCGAAGGCCCACGGAAGTGTGAACGAGCCGGGCGCACCACCCCAGTTTAAACAGGGCGGCCTGCGCACCCGGACCTCCCGATGCCCAGTCCATTTGCCAATTCAGCTCAGCCGCCCGCCGCCCCAGACCCCCGGAGACCCTCGCGGCGGGCTGGAGGGGTCGCAGCAGGGTCGGAGGGCTCAAGGCCTCGGCCGACCTTCACGACAACGCGGCCGGGCGCGTTACGCAGAAGAGGGGGTGAATTCATGAACAAATCAGGGCCGGCGCAGTGCATACGGCTTCTTGCTGCCTCGCGGGTGCGGGGAGAGTGAGGCGGGTGGCCGGGCCCCGCCGGGCCCGCGTCCGCAGAGCGGTGGCAATCAAACTTCTACCATGTCAACTTTCCGACGGTGCCCTTCATATCTTTGGCGTGTTTTTTTTCCTACTTTGCCAACCCCGTTTACTTTTTTGCGGGGTTCAGCAGTAAAAAAAAAAGACGCAACTTTTCAAAGGCCGCGTTAAACCAGGTTTCTGATTGCAAGAGAGGATTTGCACGTCGAATTCTTTTTAAATTCATCCAATACTTTTCCGTTTTTACGTCCCACTAGCCAAATGAAAACGCCTTTATATTTTTCCCTCGCAGAATGTGTTCTCCCGTTCTCTCTGGCCTTTTGTTCCTCTCGAAGGCACGCCATTGTGAGTCACGATTCGAGTCCGCAGGGCAATTCAACGAGTTTTATGACTAAGCTTCGGACGAGCTCCTTGTAATGACCCTCCGTGCGTACGTGTACCCATCGTACGGCAAACGACGTGCTGAGCCGGCCCCGCCCAGCTCAGCTCTGCCAGCCCGCCCAGCCCCACCGTACTGCCCCACGACCGCAGGGAAACGCTACACGCTTTTCACAAGCATGCGAGTTCCCTTTCTTTCTGAAAACTGGATACAGAAACGTTTTGGGAAATGAGGAGCAGCCCGGTGCCGTCGATGGGAAGCCCGCGGGTCGCGGGAGAGACTCTGTGTTTTATTTCCTGCGATAATTCCGGCTCCCGCCCTTCTCCTCCAGCCGCGTGGCGTTCCGCTCGCTCCCGTACCAAAGCCGATGAAGCCACGCCCCAGCCAAAACACTTCAAAGGAAGCAATTATTATCAAAGAACGTGTTCGTGTACGTGTTCCGACGCGGGCTGTCTGGCTGCCTGCCGCTGCTCGCCGCTGACTGGTTTGCCCGCGACAACGGCACGTCAACGCCACGGCGGGCCGAGCCAAAGGGTTTCCTCAGCGGAACAGGAGAAGTTTCAGTGGGAGGCAACGGGAAATGGTGCAATCGCGGCAAGCTTTATTAAAACCACTAGACTTGTCATTGACACGCTGCTCAGCGAGAGAGAGGTGTTGGGTCCCGGCAGTGAGTCTCCTCCATAACGGCCGGCGCCACCTCATTCAGAGCCACTAAAAATTCAGACGGTAAATGGGGAGTGACAGATCTCGGGATTAAAAGTATAGCATTATCATATTTTTTCTTGCTCCCTCACGCTACTTTCTCACTTTTAAAAAACCAGAGTGGCTCCCGCCTTCCAGTCGCAGAAACAGGAGTGGGGAATATGCAAATCCATTTACCGCGCCATCGCGTGGGAGTCAGGCGGGGCCAAGGTGGGTCCGGGCCCCCGGGCCCCGTGCATCCTGAATGCTAAAGAAGCTGCGTATGTGAATCTTCTGACGTTTCAAGACGACCTCACGCGGCGACAGAAATGGAAACAGCAACCAGATCATAAACAAGTACATCATACGAAGTGGCTGCAGTGCACTCCACGATCCAGAGGCATGTCCATAAGCAGAATGGCACAGGCTGCAGAATCTTGTCCAGAAACATAGGACACCTTTTATCCGCGTCGAAGCAAAGGACATTCCGTGCCAGACAACTACGCGGTCACAAAATCTGTGAGTCCCCTGGTTTGATTAGATAGTGTAGTCGACGCCTGCATTTATTATAAGGATGGCACAATCCTGGCGCGTGGGTGTATACGTGGGTGGGGCACGCCATGAGGATGCACGTAAGAGTGTGTGTGTGTGTGTGCGTGTGTGTGTGTCCGTGTGTGTGTAACGGCTCCAAGCGAGCACACGGCGAGCTCCGTAAACCTCGGCAGAGAGCCGTACGCACGCCTGTACAACACACGTTGCCTTTATTATTCGATTTGCCGCGCTGAGAGGGAGCGCTACTGCGGGAGCGAGCAGGAGAGAAAGAGAGTCCGCCCTTTCCCTCTCTCTCACTCGGCGTGGTCAGGTGCCGCGGCCCTAAACCTGCTCGAGCCGTATACGCGCGACACACGGCCCGGGTCAGTCATATCCAGGGGATCGCCATCACAACGGGGCGCGGCGCGGCGCGGCGCGGCGGACGCGAACAACACCTGGCGGTCCGGCCCTTACAGGCTCCGTTGGCGGCACACGGCGGATAGTTTTCCTCCCCGCCGAACTCGACAGCAGCAAAAGTCTCGCTTTCGCCCAGCAGCACCCGTGCCACGCACACTAAAATAAAATACATAATAAAAAAATTATAGAAAAATTGAGTTTTTTTTACGCAACATTTGTTTTTTTTTTGCATGTTTTATTTTGCTGCAAATTGCAGACGGGTGTCTCATATCGAGGTGCTGCAGCGGCGCTGTGCAGCTCGTTAGGACACAATGACGGGCTGGGCACCCCGACGGCGGCAGGGCCATGTATGTATGTGTGGGTGCGTGTGTGTGCACGTGGCTCCGGCCCGTTAGCAGCGGCGTTGCGGCGCGAACAACGCGCACGACCTTCCCCCGAGTGTCTTGACACGCCTGCAGCAGGCCCGGCAGGGCCCCTCCCCGAGTATATTCACGGAGGCCGCGCGGCTCCCTCGTACGCTCCCTCGCGGCCCCCCGCGGGACCCGCAGCGGAGAAAAGTGGAGGTAATTCCGCGGGTGTGCGTGACGGCGGCGGTGGCGGCGGCGCGTGTGCACGGCGGGGACACTCTGCGTACTCGGTCTTCGTCGCCGGCCGCGAATGCGCTGCCATTCATTAAGGGGACAGCGGCGGAGGCAGACACCTTTACGGCGAGGACCTCGCCTCTCCCCCGCGTCCGTGGCCGCCGCCCTGCCGTCCTTGTTCGGGAGCAGCGCAGCGCAGCCTGTGGTGGCGGGGGCTGGGAGCTACAATGACTCCCGACAAACCCCGCCGCCCCGCCGGAGCTGCAGTAATCGAGTCCCGGGCGAAGACACAGTGCGGGCAGCCAGCCGGCATGGCGCGCGGCCCCGCGCGGCCCTGCGGCGCCCCGCGCAGCCCCGACCTGCATCCGCCTGCATCCCTTCTGGACCCTTTGGCCCGCCATCGGCCCTTTGCCCGAGGTCCGGATGGGTAAACGCCGTCATAAACAAAAGAGGACGGCGGGGAAGTAGTCGTTAGCAGACCATTATGAGCGGGGTCGGGGGCGGGACGGTGGGAGGGAGGGGGGGGGGGGGCGCTGCTGCCATGGCAACGACGTGTTTCCGTGCAGCAGCAACACCTCCAAAAGCCATCGGCACCCCCGGCACCTCCCCCCGCCTCTCCTACCCGCCTCGGTGAACCTCGATGAGACCCAAATAGAAACAGAACCGAATAATGAACGGCGACTACGTGGACGAGGGGTGCGGTCCCCGGCCCCTGGCCCTGCAGCTGCAGGCAGGCGACGGTAACCTCAGCCAGACCAGTCATTAGCTGGACGACGGCCGACGGCCTCGGTGGCCTCGACCCTCCCTCACGTCTAGCGGCCGGCCAATCAGACGCCTCGGGCTCAAGGAGGATCATCATCATCTTGGACGGGAGGGCAGGAGGGCAGGGCCGCGCACAAAAGGGGGGGCTTTCATGGGTCGTCCTGGGGAGACGCGGCAGGTATGAGCTGACCAGAGTTACGCCATGGAAACCTTGCATCGTGAAAATAGCCACCTCGTGCCCTGGCCGTGCGCCCTCCTGCATACTACTCAGAGTGAGTTGTGTACATGCAACGGGTCCCCGCGACCCATCACAGGCTGCCGTAGACACGCAAAGACCGCGCGGTGCACACGGGATCACAGGTTTTACGAACTAGTTAGAATTTTTTTATACAGATATTTTTTAATGTTTGTGTTGAGTCAGGACAGTTCACACAAAAAGAAAACAAAGGAATCAAGCCCAATCACAACTCGAGTCTCATGTTCGATAAAAAAAAATTACAGGAGCGTCCATCCGAGGCGGCCCCGCACCACCAATTAATTACAAGACTGTCGAACCGTCTCCGAATCTCAGCACAAGCCGCGTGGCTTGAACGCCTTTTGATGGTGACAAATACCCCGGCCAGTTCTGATCCCCGTCGTGGCCTCGTGCCTGCACCCCCTCCCCGGCCCCCGCCCCCCGGCCGCGCCTTGTATCCCTCAGGCGCAGCGCGGGCGCGCCGCGGTGGAGAACGACCTTGACTGCCGGGTCAACTCTGGCGCGCATCTTCGGTTGACAAATGACACATTCTGGCAGTGAAGCCCCCGCAGCCCCCGCCGCACGCCGCTGCCCGAGGACGCCGCCCAGTCCGTTGCGGCAGCCCGTTATCGCTATGCTGTCCCGCTGATACGTTCGTGGATTCATTCCGAGCACTGTAAGAAAATCCGGGTTTCGTGAGGATGTGTGTGGTGGTCATACTTCAGAGGACCGGGGGCCGTGAGGAGCCATAGAGAAAGTTCATAGAAAACATTTCAAAAAAATATTTCCAGCCAGTTCCTTTTTCCTTGTACCCACCCCGTGCCGCTGCTGCCCTCCCAGGCCGCTAACTCGCCGCCCGCTTCCTCGTAGGGGCAACAAAGGCTCCACCTAAAGCCCCGACAACGCCCCCCCCCCCCACCCCCAACTCCCACAACAAATTACCCTGTGCTATACAAGGCCAAATTAAAAGTATCTCCTTAGACCCCGGAATAAAGTGGCTGTGTGTTATTTGGAGCCCGCACATGAGGCCGTCGGGATGAGAGATTTAAGAAGCGCTAACGCGAGAGGGTCCAGAGGTGCGCGGCCGGGGAACAGCGCGCGTTCTCAAAGCCAGTTTACGACGACGGCACGCTTACAGCGCATCTTTTGTGTTTCCCGCCATTCCGCGAAAGCGCTGGCTATTTGCGTAGACCGGTGCGAGCGGCGGTGGGCCCCACGCCCACGGCCGTTTACCGCTGCGAGAGAGAGAGAGAGAGAGAGAGAGAGAGAGTGAACGTCGTCGGCGTCGTTGTCCTTCCGTGAGAAAGGTGGGCGGGCCGGCCCCGCGGGCCTACGGTCTAGTTATCCCTCATAACGTCCTCTGCCCGGGCTGTGACTGGCAAGGTCGAGGCAGCGTCGTGCAGAGGACACGCCGCTCGGCCCGACATCTCCTCCTCCAGTCTCTCGGTGTGGGAGCACAGACCCCACCTATGCCTCCCCCCCCCCCCCCCCCCCCCCCCCCTCCACCGCCCCCTCTCCCTCTCTCTCTCCCGCTGGCGACCTTGCGCAAAGGGTTTCTTACCCCCACTCATTCCTCATAATCATCCATGGCCCCTAACCAAATGCCTTTTCTCTCTCATACGCACGTTTCGCGTCTCTCTCTCTCTTTCTCTCTCTCTTTTTTCCCTTCTCTCTGTCTCAGCCCTTCGTCTCTCTTTCTCACTGTAGCCGTCGATGCCAAAGCAACGCGACTACCTGGCGCCATCACCTGCTTCCATAGAGATCCCCCCTCTTCTCTCTCTCTCTGTCTCTCTGTCTCTCTCTCTCTCTTCCTCTCTCTCCTCGTTCCAATGCAAGGCCAGCAATTTGCGTCCCATTGCCTTTCCCCCTTGAGTCCGACAAATTCGGCGTAATCACGCAAAGGGCTCCCATGTGGAATCCGCCGAGGGGGCGCGGTGAGAGCACGCCCGCCAAGATTACCTGCTTCTCATCCTGCTTATTGCCGATAACATTCTCTCTCTCTCACACACCCTCTCTCTTGCGCTCTCCCTTTATCCCTCTCTTCCTCTCTTTCTCGCCGCTCGATCTAAATCGGCGTTCGGGCGGTCAGCGCCGGTGGTGGGCAGCGCGTCGGGGCCGCGGTCACGGCGACGTCAGCTGTGTTCAGCGGCAGGCGCCGCGGCTCCCCCGTACACATCAAAGGGCCCCACACTACCAGTTTGCCAGCGAATAGTTCCGCAGGATGTCATGGCGGCGCATGGCGGCGCTTTGGAGGGTTTTTAATCAGCGGGAGTCGATCGTATTGTTCGGCCTTTGTACAGCGGCCGCGGCTGTCAGCGGCGGGCGGCGCCTGCGGGCACAGCGACGGCCGCCGGCTCACGCCCCCGGGGGGGGGGGGGGGGATCAATAGCAGCGAATAATTAATATGAGCCTCGCGCAAAATAAGGCATTCGTCCGTTTCGCGAACGGTTGTCAATTCACTGGAAGGGAAACAAGAAACTTGTGCACAACCTCGGGAGAATGTTTCGCGGACGGGCGGCCCACATCGACCCCGCTCAGCCGACACCTCCCTCCCCACCATCCCCTGCACACCCCTGCTCCGTCTCCCGGCGAAAAAGGTGTGGCCGCAAAGTGCGCGGGCCGCCGCATTAATATGAGATAAAAAATGTTAACCTACGGAAGTAGTTCCTCCTGAGTTATCCCGGGGCCGGCGGTCTATTTCGTCCCTGGCGCGTTATATAAGGGGGGCAAGGGCGTTTGGCGGTCATGATGTAGGGCAGAATGCTAAGCGGGAGGCCGGCCCAGGGCTTCTGCCGGGCAGGCTAGGTCGCCCGACCGCGCCTCCCTTCCCTGCAGACCCAGCGGCGAAGGAGCTAGCTAAATGCTTATCGTGGTCCCATACACACTCTTGACGGCCTGGTTGTGGTCCTCAGTTGGGAGACGTCACGCTGCCGTATTTTGGATGATCCGGTCAGTTCTCCTCCTAGGTTTGCTCTTCACGTTCGAGCAGATGAGACAGCTTACGACACTGCTGGGTCCACACAGAGCGCCCCGCGGACTGCAGCCCTGCAGCGGGCACCACTCCTTGACAGATGCGGTAATGGTGGGGTAAATCGTCCCGATTTTGGTCCGACAATCGCATCGCCGGCGTCCGGCGGTCAGCCAGGGCCGGGCGGGCAGTGCTGGCGCTGCTCCGGCGGCGCTGCCGGGGGAGTAGATGGGGGCTCAAGACGCCCTGAGCCTCGGGGGTCCCTTTAATCTGGGCTAATTATTCTGGCAAAGGGACCGGACCACATTGCCGTCCGGACTAGTCTCTGTGCCCTTTCCTTCTCTACTGCCTCCCTTCCCCCTCTCTACCCCTCTGCTCTCTCTCTCTCTCTCTTCCTCTATCGCGCACACTGCTATGCTACTGTGCTGACCTCATCTCACGCGCTCGCTCCCACCCCCGGCCAGCGCCGTCTCATTGTCTCTTTCTCACTGGGTGGGAATGAAAAGGGATTGGAGGAGGATGCCAGCTCTCTCGTGAATCAGGCATGCCTAATGTGCCAGACTTTGTGCAACTCGTGAGCCGCCCTTCCTCCCTCGCTGTCCACCTTCACCCGCGCCGTTTCGGGGCACAGAATCAGAAGCACCACCGCAAAAAAAACCTCATTCTCCCAGAAAAAAAGAAAAGACTCAAACGCTCATGTTCATCGGCTCGGATACGATTTTGAAATGTAGCTTACCATCGAAAGGGTACTCCACTTAGATACTGTGGCCATTTGCTCCGTACCTGCAACAGATGGGGGAACATTTTAATCAGCCGCACGGAGCCGCGCGCATCCTTTGCCGGCACCCTCTCTTTGCCCCCGTTATTTCTCTTTCAATTTCAGGCGACAAAGGAAGGGGTGAGGCGCATTACGCTGTGCAGGCTGGCTGGCTGGCTGCGCCGGGCCGCGACGGCAGGCGCGCCGCTCGGCGCTGCTGCTATCGGATCGGCGTATCGACGCTGCATGAGATAAAAGATGGCGACACAAAGGACGACATGAATTACCACCCTCTCTTGACTCCTGATACGAGGGAAAGAATCCGTTTGCGAATAAATAAAGACTCCCGCCAGGCCTCTTGCCCGTGCTGCTTCTCCGTTGCTCTCTCCAAAAGTCCCACACGCGCGCGCCCCTGTTTCTGTCTCCCTCCCTCCCTCTCTCCACCTCTCTCGCTCCTGCTGGTGCTGCCACCGCTCTCTGCTACGCCATCCTCCTTCCTCTCCCCTTCTTCCTTTTTTTCATCTCTCAGCTTTCGCCATGCAGGAAGAGGAAGGCGGGTTCGACCCGGGCTGCAATAAAGCAGGAATTGAAGTCGGCCACTCGGGGCGGAGAGGGGCGGCCGGAAGGTCCTTTGCCCGCGGGCTAACGACGGGTTCGCATAGCCATTCTCTTGCGCGCGCGCACACACACACACGCGCGGGGGCTTTTTTTTCTGCTCGGATAATATCGCAGGCTCCGGATGGCGACGCAATACGAGTGGCTGGCGGCTCGCACCAGCAGCATGCCCCGCGGCGGCTGCATAGGCGCACAGCGGCAGTCGGGTCGAGTGGGACGCGTGTGAGCAGCTCTGTGTACCGGTTCGGCACAAGGCCGGACCGGCGCTGCTCCTCGGCGTGGCTCTGCTCTGCGGCGGCCAACGCCACGCCGTAATAGTCGGCATGGGACAAAAACACGCGGCAGCGGCGGCAGCGGCGCTAAGCCTCAAATACCCTCCCCTACATAATTCGTATTTACAGACGAAAACACTGTGAGCCCGGGGGGTGCGCGTGGCGGGGTGCCCCCTCCCCCTTTCTCTCTCTCTCTCTCTCTCTCTCTCTCTCTCTCACTCACTCTCTCTCCTTCCTTCTCTCTCAAGAAGGAATTACGAGGGATGCGCGAATAAGAGAGAGAGAGAGAGATATATAGAGACAGAGGGAGGGTCGCGGCGGGGGCAGCGCGGCGAGGGGTAAGTGCTATAAACGATATGCCGATGAAAAAAGAAAATGGTCGACACGACAGGAGTGGGGCTGTGGAGTGGGGGCGCTACCACGGGCGGCGGCAGGGCGGCGCACTGCCTGTCACTGTCGCACACCCGCCGTATGGCTCGTTCTATGTAGTTAGCTCGGTAACGAAACAGAAATAGCGACGCGAGAGCAAATGTCCGATAAGTCGGCACGTGCGCTCACACAGCCGAGCCGCAGTGGATGGTGGAGGAGACGGCGGGCGGCGCCGTGCCTGGCTGTGTGCGGTGACATTCGTCCGCTGCCGTTCCAAAAGGCCGGCCCCGGGAGGGGCGCCCTCCAGCCGCGCCGCACGGAGGTCGACAGCCCTGGGCCGCCCTGGGCCCGACCTGTATTATTAAGGCCGGCCGCCGGCGCAAGGCCAGCGCGGCCTGCTCAAGCACATAAGCCAACTCTATTATTGAGACGCACGCCGCTCGCCCCGGCGGGAGCCGGCCCGTCACGCGACAGATCAATTCCGACGGAAACACCGCACATGTATACTGCGAGTGTCGGGGGCGGCGGATTCAAGCCAGATTGTTTCTGGTGAATTTTTAGCTGAAAAATAAAGATGGAAATACTTTACCATATATATTTCAGGTTTTTGAAGTGCTTACGAGGAGAAACGGGAGCGCGCGGCTGGCTGGATAAGCCGTCTGCCGTATCTGTGTAGACATCGCCCCTCCCTCCCCTCCCACACGAGGCACCCGGCCGGGCCGCGCCGGACACGGTGACAGGGACAGGCCGGGCCCCGCCGGCCCCCGCCGGCCCCCGCCGTGTCGCCGACGGTCGTAGTCAGTCCTCAGCCGCACTGCTGGACTCTCTCGGACGGGGAAATCGCTCCCCTCCCCTCCTCCGAAACTTATTTCGTTCGGCAACAATAACATGGAGAAGCCCCGCTCCTGGGCTGCGGACAGGCAGGCGGGCAGCCGGTGGGGCCGCCGGATGGCACCAAGTCCCCAGCCGCCGGGCCGCTGCCACTCCCTCGGAAGTTCCGAAGCGGGGGAGTAAGCGAGGGGCGGGGGATGCTATTGAAGACCACTTATTGGTAGTTTTGTCTAACAATCGGAGATGTGGCCGGCAGCTAAGCGGCCGGCTGCCTCGGAGGCGGCGCCGGCGGATCAAGCGCCACGGTTCATCAAACTGATTTCAAGCAACGCTGGTCCGAGGGCGCCCCTTTTCCCTCTGCGCGGACGGGCCCCCGCCATCCCATCCTATCCGCACAGGAAGCGCGCTAAATCGCTTTGTCGCATCTTGAAACCCTTTTCCCCTCGCTTGCGGCGCGAGGAAAGGGCCGCCGGCCGGACGGAGGGCGTGAGGGCGTGAGGGCAGTGGAGGGCGTGAGGGCGGCGGAGGCCGTGAGGGCAGCGGAGGCCGTGAGAGTGCCTCCAGAGGGGGCAGCAGCGGAGAAGGACGGCGAGAGGCACTCGGATGCCCCTCTGGACCCCCCGCCGCGCGGCCCCCGCAGCCGAGCCGTTTAGCGCTGCATAAGCAGACAGGGCCGGGACACGGCCGCGGCGGCGGGGGGCCGAGGGGCCGAGCGGCCGTGGGCCGGCAGCGGCGAGTGGCACGTCGGAACAGCCTCCGCGCGCGTCGCTAACGCCCGGGGAGCGGACATGAATTAGCCATTTGGCCGACAAAGTGACGAGCAGGCGAACACGACAGGTAGCATTCCCGCCGCACACGAGTGGGCGCGCCCGGCGGGGGCAGGGGGAAAGGGTGTGGGGTGCCCGGGCGCCGCGCCCCCCCTCGGCTGGAGGGCGCGCGGCATTCCAAAGGCATTTGCCAAATCAGAGACAGAGACAGAACGCCGGGGGGTCAGCGCAGCCCGAGCGCTTTAAGCGGCGCGACGACTGTCGCCGCTGTGAAATGTCAGGCCGCGCACACGTTTCGCGTGAGTGGGAAAACCTTTCGACGGCAAACCGATCACGCCCCCCCCCCCTCCCCCTCCGCTGCGTGGGGGCGCGGCCGAGCGGTGGGGGACGAAATGTCACCGCACGTCCCGCAAATAAAACGGATGTCCCCACTTCACTTCACCTGACCCCGTCTGGCGCGGCTGCCTCTCTGGTAGGCCCTTCATTTGCGGAGAGTGGAGGCGGACAAGGGGAGGGAAGCGGCACGTGTGTGTGTGTGTGTGTGTGTGTGTGTGTGTTAGTACAGAAAGAGAGCGCGCGGAAGAAGGAACGGTGATGAGGAGTGAATGAGGGGGACGGGCGGGGGCTCCCATCTCCATTAGGGAATGAAACATTAGTAAGGTGAGCGGGCGATGGAGCCCGGCGGAGCTCGGCGGAGCGCGCCGCGCCGATGACGTTGTGAAACAGAGCGAGGGTGACGGGGCGGAGGAGGCCAGACGCGGGGCGCACCTCAGCGGGCACCCCGCCGGCCCTGCCTCGGACAGCGCAAGGACGCGGACGCAATCAGGCGGCTCCGGCGTCTGAAGGGAACTGCGACGCGACGGGGGAGGACTCCGCTGCTGACGTCGTCGCTCGTACGCGTCGGAGGAGCGGACGCACCGCTAAGCAGATGGTCACGGGACACACGCCGCTGGGAGAGGTGCGACGCGGCGCCGAGGATCTGGACAAGGGGGCGACATGGAAGGAACAGAAGAAAGTTTCTCTTCTCGGTGAGGGGGTGTCCATGCGCGTGACATCTAACAACGCCCTTATTGCTGAGAGTGGAGAAGAGACAGACGAGGGGAGGGTGCGAGGCGCGGAGAGAACGAGAGAGAGAGATAGATAGCGAGTCGGGGGGAGGGGGTGGAGACGGCGAGTCGGAAAGAGAGACACCCGCATGAAGCTGAGAGTTGACAGGCGTACCACGCGCCTGACGTCTGCATTCCAAAGTTAATGAGAGCGAGAACAATACAGCGTGTCGGCCGGGGACGGCCGGGGCGGCAGGATGGGAAAGAACGAGGGGTGGGGGAGCCGCCCGGCGGCCCGCCCTCCCTGTGCAAATCACAAGGCCCCCCTTTCTTTCTAATGCTCGCCGGGCCAGAGTGTCCTCTCAGCCTCCTGACCTGCACTGTTCTCTCCGCTCTCCTCGATGACTGCAACGCCATTCAGCAAACCTGCTGAGTCCATCCTTTTCTTCTCTCCCTCTGTTTTTCTCTTTTTTTTCGGTCTTTATTTTGCTGTTTTTCTCCAAGGCCGCGAACAGTTATCCCAACCGAAAAGAAGGAGAATGCGGGTCGCGGTGGCGGCGGGGTGGGGCGCCCGCGGGTTAGGCACCGCAGAGACACCCGTGCGCGCCGGCACGGCCTACCTGCCGGGCGGCCCCCGCCAACGCGCGCGCCGGATCCCGCCCGGGGCGCGCTCTCTGAATGGAGCGGGCCGCGGATGGAGTCGCGGCTGCGTGGGTCTGTGGCGACGACTCCTGTGGTCCTGGAGTCCGTCTCGACTCCAGCTGAGGGAGGAGAAAGGGCGAGGAGCGCCACGAGCGAGAGAGAGAGAGACAGAGATGGGCCCGCCGCCGGAGGCGCGCGGGGAAATCTCTGGAATGTCCATTCTTGTCCCGGCGCCTGCACATTGTTGGGCCATGTTTATAGCGCGGCCCCCCTCGGAGTCGCAGCCCGTGCCCCCTTCGCAGCGGCATACGGATTACACAGAACAACCGCACAGAGAGAGAGAGAGAGAGAGAGAGAGAGAGAGAGAGAGAGAGAGAGAGAGAGAGAGAGAGAAGGAGAGAGAGAGACGCACAGTCGTCTTTGTTTTTCTCGGCGTACAGCTATACGGAGGTACGGGGGGAGTGCGTAGGGGCAGGCGGCCTCCCGCCGCACGGGCGCCCTTCACGGCGGCCGCCTCGCCCCCACCCAGCCCCGGCGGCGGCCCTGCGCCGCCCCGCCAGCACCACCAAAGTCCCAATAACAAGATTCGAGTGGGCAGCGACAGCTCCCACTGGGGAGGCGGCCGTGCTGCCGCGCTGCCGTGCTGCAGGCAAGGTGCGGGCCGGAGGAGTGGGGGAGGGCGTGGTGGCGGGTTTGCAGTGCTGAGTTGTAGCGGCGGGAGGGAGGGGGCGGGGAGGGGGGCGATAAGCCACGTTCCCATCGCCCTTCACAAAGTCCGCGCCCTCTCTGGTTATATAGAGTCCTTGCGCGGAAAACAGACGACAGACCGGCGCGGCTGCGCGGCGGCGGCGCCCCCCGGGGACTCGTATTTATCCAGCTAATTACACGCGGCGCGCTGCTGCCGGTCCGCCGCCGCCGCCCGCGGGCTGCCAGCCCCGTCCGCCCCGCCTGTACCGCCAGCCCTGCCAGGACCAGGCAGCCCGCTCGCCAGCGCGCCTGCTGCCAAAACTTTCCGCGTATCGCTCACCGGACCCGCCGCCGTGCCGCCGCTGCATTTCGGTCCCCCGCGGCGGCAGGCCACACTACGCCTGCCGACAGCGCCGGTGCCCGAGGGCCGGACCGACACGCATAGAGGACGTCATGGGCGGCCCCGACAGCTGGGACAGGCCGCGCGACCCATTGTCCCGGCACGCTGCGCGGTGCCGCGGGGCCCCCGCATCCGATCAGCCCTGCTAATCTGGGCCAATCAAAGCGCCGGTGTTTCGCAGAAGAGATGAAGGGGAGCACGGCGGCCGCGGTTTGCGGTCTGCTTTGGCTTCGGCCCCGCGGCGGGAGCGGCGGCAGCGGCGGTGGCGGCTTTCGGGCCCCCTTTCCTCTTCCAGCAGCACGCCGGCACGGGGACACAAACTTCCGCAAGAATCTCGGGGGGGAGACGCTGAGGGAGGAGCCGGCCGGAGGTGGGGGCTGCTGGCCGGGCGGGGAGGGACGTCAGCGGGCGGGCCGCTCGCAACCCGCCGCGGCCACGCAAAGTGTGTTTGTGTGTGTGTGTACACAACTGCGCAGGGCACAGCACGCCGACGACTCGGATTTTTGTGGCAACACCCTCGCATTTTTCCCCCGCTCTACTTATTATTGTTGTCGTTTTTCGCGTACGGTTTTCGAGGGCGGGTCCCGCCGCCGCCACCTCCATGCCAGTGGTTTGATCCGGACAAGGCGCGTGGCCGCCGTGTGCGAGAGGAGGGGGAGGGGAGGAGGAGGGGGAGGGAGGGGGAGGAGGGGGCTGACGCAGGGGGCGGGGCGCAGACGTCATTAGCACCTCCTGATAATAATCACGTGTTTGAGGTGCTGCCGGGAGGGACCCGCCCCGTACACCACACAGCGCTCTCTCTCGCTCCCTCCCCCACTCTCTCTCTCTCTCTCTCTCTCTCTCTCTCTCTCTCTCTCCTCTCTCCCACCTCCAACCCCCCCCCCCATGCCGCCAAAGCCAATGCGGGACTGACATGTCAATCATACACAGAGCGCGTGACCGGGCTCGTGTGCGCCTGTCAGCCCCTCCTCCCTCACTCTATATCTCCCTCCCTCCTCTTCTTTCTCGTCGTGTTTTCGCTGCTCTCTCTCTCTCCCACTCACTCTCCCACACCCGCGCGCGGGGAGTGGAGCACGCCCAACATATGCTCGCCTCCTACCTGCGCGCCGCAAGAGATGGCGCCTGCTCCTTGCGCACGTGTCTGGCCATGACAGAAACATGTCGTCCACATTGCGCCAAATAAATGCGGACGTACGCCCCTCTTCTCTCTCTCTCTCTCTCTCCCTCTCTCACTGCCAACCGGTCCTCCCCTCTTTTCTATCTCCTTCCTCTTTTATCTATCTTCCCCTCTACAATTCTTCCCTCCAAAAAGTGCAAAAAGGGAAAAACTGGGGGGAGGTGGCCGGCTTGTATATATGCATGCGCCGGAAGAAGCACCGGAAACTCTTTCCCGAGTAAAACTGACGTGCCGCCGCAGTCCGCCCGCGCTCTCCTCGGCGCCATCCTCCCTGTTCGCATGTCGCGGGGGGGAATGCATGCAGAGCGGCCCCCGCGCGCTGAAATAAACGAAAGTCGCAAGCGACAAGAGAAGTAAATCTATAAATCAAAACTGTTTTGCCGCTCCGTCTGCGCGTGCGAGGCGGGGGGTCTCGCGGTGCGTCGCGATCGGCGGCGCGCCTTTTCATCTCGCCGTGCGGGGAATGTGATGGACACTCTGTCTCTCTCTCTCTGTCTCTCTTTCTCTGTCTCTCTGTCTCTGTCTGTCTGTCTCTCTCTCTCTCTCTCTCTGTCTGTCTCTGTCTCTCTCCCTCTCGGTGTCGTCGTCGCATCCTACTCCCAAATTCCAGTTGAAAGGGGGTCGCGGGGGCGGCGGCGGCGCACCGCTTCTCCGCGAGTGCCGGCGGGTGGCGGTGCCGGGCCGCCCCCGCCGCCCCTCGGAGAGACATTCGCGGGACACGCATGAATAAACGACACGAAAATCTATCAACGCGAATGCCGTCGCGGCGGCGAAGAAATCGTTTTTAGATATTCCAATCTCGGAGAGTAAGCACATGCCCTTAGAACCCACAAAAGGGGAAAAAATGGGCCCTCTGTACCCCCGGCGGAGCGTGTGAGAGAGAAAGGAATAGCGCCGGTGTGGGGATGCAGAGAGAGAGAGGCAGAGAGAGACAGAGAGAGGTGATGGTGCCGATATATCAAGGGAAGCGCCGGGCGGGGGCCGGTCTCCTACAAAAACTGTCCCAAAACTGTGCCTTCATCGTCGTGAGACGGACCCACCCCGCGCGCGTCTCGCGTGTGTATTAAGGAAATATGGCATTTTTCTGGAGAGAACCCGGCGCGCGGGGACGCAGTGGTTCCGGGCCGCGCGGCCTTGACGCCGGCGCCGCAAGTTCGTTCAACTCGCATCAGGAGTGGAGGCGGCGGGGGGAGCTGGCTGCACAGGCGGAGTGCAGTGGGGGCCGTGAGTCAAGGGCCCGGTGCATGCAGACACTTACGAGGATTCATGTGCGAGCAGAGACAGCAGATTTAAAAATATGTAAATTGCTGAATAAGTACCGAGTCTCTCTTTTTTTTTTCGTTCCCTTTTACATCACTTCTGTGTTCCCTCGGCTTTATTGCGTCTGGGCTTTTTTCAGTGTGTATATTCCCACTTAAAAATCTTTTCAAGGCACTACTTCTGCCGCTCGCACTTTCTTTTTCTCGCAGCCGCGGCGGGGCGGGCGGGGGTCCGGCTGGTCTTATGCCTGCCTGGCGCGGTGCGGACTCTCTCTGGGCTCGCCAGCAGCTGCGGCAGCTGCGGCAGCTGCGCCCGCCGGAGGCCAGCCACAGCCCAGGGCTGCCGGTTACCCGCGCACGGCACATGTGTCTGCGCATGGCAAGCAGATCAGATATCGGCGGGGTCCGGCCGTGGCGGTCCGAGCTGTGCGGCGGGGCGGACGGACTTGGCGGCCCCGCGTGCGCACCGAACACCGCCGCGTGTCCCGCGGGGCACCGGAAGAGAGAGTGGGCATTTCTACTCAATCATTAAAATGCGTTTGGCGGCCCGGCCGGCGAGCGGGACATGCTGGAGGCCGTATCGCGGCGGACGCTGCCGTGGACACGCCAGCGCCGCGCGGCCAGCGGCAGCAGCGGTTCACTGGGCTCGCGCATCAAATCCAAATGATTAGGTCGTCTCGATGGACGCGCGCACAAGCCCGCTGTAATCGAGCCGCCGTATGGCGACCAGATGGATGGCGGAGCCATCAAAACACAATTAACAGTTACACCGCGCCGTATTCAGGCGGCGCGGCGGCGGCGGCGGCTTCTGTTGCGGCCGCGGCCGTTCACCTGCCGCAGTTTTTCAAGCGTCCTCATTTTCCAGAGTGTGCGGTTTACACTCGCGTCCCCTCGGCGCGGCGTGGCGCCGGGCCGAACTCGCTCCGCACCCCGCCCCGACAGTGCTTCATTCCCTTCGCGTTCCTTTTTCCTCGAATTATTCCGGTTTTGCTGCTCGACGGGTGCGACCACGTGACTGAGCCGCCCCCGCGGGAAAATCAATACCAAACAACCGGCGGCGTGCCAATCAAGACCACCCTCCGGGGCCGCGGCGGCCGCGGTGAGCCGGGGGCCCGCCGGGGGGCCGCCGGGGGCCCCAGCGGGGGCACCCGACGGAGTGGCCCCGGAACGGTTCCCGTTCCTTTTCCCGCACGCTTAATACATATACTTTCCCCTGTCGGACGACGCGTTGGCGCTGACACGAGGAGCGCCGCCCCCCTCCGCCGCCGCCGCCGCACCGGCCGCCACCCCGGCCAACGTCTATCGCACAACAACGCCGCGCACAACTTCAGGCGGGCTATATCGGGGCCGATCTGTCCGTTTTTATTATTTTTTGTTTATTTCCCGCGGCGCGCTGAGCCGTTCGAGCAAAAGCCGGACGACAGCTGGCTGCTTCGGATGATAAACAAAGGAAGAAAAGCCGTATTCCTTTGCTTATACGAGTGTGTGCTAAAAGAGCGGACTGTCGCAGAGGATCCAGATTTGAAATTCACCGTAACGTTGCGCTATTTAATGCGTTAATATTTTTAACGTTTTATGAAACTTAACCTAAAATGTGTCAACACTCTTTTTTTTTAATTTGACGAGGCGGTGCGTGTAATTCTCATACTATCCGGCTTCACTTGAGGCACGGATGAGTCTTTCACCCCGCGGGTCGGGAATATACGGCGTTTCCTCCGATGGTGTTTACCGCGCGCGTGACAGCGAGGGGCCGGTGTGCCGGGCCCGCTCGACACCCGTGATGAAGTGGCCCTGTTCATCATGCTCCCGCCGGGGAGGAGAGGAGAGGGGGGGGGGGCAGCACGCCACCGCGGGGGGAGCCGGGGCCCAGCCAGTCAGGGAAGCGCGCGAGCGGCCGCGGCAGCGCCACATGAAATGAGAGCAGCGCTGCGAACGGAACGTCGGCGTCGTGTCTGTCTGCCAGTCTACGTGCGCGGCGGGTCCGATGTCGCGGTGTGTGTGTGTGTGTGTGTGTGTGTGTGTGACAGAGAGAGAGAGAGAGAGAGAGAGAGAGAGACGTGCAGTTCGGAATCAGACAGTCCGATGCACCGGCTGCGGTGCACTTTTTTCGTGACAAAAAAAAATGCTTTAAAAATAATTGAAAAGTAAATTTTTCGTAAAGTGACGAATATTTTATTACAGCGTATGCGGACCTGCGGCCTACGGCCAGCGGCCTGCGGGGCTCTCCTGTGTACCGGGACGGAACTTTGCACCTCATCCGTCACCGGCTCGCTGTACTTTATAGCCGCACCTCATTCCTTCGATGCGGCGCGACACGGGCGACAGCTCGTCAATCAGCGAGCCAGCGGGCTGCGGCGCTGCGGCGCTGCGGGCCCCGGTCCGGCCACCCTCTGTGTGCCATCTCGCCTCTCGCCGGGACGGTGTTCGGCGGAGGGCGCAAGCAGTTTGCAAACGGCAACCGATAAAACAATTTGACCAAATTGATGACGCGTGTTACGAAATTATATGCGAGTACACTGAGAGAAAAATACGCTCACGATACGGTGGAATGTTTTTCGGGACGCGTGTGCTACTTTTAATAACGGCCGAGCTTCAGCGACCGCAGAGAGATGCCCTTGAGCACAAGAACGCACACACACGCGTGCTCGGTCCGTGCACACACACACGCGGCGGCAAAGAGTATGGAAAAAATATAGACGCGCGGGGCGCGCCGTGTTTGAGACCGATATTGCAGGAGGGCGGCCCGGCACACCGGCGACGCCGCCGCACGTCGCCGTTCGGCGCGGCTTAAATCAATATGCGAGACCGTGCAAACACGCGGGAGAGGAGCGGGCGGTCCTGCAATGACCACCGCCGGCCGGGGGGGGGGGGGGGGGGGGGGCGGCGGCGTGCGGTGGACAGGGCGGGGCGACGGGCGGGACGGTCCACTCAGAGCACGGCAAATATTGCCCCATCACTCCTTCTTACGCGTGAAGCAGGTCGGGTGGACCGGGCCGGACCCGGGACCCCGGGACTCGGCGCGCAGCCGTGAGGGGAGAGCGGAGCGGACCCTATGAACAGGGAGGGTCCACGACGCGCGTGGACAACGCGGCGGCAGCGGCGGCGGCAGCGGCGGCGGCAGCGGCGGCGGCGGGGGGATGGAAGCACATGTGGGGGAAGAAAGGTTAGGGCGCTGCTACTCATCCATATACCAACCCATCCAATCCCGCCGTCTGTGTGTGTGTGTGTGTGTGTGTGTACGGCCCCGCGCGGTGCACACGCCACCTATGGACACTCGAAATCATCTCCAGATTGATGCCGATGGCTGGGCGGGCGGGGCGGGCGGGGCGGGCGGGGGGGCGGGCGGGAGTCGGGGTCGCGGTCGCGGTGGCGGCGGCCGGCTGGGGCCGCCGCTGTGGCCATCCGGATGGACCGCCGCCGCCCTCCGCTCCCCTCGCCGCCGACGGCCGCCGCTCCCCTCCGCCGCTCCCCTCCGCCGCTCCCCCTCCCGCCCGCGCACGAGGTCGGGCAAACATGATACAGTGTACATACAGGACGCGGCCGTAATATCGAGATAATTACAGTCCATCGCGGCGCGCGGCCCGAAACTGGACGTATATAAGCTATACGTCATCGGGACACGAATGAGGTGCCCGGGCGCCGCTGGCCGGCCGGGAGGGGCGAGCGTGGCGGCGGCGTTGCAACAGTGTGGCTCCCCCGACAGGGGCGTGCGGGGCGTGCGGGGCGTGCGGGGCCAGCGGCAGGGCGCAGATAAATATGACTGATATCTGCAGCGCGCGTGTCGTCCCCGATAATTACGGAGTGAAGCACGCGTGTGTGTGTGTGTGAGCGTTCATCCCGGCCGGCACACACGGGGATCGTGTATTAACGAAAAGGTCGGATCCGCGCGGAGGGAAATATGATGGAGTTAAAGGAGGTCGCCCTTCTGCAACTAACGACCTTGTGCGTGCTGCGAGCGCGGAGGCGGCGCGGTGGCGGCGCGGAGGCGGCGCGGAGGCGGCGCGGAGGCGGCGCGGAGGCGTGCATTCCAGGAGCTCGCTGCTGACGCCACAGAGGGACGGTTGGCGGCGGCGCGGGGGCGTGGCGTCGTGCCGCCGCCGCCAGTTAGTCACGCGCGCCGCGGCGCCGCGGTGATCCGTCCCCGCAGTCAGCGCCGCGGGATCATAATAATGAGCCGGTGGAGGACGGCGGCGGCGGCGACGGTGCGTCACGTTCGTCGACGAACAGCGAGCGGGCGTCTCTCTGCGACGCGGCAGCAGCGGGGCGGAAGCCTTCTTGAGAGCATTGACGAGACAGCGGCGCAGCGCCACGAGAAAGAAATGTCTGTTTCTGAAATTTTCGAAGAAATGGTTACGGTTGTGTAATGAAAAAGACCACATTAAACCAGGTCGACATCCCGCGGGACACAATGCGAAAGCGGCGAAGATTTTCGCCGAGCCGCGTGCGCGAAATGAATCCACCTGGTCTGGGGGCGGCGGCGGCGGCGGCGGCGGCGGCGGGTCCGGCGGGCGCGGCGCGCGTTCAGCGAGGTGCGCGCGGAAGTAAGTTGCCAGTGAGCACGGCGAGGAAGAGCCGCTCAAAGCAAGCGCAGGCCAGGCGAGAACTCGAGCGGCAAATTCACTTCAATTCTCTGGGAAGTTTTGGGAGCGGCGGCGGCGGGCGGCGCCGGGGCTGCGGGGCCTGCGCTGAGCGACGGCCAGAGCTCCGCGGGGACCCTACGTCGTGCCGTGCGGGCTGCGAGGGGGGCGAGAGATGGGTGGATAGGAGAGGGGAGGCTGCTCGGGAGGTACGCCGCCACCGCTGCCGCCGCCGCCGCACATCCCGGGCTTCAAACCGGATGCGGGGTGGTCCGAAGATATCAGATAGTAGTGAGGAAAGCGCAGATGCGGACGGGGGTGGGTGCAGAGGGGCCGGGCTGGGGCGCGCAGGTCCGAGGGATTGGGACGGGGAGGGCGTTCGCGCGTGTGTGTGTGTGTTTGTGTGTGTGTGTGCACATGTGTGTGTGCGCGCGCGTGCAGGCCTTGGGGGCCGAACGCTGGACAGGGCCAGGGCCAGTGCCAGTGCGAGTTTATTTCATTGGAGTGGGATTTCCACTAAGTGCGGCGGGCAGGCTCGGCCAGGTCGGCCAGGCTCGGCCAGGCTCGGCCAGGCTCGGCCAGGCTCGGCCAGGCTCTGGCCCCGGTCCCGGGCCATACTCGGGCCTTCTGCCTCCATGGCCACCCCCTGGCCGCCCCCGACCGGCCAAACCCTCCTGCATCAGGTCGGCAAAAATACTGCGGGAAACAAGGCGGAGCATCGCGGACCCTCCGCTGCTCCCTCCTCCTCCTACGGGCCGTGCGCGCGGCGTGCTGCACTGCAGGTCGCCACACACACACGAACAGCACACACACACACATGCACCACAACGGAGAGGATCTCTCCCCCGTCCACGCCAGGGGAGGGGCAAAATGAGTTTCAATTTACACACTCTGAAGTGTGGCACGACGGGGTGCGCCCGAATGATGGTACGCCGAGGGTGTCCGCAGGCAGCCGCCGCCGACGGGCGGAACACACTGCGAGGGTGAGCGCTCGACAGCGTCCAGCGCGACGCAGCGGCAGCAGCATCAGCAGCTGTCCCGTCACTGACCCAGTTCCTGTAGCCGGGAGGGGGGGGGGGGAGGGCAGCAGATCCGGGGAGGGCATCAGAGGGGGGGCCGAGGCGGTGACGGGCCCGCGCCGGCCCCCGCGCCCGCGTCTCGAACGCGCTGCTCACGCCGCCGGCTACCGCCCGGCCCCGCGGACCCCCGTCGACCGGCCCGTCCCCGTGGGGCCCACTTGCGCCGGCACTCGGACCGGATCACGAGCCGATGAATAATTTCGCCGACCAGGGACCCCGACGGCCGTCACCTCCACGTCCGTCTCCTGGGGGGCGGCGGCGGGCGGCGGCAGCGGCCGCAAGCCATGCAAGTGGGGCCATGATTCAAAACCAGATCTATTTTTGAACTTTACTGCAGTTTTCTGATTAGTTTTTTTTTAAGGGGGAGGGGGTGTTCGCGAGTTAATACTGCGAAGACGCCTACGACACGGCTGCCGTGAAGGTTGCTGGCAGCAGACGTGTTGCTAATGCAGCATCGTAGCCGGCAGCCGGAGTTCCCCCATCGCAGACTCCGGGGCCCCGGAGACGCGGTGGCGGCACAAGACGCGGCCGCTCACTCCCCCGCCACGCCCCTCCTCATCCCCCCCCCCCCCCCCGCTTCCCAAACTCGCGCTGAGGCGCCCCTCGCTTTCCTCGCTCTCCTCCCTCACCCCTCTTTTCCACGTGTGACGCAGCGACTCCCGGCGGCGCGCGACCACCGGCACGCGGGCACGCACGCGGGCACGCACGCGGGCGTGCACGCGGGCACGCAGGCAGACAGCGCGGAGGGCTCGGCTGCTGCCTCCCGCGCGCGCGCCACTTGCGTGGGTGACAAAAAGTGACGGGGAGCCAACTTGTCAAGTTTTAAGTCAATTTCGCGGCGCGACTCCCGGAGGGTGCGGCGCCGCCGCGCGTTGGGATATAATGGGGGAGGGGGTGGCTTGTGGTCCCCGCGGTCCCCGCCCGGTCCCCGCCCCGGACCCCCGCGCGGCCTGAGTGATCGATGCCCGTGTATGGCCGTGCGGAGGGAAGGGCTTCCCGGCCGGCCGGCCGACGCCCACCCCAGGTGCCGAAGTCGCCCCGTCGATTTAGGGCCGTAAATTACACCGCAGCGATTTGACAAGCGGACTCAGCTGCGGCACCGGGAGCCGCGGGGGCCGCCGCCGGGTCCGCCGCCACGCCCCCAACGGCCCGGACCCGCCGGCCGGCAGCCGTCGTCGCATGCCGGAGCGGCCGGAGCGGCCGGAGCAGCGGGGGCCGCCGGGACCGGGGCATCGGGCAGGTCGGGCCGCGCGGCAGGCGGCAGCCGGCAGGCCTGCGAGGCGGGCCCTGCGCCGCCCTCGCGACCGGCTGAGCCCAGCCCGGCTTCGGCTTTGCATGCACGTAAGTAGGGTACCGCGATGGCGTCCTACTTTGGAAACTCCCTCCCTTCCCCACCCCTCCCTTCCCCTCCCACCCCCTCTCTCTCTCTCTCTCACGTCGCCAGCCGAATGTTTTTCATCGAAAGTGTAACACGGCGAACACACACACACACACACACACACACACACACACACACACCGCGCCAGTGCGCGCGCGCGCGAGGTAAGGGGGTGATGGTGTGGCAGTTACAACCCAGGGGGGAGGGGGGCTGAGTGTGATGAGGTAGAAAGGGCTGGAGGGGGAATGGGGAGGGGAGAAGGGGGAGGAGAGGGAGGAGAGGGAGCTTGTGGAATGGCGATCATCAAAACAGCCACGAGATATGTGAGACCATTACTCTCTCTCTCTCTCTCTCTCTCTCTCTCTCTCGCCCGCTCGCCGTCTCCCTCAAGGACCGCCCCGTCTCTTCTTCCCTGTCTTTACTTTCTCTTTTCATCCACGCCTCTCCCTCCATCTCTCTCTCTCTCTCTCTCTCTCTCTCTCTCTCTCTCTCTCGTCTAACAAACGGTGCGGCACGCTGGTGTTCTACTGGATGGCCCTGCATTAGGGCCGCACTATACGATGATAACGCGAGGCACGGAATGCGGCCCGCGGCATCACTTATCACTCGCCTCGCTGATAGACTCTCTCTCACTCTCTCTCTCTCTCTCTCTCTCTCTCTCTCTCTCTCTCTCTCTTCCACGCGCGTCGCGTGGCGGTGCGTGGCGGAGGGGGTGGCGGGCGCGTGGAGCCGTCGACAGTTGGTCGTCGCAGCGAGGCAGCGGCAAAAGCGGGTCGCTCCAATAATTATTACTCGCGGTTTTCGTGTTCGCGGAGTGGAGCGGCGTGTGGAGGCAGCGGAGGGCGGCTCGAGCAACACCGTGCCGCGGCGGCCCCGCTGACCCGCCGCACCGCACCGCCAGAGTCTCTGCGCCGCGGGGTCTCTGCGGGCGGTGCCGCGCGGAGGCCCGCCGCCAGCCGCCTGCCGCTGCCGTATTGATTCTCGCCCCGGCAGCGGCAGCGCCTGCGTCGCGCCGCGTCCCGGCCTCAGGCCCTTGTGTGCACCGCGGAGCCCCCTCTGCGCCGCGCTAATCCAGCGCTAGTGCTGGGGTTTCTGCTCCCGAATCTTTTTTCAGAAATTTTCGAAAAAATAAAGAATTTTTTAGATAAAAAATGAAATTTTCGGAAGATATGAGTAGTTCTCTGAAATATTGCGGATATTTGTTTCCACAGGTCTCGTCGGAATTTCCGGGACTAGAAACCCTACTGCGGCCCATCCTCTGCCCAGCCCGGCCCAGCCGCCGCGGGTAGTTTAGCACGGCCCCCCCACCAACGCCCCCGGCACGTCCCCGGGGTCTCTTCATGCATTCGTACCAACTATAGCGTGACACAAAGTGGCATCCGTCCAAACAAAGGGCGAGGAGGACGAGGACGAGGAAAAGGCAGCCCCGACCTCGCCGCTGCGCTCGCAGCAGCGGCACCGAATGATACACTACTGGCGCGTCCTTTACTGCCCTGTGCATGCGGGCCGTATGCTGCGGCGGCTGCCATGTTTCTTTTCTTGTTTGTGACTGTGTGTGTACGGAATAGATCCGTTACCCAACTTCATACAATGGAGACACCCGTCATGAGGTTGGGTCGTAAAAAGAGTGCGCCGCGGCGGCGGCGGGGCCTCTGACGTCGGTTCATTCCCGCACAAAACCTCGGGGGGCCGGAGCGTGGCGCCCGGCTCAACTGCTGCGCTCTCCGCAAACATTTGGCGTGATGCGGCGCGGTGATCACAGGCGGAGGACGGGCAAGGCGAGCAGCCAGCGCGGCCAGCGCGGCCAGAAGAGCGGCGGTGTGGGGATGACCTGTTGTTGTGGGTTTACCTGGAGGACTCACGGGGGCCCCGGGCCCCGGGGGGAGGAGCGGCGGCGGCAGAAGCCACAAGCCCACAAGCGCACACCGCCCGCCCCCTGCCGCTGCCGTGCTGCATGTGTTTGCCCGGCACACCGCCGCCCGGACAAAACGCAGCGGCAACGGGCCGCCGGAGGGACTCCATAGCCGCGCGCTCCAGTGCCCACCGGACTCCAGCCGGCAAGCCAGGCTCCAGCCGGGCCGGGTTAGTGGCAGGCGTTCGGCCTCCACTCGCGCGGGCTTTTACCTGGAACAGACAGAACGAAAACGGCTCGTTAAATATCAGGAGTGTTGAAAGGAGGCGCGCGGTGCCCTGAAGCGCCTGTGAATACGAGGGTAGGTCGGCCCGCGCGACACGCGCGCGTCAGCGGTGCCTACCCAGCAGGCGGCGTTTGCGACGGTTTGCTAACCGACGGCGGAATGAGTGCGAATATTTTTTTTATTTTTTTTTCGCGGTTGGGCAGGAGCTCTCGCTCCGCTGCGCCGTCTCCACTTCTTCTAGAGGGAGAGGAGGGCGCCCGGCGGCGGCGGCAGCGGCGGCCGCACCGCAGCAGCGCGCGCCGCCCGACACAAAATTCCGTGCTTTCTCCGCTGGACGCATTCACGCCGCCCCGCCGCGCCGTGCGCCCCTCCTCACCCTGCCGCTCTAACCGCCAAGTGGCTTCCTCCATTCTGAGCACGCAGCTCTGATGAATAAATCTACAGGCTGAGGACGGCGGCGGAGGCGGGCGCTTGCGCGAGGCGGCTGCGGCTGCGGCGGCGGCGGCGGCGGGGTGGGCCGGGCGGGGCGTGGCGCTGCGGGGCCGCGGCCGTTTGCTGGTGTTGTGGCAGCACGCGCGGGGGCCGCGCGGCGAGCTCGTACGCAGCACGGGCGGACGCCGCAGAGCCCCGCCGAGCCCCTCCCGGCCGCAATGTCCCTGCGCGGCTCCGCTGGGCTCCGCTGGGCTCCGCTGCCGCTGGACTCCGCTCCGGCGGATGAGAAACCCACCCGCCATCCCAGCGCGTCAGGCTCGAGGGAGAAAAAATTAAAGTAAGCCCACCGAAGCGACGCGGGGCACAGCGGGGGGGGGGGGGGGGGGGAATAAAACACGGCCGCCAAACCATGCTTCACAGCCCCCCCTCTCCTCTCCTCCTCTTCTTCCTCCTTCTTCCGCTCGGTGAGACCGATCAGCGGCGCGCACCAATTTGTCTCACGTCGTCTCGTGCGCTGCATTTTTATTGATGAGGCGCCCCCCCCCCCCCCCCCCCCATCAGACAAGTCGTATCGCTCCCATCTGGAGCAGTCATCTTCCAATTTCATCCCGTTTCTTTTTTTTATAGGCGGCGCGCGTCGAGTCCCGGTTCCATGAGCATTCAGATTTTTTTTCATGATCACTTTTTTTTCTATTTTTATTTCCGAGGCGCGCTGCTGCGCACCTCCGGAACGGGCAGCACGTGTCGCTGCACACCCGTCACCCAGGCCGCCATCTTCGTCATCGTCGTCGTCGTCCTGGTAGACGTCCTGGGAGCTCCACCCGCGAGGGAGAGTCAAGTGCGGCCGCGACGACGTGTCTAATGGAATCCCGTGGTGGCGCGTGGCGGTGCGTGGCGGCGCGTGGCGCTGTAAGGACGCGGTGAGGACCCCCCGCCAGGTGAGCCGCGCCCCGAAATCCTCTTCACCCGAGTGACGGGGGACGACGCGGCACGCGACGCACACGCCGCCGCACACGCCCCCCGTGTACACGCGCCCACACAAACACTCACACACAGGGACCTCTCTCTCCCGCACTGGCCTGGGGCGGCCAGACAACACGCGTCAAATGGAGGACTGACTCAAAGGGGGCGCGCCTCTCTCTCCCTCTCTCTCTCCCTCTGTCTCCCTCGCACACACGCACACACACACAGGGTCTATGTGTGACCGAGCCGCCACGCCACCAGTCCTTTCTGGTCAGCCCGCCCCCCCGCGGGTCCGCGGGGCCTGAAACAAAGCCAGGTCGACGGGAGGGTGGCGGCCCTGGCAGCGGCCACGGCAGCGGCCCCGCCGGCCCCCCAGCAGTATAACGCACGTTGGCACGCCTGCCTCGCTGCTCCCCGGCCGCCTCCTTTCGGCGGCAAAGACAAATAAAATACGTCCAGACAGGCCTATGTGGCCGGGCCGGGGTCCTGTGCCTGCCGCTGCTGCTGCTGCTGCTGCCGCTGTACGGGCCGGACCCCGGGCAGCAGGGGTGGCGTTATTCTGACGTGGCCACTCAGCACCCGGCCGGCCCGGCCCCAGCGGCTCAGCGCCAGGCCACACGGCCGGCCACGACTCGGCTCTGCTCGGCTGCCACTCCCAGCGAGACTCAGCTATATCTTGGGGGGGGGGGGTTGTTCTGCCTAGTTCTGCCCGCTGCTGCCACCCCGCACTGCGAGGCGCACCGTTAAAACTTGCGCTTCCGGGCTCCGGCCCGGGACGTCTTAACAAGTAAGCGAGATGCACGCGGACACGCGGGGCGCACGGCGAAACTTTCCGCGACGCCGCACAAGGCCGCTGTGTGTTCGACTGTCGGCGCCGAGTGTGCGCCGCGCCGCCCCCCGAAGTCCAACTTGAATCATATAAACTTGACCGAGCGGCGGCGGCGGCGCGGGGTGAGTGAAGTGAGGCACGCGTCTTGTCGTAAACAGAGCGGCGCCGGCTCCCTCCGCGGGGGGTCCCCGGCGGTCCCCGGGGGTCCCCGGGGGGTCACGGTGACCGACGCGGTCCTGATTAGCAGGGAGGCGGTCCCCTCTGAGGCCGTGCCCCCGCCCTGTGACAGCGGCCCCTGCTGGGCCCCCCGTCGGCCTCCCCGCTTTGACGGTCACGTCGCCTCGCGTCCAGTCGAGTCAAGTCGAGTCCCCCAAGCCGGCCAGGAGTCCGGCGGGCCCCTGATGACTTGGCCAGAGCAAACAGAATCCAGTGGGCAGCGCCGGGCAGCGCCGGGCAGCGGCCGGGAGGGAGGCGGCTCCGAAAACACCCACACAGAGGCCCGGACCCCGGCCCCCGCCGAGGGGCCCCGCCGGCCCCCGCCAACTCCTCGCGGACTCCTCGTTACGTTCACACTCCTTCTCTTTTTATCCCGTTAGTCGCCGCCGATGGGAGGCTGAGCCCTCTCTGTTCTGCCGCGCGCCGCAGTGCTTCGCAGTACTTCGCAGTGCTTCGCAGTGCTTCGCAGTGCTTCGCAGTGCTGTGTAGTCCGACAAGGGCCGCGCACAGGGGTGTGCGCGGACGGCCAGGTTCGGTGCCGGACAGCGTAGGTGGGGACGCGCCGCAGCCCTGCAGCCCTCCAGATCCCTCTACCATTTCAGGTCAAAGCCGAGGGGACGTCCTTTGATAGGGAGGTCCCAGCAGGGCTCGTGCCGGGGAGGAAGGGCGCAAAAAAAAGGGGCCGGATTCGCGTTTTACGTGTGCAGGTCCCCCAAAAAAATAAGGCTGGAGGGAGAAAGTGCTGTGGAAGAGAGAAAAGGAAGAGAAAGGTTGCGCCAAAACAAAGCACGGCCGCAAGGGTGCGTGAATTAGGCAGCGGGGCAGTAGGGCATTGATTGAGCGGCTCCAGTTTGAGAACGCAGAGTGCGAGCGCGTCGCATGCCGCCGCCGCTGTCGAGCCGCTTGGTATGCAGTACCGACCGGCGCGCCTCACCTCAAAGAGGCCGGCGCACAGCACGGCGTGGCCAGGCCAGAGCTGCAGCACTGGAGATGCCCTCGATACAGCACCCATTGCAATATGCAAATGTGTCCGGGGCCCTCGCGGGCAAGAGGGGGCGGCGGGTAACCGCTGACGCCACACGAGGCCGACCCCCCCCCCCTTTACCCACACAGAGCAAGATGGTGGGGCAGAGGACGTGGGGGAGGAAGAGGGGCGGCCGCGGTAAGACGATATGGGTGCATCATTGTAAGGGCAGTTCTTGTATATTAGGCCCCGGTAGTCCCCGCGTCGCAAACAGGCACGGATCCAGGCAGGGGGGGGGGGGGGACAAATATTAAGAAATAAAGCATCAACAACATTTCTGAAGGAGAGAGAAACACAGAGAGGGAGAGAGAGAGAGAGAGAGAGAGAGAGAGAGACAGACAGAGACAGAGACAGAGAAGCCGTGGGTGGCTCCGGTACCTGGACGAAAACATGGAAGACAGGAACACGCGCGGCGGCGGGTGGGGCGGAGGTGAACAAGCGCGCGCGCGAGCCCCCGAGGCAGCCGAGGCGCAGTCCCCCAGCGGCCACGCCCACCCGCGCGACGCCCCCACCCGCCACCACTCTCACACGGATAAGCAGTGCCCCAGCCGCGCTTCGGCCCCGGCCAGCGGTGTCCACCAAACAGATGGGACCCTAGCGAGCCCGGGCCGGGGGCCTCGGACTGGGGGTCCTCGGCCGGGGCCGCACAACAGCCTCAGTCCGGTCGGTCTGCAACGCTGGGAGCCCCGCGGCCTCTCCGCTGCGCCGGCCTCTGCCGCCGGCCTCGCCCCCGAAAACCGCAATCCTCCGGGGCGGGCGGGAGAGAATAATGAGACCGCGGGGGCTGCTGGGAGGACGCGTGGCGGCGCGTGGCGTCCTGCAAGTAAGTGCAGGGCCGCGCGGCACTGCATGCATGGCGACGCGTATATAACGCTGTCGTCGGGGGCGTGTCTGCTGGCCGGGGCCGCGGGCCGCGCGCCGCACCGCAGGATACAGCCGCGATCGTAAATCGGCAAGGGCCAAGTATTTGATTCAGGGTGCCGTTCCCGCGCCCGCGAGGGCGAGGGCGGCCATCTCAGCGGCAGCGGCGGAGAGGGAGGGGATAGGTGAGGGAGAGAGACGGAGGGGTGGTGGGAGGTGATGAAAATATATAAGGGGGAGTGAGAAAGAAGGAAGTGTTTTCCAGTGGGGGGCACGGCCGGGCACGGCCCCGCGGTGCCTGGGGGCTGCACGTAGTGGTGGCGGCGGAGTCGGGGAGGAGGGTCAGACTTAAAGCAGCCGGGGGTGAGACAAGGACAAGGGTCGCCGGTGCGGAGCGGTGCCGCGACACGCATGCCGTCACTCTCCATTTCAATAACCAACTTCTTCCGCTCTCTCTCTCTCTCTCTCTCTCTCTCTCTCTCTCTCTCCCTCTCTTTCTCTCTGAGATTTACGCTGTTGTTTTTCTTCTGTTCTTTTTTTTTTGTTTTGTGGATTCCATTATTTCCTTTCATTATTCCGCCTAAATGGTTTTCACCGCGGCGCCCGCTTTGCTTCATTTTCATTTCTCCCCCCTGGAAAGGCGACCGCGCGCGGCGCGCCCTCCTCCCGGGGACCTTAAAGCCGGGGACGCCGGCCGGTGGAAATCCTCCCTCACACCGCCTAACAAATGGCATTAAGAGTTCGACTGTATAATTAGGGAAAGGGGACCCCCCGAAATATCGCTGGCAGCGGCGCGGCGGCCCGGCTGCGCTGCTGAGGCGGCGGCGGCGGTAGCGGGCTACATTATAGTATCGGCCACCGCAGCGGCGGCGGCGGTGGCGGCAGCGGCGGCTGTTTCTGGAGGGATTAGTCGAATAGTGTAGGCGAGGCGATGCTCCCCACGTGCGGCGCAGCGGCTGCCGCCGCGGCCCGCGCCGACCGGGGGATAAACTCGGTCATTTGTCGTAATCACCCTGGCGACCCCGCCGCGCCGGGCACGGACCGGGGGCCCCGGCCGGCCCCTCCGGCCCCTCCGGCCCCGCCGCGTGACCGGACCAGGCCGCCGGCACTCCCGGCGACGGTGTCGCGCCGCGAATGGATATTCCGGGCAACGAGATGCCCCGGCTGCGGCGGCCCAGCACTCTAAAACAAGTGTGCTGGTCAAGATTTTCTTTAAGAATTTTAGTGAATTTGACTAAATTTTTCGGAGAGTCGCAAAAAAAAAAACTGATTTTGATCGAGAAACCGACTAAATTCGGATGTTGTTTTGACTCAAATTCTGTTGACATGACCCTCAGAAAAATCGGTAAAATGGACGTGACAACTTTTCTGAGTTATACTCTGCCCTACGATGCTGTGTACCGGGGGCGGCGTGAGGGCGGCGTGGGGGCGGCGTGGGGTCGGCGCGGGGGCGGCGCGGGGGGCAGGCCACGCGTGCCGCCATTTATTCCAAAGTTTCGCCTGGCAGTGCGGCGGAATCGCTAATGCGCGGAAAAGAAAGTCGGCCAGCTCAGCGCCGCTCCTCGGCACGGCCGGGATTTACGTGCGCTCCGCGTAATGCGTGTGTGAGTGTGAGTGTTGGTGTGTGCGTGTGTGTGTGTGTGTGCGTGTGCGTGTGAGCCGCGCGGCAGCGCTAAGCAACCAGATATACGCAGGAGCAGCGCGGATACCGCACCCGTTCGCCGCCGCGCGTTCCGCCCAATGAAGTAAAACCGAGGGGCGCGGGCAAAATAATTATTAGAGTCAAGAGCAATCCGAGAGGAAGGAATTATTTCCAGTTCCCCTCCCGGATGTTCACGGAGCAGCCCTGGAGTCCCCCCCCCCCCCTCAGGAGGTCCTCTGCGCGCGCACAGAACCTCCAGGAGGGGGGGGGGGCGACCCCTTTGCCGTCGCGCCCGTCGTACATTAAGGCCAAAACCTATCGACAGCGGCAACGAAAACGAAGTGGGATAATACTTTACGTCATTTGCAGTGATTATTTCGCTGTTTTTGTTGCGAGCGCGCGCGGGAGCCCCGATTGAGACGGCCGGCCGTTAGTATGGCCATTGGCTTATCGAATCATTTGATAGATGGATGCCGCTCCCACCTCCCACCCCGTACTGTTTACTGACCGGGCTCTCGCCGCAAGTTCGTTTGCTTCTGTTTCCCTGAAATAATGTCGGTCGACGCGGGACGACAGGTCCGCCCCGCCCCGCCAGCAACGGCCATTCCGCACTTGTTCTAAACTTCTTCAAAATCGTCCATCTCTCTCTAATGACTCGGAGGTGATAACTGCTTTCCGTTCTCGCACCACTTGCAGATGCACGTCGGTCACTGACCCCCCCCCCCCCCCCCCTTTGATTCCACTTCTTTCTTTTCTCTCCGGTTTCGCGCGCGCGGCGCCAAGGATCGATGGCTCCGAGCTGCGCTCGACAACGCCGGCCGCGCGATTAATCCGCGAATTGTCTCGCCCGGGGCACAAAGGCGCGGGGAGAAAGAACGGCGCGGACGGCGCGGGTGGAGCAGGGCGCGTTCCTGAATAAACGCAGCAGACGCGACTTGGCGCAGGCGCGTCGGAGGTCAGGGCTCCCCGCCGGGGGCCCCCGGCGTCGTCGCACGGCCCG